>VMQQ01000007.1:600000-1196124 GCA_008121215.1 Drosophila athabasca | reverse complement strand
GCTAGACACTGCATTGCCTCGGACGGGGCAAGCGACAATGCATTACCCTCGTCCGGGATAATGCAGTGTCCATTGCCCAGCCGGCACCCTCGTGGAGGGTTCAGCTAGAGGATTTTTTCCAGCCTTTCAATAATTAAGTCACATCCATATTCCACGCCTAGAATTAAATCTATTAAATATTTGTACATACATATGTACATACATGTGAAAAATAGAACATCAAAAATAAACAAGAAATAATAAACTTATTAATATTAAAAAAAAATATCCTACTGCCGCAATATTTTGAGCTTTTTCTCGTATTCTCCACTGCAGAATGTGGAAAATTGAAGGGGCAGGACATTGGTAGGGGTGTGTGAGTTGCCTCTGGCAGACTGCAGATGTTTTTTTGTGTGTGTGGGGGAGGGGAGGGTGAGGGCTTTCCGGATTCTGTGTCAAAATGGCGCAGAAAAATGATCAAGTGAAGGAGCAGAGCAGAGCAGAGCACGAACAGGATCCGACAACTTCAGCGCGCTAGAGTGGAATGAATTTGACACATCGAAAGCTAAGATATGTACAGCTGCGAAAAAAATAATAGCACCACGACCACATGCAACTTTTAAATAGTTGCCAAACTCACAATTTTAACTTTAAGGAAACTTTAAGCACATTTTTAGAAATGGAAGACTCTTATAAACATATGAATATAAAAAAAATCGTCTTCCTTTTTAACGTTTTTAAGTTATTTAAAAAAATTCCTTGAAAGTGATCAAATTAGGCGAAAAAAATAATAGCACCACTTTTCAAATATTGAATTAATAACAAAATAGTGACCAAAAAGTAACGAATTCCTTAGTTAACTATTTTGAACGATTATTACTAAATCTATAATTATCATTTAACATTTAGTACAATGTCCTTTTTTGGCAATAACAGCTGCGTAGCGTCTTGGCATGGAATCAATCAAGTCCTGGCATCGTTTTAATTTATACCCAAAGTGATTCGATAGTGGCTGGGATTGGAAGTAGCAACCGGCTTCTTGACGTAGGGCCACAGATTTTTGATGGGATCAGGTCAGGTGACTGAGCAGGCCACTCCAAAACGTTCACATAGTTTGCCATAACACATTCCTTTGCTTTCTTGTTGGTGTGTTTGGAGTCACAGTTCTGTTAAAAGACCCATACGAGCGGATTTTCATATTCTGCAAAGAGTAGCATTACTGTATCCACGATATTCACCTACACGTGCTAATCCATGATGGTTTTTATTCAACCTAGTTTACCTACTTCATAGTGAAAAAAGCAGGCCCATACCATTACACTATACCCTCCATACTTATCGGTTTTTGTGGTGTACTAAAGTTTGTATTCTACTTTCCTTGGACCTCTAACGTATGATCGAGATCCTTTTCCACCAAACATATCCACTTTGGACTCATCTGACCATAGAATATTCGTCCATTGTTGGGATGTCCGATTTGCTTGAACACTGCCTAACCTCATGTGCTTAGTAATATGTGTCGCGTTTAAAAGTGGAATATTTCTTGGGCTGCAGACTTTTATATTATGTTGGCTAAGATATGTCGCATTTATTTTAAGCTCTTCTTTAAGCTCGGTAGCTGACCTAAAGGGAACCTTCTTTCTCTGACGAATCCGTCTATTGCCATGAAGAGGGGCCATAAATCGTTTTCGTCCGCGTGTTTCAGCCTTTTCTTCATAGCTTAAGACGTTTTTAATCATTTTATTGGAATATCATACCAATCGACCAACTTTTCTGTACGTTTTTCCGTTTAATATCAGTTTTTTGGTCAGATCTCTCATCTCCGTAGTGCAGTGCTTTCCACGTCCCATTGTAATGATTATTATTAACTTTTATGACAGAAACAATGAAATCTTAGTCAAAACGAATGAATATGAGAAATACAGAAGCTTCACTAAGAAAAGTGCTAGTAGTGCTATTTTTTTTCGCCTTTTTTTGGAATTTTTTCTTAAAACAAAAAACCCACAAACACAAAAACCCCATTGCAATAGCCGCTCTTAGATTCTCTAGGAAAAGCTGCGCTCTTAATTGTTTGCCGTGCTTCAGGGCATTACCTGCAGTGAAGAGAGGGGATCAAATTTAACTCTTCACTTCAAAATATTAGTTCTATGGTCTGACTTACGTCATCCACGCACTCGCCGTCTCCCATTCCCACCCATGTAAAGAATTGGCAGGCAACAACAACAGCGATGCATACGCCAACGCCAAAAAACAATTACAAATACTCTCTACAATGTAAAAGCCTAGGCCGCTACTGCTCTCTTAACTTTTGCCCCCGCTTTAGAGCATTATACCCACAACACATGCTGTAGGAGGAAAGCATCAAATATAAGAAATATTCAAATTATTACAAATTTTCGTGGCTTATCTCCCCCTCCCCATACAGAGCACAAACCAAAACAACAACAACACACACAAATCCCTATTGCAAAAAGCCGCTTTCAGATTATTTCAGCAAAGGTGCGCTCTTAATTGTCTGCCCTGCACTACCCGCAGTGAAGAGAGGGAACCAAATATAACTCTTTATATTAAAATATTTGTTCTATGGTCAAGCTGAGTTACGTCATCACTCCCCTTCTTCCATTCCACCTATGTATGTACATATGTAAAAGCATTGACAGGCAGCAACAACAACGACTCGTACGCCAAAGCAAAAAAACAATTACAAGAACTCACATAATGCAAAAGCAAAGATGCTCTTACTGAAGCGCCCCCGCTTCAGGGCATTGTACTGTCCCCACATGCAGTAGGAAAAGAGAATCAAATAAAAGAACTATTCAAATTGTTACAGTTTTTTGTCGCTCGTTTCTCATCTCCCCCCGCCACAAACAGATAAGAAGCCAAAGCAACAACAGCAAACACAAATCCCTATTGCAAAAAGCTGCTTTCAGATTATTTCAGCAAAGGTGCGCTCTTAATTGTCTGCCCTGCATTACCTGCAATGAAGAGATGGATCAAATATACATAGCTATTCACATTAAAATATTTTTTCTATGGTCAAGTTGACTTATGTATACATCCACGCATTTTCCGTCTCCCATTCCAACCATGCAAGCAACAACAACAACAATGCATACGCCAAAGACAAAATAACGCAATAATTAAAATCACCCTTACAATGCATAAGCATAGGAAGAGAGCATCAAAGAGAAGAACTCTTCAAAGTAATCTACATTTTCTATGTACTCTTCGTCTCCCTCTTCGCTTCTAGAGCGTAAGCCAAATACAGGAAATAAGATTTAACAGTTAACTATCATAGAAAGAATAAATTCGTTGCTGCCGATACAGAGGCATGGTAATTGAGCAGCGAGCTAATAGCAAAAGATAAACTGAGTAAGAGAGCGAGAGCGAGCCCTTGACCCAAGGTATACTAAACAAGGTAGGCTTATAGAGAGGAATAAGTAGTTATTCAAAATGACAGCAGAGAGAGAGAGAGAGAGACGAGAGATGCTTCGCTCGCAACTGCTGCAGGCAGACTGAAATTTATGTAGTTAAACACAGAGAGCGAGCGAGCCAATAAGCCTACCTTGTTTAGTATACCTTGAGTCTGCCTAGCAGCAGTTGTGAGCGACGATTCTCTCCGCGGACGATTTTCTCTTGTTCTTTTTCTTCTTCACTGAAATAAGAAGTAAAGCTCTCTCAGTGCGGCTACCTTGTTAAGTATGCGTCGCTGCAGCTGCATTCTGATCAGAGCTCTCAGTCTCCCCCCCAACCATCATTGCAAGCGGTCATTAAAACGGAAAATCAAATCGTGTGTTTACCGACGGCAAATCGCGCGCCGGCCAAAATGTGACATTCTTATTCTGTGATCAATTATTATAATACTAAATAACAATTAATAAATTCTGAAAAGTAAAAAGTGTGTTAAGTTATAATAAAATTACAAAATAACCAAATTTAAATGAAAAGTGAAACCAACCAACCAAAAGTTTTATGAGGGGTTCTAAGTGCATAATTTGAGTGAGAGTGAGAGTGAAATATAAAAGAAAGACTAAACGGAGCGGCAAGATAGAAGGCGCCGGCGCGCCTTTTGTGTGCGCAGGTCTAAATTTAAAATTCTTTCTCTGTGATCAAATTATAATAAAAAATAATAATAAATAAATTATAATAAGTGAATTGAAATAAATAAATAATAAATTAATTATAAATAAATTGAAATAAATAAATAATAATTTAATTAAAAATAAATTGAAATAAATAAATAATAAATTAATTATAAATAAATTGAAATAAATAAATAAAAAATAACTAAAGTGAATTGAAATGTGAAGCCAACCAAACAAAATTTTATGAGTGGTTCTAAGTGCATAATGTGAAATTGAAAGTGAACTGAAATAAATATATAATAAAATAATTATAAATAAATTGAAATAAATAAATAAAAAATAACAAAATTGAAATGGAAAGTGAAGCCAACCAAACCAAGTTTTATGATTGCTTCTAAGTGCATAATGTAAAATTAAAAGTGCGAGTGCAAATAAAAAAAGGAACAATATTATAAGGAGCGGCAAGGAGTAGAAGGCGGCAAGGAGTGCCAAGCGAAACGCAGGGCAAGGTGCATGTGATAATTAATTTTTGATTTTTTTTTATGTGTGTTTTTGTGTTTATGTGTGCAAACGACAAACATCAAACTACAACAATGCAAAAAAAGGAAATAGCAAATAATATTCAACGCTTCACTTTAAAATTATGGGATCAGGTGAGTCTCTCTGTTTTGGTTTACTCCTTATACTGTTTCTTCTTTCGATTGCCTTTCACATATTTTCTTATTTTATTTATTTATTTATTTATTATCTTTTTAGCTTATACAGACACATACATATATTATATTATCTCCGCCTTCTTCTTTCGATTGCCTTTCACATATTTTCTTATTTTATTTATTTATTTATCCTTCTATATATTATCATATTATATTTATTATCTTTTATATATTATATTATCTCCTTCTTGCACTCCTTTTTCATTTAAATGCTTTTTGTTTTTGAACAGTGGATTTATTCCGGTATGATAGTTACATTATTGTTTCAGGTGGGGTCGGATCGGATATTTGTCTTGGATGCAACATCATGGGAGTTCTATGCAATTCTTAAAAGCTTCACTTTCACGTACTGGGGGCTCTTTTTCAGATTTAACCGTCGTAGTACTTGGTGTTTTTATTAAGCGTAATACTTCCCAATCGAAATGCGGCAGCGCTCCTCGGTCGGTTGGCCAGCCATCTGCTGGTGTCGCTTGGGCCACTTGATGGTGCAGTCATTGCACATCAACGTCCTAAAGAACCACAATAGCCACAAATGGTATCCGCTGGATACAGGACATATTGTATCCGCTGGATACTGGAACTGTATTGGAACCCTCTCTAAACGACTCTTAAATGGGTCAGTTAATGGTAGTATTTGTAGTAGTAGATGCGTGTGTAGTATTTTGCAAGTCTTAGAAATCCCATTGAACCACAAATGGATTCCCATAATCTGTGGGGTTGGGGTGGTGCCACAGATTATCAAAGCATATCAGGTGGAATTCGATCTGTGGCAGCACCGATATAACTATGTATATTATCCGGATAAGTATAGCATATACTCTGAAATAGATGTGGTAAAAAGTGTACCTTTTGGAGAAACCTTCGGAAAATTTGAGCTATTTTCGAACTATTGTTTGACGATATAAGACATTAAATATTGATTGAAGTTTTCTAATAAAATATGTACTAAAATAAAACTTCCCTTTCTTTACCACAACTGTTTTTGTTTCATTCGTGATACATATGTTTTTGTTCTATTTTCCATTATTTTTCCTTGGATTTTCAAAATGCCATAAAAATCGTAGATATATTCGTTTCGGTTCAGTGGTCACACCCACACACGCAAAGTACGTAAGAATGCATGTGCACACATACGCTCTCACGACTCGCCCGGTAGCTGATGCCTGCCCTGTTGGTGCGGACATTTTCAATGTATGAATTGTCCCGTCTATATATTGTATGGTTAGTGTATATATTTTATTTCATCCCACAAATTTGGTCCAGTCCAGCAGGCCATTATATAATCATAGATTGTAATTTGATTGGGAGAATATTTGATTATTATAGGCGAATAAACTTTATTGATCTAACATTCGTCAGCGTATCGATCTTAAAACATTTAAAAGCAAGGTTTGGTAAACACATACAAAGAAGATATACACATTCTCATGTCAGAACTTTGGGATCTTAAGAGTAGAGAGATTTACATTGAATAAATAACTAACAGATGCATAAACTTTTGGCTGAGTGCAGAAAGAGGAGGAACAACCATTGGTTATAGTTGTTCATCCCGACTAGGGCAGGCTCCCGTCAAATTTTGGTCAGTCGGTAAGCTTGGTTAGATTAGTCCTCATCGTCGTCGTCATCGGAGGGCACAAACAGATCATTCTCCTCCAAAAAGTTGGCCACATTCTTGCTTATGGTGGCGCCAATGAAGAGTCCTGGTATAACGGCACAAAAGATGGCCAACAGGCCGAAGGGCATCTCCTCGGGCTTTGGCCTGAGGGCTCCACTACGGAAGTACACACCCGACATGTGGCGACGCTGGATGATGCTGTTGCTGGGATTGCCTGCGGATTTTCGGGCAACTTGCTGCAGTGCAGCCTGGAGTGGAAATGTCAAGCGCGACACAATCATCTTTAATTTAATCCGTTCTTGATGTGCGTTGTGCGTATGTAGACTTTTTAAAGCAATTATCTCAAAATTTTACTTTTTTTGCAAATGGTGAGTCAAACAGCTGCTCCAGCGATAAGTAGTGTTGGAAAAAATCACCATAACTTAAAGAGAAACCCCATTGCACAGCACTGATTATGACGCGCTTTTTAAATTCATCTTAACGTATCTTCTATAGTATCTTAACAACACAAGCATAATGATAAAGAAACCAAAACTCATGATTTTAACATAGGCATTAATTGATAGTACCACCAAGTACAGTACTGCTCCACTGTCTTGAATTAGTCATGGGTGACCAACTGGCCTCTGAATGATATACAAAGGAATAAGCTAGATCCTCGCTAGGACACCGGATAGGAACCTCACTAAACGGTTGTCTATTGTGTCTCTAGTGCACTTTCAAAAACAATATCAAGCATCAACGTATCCATGGAAGCCAGCTTCTGCCTCGAAATTATCTTAAGATATTTCGTAGTTGTCTCAGGATCCCAGGCATCCCACCAGAAATAAAACAATTATTATTTGGTTTGCACATTTACAGCTTTTAAATTTGTGGGTGTATACATATATATATATATTAAAGAGCGTATACAAATGCTCGGTACAATTAGAATCGACATGTATAAATATATATGTATGTATGTATATACTAGAGGGCTTCACTCGCTTCGATCGTGCGCCAATCTCCGCCAAAATAAAATTTCGGGCGACGAAGCGACCCAAAACTATTTTATATAATAGAGAGATATATCTTTATCTTTCCTCCACTAATAAAATAGACATAATTTTTGTTATATCCGTCGGTTTTACAGATATAATTTTTTTTTTTTTTGTGTTTATTTGGGATTCAGTGTACCAAATGTATTACATTACGTTTCCCCATTCTCGTTTATTAATTTTTATTTTATTACTGGTGAAAAAGTTTAAACAAAAATCACAAACAAACTAATATTGTGCCCAAAATAGAAACAATGGCAGTTTTACACACATAAACCATTTTTCGCGACCAAATTGATTATCACTGCCCTTGCTGATTCACAAATAAGAAATTCCGAGTATAAAAAACTATTTTTACAGTTTAAAATAATTGTCTAAAATGGATGAATACAATTATATGTGTACATATATTGGTGTTATATGTATATTAAATTTTATTTGATTTGTGAAGATATTTTACTTTTGCGCACTTGTGAAATACTCTGGGCGATTATAAATATTGTTTAGGAAAGTTGAAAGTTGACGGACGTTTCTATTGTACATCTTTAAGCTTATTTAACAAAAACCAATTTTACTAAGCGTTCTCTTTCGACGCGGACTCTTTTTTGTATGGGGTGTGTTGCAGGATACAGATATACGCTTCGCTTCCCCTTAGGAACCTTAAAAATATGCAATTAACATTTAACTAAACATGAAACAGAATGAACAAATAAATAAAATAATGCAATGTATGTGGGAACAATCTGCGTTTCATTGACATCTGATAATTCAATATCAGCCAAAAGCCATCCATAATGTACTAAGAAAACTGATAGCTTACTTATTTATACTATGGGGCGATTAGAATATGATAAGAAAGGCAATATTTGGGACCGAAATATACTATGTATGGTTTCAAGAAACGAGCAGCTGTTTTGTGAGACCCCTGGCAGGGCTTTTTACCTTGAAACGTTGTGTGCCGCTCTAGAAAATGATTCATTTCAACTAACGCAGAATGTTTCAATTGCAGTACAGATGTATGTTACGATAAATACTTGGACACTTAATAATACATTATACACAGATTGTTTGCCCTTTCTAAAACAGTCAAAAATATACATAGGAGTACATAACAAATCGTAGGCGAAAAATTGAAATTTTCAGGGCATCACTAAATAATTTAATTTAGAAAGCGAACCAAATGGAAAATACGCTCTATTTCAACGTAACCGATGAATTGTGGAGCAAAACCAGGAAGTGGCTTTGGGATGTTTAAATTCTGTCAATACAAAGTTAAATTTTGTGAAAAATTTCTCTTAAAACTACGAAAACATACAAATGCGAAACGACTTGAGAGCAATTTGGGATTTTGTCTGCGAAATATACATCACGACCTAAGCGAAGGAGTGGTCTGGATAGGGGTAGGAAGGGATATGCAAACGTTCCTTGAACATTTTAACTGTAGCTCTGCCGCAGACACGTGTGCTCGCATTGCTCTAAGTGTTCAAGTCCACGTAGAGTTCAGTTGGGGATCCATGCTGGGTGGCTGTCGTAAATGTTTGGGGCCCGGCTTCAGCTTCAGCGTCGGCGTCGCTTGGTCATAAGTCCTGAAAACGACGCACATCCTCCCAGTAGTTTGACGGAATCTCAAACAGTTTGTCGGGGATGCTGTTGGTGAACTCGAACTTCTGGAAAGTTACCTTGGCCGTCACAGTGTGCAGCACAGGAATTTCAATCTTGACCGGGAATCCAGTGGGTAACTTGAGCGTCACGAAATTTCGCAGCTTGTTGATGTGCTTCAGGGGAGCCACCACCTCGAGGACGTCCAAAAGCATTTCAACGCTGAGTGGGAAGTCCGTGCTCATGGCGACTGTGGCCCGCAGGGTCTTGCTGGACTGCTTGTTGACAAGTGGACGTCCCAGGCGCGGGCACCGTCCTACTGCAGCCTCTAAGTACTGATCCCAAGTCACACCGCTGGCTGGTGGAGCTTGTAACGAGCTGCGGCGTGGCAGCTCTGGCAGGGTAATGCCGTTCGATGCTGCTGGGTTAGTGCTGTCAGTGGTCGTGTTCGTGGTCTGACTGTTCAGGCTAGAGCGACGTGCGTCGGGCTGTACTACTGAGCTCCTCATTGATTCGACAATGGCGCGATTCTTTTGCAGATCCTCGTGTGAGAGATGCTCGCGTCGCTTCCTCTGCTTTATGATCAGGCCCTGTATGGTATAGAGCTCACACTGATACTGACCGCCAATAAGTTCCTTGCGGTTCGCGCGGAAAATCCAACCGCTTTGCGCCCGGGCAAAGTTGATCGTCTTGGTGGACATTTGGGTGGCCATTATATCCGTAGACATCAGCCCATCGACTTCGTCCTCCACGTCGGCCTCTTCGTGGCGCAAACGTTGATAGCATGCCTGTTCGTTGTCAAGCAGGACCAGGGCCTCCCTGGGAGGAGCTTCACCCCTAAAGAGAAACGAAATGTCACCTCTCTCCCACTTCATGTCATTGAAATCAACCAGAGTGGTGTCCAGTCGAATGGAGGCTCCGGACTTGTACAGCCTGCAAATGTCGGACGGCAGGATGCGGGACACCAACGGTAGCCAGGACTGGAAATCCCACTTGAATTCCATGTAGAAGTCCTGCATCTGACTGAGCGCCTTCACCAGTTTCTCCCTGCGCTTCTCCATATGATCCCTGGACTGTAGCTTTAGCATGCGCAGCAATTGAGTGATTGTCTGGCGATCGCCGTAGCTAATGGCCTCGGCCAGAGGAGACCAGCCCTCGTTGTTTTTGATTCTGACTGGGGCATTGTTGGCCAGGAGCAAGCGCACGGCATGCTTCCTGCCCAGCATAACGGCTAAATGCAGTGGCGTATTACCGTGCTTGTCTTTGCTACCAATCTCATCCTGAGCTGTACGTAGGAGGAGTCGGCGCTGCAATGTCTTGATATCATCTTCAAAAACGCTTTGATGCATGGGGTACACTGTGTTCTCATCTAGGGGGTCCGTTGTTGCTCTTGCTGTTTCTGTAGGTGTGTGGTCAGGTGTGGTGTCTTCGCACAGGTGTGTGTTGGGTTGGGGTTGGGGCTCCGTAGGAATTGGATCGGAATCGTCCCCCTCACCGGCTGATTGATACTCATCTGATTCATCGCTGTTTGAAGATTTCCCATCTGCGTCCACCATTTCCTTTTTTTCGCACTCGTCCTCTTTTTCGTTGGACATATTTCACTTCTAGTCCCCTTTTTTCGAAATTAATCAATTTTAGTTTATGCAGAGATGCAGTGTGACCGGATTTACCAATAAAATAAACAGTATGACCCTCACAAATATAATTATAACCCACTTAACCCCCCTTTTTAAACAGGTGAACAAGTTGAGTAAAACCGCTGAAAGTAATATTGTTTGTTAGCTCTTGTAGCTCCATCGTATCCTTCCTTTTTATTTTCAAAAACCCTAAGATAACTTTCACTTGAACTGCATTAAAATTATTTAATATTCATCATTTTCGTGGAGTGTATCCAAATACCATCTAAATACCCATTTATCCACCCATTTATCGTCCCTTGTCCATGATCGGAAATTATATTCCTCGATTTTGATATTCTGTTGAATATAACTAGTCCAATGTCATATGGTTAGTTTCATAAGGTTTTTATATCTGATCTGGTCTTAGTTTGAAGTGTAGTGGAATACGAGTAGTCGATGTGAAAGAACTTATAAATTACACTCACCACAGATCTAATATTTGTTTCATATTATAGTTGAACAAAATTTTTTGCTTATATATGGTATAAAAGAGCTTTGAGACTTATCCCTGTTGGCTCAATTTTGCGGGAAATTAGACGTTACAAATTTCTCAACAATCTGGCAACGCTACGAACAGATGTCAAAAGTGGACGAAGGGACAAAGGAGAAGCGGGGTCAGTGAAATGCAAGTAGTATTAAAAAAAACAATTCGAAAACAAACCAATACAAGTGTGACAATCCCATCTAAATCCAGATAATGTCGAGCGATGAACTGTATCGCATCAAATACTCTAGCTCGCGCTATCAGTTCCACCAGCGCGACGAGCAGCTGCCTTTGAATGCCAGTTCCTTGCAGTGGCAGCGCCAACAATACGGCTACGATTCGTCCTTGGATGAGCTAGTACGTCGGCGGCTCCAGGCCTCCCCTGCCTACATAGATCGTCTGGAGCAGGAGGCGGTTCTGGCTGGTCATGATGGCTGCGTCAATTGCTTGGAGTGGAGCAGTGACGGTCTGTTGCTGGCTTCGGGCTCAGATGATTTCAGAGTTATGATCTGGGACCCATTCCGCAAAAAGCGCGTTCATGTGATAAATACTAAGCATCTGGGAAACATGTTTTCGGTGAAGTTTCTACCCAGGCACAACAACAGCATTCTGGCTACGTGTGCAGCAGATAAATTCATTTACGTCTACGACATCAATCACGCTAATGAGACGCTCTTCGCCTGTAACTGTCATACGATGAGAGCTAAGCGGCTGGCTACAGCCCAGGACTCACCGCACATCTTTTGGTCGGCGGGAGAAGACGGTTGCATCCTACAACTGGACATGCGGGAGCCGCATCGTTGCCGTCCCGAGGAAGGCAATGGCGTGCGACTGCTTAGTCTGAGCAATCAGGTTGAGGCGACCACAGAGGCAAAATGCTTGGCCATAAATCCCAGACGAACGGAGTATTTAGCTGTGGGAACCAACGATCCCTTTGCCCGCATCTATGATCGTCGCAAGTTGCCTACTAGTGGTGCCATTGGTATCTATTGAGCTGGATTTCCTCTTATATACTTATAATCAGTTCTTGTCTTTCCAGAATCCGTTGGGTGCGTTTCTTACTACGCTCCTGGTCAGATTGTGAAGGACATCACCAGGAACATTGTCCACGAGTCACGGGCCATCACATATCTCACTTTTAATGCAAATGGTACGGAATTGCTCGTCAACATGGGCTGTGAACACATCTATCGCTATGATCTAAACAACGCCGAGCCTCCCGTTTTCTACGAACTGCCTGCCTTATCTGCCCACACCCCACACGAAGAGGAAGAGTTCAAGACACCTCACAAGAGCCGCGCCTTACCTTCCAGCATTGAGGTGCATAAGAAACGGGGAAATGAACATCTGGAAAATGGAAAACTAGTGGCTGCTATTGAGGACTATTCAGCTGCATTGGCCAAGTATCCGCGGGGAGAAGTTCTGTATCTGAACAGAGCTACGGCTCTGATGCGCCGTGGATGGTTTGGTGACATTTATGCAGCTCTACGGGATTGTCATGAGGCACTTCGCCTAGATCCCACCTATGTTAAGGCTCATTTCCGGCTGGCACGAGCCCTGCTGGAGCTTCGTCGTCCTCAGGATGCGGATAAATGCCTTCAGGCGCTCATCCAGCGATTCCCCAGTTTTGCCAACAACCATGGTGTCCTCATGCTGCACAAGGACATCAAGGAAAATCGCCGACAATCCGAGAACACTGATGCACCAGTTCTAGAACCAGTACTAGTGACCGATGGCTCGCGCTATCTACGCCTGACCGATGAGGAATACAATCTGCGATGCGCTGCCAAGGATTACAAACATCGCTATGTGGGTCATTGCAATATCACCACGGATATAAAGGAGGCCAACTATCTGGGTATCCATGGCGAATTCATTGCCGCAGGTTCTGATGATGGCAATTTCTACATTTGGGAGGGGGAAACGGGAAAAATTCGAGCCGCCTATCGTGCCGACAGTGCCATTGTGAACTGCGTGCAGCCGCATCCCACTATTTGCATGTTGGCCACCAGCGGCATTGATCACGACGTCAAGATCTGGTCGCCGTGTGCTCCTAGCCCCGCTGAACGGCCGAATCTCATTGAGGATGTTACGCGCACGGTTGAGGATAATCAGCAAAAGATGCGAACCGATCCATTTGAACTGAATACACGTAATGCGTATTGTTTCAATAACTAAGAAAAACTATAGCATAATGTGAAACTGGATCGAATTCCACCAGCGAATTCATGATCTGATCTGAATCCAGCAATATATCAAATAATAGTGTAATTTATTATAAGGGAACATATTTTTGTTAATTTGTAAACAAAATACGATATACAGAGTAGAGTACACCACGGCCCTAATGTTATGAAAAATAAAATCAAATAAAAGCAAAGAAATTTGTCTCAAATGTCGGGTGTATTATTTTCTTCCACATCTGCGTCCCGTCCCGTCCCCGAATTTACTGGCATAAATTATATAATCGAGGGTAAGCACAAGCATTTGCATTCGTTTTTTTTTTGGAATTATTCTGTTTATTTACCGTAGTTATTTAAATCTATGCTCACATGTATACATATACATACTCGTACATATAAATATTTTACTTTATGTAATAATATTCAAGTATAGTTCTTTCTTCTCATCTTTTCTTTCCTTTTTTGTTTAAACTTAGTTGAATCTTCCTTGTTTTGCCTTCGGTTTTTAGTTAAAATATATGTATATGTAGGTGTCTTGTGTTTTTCAAAAGTTTTGAGAATATATAGTAATCATAAAGGTCCACACAACACAAAAAATTAAAGTACAATTTTGCATTTCTTTTTGTTTTTATTTATTAACTATAGATGAAGGATGTTTTTATGGTGTTGGATTTGTTGGTCTGTCTCTGCGTGCGTTCGTGTGTGTGAGTGAGTTTTGTGTCTAGGGGCATGACATTATCTGAAGGGGTTTGGGTTGTAGTTAGTGGCTTAAAAACTAACCGAATGTGTTGTAATATTCGCTCCCTTTGCGGCATTCTATCGTTCTACTTGCACATTTCTCACTATATTTATAATTATCTTTATATAGTTTTCATTAATGAATTCTTCTGTTTAATTACTTTACAAAAGTGCGTTTTTTGTTTTGCTTTGTTAGGGGTTGTCCTGTCCATATCTTTCCTTTTATACAGAGTGTGGGATGTTTTTGTTTTGTTTTCTGGTTGTTAATATAATATTTTACAAACTATTTTATGCAGAAATGAAACAAACACACAGTTCAAATGAGCCGATAGATTGAGGTTTGCAAATGGGTATGTAGATCCGGTATGGTATGGATAAGTGGGCTAGGGCAGGTGCAACCATATTCTTCTGGTTTCTACCGATATTACTTTACAGACTAAGCATTTGTATCTGTCAGCTTTGTGTGGGTTTCTTTTGTTGTTTATTTTATAGATTTAAATGATTTTTGTATACCAAATGTCGTTTTCGTAAGGTTTTTGCTTTCTTTCTTCTTTTGTTGGAATTTTGTTTTCTTGCATATACATATATAGACCTATGCACATATAGGTTTCTTAGAGTTTTATTTTTGTTATTTTGTGTTTGTTTTGTAATTGTTTAATACCATCAACCCTCCCGCTTTATTGAACTGGGTGTCTCTGCCAGGCCTTTCACTTTGAGGCGATCGGCTGTCTTAAGAAATGCTGGCAGCTGCTCTTGGGACACATTCACCTCTCCGGCGTACATGAACTCCAGTATAGCCTGTAGGTGTATGTAGGAGACATCTTTAAGTATAATAATCGGATGCTTTGAAGGGTTCTCCTGTTGATAAAAAGTAAATTTCATAAGTTTTTATTTGTCATTAGCAGAGGGGGATCATGAGAAAACGTACCTCTAAAAGCGCCTTAAAGTAGGGACTGCAAGCGGAAAGCACCATTTTGTGTGCTTTACAGGTCTGGCCCTCGCAAGCCAGTGTTACCTGTGGGCAAAACCAAAAGAAAACACAATAACTCATTTGCTCAATAAGCACGAAATCACAAAAATGACAAAATAATTTAACACAAAGTCTCAAAAACAGCTAAGACAGCCTGTGTCGATGGTACTTACATCTGTGAAACTCTTCTCATCGCGCAAGTGACGGAACGAGGTCACCATATTCGTCTGAAAATCGTTCCATTTTAGAAAGAACTGTTGATCCGACGACATCATGAAGAAGCTTAACTTGGTGGGGGTTTTGCGGGTCGCGCGATCACAGCTCCAATGTACGCAGGAGTTTTAATTTGGAGGAGAGGCCGAAATGTTCTCCGTCAGATGGGTACTAATTGGTCAAGTGCTTTAAAAAATAATCCTCTGTGTTTCTCAATATATCGTAATGCTTTTCTGAAAAATAAAATAAAGTATTAATGCTAAAACTGGTAGCAATTCGACAAATAAAAGTGATCACAACAAACTTGGCGAAATTCGTAAAGCGAATTGCTAATAGAGCAAGTCTGCGGAAATTGCGAAAGAGCAGAGTCGCTCAGCGCAGACCGCAGCAGGGCAGAGCAGAGCTGACGATGATTACGACTACAAAAACATTCTATGCAGCACAAAAATAAGAGATTTCGAGCGCATGTGCAACGGCTAATGGAAATAGCAATTCGCAGTATGCTGCATGTGTTGGAAAATGTCAAATGGCAGGCAGAGTTGCTGGGCCAGCAGCAGCAGCAGCGTTAACAAGAAAAAAAAAAAAACAGCAGCAAGTAAAGGTTAAGCGAAAATATCAAAGACAGCGACGGGACGGCGAGTTGAATGCCTTTCACTTTTCAAGGCAACTTCTGCATTTTCAGTTATTTGCTTGCTTATTTGAATTTAAGACACACTCACGCTCACGCTCGCACAGTATCGCAATGTGTATGCTATGCACAGTATGTATTTAGACGTTCACCTAAAACCATCTCTTCAAAATGGCGCCGAAAACTAGGAAACTCATTCGCATTTCCACTACAAATACCAAAATACTTTTCCTACACATTGAATCGTTCGAAATGAACCCATCCCACTGTGCAGACAAACATGTGTTTATTTTCTTGCGGGACCAGCTTGACAAGACACACATATGTATATGCCCTACACTTGCGACGCAACCGGCTGATATGTGTAGGCGGCCATAAGGGTGCCGCAAAGAGTAGAGCGTTCAAACTTCAGCAGAGCTTAAAATATACAACAGCAATCTCTCTCTTTTCCACACACACACACACACACAAATACTAGCTAAGCGCTCTCAACTTTCAACTGCCGTTATGATTTCGCAATTACATTACAACAACAAGAGCGATACAAAAACCTCGCCGACGAAGAGCAGACATTTGCTGGAAATTTCAACTGCATTTATGTGTGTATGTGTGAGCAACTATCTCGCTTGCACTTGTGCTTGGGGGTTATCTTTAGCTTCTTCTTCTTCTAGTTGGGCTGTTGCGCCGCAAGAGGCAATAGGAGTAAATATATATGTTGAAATTTGTCTAATTTTGAATTATTGATTTTTCCCCATTAAGAAATGACTCCCAAGGCAGTCTGTAGAGATGATGTATAAAGGTGAATACCAGTTTTTGTTAATCGCCTCAGACAACAACAGAATACGAAAGGAACGAGTCTTTCTCTCTGAGTAAGTGAGTTAGCGACAACAACAGTTCGAAACGAGTTCGGACGAAAGTTGCAACACTCACAAAATTTGAGCTGCTGCCGCCGCCGACGAAGCTGGTGTTCTTGTTGTTGTTGTTGAATTATTACTCAACCCCGTATGCAACAAAAGTGTGGAACTAACACGGAGAAATGTGTGAGTCTTGGCTAGACAATGGCGGCGGTGGCGGCGGCAACTCTTCGTGGCATGCCTTAAGAACAACAAGAATATTCAAGGTTCTTTTTTGGCATATTGGCGATATGCAAGCATTGCACATATTTCTTTATTTTATTTTTTTTACTTGTATTACAAATATTATTGTAATATGTTTAAAATTAGGTCGAGCTTCGCGTTACTTTGTTTCATATACACGCAGCAGCAGTACGCATACAGTCACTACTACTCACACATGCAGACATCACTCACGTACACTTATGTCTTTTTTCCACACACTTTCCTAATCACTTTTTTTGTGCTGCTGCTTTGTATTTGGCGTGCACTCTGTACTTTTACCAATGCGCCAATGAATATCATTGATAGCAAACACACTTTAATTGCGTTGTAGACATGCGTTTTTCTATATTTTTTTGTTTCAATTTTAATACATACACGCTTTTTTTTGCCCCGCACACAACTCACCTTCTGCTTTCTTTTTTCTCTTTCCGCTTTCGCTAACGCTCAGTGTGACCGCGGATTTACCGATAAAATAAATAGTATGACCCTTAGAAATATAAATATAACCCACTTAACCCCCACTATTTAAACAGGGATACAGGTTGAGTAAATCCACGGAATTTGTATTGTTTCCAAGCTCTTCTTGTAGAGCCGTCTTATCCATCTCTTTTTACTAACAAAAACCCAACGAATCTTTTACTTGAAATGCACTAAAATTAATCACGATTCAACGCTTTCGTGGAGTGTATTTTAATATCCACTGGGCAACAATGGGTTAATCATTCTCCGTCCACATTCGGAAATAATATTCCTCGATTTTGATATTCTGTTAAACATTACTTGCCAACCAAGACTCTACATACTGATCCCATCATTTTTTCTGATAAATTAATCAATTTTCTACAAGAGATGTTAAATTTGAAGGACTCTCTTGTATTGTATTGCTAAGAAAATTATGTTTAAAAAAGAAGGTCACAGCATAAACGTAGCGCAAGTGCGTTTCGAATGTTACGTCAATATAAAGTTTTAAAGTGAAAAATGTGAACTCATAGTGTGCAATTTTGAATTTTAATTTTAAAAAGGCGGGAATTTGAATGTGAATTACATTATCCGGATAAAAAGCCGTCTCGCATTTTAATGCATCATATCATTCCCAATTTGGCGGCACATTTTAAAATATCAATACAGACAATCGACGACTATCGATACGCCCAACAAACAAAGTTTACAGCACTTTTCGGCACGACTTTCGGCCGTGGGGCCCACGAAAAAAACGCAAGTTTTTAGGCCCCACTTTTCAGCACTGCATGCGATATTTTTCACGATATTTATGATTTAATAGTTTTATAGCAAGAAACATTGGACCGGGTGTAGATGTAAAGTTTACATGTATATAAATTGCATTAAAAAACAAATGCCATTATAAATATGTGGTTACACACATACACGCATTTTCTTTTATTTCAGGGTTTTTTGCCAATACTTTATTGGAAAACTCTTAAAAACATTTTTTTGTTAATTTAAAATTAATACTTATGTTTTAAATGTTTATCCATAGCTTAATTTCACAATTTGTTCACTTCTATTTCCACCAATAATGTTCACTTGTGTTTACGTATAATTTTTTCACTTTTTTTATGTTCTCATTTTTGAAAATTACAAAAAATCGAGGTTTGAGGAAAATATCGATATTTTGTTGCCTTTTAGCCGTCGTGCTTGTTGGGACTTTTTCTGGGACTTTTTGTGGGATTTTGTGGAAGCAACATCATCCCAACAATTTCCTTTTTCATTGCAACAATTTCCTTTTTATCGCAACAATATCCCTTACATTCCTTGCTCACTTACGTTGCTTACGTTACATTCCATGCTCACTTACGTATTTTACCGTTGGCAACATTTTTTTGTATGGGCCAGCAGCATGTGTCGTGAAATGAGCGACATTGTTCCACAACATTTGGACGGAATTAGCAACATTTTGCATACCCTTAGGAAAGGATATTATAGAATTTAAGAAAAGTTTGTTTTACTAGGCACCAATTATTGCAGAAACTAGTCAGTCTCTATCTCAGAAAATGTTACGGTTTTTGGTCTTCTTACAAAGACTGAATATGGGTATCGGGATCGATATGTTAATAATAATAAATTCATCAAATGAATTATTGCGTCAAAAATTGTAAATATGTGTAAAATACAATATTAATTGCGTTTTAAGGCATCTGGAAAAAAATAAATATAACATTAATCAATGGAAAAAGGGTATACAATTGTCGATACTACCGGTTGACAAGCAACAAGTGTTCAAATGACGTGACATTTCATGCTCACTTACGTTTTCTTACGTCGCATTTCATGCTCACTTTAGTTTTATACCTTGGCTTAAACGTCATTTTAGAAACAATCTAAAAAAAAAGAGTCACTAAACTTAACCAATCTTGTAGACAATTGATTCATCAATCGTATAAAATTATGTGCTCAGGCCTGAGGGTCCTAGTTAGCTAGTAATATTAAACGGCATATCAAATTGGAAAAAATTTTAAAATTAGGGGTGTCTGGCAAAAAAATCGATGTTTGAAAAAACTATCGATGTCTGCAGTAAAGACCCTAACATCGATTATATCGATCCAGCTCTAATGGACTACCAAAATGTTGAAGAACTCGCGATTATTTAATATTAATAATAATATATCTTTAAGATGGACGCGACTGCACAATTCGGCTTCCGAAGTCATACAGAGCTCACGCCAAAAAGCTTGGCTGACGGCGAGGGAACGTTACAAGAATCACGAGCACGTTTATTACAGCTCCGTCTTGGAGACCAAATGGAAGTCATATACCCCGTCTGCTTCAATTAATTCCCAGTTTCCGCACGATTGGATGGACGATTATGAATTCTACGAGGGAGGCCAGAACACAGATTCCAAACACGGCACCCCAGACGCCTCAATACCAGCTTCAACCGTTCCATGCAGCGGATGTGGAGCACACTTGCACTGCTCAAATATCTCCATGCCCGGCTACATACCCAGCGAAATATTCAACGGCCGGTCGCAACAGGAGCTGAAAACCATCATCTGCCAAAGATGCCATTTCCTGAATCATTACAACATCGCCTTGGATGTTGATGTACCACCTTCCTCCTATGTGGATACGATTTCGCGCATACAAGACCGGTTTGCCCTGGCAATCGTGATGGTCGATCTTCTGGACTTTCCCAGCTCCATTTGGCCTGGCATGCAGCATGTTCTGGGGACCAAGCGCCCGGTCTTCCTAGTCGGTAATAAGGTTGATCTCCTGCCACGCGACTCCAACAGCTATCTGAATCACGTGAAGCATTGCCTGCAGCGTGCGTTCATCCAGCACGGTGGCGGAGACGGGCTTAACATAAAAAACGTCAGTCTGATATCGGCCAAGACAGGCTATGGCATTGAGGCACTGATCACGCAGCTGCACAAGACCTGGGCGTATAAGGGAGATGTGTATCTCCTAGGATGCACAAATGTGGGCAAAAGTACGCTGTTTAATATCCTGCTCAACTCTGACTACTGCCGCCCAGAGGCCAGTGAGCTTGTGCGAAAGGCCACGACCTGCCCCTGGCCAGGAACAACCCTACAACTGCTGAGATTCCCCATCTTCAGACCATCTGATAGCCGCGTCTATCAGCGCTTCAAACGCTTATTCTCAGAACGTGTCGAAAGGGCCGCCTTGGATAAACTGCGGCGGGACCAAGCCGAAAAAACCGGAGATGTTGCCGCGGCGCAGCCATTGTGTCAAGTGGGACGCAGTTTTGACCGCCGTGAGGTGGTCAATGACTCCTTTTCGATGGCAGCAGGCACGCAGCCCATAACCACTTTAAACGAACGTCGTCCAGAGTATCGGGAGGCTCGCTGGGTCTACGATACACCAGGAGTGATGCAGCCCGATCAACTGACACCTCTCCTAACCGCTGAGGAGCTCGCACAGCTGCAGCTAACGACAATGATGCGCCCCAGAGCCTTTCGCCTGCAACCCAAGATGACTATACTGCTAGGAGGCTTGGCCCGCATGGATATCTTGGATCTCTCCGGCTATGAAAAGAATTATGATTGGCTAAAGGTGTTTGTGTTCGCCTCGCAGAATCTTCCCGTGATGATAGCAGACACCCTGCAAGCAGAAACAGTATATAAGCGCTATCTGGGAACTCCCTTCCTTGGTATTCCCTCGGCTGTTGGGGATTTAGAGGAACGACTGAAACGCTGGCCAGGCCTTCATTGCAAAGATCAAGACATTGTTGTTAGCAACAGCGGTAGTCATGAGAAAAGGCTGAACTGTGATATTACACTAAGTTCCGCAGGATGGCTGGGCCTACTCTTGCCCGATAAATCCGAGTGCAGTCTCCGGATATGGACTCCGCATGCAGCGGGAATATATGTACGTAAACCAGCTTTAGTGCCTCTTGCCGATCGGCTGGTGGGCAAGCATATTCGAAACTCGTTAGCCTACAATACCTCCAAGCCGTTTGTATTTAAAAAATAAAACTAAAGACCAGAAACTCGCCTTTATCTTTGTTTTGCCTGTTTCAAATCCGATCGCAAAATGCCGCCTAGCACCGGAGTCCTTTTGTGCAGCGCTATGCAACACTAGCTATGCACGCCTTTTTGGCGAGTTGGCAGCCGCGTATTTATGGTATTTTTTATGCCAAAATTGTGCAAAAATTATTTTATTTTGTCATGGTATATTCTCGTAGAAAATTAATTAATTTGTCAGTTAAAATGATGTGGTCAGAGCGTAGGGTCTAATAATATTAAACGGAATATTAAAATCGACGAATATGTTAGTTCAGACCGTATATTTTATTGAAACTTATGAGGGATTATGTGGAGGCAATTTCCATGCTCACTTACGTTTCTTACGTCTTATTCCATGGTCCCTTACGTTTTTTACGTCACGTTTACGCCAGCCACATGTGCCGCGAAATGAGAAACTTTGTAATATATGTCAATCTGTGTAAAACCACTAACCATACAATATATATACGACACTTCATACATTGAAAATGGCCGCACCAACAGGGCAGGCATCAGCTACCCGGCGAGTCGTGAGAGCGTATGTGTGCACATGCATTCTCACGTACTTTGCGTGTTTTGCATGTGTGTATGAGCGCACAACTGATATTCGCGCTTTCTCAACTTTGTTTTGATATTTGTGCTCGCGCCACCCTTCACTTTAGCATTTTTCGAGTCGACCCTTTTTGAAGACGCTTGCCTTATAATAGCAGAATAATTGTTATTTTGTACATGCTTTAGATGCTATCTTTGTTTAATATAGCTCTGTATGTGAGGCTGAGCTTTAACTGTATGTATGCACATATTGTAGGTCTGCTTCGCCTACTGCCTTGTCATTGGTCACAATAATGACACATTTTTGTAAAATGGCGAACCGGTATGCTTGCGCCAATGGGCTATGCAGCAGGCCACAGGGGTAAGAATCGCATCGTTTTCGCTATTCTCCATTGTGCCCTCGCTGTCTTCTTCTACAAGCAGCTGATTGTGATTATAGTTTATTATATTATTTATTTATTCGCGGTGTGCCCCGAGCTCGCTGGAGCAGCCTTCTGGCGCGGATGCACGTTCGGCGGATTTCGGCTATCTCCTCGTTGGCTCCAACTGCCTCGCTTGAGTTAGAGCCCCGCAGTGATCTAGGCCAGGGGCCTCAGAGTACCTGGCGCTTCCCTGTCGGGGTCGGGGTGGGACTCCTCTCCCTCGGGTAGACCTCCCCAGAGAGCACTTGATGGCCTCATGGTCGCTGGCGGTGAATATTTCGCAGAGCCTCCATCGGGCGTGGCCAGCCAGCGCACTGCTAGCATATGTTAGGTCAATTACTGACCCTGCTCCTGCCCCGTTGAAGGTCTCCAGGGATCCTTCGTTCAGTAGGACGAGGTCCAGCGTCGCAAAAGCTTCCAGTACTATGCGTCCTCTGGCGTTTGTGCGAGTGGATCCACACTCCATGGCCCAGGCGTTGAAGTCGCCCCCGACTACCACGTTGTTCCGTCCGCGTAGGTCGCAGCTCAGCTCATCCATGGTGCGGCTGAAGGCCTCCAGGGAGAGACTAGGCGCCAGGTAGCAGCTATAGATCCAGGTGCCACCTACGATCCCTCGGGAACGTGTATATGTATATTATGTACATATGTACATATATTAAGATGAACACACAGGTACAGATAGACTGATACCAGTCCAATCGCTGCGGACACCTACATACATGTACGAACTATCCCATCTATATATTATATCTATATCTATCTATCTATATACAAAGACAGAACCTGCAAGAACGTGTGTGTATGCAAGTATGTGCGTGTTCTTGTGCAGAGCATGTCATTATTGTGACCAATGGCATGGCAGTTGACTTATGGAAAGAAAAATTTCTCTGTCCCTTAGAAATATACATACGTAAATATTTGGTCTCGTATTTAAAATATACCTTGTTGAATATAAAAATTAATTAAATTGTCGGAGTTTCAATATCCTTAAAAAATAACATATAATAAATAAATAATAATAGAAACAATAAATAAATAATATAATAAACTATAATCACAATCAGCTGCTTGTAGAAGAAGACAGCGAGGGCACAATGGAGAATAGCGAAAACGATGCGATTCTTACCCCTGTGGCCTGCTGCATAGCCCATTGGCGTGAGAATGCATGAGAATACGTGAGAATGCATGAGCACATACACTCTCACGACTGGCACGGGCGCTGATGCCTGGTGGCATGAGTGATTTTGGTGCGGACCTTTTCAATGTATTAAGTGCCGTATCTTTATATTGTATGGTTAGTGATTATATTAAACAGAATATCAAACTCGAGGAATATGAGTTTCGTCGGTATTTTTACGGTATATTTTGAAAATAAGACCGTATGTTTCGGTATATTTCTGATGGTCGGACGGTATATTTGATCGGTAATTCCGCGGTCACACTGGCCTCGAAGTATCCACTTTTTCACGGCAACAAAGAATTTTTTTGGGCCAGAATTATTAAATTAGTGTCAATTGCAGTTTAAAATGCCCCTTCGAGTGAGCTAAAGACACGGCAAAAGTGAATTACGGTTTCGGCCTGTGATTGCAGTGCAATTTGTATTTATCGCGTCGCCCCAAAACGAACTGCGACTCAACCACAAGTCCTCTAACAATTGTATGCTGTAAAGAAAGTTAGGAGAATGGAGCAAAACTCCAACAGCAGCAGTTCAGAGACATTCGCGGAGGAGAGCAGTGGGGGCACAGCCCGATTTGTGGGCAATGCAAAGATCGACCAAGATTCCGACTCCAACTTCGGGATGGATAACTGTTCTGGGTCCGCATCTGGCAGCGACACAGTGAGCGCCACACATGAGTTTCAGACCATGAAACCGGGCCCGGGAGGAGTGCAGAAGCAGCCGCCGAGTTCGAGCAGCAACGGTCGTACGCGCTCCGAACTGCCGCACAGCGAGCTGGTGAAGATGCTCTACTATCTGGAGGGCGAGCTGCAGGCTCGAGATGTCTGCATTGCCGCCTTGCGCAACGAGCGCGTGAAGCAACTTATCACACAGTTGCGCACCAAACGGGTGCAGCCCAATGATCCATATGCGGCTATATTTCGCGATAAGATCGCCATGAATGGGAATCTCATTTCGAGGGAATCATCCACGCAGGCGGCGCAGGCTGAGATGGAGGTGCGGCAGATAATCGAACAGCAAATGGAGCAGCAGTACCAAATGGTCAGTAAGCAGAGGGCCACGCATGTCCGCATGGTCAACATACTCACCGAATCTCTGGAGAACAACCAGCGCATGCTGCAGGAGCTGGAAGAGGAGAAGGCCAAGCACGAGCATGACACGGCCCAGGGCGATGATATCACCTATGGCCTCGAAATGGAGCGTTCCAAGCTTAAGCAGGATCTTGAGAATGAGCGGACCCAGGTGGCCAGAATGGAGAAGGAATTGCAGAGGCTGCAAGAGACCCTCGAGTACGAGCGCAATCGACAGAAGCAGATTGTCCTCCTCCTGATAGCCGAGCGAAAGAAGATTTTGATGAAGTACATTGAAGAGGGTAAGTGGGGTCGCTGTCGCTCCTACCCAATAATACTCATTCATTACAAATCAATTAACATTTCAGGCAAGCGTTCTGAGGATTTGGCCCAAATCTTGGCCGAGGAAAAGCAGCGTTCGGATACCATCGCTGAGGGCCTCGAGGAGGAAAGCAAAAAGTCGCTCCGCATGGAAGAGGAGATGGAAAAGCAAGCACAGTCAATGGAGATCGAACGCAAGGCGATAATGGCCAAGCTGGCCAAAGAGGAGCTTCGGTTTGTAGCTCCAACTTTTGTTTAAACGAGCCACTAAACTAAAGCCTGTTCTCTATCCCAAAAGAGTAAAAGAACTGGAGCAGGAGCTCAACACGCTGCGCGTCGAGCACGAGGCCCTGAAGAAGCAGCAGCAACAACAGCCAGGCACCAGCTCAACGGTGACTGCCACCAAGGCGCGTCAGTTCAGCGGTAAGTGTACTAGAGAAGGAACCCCCGCCTCCCTACAACTTTGGCTGTTATAATTATGATTTCCCTCTTTATCGTTTTCTATATGACTATAACTCTACATATATTACTTTTTTCGAATTCCTTTCTGAAGCTGAAATATTTTGTTAGAAAAATGTTACGCAATTGCAAGGTGATTTGTTTTTTGTTTTGTGACGTTTCTCCACTATTGTGCACTCCACCGTTGCACCAACCGATCACATTACCCATTATCACACAGCCCACCCACGCCACGCACCTTCATGTCATTGGATCTCGCACTGAACGCTGCCAGAAATAGCCTTTGGCCATTAGAGAGCACCACGTCCGCGCCAAAACATTTACACCCCAACAGCATTACCCTTGCAGAGGTCGGGCATCATTGGCAAATGCTTCCCCAAGCACTTAATTCCATCCCATTCCTCTTTCGTCCCATCTGCAAGGGCACTTACCCTTCGGTAATCCGAGGAATTTCTTTATGATTTATTCACCAACAAGATATTAATTCAAGCCCATATACATATACATACATTTTGCAGACGACGCTTGTGCCACACCACCAATGGCAAATATCGCCAAAATTGTGCAGCCAACCGCCACAGTAAGCAGTATGCCGGTGTCGGGCCCTCAAACCGGAATAGCCCGCTCCATAGCGCCTGGACAGAATATACGCAGCGCTGGGATAGCCACGGCTCCCACGGGAACGGCCACGGCACCCATAGTCATCAACCACAGCACCACCAATAACAGCAGTGGAACGACTAGCACAACAGCTGGCGCCACATCATCGGTGGATGGAGTAGCGAGTGCCGGTAGTGTAAGCACCACTGTAGTGGTGCCACCTTCCCCCTCGCCGGCGAAAATGCAGCCCACGGCCACCATTCAACGGGCCCCGGGTGGCAAGTATGCTGCACTGGCTGCAGCGGCTGCTCTCGACCAGACGGCCACACCACCGCATCCACATCCTGTTCCCATTGCCGTGCCCCCAGTGACGGTGCCACCAGCGGGCGCTCGCGGTGCACCGCCACCCATACCGACCAAGCCAATTGTACCGCCCAAGCGGGAGCCCTCTCTCTCCCGCCTAGGCTCCATAACAAGCGGCAGTGCCATAGCATCGGTCACGGCTGCGGTGCCAGCAACTGTAGCCACGCCCGTTCCATCTTCGACGAGTGTGGCAGCAGCAGCGGTAGCGGCAGCTGGAACTGGCACAGTCAAGCATAATTAATTACACACGATACCATCTCCCACACCCTCTCCACTTGCGTCATATGTATGCGCATTATAAACAGATATTGGCATAGTGTAAGCGAAAATACTCAAGCAGCGTAGTCGCTCAATGACACCGCACTAGGCAACAGGATATAAGATCTTGCATCTGAAACTGCTGTCTCTTGTGGCATATTTACTCGATAACTACCAACTTGAAAGCCATTTAATAGCCAAATGTTTCGAGGCCTATTAATGTTAGTTATTTTCAATATTTCCACTCCAAATCTTAAATTCTTTTGTTTGACAAAATCTATGTAAAAAGTTTGGTACCATTTATGATGATTTATTTATGGTGTTCTATTCAGATGAACTCTATTTACAGAGCATTCGATTCGGTTTCCATAATTTCTGTTGCCTCACACCAGGCAATCGTCCCTAATCCTGATTCTACATAGACATGCTATTTTGGCAATCGATTCGAGAGAAGTTTGTTAAGCATTCGAATGATGGAACATTGTCCACCCCACCCCAGCAGCTCCTCATCTAAGTCTAGTTTAGTTTTTATTATTTTTTATAAGGACAATTTGTGTAATGGCAAGCGCTGGCTGGCCAAGTTGGGCCAAGCCACACTTAATTGTAATTCCGAACATTTACATGTACAAGGCCGTGCGATTCTCATAACGATAAACACCCCCCAACAAAAACATATAGTAATTATATACATATAACCACAGATACTATACTATATATATATATATCCCTATATACGTATACATAGTACGAGTATATACATATGTGTACAATCCTTTGTGCTCTGTGCGTTGTTTAATAGTTCTTAGGTACGCGTGGAATGCGCGTGTAAACTTCTTACTCTCAGTGCAAGCTAAAGTCGTCTAAAATTAGTTTCCTAGGATTTAAATCTTGTTTTGAGCTTGGCTTGAACATTTTTGTTTTGCCGAACAGCAGATTCCACAGAACGGCTATGCTATCGCCTACCATACCATTACCATTACCAATCCAACCCACCACCCATTGTTTACACTAGTTTCGATTTCTGTAATGCGATTGGAGTGAGATTTTGTTCGAGAGAGATTTGCTCAACAGAGTCGAGTCGGTATGGACGATGGTTTTGGGTGCGGAGCGTAATTTCTTATAAATGTTTACTGTGAAGATCCCTCCAGCCCCTCTCGCAGCTTGGATTTCCGTTTAGTCAATGGGCAGCCGCAGCCGCCAGTCAAGGTCAGTAGCGTTGTTGGTACAATAAATAGCAGACAAAGAGGCACAAGAAACAAAAACAAATAAAAAAGCGTATGAATAACAGATTAGTAATGCGAAATGCAAGCAAAATGGTATATAACAAATTACGATGTATTGAAAAGAAAATACAAAAATAAATTATACTAAAAATGCATTAAAATTTACGATTCTAGACTTGTGTTTTCAATGACCAGGGACCTGGCCAAATTGCGTGCGCAGGCCAGGCGCATTATATTGAGAATCTCATCGACATTTTCCACGCGATAGTCCTTGAACACGTTCTCTGCGTTTTTCTGCGGGTTTTAAAGATTAAAATAAAATTTTTTTTTTGCAAATTGTAAGGTTTTTTGGCTTTGGACAACATACGTTTCTTAATTTGTCTGTGTTGCGCTCTATAATAGGCACCAACTCCGTTTCCAGATGATGCAGAATCGCTACAGTTTCTTTTGAGTAGATTTTCGGATCCTTCGACTCCAGCAGTGGCACAGTGTCGATGAGCAAAGAGGGCCAGAAGCTGATGGGAAAAAAAAACATTTATAAAACATTACATGGATCGGATCACTTTCAAATGTAACACTTACTAATCCGGAGTTATTTTGGAGTTCAATAGATTGACCAATAGCTCGACCGCTGACAGAAAGTCACGACTGCGATATAGCTCGTAGAACTCAAAGTACTTGGAGAGGAAAACTAAACGCGGCGATATGAACATGCGACTTCCAATGCTGACAATGACATCCGGACAGAGCATATTGCCCGTCTGAGAATAGTTCTATAAGGACGAGTAAAAGAATGCTTCGATCAGTGATTAAAAATGTGGATCTATGGCGTCACCTTCAATATAAAATCAGCTATTCCTGTGACCAACAGCACATCCTTAGAACGTATGCCCCATTCCAAGGCGTTGCCATAGCGCTCGTCGTCGAATGATTGCCTGGACAGTACTTTGCATATCTCCTGCTCCACATCTATCAGGCCACGCTGCCTGGCTACGCTTATGAGCTTAAAGGCATGCCGGTCGCTGCGTAGCGATATGCGTGGCAAAAGCAGCTCCATTGCCGCTTTACCTTCCTGCTTGCAACAGTCCAAATAATCAATTCCCAGCTGCCATAGGCTGCGTGTGCTCATCAAATAGCTGCCATACTCGTATATCATAGAGTGGCGCAGTGCAGGAAGATCACTAATTAATCATGTATGATAAATCTTTAATAAACAGAAGGGAAGAACTTAAAAATGAAATCAACTTACATGTTGCTTTGCTCAAAATAGGCCTTTAGCTCGCCGGAATGATAGATCAAATCGATGAGATGTGTGGTTAGCCAATGGGTGTCGTTGATCTTCTGGGTATCATAAATGAAGAGCCTTAGATCATGCTCCATGAGCTGTGAGATCATTCGGGCCATACTGTTCAATTGCCTGCCGGGCCGAAGGAGTGTCCATCGATTCAACCAATTAGCGGCAGCAATTTTCAGCTCAAAGGGTTTGCAGGTGGGTTTGGTGTAGAGCAGATAACCAGGAAGGAATTCGTACCATTCGTTTGACTCCTGGATGCCGGCATCCCATTTCTCATTGTTGCCTGTGACAAGCTGAAGAAGCTCCTCGAGCTCTGGCTCAGAGCCAAATGTATTTGCCCGGATCTTCCGCTCCGCATCCACATGCCAATGCTCCCATTGCGAGTGGAACTTCTTCAGTGGAAATCCTTCCCGATAGACGGGCATGGATGTAAGTAACAGTTCGGCTGCTTTGAAAGCTGGCTGCCCAGCCTTGCGATTCTGGACAAGGATGGCACGAGTGACGTCCACTGCGCCCACCATGACTAGAGACTTCAGAACGTTCCAATAATCATCACTCTCGCTGGCCTCTTCAGCCATCAGTAGAAAATCGGTGGCTCGATCCTCGATTTGCGGTGTATAAAAACGTGCCCAGTCGAGCAGCTGGGGGACAACATGTTGATTTTGCTGCATGTAGAGAATCTCAAACAGATGCCACAGACACTCAGCCGCATAGAAGACAATGACGCATTCGGAAATGCGTCGCTGTCGCTCTTCGTCCGTCTGTACCTCTGCCGATTTTTTAGCATGCTGGAGCCTCTCCAGGCTGGCGCGCACTAAACTGCGATATGTATGTGAAATTTTCAGATATTCCGCCCTTGGAGCTTTCTGTCCCAACTCTTGCAGCGTTGCAAAGGTGCCGTTCGACTCGGCCAGCAGACTTCGCAGCACCGGCTCGTCAAATAGTGTAGTCTCCTGTGCCAGATAGATGAGCACGGGATCTTGGCCGGCTGTTTCGGTGGGGACATCTCGGGAGCTGCAGTTGACGGGACGGTAGGCACTGAGAGCTATTCTAGAGCCCGGCACAAAAACGCCGGTGAGCGTGTTTCCACAGCGGGTGGCCAAAGCGTCGTCAAGCTCCTAAAACGGTGCGTTATTTGGTTAACAGCAACAATATATAATACAAAACTACTCACAAAGGTGGACACTGTGTTATCATTCATTTTAACTCTGCTATTCTGTTAATAAAATCAAGAAAATACACAAAAGAAGCGCAAATCGCAACAAGTGTTGGCAACGCACGATTTTATATTTATTTTTAACACTTGAACACTTGAACTTAAAAATACCGACGAAAATCATATTCCTCTATTTTGATATTCTGTTTAATATTACTAGCTGAATAGGATACTGAAACCTGAACAAATAGTTTTAACTGATAGATTAAACAATTTTGTACAAGATTGATCAATTTTAAATACACCATTTATTTCATTCGGTCTAAAAGAATGTTTAAATAAGGAAGGTCAACAAATATGTCCCTTTTGTTACATGGCAACTACACGGTAACTACACATTTGCTACACATCAAAAACATTTTTACGGAGTATGGCATTTTGCATACCCTATTTCTGAATTAATAAAAAAATACTATTTTCCAAGCTGAGTTGAAACGTAATTTATAATGCATTTTTCTTGTATTGAAATTTGTTTGAGTCCTATTAATACGTTTGATTAGTTTCCTGTATATACAGTGTCGCTCATTTCATTTCATTTTGACTTCAAAAAATACCATACAGTATTTAAAATACCTTAAACAACAAATCGAAAACAACTTGGACCTAGGGCTGCAAGACAATTGTATCGAAAAATAATTTTTTAAAAGTAGTCAAAATCGATAGGCTTTAAATCAAAATCAAAAAAATCGATTCTACCTCTAGCTTTGATTGGACTAAAATTTGTTTAAAACGATTGAAAAATAATGGATTCGAATGATATTTTTGCGGTGAAGCAGATGCTCGATAAAAACGTCGAAAAAATGCACGCTAAATTAAACGACCTTACGCGTAACTCGGATGTTTTGTGCAAAGTTCTGTGCGAACGTTGGGAGAACGTGGATGAAGAGGATCGAGGTTTCCACAATGTCTTCCTAAGTAAAATGAGTGGTTTCAATAAACTTCTGATCACGTGGAACAAGCGCATTGATGAAAACAGTCTCGAAGCATTGGTCGCCAACAGCGATTAGCTTCTACAGCGCAACGGACACAAAATGGCGGACGCCAAGCATAGAAGTGCAATTCATCCGTTGGCATCGCTAGTGCGAGATGTGGAGTCAGCACTGACTCCGATAAATCACGTTTTGGACAGTCTGTCGCTATCCAAGTCTTCCAGTTGGTTGATTAAACCTGATGCAGAAATCCCAAAGAAAAATACAAAACCCATGACGGCCCCACAGCCACAGGACACGGCCACTTTTTCTGCTGAAACAGAAACCATGCTGCATATTTCACCACGCAAACGAATCCTCGAGCCCCCGAAAGGCGGAAAAACATCATTCAGCAGTGAAATCTATCATCAGATCGTGAAGAACATAGCTGCCTTTCCGGTGGGAAGTGTGATAAAGGCCACTATATTGCATCTAAACATAGCCGAAAATTGTATTTTTGTAGGCATGTGGGATGCAAAGCCGCTGCAAAAGTTACTCAAGGGGAACTTACATCTGAAGGAGATGGACCAGCTTCCAAACTTCGGTGAGATCTTTGCCGTGTACGATAGCATCAATGGGATCTTTCCACGTATCACAATCAATGATAATGCCGTTGGCGGTGGCTATGATGCCTATTTGATTGATTACGGCGAGCATATCCACTTGAACGGCGACGAGAATATATTTCCCCTTCCAGATGACATACGACTGCTCCCAGCGGAGGCCATCAGATGCTTTTTCAGAGAAGGCAATGTGTCCTCCATGACCGAGTTCCGATTCAAAAGCATAACCTTTCGTGTTTTGGAAAAAAGTGGGGACGATTTAATAGTGGAACTGACGGATGAAACTGTAACCGATTTTGTTCAAGATCAGGCAGTCGCTTGCCAAACAACCAAGACGAATGGCCCACTGCTAAGCGAGGCAGACATGGCCATGCTAAACGAGATTGATGAGGGCACCAGTGACCCCGTTAAGGCTGTACTTGGCTTCAGGCCCAAGGATGAAAAACGAATCTGTCGGCACTACGATCCGAAGCTCAATGGCTGCTTCAAGGGTAAGTCCAATCAAAGCTCTAGGGATAGTCTTTATCTAATTCATGTTTCACCTTAGGTCGTCACTGTCGTTTGGTACACGAGCCCTTTGACCCTCATGGCGCCACCAAGGACTTGGAGGTGGTAGAAGCTCTGCCAGAAACCGTTTTTGATACGCCGCTCTCACACGAATTGGGAAGTACTGTGAAAATACTGATAACCTACGTGAGTAGTACCATAGCATTCTATGCCCAATTTGTGGATGACTCTCCGCCTCTTGTATGGAGCAAGGATGATGTCCTAGGGGCCAAGAGTCAGTTCAAGAAGAAGCCGCATATGTTGGACATTGTCTTGGCTAGCTACAACGATGGTTGCTATTATCGCGCCCAGGTCATCGGGGAATCGGACTGGGATTACGAGATCTTTTATGTAGACTACGGCAATACGGAGTTTGTGCCGCCAAATGCTCTGGCTCCATGCGGAGATGCAGCCAGTCTGCGGCCATTTCGCGCCGTTCGCTGCTACATTAGCGGAGTCACACGCCTATTTTCCATGTCCCCAAAAAAGGCCGACGAAGGCGTGGCGTATCTGAAAAAAAAAATACTCAACGAGGAATATGACGTTGTTCTGGTCGATCGTATGCACGATGGCTTTCGGATTCAATTCGTTGGCGACCAGGCCAATCTGTCCGAGCAACTGATGATGCGCGGCTATGCACAGCCCGATGACGATAGTCCTCAAACATACGATTCTGATCATGATCAGTGAAAGGGTTTCCTTATTTTGTTATGCAAAACATAGTCGATGAGTCAGTAGTCATTCCTATAACATTAGTACTTAAGATTTTTTTGTTTTTTCTCTCGCCACAGCGAAAGCCGCCATCCAGCCATGAATTGGAGTTTGATTTATCAACGGAAACAATATTATATATTCATTACTAAACTGAATATTTTCAAACAAAAATTGACTAGTATTTACATATATTTGTTTACGAAAGATGGACCTGCTTCGTAGCGGAGCTACCTATTTGTGTCCTATTTGGATGACTTTCGATTACTTATCCTTCTTAAAATATTTATTTTTTTTGTATTTCCGTATCCATACCGAATAACAATACAAATGTAGATATGTAAAAGAGTATATTCCTCATTTCTCTCACACGTCAAGTCGCTTGATTAATGTTTTTCTTGGGACTCGCCCGCCCAATTGCCAAGGAAAGGCACAAAGCACAAAGCAAAGGCAAAAGCCTCAAAACTAAAACAATAATAATAATTGCCTCTAATGTGCAAGCGCAAAAAAATCAAAGGACACCCAAGCTATAGTCGTGGTCTCGTCCTGGATCCGGCGCGGTGCGGGGTGCTAATAGATTATGCCGCAACGATTAGAAAGGCAATAAATAACACCTGGCCGGGATCACATGCGTGTTCGGCTTGGCCCACACATGTGGGTGAGTGGGTTGGTAGAGTGCTGGCGTCGAGCACATTGAGGACAGGTCCTCCGCTCTTTTGTCCTGGTGTTGACAATTTAAATGTTTCGGCCAAAAGGGTAATAGCTGAAAGCCCAAGGGTCACTCAGAGGGTCACTTAGAGCGGGGATGAGCTTCGAACTGGACTGTGAATTGCAACAACTGACTGGACTAGCAGGAACGGAATCGAATCTACCATGTACTCGTACTCCCTCAACTGGAGCTGGGTCTTGCTCAATTTTCAGATTCGAATCAGTTTCAGGAAGGAGAATAGTATCGTTACCATCGAAATAGATAGGCAGAGTCACCTGCTATGTTCTACATGCCTCCATTCGTTATTGTGGCCAACCCCTGGCCATAATTAGGCGGCCGGTTAAGTGTCAAAAGGATGGCAGAGCCTCGACCCCTGACCCCCTGACCCCGACCACCAACATATATTCCCAAGCATAATGATGATGACGATGATGGGAACTGAACTACCCCAAGTGCCACAGTTCCATAGTTTTATAGACACCCATCTAGTTTGATTTGCTGGCCTTCTTAGCATGAATTTTACTACACGGATACAATTTCGATTGCTGTGTGGGTGGGTGTACATTTGTCTGCTTATGTTGGAAGAAACTCAACTCATTTAACGAAACAAGCAACGCAATAAACGTGTGTAGGGAGAGTTCAAAGCTCTCCGTCCCCTATCTTTAGCAGCTGGACCCGCGCTGAGGCAAATTGGTGGAAGTGGTGTTGGTGGAAGCCTCCGGGCTGCCACCGTTGGGCTGCTGCAGGGCGGCAATGCGCTGCCAGGTCTGGTTGAAGTGACGCGCAGATCGGGAATTAGACAGCTTCGCAATGGGGCCCAGGGTGCGATACCCATTGCAAATGTAACGTACGAACCCCTTGGCCGTGAGGTCCATGAGGGCTGTCTTTACCTGAGCTTCCAGATCGCCACAGGCGAATGGTCTATGGTGATGGAGGAAGATTCGTTTTCGTTTACACATGTACATTGTAAGATAATTTTGATGCATGTCTTACTCCTTTTTTAGCATCTCTATGATGGTTGCCTCCTGTATGCCATCGACGTAGTTCGGATGGTCCTGAAAGACGCGCACCATGTCCATGATGTAGAGCGGCAAGTGGATGTGATAGGCGTTGAAGGGCATACTCGAAGTGCTCGGCTCACAGTCGCTAATCGGGGCCTCGTCACACATATTGATCAGTCTCGTGGCAGTTCTATATTTATTTCGTATACTTCGATAATATTTGTTTTAAATGTAGCTCGGACAAGCAGAGCAGAGCATACGTATGTGACTATGTGAACCCATTTTAGGCAGGGCCTATTTAGTCATGCCTACTCGGTGTTGGGTTGTCTCAAATCCCCAGCGCTAATGTCATCCAATTAGAGGTGTCATTAACGGTTTGTCGGGGTCCCGTGTGCTCTCCAATTATTGACCCAGTAAAATAGAGTACAAATATTGAAACAATTACATGTTCGGGGGTCTTTTATTACTTGGTAATTTGCCTAATACTTAGACATAGTACCCCTCTGTGTCCGAGGGGTTCTCTTCGTTCCACCCATTGCATTAGTCGTAGTCCTTCGGATGGGATGGAGGCAATTCATAGATTTGTCTACTAATTTGATATTCCCAAAGAGACAAAGAGTATGGTATGTATGTATGTATAGTATATTGTTTTCAAATACATATGTATGTACGAGTATACTAAACCCTATCTTCTTCCATTAGATCAGACATGTCACCCCAGCACGCAATCCTCCTATTCAGTATACCGTATCGTATTCCGGATTCAACCCATAAAGGACATCGAATAATAGACATAACTCAGTGCCACGCCAGTCAAAGGGTTAACTGTGGCAAAACTTTTACCCACAGATAATAAATTAGCGCATACCTTACGAAATGTTATGAGGATGCGACTGTTTTGCCGTCTAACTTCCGGCTACGATGTGGTGCCCGGGGCTCAAACTGCCAATTATCCTTTACAAACAGGTGACACTTTCTCAACTGCATGGCACGGGACGCGCCCCACGGGATGGGGCATATGAACGGGTTCAACGAAGACACGTGCGGGAAGACAGTACATAGTTCCAGGACTTTTATTTTATCCTTTGCTAAGGGGGATTTTAACTTCTTAAAGAGTACTGTTGCCCTTTGGAACAGTATGGAAAACGCCACTGCATTCCTTTCTGGGGTAGGGGGTAGGATAGGAATACTCGTATGCAAATAATTCTTTGTTCGGTTCTTTTCTGGAGAGTCATGCTCGATCAAATTGGAGTAGCGATTAGTTTGCTTGATGTCTTTCTTTAAAGGCTCCGCTAATTTGGGGGCTGACTTTGCAGATTTCGGCTGGCTTCGTGGAGTTACATTTCCTGGGAAAGATAGTACAAGATATATGTATAACTTAATGCAAAAATCGATTGGCATTAACTTGAGCGTTTGTAGTCCGCCCCTTTTTACAGACTTTTACTATTACAGCCACTTATCGTCGCAACTTTCCCCAATAAAATGACGGTCGAGACTCGACATTCCCATTGGCCAGTTCAGTCTCTGGACTTCAGCCCCCTGGACTTGCCACAACCTCTGGGCGCCGCATAATAGTTGGTCAACTCATATATAACCTAGGGCTGTGGCGGGTGGGTAAATCAGGGGGACATGTGGTCAACGGTCCGAACTGCTGCCAGAGTTCGGGGGACTGGGCGGGTGTAATCTCACTAACCAGTTATATGAAGTCCTTGTAACCGGGCAGCAATATAAATGCCAGTCGGCGTGGAAAAGTGTCATGTATTTGACGAATAATTACCGTCAACATTGCGTGATTGGTTGAATCAGACGGGTGGGCGTTTTGGCTGGCTTAGGACTTAGCCGGGGTCCCCAACCAAATCGGTCTGCCTGTGGTGGGGTTATAGGTTGCCAGGGGGATGCGGATGGGGTTGTGTGACAGGAACCTATAATTACCAGACCAGGCAGGTGGTCGCCAGACCAGGAATCCAGCTTTTAGAGCTCCGCTTTCAGACACACCGCGGACGTTGTCGCGAACGGAAGTCCGACGCTTATCGCCGGAATGTTGGCCAGAATGCACTCACCATCATCGCCTCCAGCGCAGGCTCAGGCGCCTCCGCCGACGCCTTGCAAATCGCCCATCCTGGACGTCACCGATACCCTGTCGCTTCATAGCGAGATGGAGCTGGAATTCGATCCGAAAAAAGCGTTGTATTCCTTTGGAGCACCGCACAGTCACGGTCAAGGTCACAGTCACAGCCTACGACTGCCGGGCCTCAGTATTCCAAATTTTATCAATAGCAAGAATTCCGCCGGAGCTGCAGCTGGCTCTACTCTACCCGCCTTCGAGTACATCGCTCCTGCGAATCACGCGCTGCAGGCTCTGGAGTTTCCGCTGATGGAGTTGAATCATCGCGTGGGTGTAGTCGGCAGCATGTTTCCCGGTTTCTTGCACCGACGGTCACGCGGCGAGAAGCGACCGATTCCGGATGCCCAGAAGGATGCCAAGTACTATGAGCGGCGCAAGCGAAACAACGAGGCGGCCAAGAAGTCACGGGATGCCCGCAAGATCCGGGAGGATCGTATTGCCTTTCGGGCCGCTCTCCTCGAGCAGGAGAACTCCATCCTACGTGCTCAGGTGCTGGCCCTACGCGACGAATTGCAGACGGTGCGCCAGCTCCTGGGTGCCACCGCCGCCGGTGGCCTGCTGTCGATGCCTCGCCAGATGTGAGACAAGGCCAAGTCTGAGCAGGTCCTTTGTACATAGAATTAAAGTGAGGGAGTGATCTAGATGTAGTTCTGCGGTGCATGTTTGTTAATAAATGTTTGAATTTATCATAGTCCCCGTATGAATAACTGGACAAAAAATGTGTTTCCCCTTGGAGTTTGTTCTTGTCCCAGTTTCGGCGTTCTGGCTCAACGTAAAGTCCACAGGTGTGTTAGTGGCCTTCAAGAACGGATGTTACTCCTCAGTCGACACTCCAGTAGAAATATAAAGAACACACATCGACGAAAATAGTAAAAACAGGAAAAATACTTTGACGGCTTCATTTAATAATAGAATTAGTAGAATATTTGAACATTAATTACGACTTAGTCTTCAGTAGATGCTTCAAGGTCCAAGGATGCTTTGGTCGAGGTGATTAATCAACTGGGGTAGAGCCACCAAGTTCTTTGAACCATGAGTAGATGCATAGCCAAAAGTACACGGCCAAGACTGTGGACCAAAGAGCAATTAGCAGGTTTTTTGTTGCCAAAAACTACATGAAAAACTTGCTTACCCAAAGATATAACCATGATAACAATGGGTCCTACGGCATTTGCCCCTACGCACAACATCCAAATTATGCAGATCAAAAGGACAATAAAGCGTATGAGGGCTGTTATTAAGTAGAGAATCACGAGCTCTTTCTTAGGCTGCAGATAACAGGACAAATAATGGTAAATAGATAATGCGTGGCCTATCTTAAGGATTACTCAAAGACACATACCACGAAAACGGAAACTATAATCAGGATACAGGCGATAATGTGAAGAATGGAGACAATCAGGAGGAGATAGTACACAATCTCCATGCCAATTCCTGGAATATAAACACATAAATACCACCTCCATCTGTTCAAGGATATGTACTGCAATTGACTTATTTACCTCCGCACAGCCCACCGAGGCAGCAGCAGAATATAAGTTCCACGATTCCAATAATTAAGGCTCCCCATTTTAGCTCAATACAGCAGAAAAACTTTTCGATCGTAATCATTTTTACAGTTGATAAAAACTTTTGGAAAAATAATTGTATAAATTTTGTAGATGTGTTCCCTTAGAATCAATTTTAATACTAACTCGGTCTGCTCAATTTTGAACTGAGATCAATTTTCTAAAAATTCAAAGGCACCTATGTTTAAATATGTTGTTCCTGACGTAAACCAGGGTCTGTCTACTAGGTGCTGCATCAATACTCACCTACTCTAGGAGCACATATTTTAGGCGTATAGGAAGGAATAAGTTAGTATGCAGATACAATAGCTCCAACTCTCTATTAACGATTAACATTGGTTTTAATTTGTACAAATTCTATGAAGAAATATCGAAATGTTCCAACAAATGTGCATGTTCGTGTATAAGGTAAAAGATATCAACGTATACTATGGCTTTGCGAAAGCCCTGTCTTTCCCGCCTTGGGCCTTGGGTGTGGGGTGTCCTGTTTAGTCCTTAGTCCTGTTTTGGCTTATCCTCGCCGAGAAGGAAACGCCGGACTATAGGCAGCTTGTAGATCGGCACCGAGAGCACAGCTCCAACGCAGGCTCCAATCCAGTAGACAATGATGTGCTCGAAGTTGGTGTGGCCGCGACATCCCCACTTGAGGGCGGTGGCCAACACCGGATTGAAGTAGCCGCCGGAAAAGTTGAAGGCTGCAAGCAGGGCATAGTTGAAAGCGTAAACTACTTGAGACCAGATGACAGCGGTTGGTAGGCACGCTTCAAGCGGGCGCACGCTTACCTGCCACCACCAGGCTGGTGCCGATGAAGGAGTCGATGTAGCTGCCGAACTTGGGCTCCTTGTCGCTGAGGGTTTTCGATGCTAGGCGGCACAGTAGTGTGGCCACGCCCTCAATCACGGCCCCCAGGTAGGGGCTGACCTGTAGATCAGCACTGCAGGACTCGAAGGCCCGTCCCTTGTGGGTTTCCGCGAACTCCAACCACCAGAAGACCTGCACGATGCGGTAGACACAGCAGCCGCCCATCAGCTCGGCCCACGTTCTCAGTGCCATCTCCTTGAAGCTGGTGCGCCCCTCCAGCACGTCCTCCATGTGGGTGTAGGGGCAGGCGGAGGCGTCGCCCCAGACCTTTCCCCACCACACCGTCAGCACGAACAGGCAGACAGCATAGGCTGCCACGCCGAAGTTGTCCGCCACTGGCAACGGCAAAACCTTAGCCCACACTCGAGTCTATCGCACATGCACCACTCACCACTCATCACTCATCACTCACCTATGATCAGCTCGAAGCAGCAGGCACAGAGCTCGGCGGCTGCTATCGCCTCGTTGACCAGAATGGGCACGATTCCCTCACGTGTCACCAAGCGCCGGCTAACCAGGCGGGCAATCTGGGCAGCCACACAGCAGCCGACCATAAAGATCCCGCTGACACCCAGCGATGCCATCGACATGTCCTAAAAACATTTGAATAAGTGCGATGAATGATCCGGTATTCCTCAGTGATGATACAATATATGGGTTTTCAAAGCTGACTTGAAGTCAGGCCATCTTGCTCCTCAACCTTGGCCGGGGATGGATGATTGCAACAATTTTGTTTTGAGTAAATCGGTTTTCTATGCATAGGCATGCTCATGTCACACACTACTTATCCTAAGCACACGAAAAATGAGCTAAAAATAGATACGTTTGTGTTCTTTCTTTGCATCCCATTTATTCTTATTGCAATTATTGTGTTCTCTGAAATGATTTGACCTCGCACCACACTGCTATGTAGAAGTGATTTAAACTCAAGTTCAAGTTTGTTATTTTTTATTCGTGTATGATATGTACGTGATGGAATATCTCAGAAAATACGTACTACGCAATTAAAGGGATAGATACAACACGAGCGAAATGTGTGTCCCGCAGAAGGGCCGCCGCGAACACTGAGAATTGGCCGCTGACTGATATTTTGTGCTAGCGAATTATTTATTGATCATTCTCTTCGCTCGCCGGGCAATCATCTGGCTTTGGCTATAATTAAACTAATGCTCAGTATGCGCAAGGTTGACGTCATAGATTTCTCATTGGCACCTGCTGAAATTCAAAATTCGCGGTCATTAAAGCATGACTGAATGGGCAGCACTGGCGGACACATGTTTCATCGATAACTGCACAGCTGATTGATGATATTTTCAAAACAAACGCAAGTAAGTTTTTTTACATAAGAAAAGTGAGTTAAATTAAATTCAATTACATTTAGTGTTACAACAACTGTGCAGATCTCATATTACAAAAGTACGATGGCCAAGTCTTGTGCCTGCAGCGATTCAACAGTTCCAACAACGCTGCCATGGAACTGAACCCAAAAAAACCTCCCTCGAATCTGGCTTTTCCGAATGGCGGACCATTTACAGTCTGCCATCAATACGCCTGGTTGCTGCATTTAATAGGTTAAAAATCTACCAAGGTGTTCTTACAGCTGCGGGGGCGCCCATTGCCTTCGCTCTTGAACACTCCGGACACGCAGCGGATGCACTTGGAATCTATGCCGCTATAGGAGTTAGTGGGCTGGTAACCCTAACCCTCGCCAGTTATGCAGCGAAAAATCTCGTTGGATTTATCTACATCAACGAGCAACAGGACATGCTGAAGCTTGCCTATGTGGACTTCTGGGGCCGCCGGGCAGAGACTTTGGTGGAGACCGATGATTTGCTTCCTAGCTGGGAGCAGGGGACAACGAGCCGACTGAGATTCGTTCTGCCCATTGCCCTGCGAAGTGATGCCAAAAGGCGATACAAATTGCTGAATCGTTTTGGCAACATTGCCGATCCGCAACTGTTTGAGGGTCTCTTTGGTGATTAATACCTAAAAAGCAGAAGGTTGGAGACAATTGTTACTAGTTTCTAGGTGTGCAAACGTTTAATTGTACAGTCCTACGATCAAGAAAATTATATCATCTAAGTCTAATTGTTGAGAGATTGTATTCGCAGGATTTGCTCCTGCAATAATTTCCTTTATTATTTCCCCAAAGCGATGGCCTCTTCCACCTGTAATATAATAATAATATAAGAATTCAATATAGCTTCGCGAGTTTTCTCCAAAACCTACTGTATCGGGCAGCTTCATGTGAAAGGTTTCCGGGAGCAGAAGCGAGAGGAGACCAGCCATCATTGAGGCGGCTCCAAAAAGCAGCAACGGTAGGGGCTCGTAGTATGATCCCTGTGTTGAAGAAAATTATGGAAAACACTATTCCATTTAATGTACAGATTACCTACCAGCAGCGGCACAAAAGGAGCCAGCATCGCTCCACAGCGAGCAAAGGTGGACATGACACCAACGCCTCCACTGCGTATCACCTGTAGAAGAAAGAATATAGATATGTGAAGTAGTCCATTAAATTATTCAACTTGAAGGCTGTTCTCAAACCGTTGGCATCATTTCCGCGGTGTACGTATAGACGACGGCAAACGACGACGTGATGCCCAGCTTTCCAATGAGAAAGAGTGTCACAATCAACCAGTTGGCATCTTGGATGGAATTGGAAAAGAATTGGTGAACATTATTCGCATTCAAGAAAAAGAAAACATAAAATATGACTCAAGCGAAATGCAAACAAACATGAAGATGGGCCCGACTCCACGAATATTTACCCTCAGCTTGAAGTCCGCTGGGAGTCCCTTCGACTTTTACTTTGAAGGCATGCACAGAGAGCGCTCTCATTAAAATTATTTTAAGTCTAAATTTGTAAGTCTAACCACCTACGCATAGTCATATAGCCACTGGCCACACAGGTGATCGAACAGAGCAACAGGGATCCAGACAGAGCAAGTTTTCGTCCAAGTTTTCGGAGGCACAGCTGTGAAAAGATGTTGGTACATAAATTTGGGACTAATACTGGTTGATACAGATGAGCTGAACGTACCCACGCCAAGCTGTAGCCGGGGATTTCCACAAGGCAGACCAGGACAAAGTTCAGATACTTGTTGCCACTCAAGCTGGTCGAGTTCAAGGAGAGTCCATAGTATACGATGGAATTGACGGCCCAAATGAAGAGCATGTTCACATAGCGAATAACTAGAATATGAGATGCAAACACCTCCTTGACGGCCAGCCAAATTTGGTTATTTTGCTGTTTCTCCTTCTGATCATAGTCGCTACTTTCAATATCCAGTTCCTGCTGCTTGAAACTGGCCAGCAACTCGATGGAAATATCCCGCCGATTGACCTCCGCCGCTCTTCGAATAATCACTCCAGCCTTCTCCCGCTGGTTGCGAGCCAGCAGCCACCTCACCGACTCTGGCACAATCCAGAAGTACACCAAAAAGATCAGCGGTGGTATAGAGAGTATCAGCTGCAAGTGCCGCCAATTGGGGATGAACATGGAAAACCCCAACAGCGCCTCGCCTACCGCATAGAAATAGTTCAACACAATGGAGGACATCTCGCGCTTTCTCGGCCCCACCATCTCCACGCCAATGATGAAAGCCAGCGGATACACGCCGGAGGTGCCAACGGCATTTAGCAGCGCAAAGATCAGAAAACTGATGTAGTCCCAGGCCATGGCCTGTGCTACTCCAGTCACAGCCATGAAAACGATGCAGAACAGAAATATGCGCTTGCGTCCAAATCTGAAAGTGGAAATTGCGGATAATACTGACGGGGTCTAGGTTTTGTTGATCACACTCACCTATCGGCCAGGTAGCCGGAAAACGCGGTACCTATCACCAGACCCGCAAAATGTGTGGTTCCCACAAAGGCCAGCTTCCAGGCATTATTTTGGCACATCAGCTGCCACTCCTGCATAATGGTTCGCTCTTGCGTCGCGTAAACGAACTGTAGGCAACGCTCCTTCTCCTGTGTGAAGTTCTCGGCCGTGCATTCTCCCGGCTGCAGAGGGTCCCAGCTGAAACTACTCGTCTCATTGGCCACATACCGATCGCAGTTGGCTGGCGTGAAGAAACCCTTCTTGCTCCAAGTACCAGGCACCGCTATGGGCACCCAGTCGGCATGGTACTCTGGCGCCACGATGCTGTCGCACCCTGGTATGTAGCAGCGGTAGGTAGGCTGGCCAGCGGTGAACACATACGACAGACTGTTTGCTGCGGCAAAGAGAACGGGCAGACAGATAAGCAGATAGTTCCTCCGCTGATAGCGTCCGAACTCGCCAATTTGAGTGAGTATTTCATCAAAGTCCAATACGTCCGTCGAAGATACGGCTGCTGAAGGTGACATTTTATCCTTTACCCAAAAGGTATCTTCTGTAGAAATCTTGGTACGTGTTCAATAAGCCACTTAACCGCTGCTCCAGAGTCATGGGTTTCGGAATATATTGTAGGTTAGTGGATAGAGCTGAGGGAGCGTTGTGCTTGTGTGTGTGAATGGAATCTTGGAAGATACATACATATAGAGTATGTAATTATATATTTATAGAATATTTATTTTTACCGGCTACAGGGGTTCAAAGGAATTATGTTTTTCATTTTCAATTAGTCTTTATGCTGTAAATTCGTGGAAGTTTATCTTATGTCTGTTACAAATGTCGGTCCGCAAGTCATTCAGTACATATCATTTGTGGATCGATTGGTATATTGTATACTGCCAGAGATTAACGAAATTTGTTTCGTGTTAGCCAATGAGTTTTTCGTTATCATCTAAAGTAAAGCAATTATTTGTGTTCAAGAAGATTACCCTGAGCGCTGATACTTCTTTATTAACATCTGACTACTGCGTATCGTATAGTCGAGAGCCCTGGCTGTGGCAGACGTGTGTGTGATGGAGTGGCATTCACAACTTATTAATTACAAGAATACTTTATGATCAATGAATGGTTCCAGCTTCTTGAAACGAACACCAAGTACATGCAATATTTCTGTGCAAGCATGCAATCCAATCGTGGCTAATTGAGATGAATTGTTGCATGCCACACAGCGTTAAACAAAAGTCTAGAGTGCATCGACGAGTAAATGCCCCAGGCCCGCGTTAAATGATTGATGCGTGCTGGCTATAAATGGAGATTCCCAGATGCATTATGGATGAGCCATGGGGGGAATTGCCCAGCACGTAGTCTGGGATCCGGATGGGGGTTTTGGGTTAGGTGGAGGTGGTTATTAATTTATTTAGTTTGTGAGAACATTTGTCAATCGCTCAGGTGCATTGACTAAGCGTCTAGGGTCTAGGCCAGACGATAAGCTGGGGGGGCCCACCCATTATCTAATCGGTGCGGCGTCCATTTAACGATGCACTTACGAGCTTCCAAAACTACTTGTTTCACTTCACATTCGCTCTGCTTGCCACACGACGACGAACCGTTATTATCGCACTTGACAGGTGTTTTCTAGTTGCTATTAAATGTTTCACCCTTCAGTGATTGAGGCGCCAATTACTTTAAACGTTATTGGCAGCCTGTTTTCTGGGTCCGGGATTGTATCCGTTTCGTTCGTTCCATTACCGTTCGCCGAAACGTCTGGCGAAACACTGAAATATCTCAAAACATCATGCAAACACGAACAGAAGAGTCCAACGTTTACTAGAAAGCCATTTTACGCTGTTCTTTCTCGTTTTAAAATCAAAGTAGCCGGCATTAAAATCAATACAACGCCTAAGCGAGAGAACTGATTTAATGAGAATTTAAATTCTCTCTGCTCTTGCATTTAGAGAACGATTGTTATTAAAAAAAAAGAGTCATTTGCCCGTTTCGAAAGAGCAGATCCTATTTCTATTCTGTTGAGAGAGTGAGAGCGTAATCTGCGTATTTATTCACAATGTTGAATAAGGAGAAACAAAGAGACATCAAATGCGTAAAGATATATCTGCTCATTTCTTTAACTTGATGAATTTCGAGGCGAACTCGTAGACCCCTACGGAGTTGTTATTCTTCTGATCGTACTCCACCCAGTCGTCTTCCGATAGATCGACATCCTCGAATGACTGGCCATTCTCGGACGAGGAAACCTTCCAGCCGGAGCGGGGGGAGAAATCAACAGGTTCCAGGCCGCGACAGTCAAAGATGACGATGGTCTTAAGTTTTCCACTATCTTCGGCCGTGTAGGGCACTGCAGAGACAGAATCAGTGAATTGACCTACTAGATAGGCAAGAGCACTCACCGTTCGACTTTTCCACAATATCGATGCTATTCTCACGGCTGCACATCTTGCACTTCATGAAGAAGTTAAAGCCGGCCGCGTTGCGGGTATCCTGCTGCACTCGCTCCGATTCGGTTATGTCGTGCCATTTGTCGGACTGCTCACCGCAGTTGCTGCAGGTCAACTTCACAAAGAATGGATAGTCTGGATGGGAAGTCTCCAATTTCTCTATGTTCTCCAATGTAGCAGATATTTGGAGTCCCACGCGAACCATTTCTGCAAATGTATATTTTAGACGGTGACAACAGCTGTTTGGCGATATTGCCAGACTGCTTAATTTTTGGTCAGCTGTAAACCATCAATATATCGACATCGAAAACTTTTAAATAAAGTTTAAAAAAGGCGAAATTAGTATTTAATAAATCAAATAAATAAATAAATAAAATTAAATAATTTTCTAGAATCCGAACTCTCCCACTTTTTCTCCCAAACAATATATCGATAGCGCCATCGATGGCTTGCAGCTCAAATGGGCAACGCTGGTAATTTTCACAGAAGATTTCGGTATAAACAAAACAAACGCTCGTCATTGAATTGATCCAAAAAAACAGCAAACATAATGGATCTTAATATGAAACCTTCACTAGCTGCCGATGAGATGTTTTCAGAGGGCCCTGGCTATATGGAAATGGACGAGGTCAGTTGGAAGCCAGCAGGCAAGGAAAGTCCTGCAAACAAAAAATTAATTATACTACTGCTACCTTTATGTTACAGTCTGGCGGCGCTACTGGAATGATGATGGATCATCTTCCCACCAATGATAAACATGTACATGCCGATTTTTACAACAATTTCGATGATCTGTTTGACGACGACAATTGGGCCAAAGTCAAGCAAACTGGCGATAATCCCAAGCAGTAAATTAAGCACTGAAACAACATTAAGAAAAAATTACTATAAGTAAAGGAATACATATGTTGAAGTAATTTCGCTTAGTTCATTATTCTGTTTTATTTGGGCAAATGTCTTGGATCAGGACATACAAACATTGCTGAATTGGTTGGCTGCTATAATATATTCATTTGGTTCGTATAACTAACGTAAATATTGCCGTTCGAGGATAGTGCGGTGGTGGATTTGAACTTTGGCGTGGTATAAACTCAACAAAATGCTTAATTTTTGTACAAAAAAGAACCTAGAAACTATATTTAAGATATCAAACTGAGTCGCACGTGGAATGATGAAGACATAATCGAGAGTACATGTACACATTAAGGATAAATCTGCATGGATCCATTAAATTTGTTAAACAAATTGTACGCAATTAAGGCTGCATCTGCTCATGACGTAGCTAACCGTCTAAGGGTGTGCCACAATAGACCATAGACACCTCAGTGTTGCCATAGACAGCAGATACTGTGGGAAAAAGCTTTTTATCGGGCAAACCTGAAACCAGATACGGAAAATAGATGAGTAGGAACTACAAAAGAAGATGATAAGCTCACCTCGAAAGGCTACGCCCAGAAACTCGTAGTTCTTCTCAAACGATAAAGTATTATCATCACAGTCCAATATGACGCGTATCCGCTCGCCAACCTGATATTTGGGAGCATTGTTCAACAATGGATAACCTCCCTGCATGTCGCCATTGTGCAATAGATGGTTCTCGACCAGGTTCCAGCCCCAGCTCTGATCATCGGACCCCAACAGGGCCACGTAGCCGTGGCATTGAAGGGCCGCCTCCTTTGTGGATATCCCAATAACGGCTACCGTTCCGAGTGGACCCTCCCAGATGACTTCCCAGGCATGGCGTCCGTGTCGAAAGCCGATTTTAGCCCTTGCAGCATCTGTGCTTTGAGCCACGGGGTTCCTAGAAACGAAAGCCCATGGGTTTTGCAATAGTTTCGTTAAAGCCTACGACCAAACTATCTTACCGGTGCAGGGTGAATCCATTCGGCTTAATGTACACATTACGCGAGCAATCGCTGGGATTCCACGAATGAAAGAACGCTCGCAGCTTTGTCTTGTAGGTGGGGACGGGAGACAGCAATTCCGACTTGGTGACTTCCTTGGGCAGCTTGTTCAGACAGTGCCACCGCCAGACGTCGCTGTTCTCGTCGTTTAGGAAGTGGAACCAACTTTTGCAGACTTGCGAACAGCGGCCCAAATCATTGAGGTCCAGGTAGGAAAATACTACCTCCAAGACATTATAATTACAGAGAGCTGCCACACGATCGCCCATTTTGTTGTTGTCTGGAGTCGATAGTGTAGTGTCCTCGCTGTCCTATCCACAACTCTGCTTGGCTTTTACCGCAAGTGATATAGCTCCTTTAACTCGGACTTGTTATATCTTTATATGTGTTCTTCTCGGTTTGTTATTGTAAGCTAGCTTAATCATTTTTTTTATCATCAAATTTCTGCTTAATTTATTATTTGACTCGAGGTGGGACCGTATAAGACCTGAGCGAAAAATACCTGGTCGCGGAATGCAGTGGCAGCATTGTTTACATTTTGCGGAGAGTGTTGCGAGTCGGTTTCGGAAAGCAGCTGCTTCCAACACTGAGCTCGATTGATGCGTAAATTGGCGCGCACTGTCTGCCATTTCATTCGCACCCGCACACAGGTCTGCTCTGCCTTTCCCACATGAAAACGAAAAAGCAACGACTTGGTGGAAATTTTGTGCATATCGTGCTCCGTTAAAAATTACAAATTGTTCGAAAGTAACCACGCCACACGAAAGAGTAAATTTCGGGGAATCTTTTGCGATATTGTTTGTGAAAATCGAAGTGCGTTTAGTCTGAGAAAATCGCCATCGAAAATAGGCACCAAAGCAATTTTGCGGCCGCCGCTGTGTGTGTGTGACAAGAAAAAATGCTCTTGTGCTGGAAGTGAACAAAAATGCGCTCGCGCTCGCCATTTTGACTCGAGCTACAACGAATTTTGTACGCATTAATACCGATCCCTAAGTGCATAAAAGCGCAGTCAAAGAGCGAATTTACACACGTGTTTCAATAGTGCAGTGCAGTGAAAATTATACACAACCTGCGAATACAGCACTCACACTAAGCCACCCATACACACGTTGCGGCTACGTGCTTTTTCCTATTCAAGACTTCTTTTTTTGGCGGCCCTCTAGGAGGTGACAGCCAGAAAAGTACTATAGTGAGGAGTAGTGGGCGCGTGTGAGAAAAGTGGGTGAGAGGCAACAGTCGGCTATCTGTGCGGGGCACCGGCGATAGCGGCAACGCAACGTCGACACTATTGCACCTGCCTACCTGGTTGGGTTTCTATGAAAGGAGCGTGTGGCTTCTTACTATAACAATAACAACCAAGCTACTCCTAAAATGGCGCATAACTCTTCAGCAGCCGTAGCAGCGAGCGGTGCAGCTAAAACGGAAGAAGTAAATTTTTTCTTTCAAGATGAGCATGGTAAGTGGGCATCTCAATCTCTCTATAAAGGGGAATACATCCGTGGCAATTGAAGAGCCTTGATGTTTTCTATCTTACCGGGAAGGACTTCGAGCAGCCTTGATTAATGAGCATTCTATTTGGTTGTGTGTGTGTGTGTGCGTATTATCAGAGGCAGAGGCACAGTAGTACCCACACACTCGTGTGCACATATGGAGGCGGGCGCGATACGATACTACAAAGTTGCATGGGGAGCGTAAACGCCATCTTTTCTTTTTCGGGTTTCTTTTGCTGACAATATTCATCGTTTGATACGTTTTTGGTGCACGAGAAACAAGCAGAGGACAACTGAAAAACAATAACGTGTCCAACAGGATGAACAAAATAAACTAAAGCAAGGGTAAAGAGGCAGAGAGAGCTACTTTCGAAGTACCAAATGCGGTATGTTCTCTCCGCCCCCCACCCACTGTTCAACTATCGCCCAGTTGGCGCGCTCCCTCACACATGCATACATTGACATATTATTCTCCCACTTTTATTTTATCGTACAAGCCAACAGCTGATATGCAGCCTAGCGCAGGCGGTCGTGGAAGCGCTGCTTATGCTACATTCAGTATGAAAGTTTTGCATCAAAACCTGCAATATTTTTATTCTCAGTTATAAATCATGGTTTTTAATAATCATAGTAGCAAAATACAAATTATAAAAACTGCGTGACATTCTGCAATGTGTCACGCAGTCGGAAAAAGACCGGAGTGGGAATAAGAGAGAGGGATAGAGAGCGAGAGAACAAGGCTAGAGACAAGAACAACAATGCCACACACACAAACACACAATCTCGTAGGTAAAAAAAGCTAAACCCCCAAAACCGGGCAAACATCAAACATGTGTAAGCGACTGGTATACACGTGTACGTGTATGTGTTTGATGCTTGCATGAATGAGCATTGAACCACGGTCCCACTACTAATTACAGTGGTATTTATTTTTTGTAAAGATTTTTTTTTGCAATTTTGTAAGTGTTTTCTGCGAGAATATTAACTCAATAACACACATTTTTAGAATTCATTAATTGCCGATCCCCAGAACGGCCTGCTGGCTGACCCTAGTCGTGTATGCCTGTAGTTAAGCCACTGTGTGCGTCATTTGAAGGTTGGTTACGTACGTGTGAGAGCGAGAGAGAGTTGGTAGATATTTTTAGTATTCGAAAACCCTTTGCTGTTTTGCTTGTTCTGGGAGTTAGAGAGCGAAGGCCCTAATTTGGTCTCTCCCTTGACCACTCGCTCTGTTATTATGGTTATGCAAATATTGGGCGACAGGTGAATAATTATCATATCGAACGAAGCTGATGAAAAAACTAGAATTGCTTAGAAAAAGCCGGTTACAAAGGTAATGGTGTAAACCAGGGATGCATACAACTAATCTGACCCTATAGGTTTTTGATTCTAGTTATAGTTTTGATATTTTGAAAATGTGTATTTGGTACTTTTGGTACCTTTGCTGTGATAAGCATTATTTTTATTGGCGGGATGAGCGATGGTATCCGTATGATCTATGGATCGAATTCGATCTTTATGCAGATCACTTTAAAATATATGTTTTTTTAGTCGAACTGTGACTGAAGAAGTATTGAATAAAAATATCGATATTAATGATATTTATCACTTCACCTCTTTTTAGTCATACCTTGCACGATTGCATGTGCAAAATATGTAGAAATACTAGTGGGGGGCATCTCTAACTCCCTATTGGAGACCTTCATCAAAATCCTGATTATTTGAGACAATAAAATTATTGTTCGAAAGATCTATACAAAAAATTGTTTGGGACACAAAGTAATTTTTCTTTAAACTTGGCGGTTCCTGTCATATACATATGTACATACATATGTCATGTTTGTATATACCAGTAAAGTTTCAATATATACAACAACCCTAAGCGATCTGCATTCGGGTTGCTGCTGCATCGTCGTCCTTTCTGTAGAAGGATATAGCAATGTTTGTGTGTTTGTGTTATATGCACCCTTAAAGTTCTTTCGTATTATTTTACTGTTGTTGCTGTCGTTTTCAGTTGCGCGCGCTCATTGTTTCCACTCCATTCGCCTCACAGCGAGGGCTGCACGCCGACGATAGTCGAATACACACATGCCAATGTATATGTGTGTGTGTGTGTGAATTTGGGGATATTGACACAATCGTGTTATCAAATATTTAGTAGTTCTTCAGAGAGAATCCAATCTGAAAGTGCATTTATCTTCTTCTAGGACAAATAGCCACAATGCGCAAGCCGGCACAAGTGAAATCCGAAATGAATAGTGGCAAATCTTCCGTGGTGTATGCCACCAGTTCTTCCGCGCGAAACAGTGGCAGTGGCATTGGCACCGTTGGACGCATGGGCGCATTCAGTCAGATGGTAAGGCCTCTACCTCGGATCGGAGGGTATCGTCGCATAACTCATATTTCACATCCCCCACAGGGCTCCACAAATCAAGGACAGTTCATCCGATTGCAGGACAACGGTACGGTCATTCCAAAAACAGAAAGTAAGCCAAAAATACACGTAACCTTTCGATCGGTTCTCATGCGATATCCATTGAACAAACACAGATACTTCATACACAACCGGGACTGCACAGAAGAACGCCAGCGGGGGTGACGGCATGTACGACGTGGTAAGTAGCGCGGCACTCCAGTCCCACTCCACGCGTCACTAACCGAATGTGTATTCTGCATCAACAGATAAAGGAACGCTTTGTGAGGTTTACGCCAAATAATCCCATTAAAATGAAGTCAAAACTGTAAGTTTCCAGCAGATGCGAACCCCAACAAAAGGAACTAAACCGAGTTTTCTCTTGATCCTAACAGCCATGCCATACAGAGCACCATGCACTCAACTTCCGCCTCATCCTCGTCAGTACAAAGGAAACGCAAGCCGGACAAGGCCGGCAAGGGTCTGCGCCACTTCTCGATGAAGGTGTGCGAGAAGGTTGAGGAGAAGGGAAAAACCACCTACAATGAGGTGGCCGATGACCTCGTCAGCGAAGAATTGAAAAACAATGCATACGACAGCAACTGTGATCAAAAGAATATCCGACGTCGTGTTTACGATGCGCTCAACGTACTGATGGCAATCAATGTTATATCCAAGGATAAGAAGGAAATACGCTGGATAGGCCTGCCCGCCAACTCAGCGGAGGTAAGAACGTTCGAACCAAAAGTCCTGCGACTATGTCTACTAATACTATGTGTCCCTAGCAATTTCAGGCGCTGGAAGAGGAGAATATTCTCCGGCGGGAGCGCATCAAACAAAAGAACGATATGCTGCGCGAAATGATCATGCAGCATGTAGCATTCAAAGGCCTAGTCGAGCGAAACAAGCGGAATGAGAGCCAGGGCGTGGTGCCCTCAGCCAATGCATCCTGTCAGCTGCCCTTCATCATTGTAAACACGCACAAATCGACCAAGATCAACTGCAGCGTGACCAACGACAAGTGAGTTTAACATCTCTTAGTTTCCCCAAATCCTACCACTTTAACTATGTATTGCCCTGCGCGTACTATGTAGGTCCGAATACATATTCAAGTTCGACAAGACATTTGAAATGCACGATGACATTGAGGTCCTCAAGTGTATGGGTTTCTGTTTGGGTAAGTAATCGCCGCGACGGGTCCACGTTCAGTAACCTGATTGATTTTTTTGTCCAATCATTCTAGGCTTGGATAAGGGTGAGTGCACGCCCGAAAACATTGAGCGCGTGAAGACTTGGGTCCCACCAAATCTAGCTAAATATGTAGAAGGTAAGTTTCATATCGGATGAAAAATCAATCAAACTATTTGTAATTCCGTTTTCTAGCCTATGGAGCCGGAAAAACTGCAGAAACCATGTACGATTCCGACGAAGAGGATACCGAGTACACTGTGTACAATGATTCTCAGAGCTTGTCACAAAACACAACACAGCACACCATTGGTGATGGTCTCAAGCTGGAGCTGGACGATGACGAGCTGGAGGATGACATAGATTGAGCTGACGATGCCGCTCACATTGCACATGCAATGGCCGATGCGGGCGGGGATGCAGATGCTGCGGATGCAGAAGATACATTTGGTTTAACGTTTATCAATGCTTTGCTAGGTTTGCCACGCCCCCCACACGGCTAAACTTGTCGGCTCCCCTAACACTCTACCACCCGACCACCCTACACCGCCTCCCAATCACCCCACACACACAGTTGGTTTTTTTAACTTTCAATGAGACTTTATTAAGTTATACAATATTGCTATAATTATCGTGTAAACAACATAGGGAGAAATCATAAATTAATGGTTTTGCATACGCATTTTCCCCATGTGTCTTTAAAGATTTATTTTTAAGCTGAATCAAGTTTTTCAACCGTAATTTGTCTAGTTAAGCGGAAAGTGTACACAACACATATTAAGCAATACCCAACCCCACCCCACCCCCAGCAAACGAAAAGAAAGAAAATGTTGTTTCTTAGTTGTTACGAGTCGTCTCCCCTTTGCCGCCTCTCCTCCTCTTTAAGTGGGTAATACTAAAGCGAAAGCGATCATGTTATGGGTAAATATCTCTCGGTAATACAATACACCCAAATTTTTAAACACAACCAAAATGAATTGGAATTATTTGTACGATTAGAAGACAAAGGGAGCAGGGCATCCAGCGCATATTTAATATGTTTTATTCTTCCATCCCCAGCAGTGGAACGTCTTTGCAAATTTCTTAGCTCCAAACATTTAAGTTAACGAAGAAATGAAGATGGGATGAATGCAAATAACCAACCTACCAATTTAGCAATAATAATACAAGCGAAATATAAATTTTCAGAATTTATACAATCTTCAAGTGAATACAGAGAAGCATACAAATACAAATACAAATTAGTAGACAAGTCAAATAGAATGCGTTTAAATATAAGTGTCGAGTGCATGTAGTTGTGTAATAAATCGAAATAATTAATGATTGGATCGAATTGCATAGTGATGCAATGGGAAGAATAACTGACAAACAAATCGAGTGACGAGTTAATAAAGTTAATTGCATATTGTAAAATATGATATAAACAAAGAAAACCTCTATATATTTTCCTTCACCCTATTTTGCATACCATACTCTCTCAGCAAACCCGAGGAACGAGTTTCTAATTGAGTGCGTGACTAGACTAGAGGCTGAACTGGGCTAAAAGCCACCACAAATTTGGAGGTGGAAATGAGTCATGGATCTTGGGTTGTTATTGTTTACTTTAGTTCATTGGGATCGCATCGCAGAGCAGAAAACAGTCTTACATACAAAGATCTTAAATGGGAATATACTTACAAAAGGCGGAAGTTATCTTTAAATATAACAGGTCAACCGAAGATACATACTTAAACTAAAGCTATGTTTTTGGGATGTACACGGGAGGGGCCGCTGGCTGGAGTAATTCAAGCGAAACCCTCTTCAAAAGCGGCTGTTGCCGTTGAGGGTGGGCCAAGGGGTGCCTGTTGCTGGGCCGCCAGGTTGAAGTCATAATTCATTTGTTGATCCAACGGCGGCGCGGGAAAAGCATCTGCCGATAGGTTCATGAGCTCGGGTTGGGGCTGGGTGGGTTTCACTTGTTCTTGATGATCCTGGCGCAGTTGCTGCGGTGACTTGACATAGCTAATGGGAATGATGCCTGAAGTCTGGCCATTCGTTGTGGCCAAGGCCCAGCCGGTATTGAGCAGATTGAGAGTCTGCTGAATCTCGCGGGGGGCCACCTGAAGTGACTGCCCGGCAGTCAGCGAGAGTTCACTCTGATTCCGTCCAGTGAAATCGTATACAGCCTGGGTATGAATCGGTGCTACCCACTTGGATGGATTGCGGGCTGCGAGAAACAAAAACATACAAGAATTATACCCGGGGCTTATCACGCACAGCTTATCGGCCAGATTACTAGCACATGGTCGGAGCAAAGTGCTCGTGATTAGATAAAGCAAGGCAAGTGTGCAATGTGCATAAGGCTTATGTACCTTCCTCTTGGGCCGTGTTCGTCACCGAGCCCAACAGCTTCATGATCAGATAGGGTGCCGTAAATATAAAGCTGATGAAGGCTAACACCGGCCAGGGCGAGGTTCTTTTTCGCGGAATCTGTGGTCCCCCTCCAGCCTGACTATTATTCTCGTTGAGAGCTTCGGCAAAGGCCTTCTTGAAGGCCTCCGAGGAAGGATCCAAATTCGATAAACGCAGCCAGAAAAGAATCCTACAAGTATATACATTTCGGTAAGGCTAGTGTTTCATCTCTCTTGCATTGCTACTCACTTTCTGTAAATCCACTTTAGACCTCGAAAGATGGCAAATGTGGTCCAGAACTGCGCAAAAACGCTGCGCAGACGTCCAAAGTTCGCTGCCACGCCGAGAATGGCCCGAAATGAGCTTGTTAACGCAAAGAATGTCGAGTCCAGCATGGAGGCAATGTTACCAATGGCCGATACCAAGGACTCTATACTCTGAAACGCTGGACGCGAGCTTGCCTCGGCCATCTGTATGAAACGTTGTTCCGGGTCCATGCCACCCATACCGCCAAATCTGTTGTAGCCTCCGCCAAAGTCACCGCCATACGACCTGTACGGAGCTCCCCAACTGCTACCAAATTGACCCATTCCTCCATAACCTCCACCGAATAATCCTCCCGTGTTGTAGCCTCCATAGCCACCAGCATAGCTATTGTTTCCATATGCTCCTCCATATCCATATTGCGACTGTTGAAACGGCGACTGTGGCAGTGGTGGGGCGAGGTTTGGTAGAGCACGCACATTACCAGCGAAGGGCGTGCGCAGAACTGCATCTGGAGGAGGCCCACTGGAGAATCCGGGTCCAACAATGCTCGTCGGCGGCACTAAAGGTGTCTCGTTGATCACAGCGCTGCGAAGATTATTGTTGTCGGCCATGGCGACAGATGAAAACTGTCGTAGGTAGCTCCGCCGTTGAACTTTACCCCAACCGTGAAGCGAGGGGATTGCTTTTGTACTTTTATCTCCGCTAGTCGAATAAAATGATGTAGAGTGCTGTGGTGTGGTGCGGGAGGGGCTGCTATTGTTTTGCCAAATCGCTCACATCTGTTTTCGTATATGACGAATCTACGAACTCCTTCAGCAATTTAATTGGTGAAATTTTATTTTTATTTAATATGTCCAACACTGCCGATATGGACATTTATCGATAGTCTGGCCGTTTGAAGTGCTGCCAGATGTGATCATTTTCCAGTTATCTGGTAACTCAGCCAGGAGTGTATATTTTTTTGTTGACAGCCAGCCGGAGAAGGATTGGGATTTGATTGTCATTGAAGCGTAGTATAGAGCAGTCAGCCAAAAATGGCCAACAGCAAGGAGTTGTGCTCCATACGGGAGTGGGCCCCGCTAACTGATATCATCGATCACATTCCGGCACGGCTGCAGCGGGGATTCTTTCCAGCCAATCTCAATTTAACTTGCGTCGATGGGACAAACGAATTCCTGGCCGTGGGCAGCGATGCGGGCATTGTATTCTGGTACAATCGTCAAACGGGCGAAATGCAGAAGCTCAAGTCGGAGGTAGCATATGACTCATTCTAGCATTCGATCTGAATTGCCCATCCCTGTCCCTTGCGTGTCGTTTACTCATAATGTTGGCTAACGGTGGCGTGTGCTTCCCCCGCCATACAATGTCTTTGCAGGTTGTCACACGCATTACGTGCGTAAAGATAGTCAATTCGGTGGAGTACATGGTGGCTGCAGGATGCGCCAATGGGCAAGTCAGCATATTCCAGATACAGAAGGAACTGCCGCAGGACTTGAATCTGGTGGCGCCCTGTACGCGCAGCAAGCCCATCGAACGCTACACCATCCGCGACCTGCACCGCTGTGTGGTCAGCTGCTGCGAGTGGTCGAAGAATGGCATGAAACTTTTCTCCGGCGACCGCCAAGGCGTTGTGGTATTAACAGAATTCGACTATCAATCGGTACGTACAAGTTTTTGTTGAAAATCATCCAATGTCAACCACTCTTTTTGTTACATCCAGCACCTAAGCAAATCTGTAGAGATCCTGTGTGAGGCCTATGAAATCGTCCAGCTAAGCGTCCACCAGAGCCACCTGCTGGTGGCTACACTCTATCGCTGTATCGTGTGCCAGCGCGACGTCCAAACCGGACAGTGGCAGATCACCCAGGTGGGCAAGAAGGATCGCAAACAGCTTATCGACTGTGGCGGCGTATTCCTTAAGAAGTTGTCGAATAACAAGCCACAACTCATTTGCGGGCGTCCTGGTCTGCGCTTCTGGAGTGCCGATACCCTCGGCAATGTGTCCAAGACCATTCTATTCAAGGACGCTGTGCTGCGCAGTCCTACGTGGGAGATACCCATACTAAACCCGAAGCAGCGCAGTGATCCATCCACAAGGCCACAACCAGTCAATGCTGTAGGTGGAGAAAGCGAAGTACCCTACGTGGCCAGCAGCAATTTTCGCCAGTTGTATCTGTACGATGGCCAGGACTCTTTGCTGGTGACCCATGACGATGCCACTTTGTACATATTGAATATTGATCGCCTTAAGGTGGAAGCTGTAGCGCGCGGTTTTCGCAAGATTCTTGACTTTTGTGTTTATGGCAAGGAAATCTTTGTTCTGGAAGGCGAGCGCTCCCTGTTGCGATTGGCGCCACTTCCGGAGCCGCCAAACAAGACGGCGAAAGTAATATTTAATCCTTTGATGCCGCCGCCAGTTCCTGTCCTAGGCGCTTCGCACTGCTCCCAGCTGGAGTCACCGCTGGAACTGCAAGCGGAGCCCCTGCACTGTGCCGAGGAATGCTTTGAACTGCCGCCCATAGAGAAGCTCGATCTGAACGTTCCTATTGAGCTGGCTGTGGAGTCGCCGTTGGCTCAGCAGAACCGTCGCCTAGAGATTTTTCGTCGCATAGGCGAAATGGATTTCGACCAGTCTATAGTTCACACCAGCGGTACGACCTCCAATAGGAAGCGCAAGACATCTGTGGGCAAGCAGACCAGTGGCTTGGGCGTCGTAGAAATCGGCCACGAGACACATGAGATGAAGCTGCCTCTCACTAGTGCCGCCACGATAATGGAGGCCAGCTACTGTCAGATGGAGAAGTGAGTATCCAAAGATTTCCCCTTTATTTTTTGCATCCAAGATATCACTAAACCCCCGTGCAGCAATGGACTCGCCTCGCCCTTGGATTTAAAGAGCGCCTTTATGGAGCACCTACCGGACACCCTGAGCCCAACCACACTTCAAAAGGCCGTGGCGGCCAAGGCCAAGTCCCTGGCCGCCGAGCTGGACCTGCCCGAGGTGCACCTGGCCCCACTCACCCAAGAAGAGCTGCGTGCTGCCCACGCTCAGACGAAACAGCTGACTGAGTCTTTGATCAGCTGCTATCCCTCGCGACTGGAGAAGGCCAGTGTGCAGACTGCTCCAAAAAAAATGCATACCGCCGACGATTACAATGCGGGCCAGCCGGTAGACGGGATTCGTGCGTCTGCTGTCACGAAGCTCAAAGTAGCGCCTCTAAAGTTTGTCAAGAGCAAGCCGAAAGCAACACTGACCCTGGAGGTTGATGCTGACGAGGAGGAGTACACGAGCTTTCTGCCAGACTTTCGACGGGCTGGGGATCCCTTGAGAAAGGAAACACCAGCCACAAGCGATTCCAACACGTCCAGCGAATGGGAGTTTCTGGACAATTAGTTGCAGTATTACTCATAAGTGTATCATTTGCACTTGCTTTCAAATGGGTTTTGAGCATGTTACACGCATTTTTCTTTGCGGCTCCAATTCAACGAAATTGTTGAGCGTATTAGGGTGTGATTATCGTGATTTATTCATATTAGTCGAATTAACTAACACAAGTGTACATAACTTTAGCATTAGCTCATTCAAAATTATAGCCTGTCATTTATGGAGGTAACACTTACTATAGATAATCCCAGGATACTGATATTATGCCCCAATGTTGCCACCCTCACACATCCACACATTCGAATGCTTTAAGTATTTTATATTGCAACACACAAAATATAATTACTTTATATGAATGCAATCATTCCATGTATGAATTGCGGGATTGATTGTGGGAAACCCGCGCAACAGGAACGGAACTGGATGTAGCGCGTGTTGGGCGCGTCTGAGCTGATAAGATTCTATCTGGGGGAAATGAGACTCCCACGACAGAATGTGCCTGATTTGGCGACAGACCTACATCAGCTGTCGCTTGACCAAGGGAATGGGATCCATTAATGACTTCTGAAGTGGACGCATACCGATCAGTTGACGGTGATTGTTATGCAATCCCGAACTAAACCACAACTTGGGCTTGTCAAAAGAAACCATATTTATTAACAAACAATTTGAAATTTGAACTCGGCTTGCATTCAATTGACTGTAACAATGGAATGGAAAGTTTTTCATTTATAAGATTTGTATGTTTCTGGAAGATTCTAGGAACAAATTGTATTGGAGAGCTATTAAGAGGGCTGTTTCAAAGGTTGTATCCCTATGATGCTATCGCTGGACATCGCGTCAGATATTGATATAATATAATAGACGCGGAAAGTAATTTCAAGTTATGGTCAAAAATACTCGGCTTACGACAAGAAAAAGGGCAAGACATTCGGTAGATTTCCATTTCTGCTATTTTAAACCGAATTTGGCTGAAATGTATGAAGCTAGCCCTCCATTAAGTGCTTTTGATGCTGTTAATCTTTAAGATAAAGAAGAATTTTATAATTTTCTGATTCCAAGCGGGAGAACTCTAATATTTAAGAGAAAGAAAGAGAGACTTTGGCTATGAGTACCTTATATTAATTACCTCTTCTTTAAGACCTGCCCCATGATATTTTGAGAGAGCATGCTGACATGGGGGGTCTATCCTGTGCTGTACTGATTGACATGACCAATTCGAACCCACACCCACCCACATGCACACACTCACGCAAATGTTCTCTTCTCGGTGTCCACAGAGCGCGGGAGAGTGGCTGAGAGTCCACATGGTGGATTTGTACAAATATCTACATATGTATGTATGTACACCTTACGGCGGTCAGAGAGAGAGAGAGAGCGCGCGAGAACCGCAGAAATTTGTTTCACATTTCTATAAAAGCGGCTTCATTCCCGTTTGGCAAATCATTCGCTTTCATTGCCTTCAGCAGAACTTTCCAGCCCCATTGGATTCCCGCGCAAGCAACCCGGCAGCAAGTGAGGAAAGGAAAGAATTCCTGTAACAAAACAAAAAAAAATCGCGCTAATTGATAAACGCTAGTGGTGTGGGTGTGAAATTTGCCAAAAAGTACACGAAGGAAAAGAAAAAGAGCATTGCATTTTTTTTTGCTGAAAATGAAGCCCACAAATAATTCGACGCTGGAAATCATCTCGCCCAAGGTGCGGGTGGACGATGACTTCATTGAGACGGACTACGAATATCAGACGTCGCATGTGAAGCGTACCGCTAACGGACAGTTGCAGGTGAGGCTATTTGTGTGAAAAAATTTATTGGTTGGTTTAGGGAACACCATAGAAATCGATGACATGACACCAGTTGCCTGAGGATTTCATAAGTTTCCCTTGGAAATGTACGAATGCATATGCGCTGACCTTCACATTGAATTTGCCCGAGTTCCAGCCATCCACAGCTGCACATACACACACGTACACCAGCGGACATTTGCTTAGGAACAGTGGAAATTTTCCATTGTTTAGACAAGGGATTGAGTGGGGTGGGTGGCTGGGGCTGTGTTCATACATAAGTGATATCCAATATGTGCGCTCCCGATAAGGCGTAATCCGAAAAGGCGCGGGTGGGTGGGTACAGTCACAGTTTAGAGATTATTGATTCACCGCACAGTTCCAGAAAACAGCTGTTGATAAGCCCTCTGCCGATACCCGATACTGTGGGTGGCGTGGTTCTACGCGCGCAGGCGCCGTTTGGTGTCGGTTGGCTGTGTCGTCGCGCTTGTTGCTATTGCTATTGGTTGGCAGTAGAACAAACCGAATTGAAAACCGATTACCTATCAATTCCAACAACTCTGGTCGTCGTTTGTGCTCTGTTTACATCTCATCCCCTCCCCCTCCAGCATGTGAACAGTTGCTGCACGTACAGCAGCGTCGATTTATTCAAGGCCAATGATAGACAATGAAATGAAAGGCCGGGCGAACTTTTGCTCTTAGCCGTCCAAGGAAGAGAAACAGTTTCACGTGTTTCTCGGGGAATAAATCTGTTGTCTCTCTTTCGCTGCAAATGATATCTAAATATGTATGTGTTGTATGGAATTATGCCGGCCGGCAAATGAGTTGAGTTGACAAAAATTCTTGTCGGACTTTGGACGAACACGTTGTTAAATTATTAATGCAATCAAATCATCGTTCTTAATTATTCTTTCTCGATTTTATTTTTTGGTAAAATCAAAAGGGAGCGTCGTCTCAGCTGAAATCTGAAATCTGATAAAAAACCAAATGAAAATGCCGTTGAAATTGTGTTTGGACTATAAAATACCTATCCTCTCTTGGTCTGTTAGATGTAAAGAAAAATGAATGTGTATTTAAGAGAAGAGAAGAGTTAAAAATAGGCTGGTAAAAGAGATCTAGCCCTTTAATAGACGATATGTAAATATATTCATTTTTTATTCCAACTAAATACGGAATCAATATACCCCCGCTCTGCAATGGTAAACGGTATCGAAATCAGGTTCGGTTCGTCGAACGGTAAGCAGAAAATCAGGCGATCGCATAATTTTTAATTCATGCTGGGACGTGACTCTTTCTTCGTCCGATATAATCAAAGATAACGTGGCTGGATACCCCGTCCGGGGCCCCCGAACGGGTTGGGTTGTGCTTGGCGTAGACAAGATACTTACTAATTAGCGATTCCGCCGTCTGTTATTTGCAGGTGCACCCACAGACGACGGCCCTGAAGATACGCACGGGTCGCCAAGTGCCTAAGCTGGGAGTCATGCTGGTGGGCTGGGGTGGCAACAACGGATCGACTCTCACTGCCGCCCTTGAGGCCAACCGCAGGCAGCTGAAGTGGCGCAAGCGCACGGGCGTGCAGCAGGCCAACTGGTACGGATCGATCACCCAGGCCTCGACCGTGTTCATTGGCGCGGATGAGACGGGCAGCGATGTGTTTGTGCCCATGAAGGAGCTCCTGCCCATGGTGGAGCCGAACGACATTGTCGTGGATGGCTGGGACATTAGCAATCTGCATTTGGCAGATGCCATGGTGCGTGCCGAGGTCCTCGATGTGGCCCTGCAAGACCAGCTGTACGAGCAGATGGCCAAACTGAAGCCCCGTCCATCGATCTACGACCCGGACTTCATCGCGGCCAATCAGTTGGATCGGGCCAACAACCTCATCAAGGGCACCAGACAGGAGCAGTATGAGCAGATCCGCCGCGACATCCGCGACTTTAAGCAGCGCAGCGGCGTCGACTCCGTGATTGTCCTCTGGACGGCCAATACGGAGCGGTTCTCTGAGGTGCAGCCAGGTTTGAACACCACTAGCCAGGAGCTGCTTGCTTCCCTCAAGGCCAACCATTCGGAGGTGTCGCCTTCTACCATCTTTGCCATGGCCAGCGTAGCCGAAGGTGTAAGTACTTCATTCGTTGCCTGCTCCCACTACTCGATGTGATCTTTAACTCAATCTCTTGAACTCCCCCCGCAGTGCACCTACATCAACGGTTCGCCGCAAAACACCTTTGTGCCGGGCCTCATCCAGCTGGCCGAGGAGAAGAATGTATTCATTGCCGGCGATGACTTCAAGTCCGGCCAGACCAAGATCAAGAGTGTGTTGGTCGACTTCCTGGTGGGTGCCGGTATCAAGCCCGTTTCCATTGCCAGCTACAATCACCTTGGCAACAACGACGGCAAGAACTTGTCTGCTCCTCAGCAGTTCCGGTCCAAGGAGGTAGGTTGATGATGATCAAATCTTGTCCCTCTGCTGTGACTAACAATTCATCCCGCCGGCAGATATCCAAGAGCAATGTGGTGGACGATATGGTAGCCTCCAATAGGCTGCTCTACGGCGCCAACGAGCATCCCGACCATGTGGTTGTCATCAAATACCTGCCCTATGTGGGTGACAGCAAGCGGGCCATGGACGAGTACACCTCCGAGATCATGATGGGTGGCCACAACACTCTGGTAATCCACAACACCTGCGAGGACTCGCTCCTGGCCACACCCCTCATTCTGGATCTGGTTATTTTGGGCGAGCTGAGCACACGTATCCAGCTGCGCGGTGCGGAGAAGGACTCCGCTACCTGGGTGCCATTCAAGCCGGTCCTATCGTTGCTCAGCTATCTGTGCAAGGCTCCGCTTGTTCCCCAGGGATCCCAAGTGGTCAACTCGCTGTTCCGCCAGCGTGCTGCCATTGAAAACATCCTGCGCGGCTGCATCGGACTCCCGCCAATTTCCCACATGACTCTCGAACAGCGCGTGAGTACATACCGAATAATTCCGTCCCGTCCACTCCTAATATTCTATCTGACTTTTTGTTGCATTCAGTTCGACTTTGCCACCATCACGAATGAGCCGCCCGTGAAACGTGCGAAGCTACTGGGTCAGCCCTGTGCCGTGGAGTCATCCACCAACGGAGGTAAGCTGCATGCCAATGGACGCAGCAATGGCACCAAGCTGGCCGCGAATGGAAATGGCCACTGAAGGGTCACATCCTCCAATGAATCGATTTGTGTGTTGAAAAGTATATAGCTCTGAATATATATGGTTTTTAATGGATAAATTTGAAGTTAGTCGTAAGCTATTAATATACATACTGTAAACGTTAAAATAAAACGGGCTTTTTGGAATAAAGCCTAATATTACAAAAATTTATACAATTAGCAATTGCCTGTTTTAGCCAGAAAAAAAACTAGTACTAATACTGAAAAGAACAATATGTATTCGTTGTTTAAGTTACAGTTTGAGACTCCCTGCTCAGCCCGGAACAGTTTTAGTAGCACTGCGAGAGTCTTACAGTTCAAAGGAATTGCGCACAGTGGAAGAAAGCCTCGCACTTTCGATTTGGGTTGGAATTTGTTCTAAATTAGTGCCCCAATCTAGCCAGTACATATTCCAAAATTATTTGGCCCGGTACTACGGATGGGATCGGCTGTAGCTTTATTATGCATATATGCATATACGAGTATATTTGAATCCTACAACGCTAAATATTGTTTTGGCGAAATATCTGAAAAACATATGGAAACAACAGTCTAAATCACCCCTTTTTTATTTTATACTAAGCAAAGCACAATGGTTCCCTGTTCCCTCCCCATAGGGATACATAGGGGTACTCGAAGAGTACAGGGGTATATTAGATTTGTGGTGATAGTGGATGTGTAACACCCACGAAAAAAATATATAATAAATCTATTGAACCACTGCAAAATTTAACCAAGAAACCGCCTAAAGGCATGCAATGAAATGAAGTCTAAACTTGATGTTTTTACACCCGAGCTCTTTGATAAGATAAGGCGACCCGACCCGACTGTGGTCTGTGGAATCCGATGACTCCATTCGTTTGGATCATTGGGGTCTTCGGTGCTGATTATATGGTTATATCTTTGGTATCGTATCGTTGATGGTACTTTAGATAAGTAGTTTCTAATGAAACTGTGAACTAATAATACTAATAAAAACGTTACTCTCCTCGTATTTTTTGTAGACTCACCGACAGCTCTAGAACAACCCCATCTAGAATAACCCATATCGCGGTATCATATATCAAAGAATATTGGATTGGCGCAAATGCTTGGACCATCTAATGACAGTCACTCCCTCAATAATTATAATCTACTAGTGGGATATTATGAAATTATACTGAACGGCATTCGGTTGATTGATAGTGATATGTTTCATTTATTGATTGTAATTAGCTGACCATTCGACCATCAGTTATCAAGGAGACGTCCAGTCCAGACACTCCAACAAAACAAATGGATTTCCCTCTGAGCGTTTTCGTTGTTGAGAGTTCGATAGGGTACGCTACTGTGAACTCTAATAGACACCCACCCACGGCTGGCCAAAGGAACCGACTGGGCTTGGCGCTTCAACGTCAAGTTGTTGGCGCAGACTGACACTTCTGGCCGTGGCGGGTCTGCGTGTGTGCTTGCCCCAACACGTATGGTCTCAATAATTTACTGGTGAGCCTGGGTATTTTCATTAAAAGAGGAATTCCGCTGGCGCAAAGAAATATTTCATCCGGATTATGTGATTTGTATAGTGTGCCTAGCCCTGGTTGGGCGGCAAGATGATCTTTGCCAAAAGTGGGTCGACCCGCGGTTATGCTTAACTCCAGTCTCCAGTTTCCCATGCAGATCCGAAGCCATATCTGTGTACCTGTGGTTTAATTCGTTCGCACATTGTCTTCTCTTAATCAGTCAGTTAATTGCCTTCTCTTGATTGACTTTGACGTTTTCAGGGGGAAGCACTGAACACTATAGACATGATTATCTCGCCACGAATCAAAAGATATTTGTTTTATCTGCCTATGGGGGATTGAGTCACTTCCAATGCCCAAAATCAAAGTCCCTGGCCCATGGTGATTCATTTCGTATTGACTGTTAGCATAGCTATGCCAATCCAGATAACGAATCTGCTTCGAACCCGAAGCTGGGTGAGAACACCCCAATATACTAGTTCACCTGACTGTCGCTATCGAAAATCTACATGTACACATCAGGTGTCTATTCCGAAATTGGAGCACACGGCGATAGTAACTATACTATGTCTTGCAAATCGGCAGATAAGGCCTAGCACTAGCACCATCCAAAACACTTTCACTCTCTGTGCCCGGGAGAACTGAACTGGACTAACTACTAGCTGGGCCGAAGACTTTATCTTATCGCTTATCGGCGCACGGGCTCGGGCTCGTGCTCGGTCCGGTTATCTTCTGGCAGAGGCAGAACTATATTGCACGCCTCGTACTGCCAACTGTGGTACTAATAATACCAACCTGAGTACAAGCTGCAGCGGCTTAGGTCTGGGTGGGTGGGCCAGTTGTTTAGTTGCCAGTTGCGTTGCATTGCGTGCGGTCGTGGTCCCAGAACCGTACTTCAGGCGGCCCTACATTGTTAGAGGAGTTCGTCCTACCACTTAGCTGGTTCGTCTTTGATACATACATAATTTCGCTAATGGTGAAGTAGTGTTTTTGGGTTTGTAAACACTTTGCCAACGAATTGTGGCTCGTGCGGCGTATTAACTATTTATCCTCTTAAAGTTTGTTCCCAAATTCTCATAAAAATGTACAAACTAAGTTCCCTATCTCAAGAAGGAATTGTTCAATAACTATTATGATTATAGCCACAAGTGATAAGATAGTGAGAGACACCCTTTGACCGTCAACAAAGATATACCATACATATATATATAGGTATATTACCCCGATGGACAGAGGTGGAAGTTTGTCGAAACAACAAGCTAAACATGAACCGCGTGTATACACGGGTGCGGCTTGTTTGATGGTGTTCGATGGGGTCTGAGAGCAGAGCATAATAACCTAGAGCGATATGACATCCGCTGGATAATGCCACAGATGTATACATGTCAGATAGCGCCTCAGCTATTAATCAAATGTGACGCAGACGCACAGGCCGATCGGTTGAGTCAGACAACCTGTACGTACGTACACCTGTCTATGGGTGGTGCTTCCCGTGGGCTTACCCAGACCGACTTTGACAAACGACCCGACAACTCGTCCTCCTTCTCACCAAATCCCGGCACTTACAAGCTTTCCCAATAGACCCAACCCCTACGATATCAGTTGATGATAAGTATGTACATACTATACAAACCTATAATATACATATGTGTTTTGGGAGCAGTATAATGTCGCGACGTTTAGTTTGGCGCGTAGACAGAAACAGAAATCGCGGATTGCAGAAAGAATGGAAATGTCTATTTGAATTCAGGGTTGTGAAACATCTGGCAAACACTGAGAAAGTCTGTATTGGGGAATGTTAAGTTCACACGGGCTCTGCCGCAATGCATTGCCAATTATTGCAGGTCCTGCAATTATATACACGTGTTCCTTAAAGAATAAAAATAGACTCCTGCTGTGCTATAAACTAAACTTCACCCGATGGGTGTTTTTCTTGGTCTAAGCTGCTGCCCCATCAATCGAAGGCATGTGTTTTACCCAACAATTTTCATTAATATTTTATTCTTAATTGCAACCAAGAATCTTAGTCCCTACCATCGCCACCATTTATATTAGATATTAGATATAGTGGAAACATTTGCTTAGATTAAAGGTATGGATAAAAATTTGAGGAATGGAATACATTTTTTTAAACTGAAGTTATAAATTAATTTGACCATGTCTGATACAACCGGTAATTGGTTGAACAATACGAGTACGGTAACCTGTTATACGATGGCACGCAAAGTAATTATGAAGCTAGAGATCTGTAAAAATATTGCAAGCCGTGTAGTAGCCTTATCTGACCGCATTTTGAATTTCAGTTCCCGAATTCAACCTCATCGCAATGGATACGCCCAAGGGATCGGATGCTGAGTTCATCGTGAAATACCGTCAGGAGTACTATGATCTGTCCGAGTTCATGCACAAGCATCCTGGTGGCATCAACGCTCTTAAAGGTCTCAATCAGGCGGATATGACGGCACGTTTCATGAAGGCCCCACCGCATTCGGATGCGGCCATGTATCTGATGAAGGAGTACAAAGTAAAATCGGAGGACCCTCGTATTCCCACAGCAAAAAGCTAGACATCAGGCTTCGAAGAATAGGCCAATAGTGAGGACTTACAGGAGAGAGGGCCGAGGGAGCCCGAAGACAAAAAACAACAATCAATTGGATGATGAGAGCATGGAGGTGAGTTTTTTTTCAGAATATTTTTTTAATTTAGAAATTCTGTTGTGTATATACTGGAGTCTTTCTTGTTAGTTGCATTTCATAAGACTGGCTTCTTCATTTTTTTGACGTCGAAACTATTCTTCAATATAGTCGACACAAGACTAGATTCATTTCATAAAGACTCCTTAAGGCACGTGTACGGCGGAGATCATAGTAGTTTTTGGGGAGGTCGTAGAGCTAACAGTCATATCAGTTATGATATGGAGATTCTTCAATCTCCTTTTGATTTTGCTGAAGGGGAATCAGAATTAGTTTCAGGATTTAATGTAGAATATAGAAGAGGTGGATTTGCTTTAATTTTTATAGCTGAATATGCAAGAATTTTATTTATAAGTATATTATTTTGTGTAATTTTTTTAGGTTGTGATGTATTTAATTTATTATTTTATGTTAAGTTAACATTTATTTCTTTTGTTTTTATTTGAGCTCGAGGGACTCTTCCTCGATTTCGTTATGATAAATTAATATATTTAGCTTGAAAATGTTTTTTATCTTTTTCTTTAAATTATTTATTATTTTTTATTGGTTTTAAAATTTTATTATTTTCTTTATTGTAGTGAATTTTATTTAGTAAAGTTAATAGAAAATTTAATTCTATCTTATGTTTTCAAAACATATGCTTGTTCAAGCTCATTAACTTTTAATTTAATAAATTATCTCATCATTTTCTTACTAATGGGTTAACTAAATAGTATAAAAAATAAATTACTGTTAAAATTTGTCCTAATAAAACATAAGGTTCTTCAACTGGTCGAGCTCCAATTCAAGTTAATAAAATAACTGTTACTAATATTGTTCAAAATAAAATTTGATTAATTGGGTAAAATTGAATTCCTCGGAATTTTCTTAAATTATAAAAAGGTAAAATTATTAAAATTGCAATAGATAAAACTAATGCAATTACTCCTCCTAATTTATTAGGAATAGAACGTAAAATAGCATAAGCAAATAGAAAATATCATTCAGGTTGAATATGGGCTGGGGTAACTAATGGATTAGCTGGGATAAAATTATCTGGGTCTCCTAATAAATTAGGGTTAATAAGAACTAAAGAAATTAATAAAAAAATTATTACAATAAATCCTACAATATCCTTAAATGTAAAATATGGGTGAAAAGGAATTTTATCAATATTTGAATTTAATCCAATAGGATTATTAGATCCTGTTTGGTGTAAGAATAATAAATGAATTATTGTTATAGCTAAAACAATAAATGGTAAAATAAAATGAAAAGTAAAAAATCGAGTTAATGTTGCATTATCAACAGCAAATCCTCCTCAAACTCATTGAACTAAATCTACTCCTAAGTAAGGCACAGCTGATAATAAATTTGTAATAACAGTTGCTCCTCAAAAAGATATTTGTCCTCATGGTAAAACATAACCTATAAAAGCTGTTCCTATTACTAAAAATAAAATAATTACACCTACAAGTCATGTTGGTGTGAATAAATAAGATCCATAATATATACCTCGACCTACATGAAGATAAATACAAATAAAAAAAAAATGATGCTCCGTTAGCATGTAAAGTTCGTAATAATCAACCATAATTTACATCTCGGCAAATGTGATTAACTCTATAAAAAGCCATATTTACATCGGCTGTATAATGTATAGCTAAAAATAATCCTGTTAAAATTTGAATAATTAAACATAATCCTAATAATGAACCAAAATTTCATCATCTTGAAATATTAATAGGTGCTGGTAAATCTACTAATGCGTTATTAGCAATTTTAAATAATGGGTGAGAGGTTCGTAAAGGTTTATTCATTAATTATTAATTTATTATACGAAGAGGTCCTTTAAATAGTTTAGTAATTTTTACTACAACAATTAAGGTAATTAATAAATAATTTATTAATAAAATAGTAATTAAATTAGTAGGAAAATTATATAATTTGTTTAAAGATAAAGAATTTTCTGAAAAATAAGAATTTAAATTAAATATTGATTCTATTTCGTTATTTATTAAAAAAAATGAAATTGAAGATTTATCAATTAAAATTCTTAAAATAAATAAAATAAATAAAATTAATCTTGAAAATAAAGTTAATTTAATTGATAAATTAAATATTTCATTTGAAGCTAATGATGTTACATAAATAAATAAAACTAGTATACCTCCTAAAAAAATCAGAAATAAAATATAAGAATATCAAAAACTTTTAGTTATTAACCCTGAAATTAAACAAATAAAAATTGTTTGAATTAGTAAAGTTAAACCTATAGCTAATGGATGAATTATATTTAAAAAAATAATTGAAGTTGTTAAAATTAATGAATATAAAATTAATTGAATAATTTCAAGAGGTAGTTTATTTAAAATATTAATTTTGGGGATTAATGAAAAAGAAATTTCTTTTCTCTTGAAGTTTTAAAAGATTATATCTTATTTTTGATTTACAAGACCAATGTTTTTATTAAACTATTAAAACTAATGATTATAATTTTATATTGAAGATTACCTATAATTTTATTTATTTTAGGTTTATTTTGTTTTGTTTCTAATCGAAAGCATTTACTTTCAATATTATTAAGTTTAGAATTTATTGTTTTAATGTTATTTTTTATATTATTTATTTATTTAAATATATTAAATTATGAAGTTTATTTTAGAATAATATTTTTAACTTTTAGAGTATGTGAAGGAGCTCTTGGTTTATCAATTTTAGTATCAATAATTCGTACACATGGGAATGATTATTTTCAATCTTTTAGAATTATATAATGTTGAAATTAGTATTTTTTTTAGTATTTTTATCTCCAATTTGTTTTATTAATAATATTTATTGAATGGTACAAATTTTATTATTTTTTATTAGATTTATTTTTTTATTAATAAATAATTTTATAAATTATTGATCAGAAATTTCTTATTTTTTAGGTTGTGATATACTTTCTTATGGTTTAGTTATATTAAGATTGTGAATTTGTGCATTAATATTAATGGCTAGAGAAAGTGTTAATAAATATAATAATTATAAAAATGTATTTTTATTAAATGTTGTTTTATTATTATTGTTATTAGTTTTAACTTTTAGAAGAATGAATTTATTTATATTTTATTTATTTTTTGAAAGAAGTTTAATTCCAACCTTGTTTTTAATTTTAGGTTGAGGTTATCAGCCAGAACGTTTACAAGCTGGTGTTTATTTATTATTTTATACATTGTTAGTTTCTTTACCTATATTAATTGGTATTTTTTATGTAATAAATGAAGTTGGTTCTATAAATTTTTTTTATTTAATAAATAATTATATATTTAATTATGATTTATTATATTTTTTTGTATATTATGTGCTTTTTTTAGTTAAAATACCAATATTTTTTAGTTCATTTATGATTACCCAAGGCTCATGTTGAAGCACCTGTATCTGGTTCTATAATTTTAGCTGGAATTATATTAAAATTAGGGGGTTTATGGATTATTACGAGTTATTTCATTTTTGCAATTAATAAATTTAAAATATAGATTTGTATGAATTAGAATTAGTTTAGTAGGTGGTGTTTTAGTTAGATTAGTTTGTTTACGTCAAACTGATTTAAAATCTTTAATTGCTTATTCTTCAGTTGCTCATATGGGAATTGTATTAGCTGGTCTTTTAACAATAACTTATTGAGGTTTATGTGGTTCTTATACATTAATAATTGCCCATGGATTATGTTCATCTGGATTATTCTGTTTAGCCAATGTTTCTTATGAACGTTTAGGTAGACGAAGATTATTAATTAATAAGGGGTTATTAAATTTTATACCTGCTATAACATTATGGTGATTTTTATTAAGTTCAGCTAATATAGCAGCTCCACCTACATTAAATTTATTAGGTGAAATTTCTTTATTAAATAGAATTGTTTCTTGATCATGATTAACAATAATTATATTATCATTTTTATCTTTTTTTAGAGCAGCTTATACTTTATATCTTTATTCTTTTAGACAACATGGAAAGTTATTTTCAGGGGTTTATTCTTTTAGAGGAGGTAAAATTCGTGAATATTTATTAATAATTCTTCATTGATTACCTTTAAATTTATTAATTTTAAAAAGAGATTCATGTATATTGTGGTTATAATTTAAATAGTTTAATAAAAATACTAATTTGTGGTGTTAGTGATATGAATAAATTCATTTTAGATCGTGAAATATTTATCAATTTGTAGAATTAGATTTGTTAATTTAATTTCTATTAGATTAAGTTGTTTTTTTTTAAGTTTATATTTTTTATTAAATAATATAGTTTATTTTATTGAATTTGAGTTAGTTTCATTAAATTCAATAAGAATTGTAATAACTTTTTTATTCGATTGAATAAGTTTATTATTTATATCTTTTGTTTTAATGATTTCTTCTTTGGTGATTTTTTATAGAAAGGAGTATATAAGAAGAGATGAAAATATTAATCGATTTATTATATTAGTTTTGATATTTGTTTTATCAATAATAATATTAATTATTAGTCCTAATTTAATTAGAATTTTATTAGGATGGGATGGATTAGGATTAGTTTCTTATTGTTTAGTTATTTATTTTCAAAATGTAAAATCTTATAATGCAGGTATATTAACTGCTTTATCAAATCGTATTGGTGATGTTGCCTTATTATTAGCTATTGCTTGAATATTAAATTATGGAAGTTGAAATTATATTTTTTATTTAGAGGTTATGAAAAATGATTTTGAAATATTAATAATTGGTTCTTTAGTAATATTAGCTGCTATAACTAAAAGAGCTCAAATTCCATTTTCTTCTTGATTACCTGCTGCTATAGCTGCTCCTACTCCTGTTTCTGCTTTAGTTCATTCTTCAACATTGGTTACAGCTGGGGTTTATCTTTTAATTCGTTTTAATATTTTATTAAGAAATTCTTGATTAGGACAATTTCTTCTTTTATTATCTGGTTTAACAATATTTATGGCTGGATTAGGGGCTAATTTTGAATTTGATTTAAAGAAGATTATTGCTTTATCAACTTTAAGACAGTTAGGTTTAATAATAAGAATTTTGTCGATAGGATTTTATAAATTAGCTATATTTCATTTATTAACTCATGCTTTATTTAAGGCTTTATTATTTATATGTGCAGGAGCAATTATTCATAATATAAATAATTCTCAAGATATTCGTTTAATAGGTGGGTTGAGAATTCATATACCTTTAACTTCTGCTTGTTTTAATGTATCTAATTTGGCTTTATGTGGTATGCCTTTTTTAGCTGGATTTTATTCTAAGGATATAATTTTAGAAGTTGTTATAATTAGTAATATTAATTTATTTTCATTTTTTTTATATTTTTTTTCTACAGGTTTAACTGTAAGATATTCTTTTCGATTAGTTTATTATTCAATAACAGGAGATTTAAATTGTGGCAGTTTAAATATATTAAATGATGAAAGATGAGTTATATTACGAGGAATATTAGGTTTATTAATTATAAGAATTATTGGAGGTAGAATGTTAAATTGATTAATTTTTCCTTACCCTTATATAATTTGTTTACCTTTATCAATAAAATTATTAACTTTATTTGTTTGTATTTTTGGGGGAATTTTTGGTTATTTAATTTCTATAACTAAATTATATAGTTTAAATAAATCTTTTTTATTTTATAATTTATCAACATTTCTTGGATCTATATGATTTATACCTTATATTAGAACTTATGGGATAATTTTTTATCCTTTAAGTTATGGTCAAATTGTTGTTAAAAGTTTTGATCAAGGATGGTCAGAATATTTTGGAGGTCAACATTTATATCAAAAGTTAGTTAATTATTCTCAAACTTTATTTTTAATACATAATAATAATTTAAAAATTTATTTAATATTATTTGTATTTTGAATTTTAATTTTATTTAATTTTTTATTATTTTTATATTCAAATAGCTTATATTTAGAGTATGACACTGAAGATGTTATGGAGATTAATTAATCTTTGAATATAGTGAATTATATTTAGTAATTTATAAAAAAATAATATTTTATTTTTACAATGAAAATGTAATGTTTTGTTTAAACTATATAAATAGAAGTATAAATGGAATTTAACCATTAAAAGAAAAAAGTTAGCAGCTTTTACTTGATCACCATACTTCCTTAATTGGAGTTTATACTCAATTGTATCATTAACAGTGATAAGCCTCTTTTTGGCTTCAATTAAAGAATAAGGGTAAAATTACCTAAGATTAGGTCGAAACTAATTGCAATAAATCGCTTCATATTCTTTAAGGTAGATTGAATATTCAATACTTTTTGAATGCAAATCAAATGTTATAATTAACTACAACCCTAATTAATTAATTAGATCAATTTAATATTCCTTGATTTCATTCGTGATAAAGTCCAATTAATAGAATTAAAATGAAAATAATTGAAGTAGTTGTTCAAATTAAAATGTTTGAAAATTTTAAAATAATAATCATTGGTAAAATTAATGCAATTTCTACATCAAAAATTAAAAAAATAATAGTAATTAAAAAAAATCGTAAAGAAAAAGGTAATCGTGAAGAAGATTTTGGATCAAATCCACATTCAAATGGAGATCTTTTTTCTCGATCAATTAAAGCTTTTTTAGATAAGATTGAAGCTAAAAATATTACAATAGTAACAATTGTTAAAATTAAAGAAGCAATTAAAATAATTGAAAAAATTATCTATACTGTTATTAACAGACTTTATGATTGGAAGTCAAATATACTTTTATATTATATAGATATAGAAAATTAATTAACCTCCTCATCAGTAAATTGTAATATATAAAAATAATCAAACTACATCAACAAAATGTCAATATCATGCTGCTGCTTCAAAACCAAAATGATGATTTTTTGAAAAATGATTATTTAAATGACGTAATAAACATACTAATAAGAAAGTTGTTCCAATTAAAACATGAACTCCATGAAATCCTGTTGCTATATAAAATGTTGATCCATAAACTGAATCTGCAATTGTAAAAGGAGCTTCAATATATTCATAAGCTTGTAAAATAGTAAAATAAATTCCTAATAACACAGTAAAAAATAATCCTTGAGTAGTTTGTGAATGATTTCTTTCTATTAATCTGTGGTGTGCTCAAGTAACTGTAATACCTGATGCTAATAAAATAGCAGTATTTAATAGTGGAATTTGGAATGGATTAAAAGAAATAATTCCTATAGGAGGTCATGAAGCACCAATTTCAATTGCAGGTGATAAACTTCTATGGAAAAAAGCTCAAAAAAATCTTACAAAAAATAATACTTCTGATAAAATAAATAAAATTATTCCTCATCGTAATCCAATAGTAACAGCATAAGTATGTAATCCTTGATATGTTCCTTCTCGAGAGACATCTCGTCATCATTGATAAACAGTTAAGATAGTAATTACATTACCTAAAAAAAATAAAGAAATATCATATTGATGAAATCATTTTACTATTCCTGAAACAGTTGTTATTGCACCAATTGCTCCTGTTAAAGGTCATGGGCTATAATCAACTAAATGAAAAGGGTGATTTGAGTGTGTAGACATTAATTAATTTACTTCTCTAGAATATAAAGTTCTTAAAACAGCAAATACATAAGATTGAATTATAGCAACAGCTGATTCTAAAACTAAAAGAGCAATTTGAGCTACTAATAAAAATGTAACTAAAAAGTATGATATAGAAGGCCCAGTATTTCCTAATAAAGTTAATAATAAATGTCCGGCAATTATATTAGCTGTTAATCGAACAGCTAAAGTTCCTGGTCGAATTACATTACTAATAGTTTCAATACATACTATAAATGGTATTAAAATAGCTGGAGTTCCTTGAGGCACTAAATGAGCAAATATATGTTGTGTATGATTGATTCAACCATATAATATAAAACATAATCATAATGGTAAAGCTAATGAAAGAGTTAAAGTTAAATGACTTGTTCTTGTAAAAATATAAGGAAATAATCCTATAAAATTATTAAATAAAATTAATGAAAATAAAGAAATAAAAATGAATGTAGAACCATTATGACCTGAAGGTCCTAATAATGTTTTAAATTCTTTGTGAAGAGTTTGAAGAATAGAGTTTCAAAAAATATTAAATCGAGAAGGTATTAATCAATAAATTGAAGGAATTATTAAAAGTCCTAAAAATGTTCTTAATCAATTTAAAGATAATCCAAAAATTGCTGATGGGTCAAATACAGAAAATAAATTTGTTATCATTTTCAATTTATTGAATTTAAATTAATATTTTTTAATTCATTAGATTTAGGTGAAGAAGGTATATAAGAATAATAATTAATTGAACAAAACAAAATAAATGTAATAGAAAATACAATAAATAAAAGTAATCATCTAATTGGGGCTATTTGTGGAATTAAAAAATATTAAAATTTTAATAATTTTAGTTTGACATACTAATGTTATATATTTAACTAATTTTTTTTTCCATTAGAAGTAATTGCTAATTTACTATAAAGTGGTTTAAGAGACCAATACTTGCTTTCAGTCATCTAATGAAGAATTTACTCTATTAGAAATTCATTTAATAAAATAATTTACTGGAACACTTTCAATTACAATAGGTATAAAACTATGATTTGCCCCACAAATTTCTGAACATTGACCATAAAATAAACCAGGTCGGTTAATAAAAAAATTAGTTTGATTTAATCGTCCAGGAGTACCATCAACCTTAACTCCTAAAGCTGGTACTGTTCATGAATGAATTACATCAGCCGCTGTCACTAAAATTCGAATTTGAGAATTTATTGGTAAAACAATACGATTATCAACATCTAATAATCGAAAACCATCATTAGCTAATTCGTTTGTTGGGATTATATAAGAATCAAATTCAACATTATTAAAATCAGAATATTCATAACTTCAATATCATTGATGTCCAATTCTTTTTAATGTAATTGAAGGTTCATTAATTTCATCTAACAAATATAATAATCGAAGAGAAGGTATAGCAATAAATAAGAGAATAATTGCTGGTAAAATTGTTCAAATTATTTCAATTAATTGACCATGTAAAAGAAATCGATTTACATAACTATTAAAAAATAATATAAATATTAAATATCCAACTAAAACAGTAATTATTACTAAAATTAATAATGCGTGATCGTGAAAAAAAATTAATTGTTCCATTAAAGGAGAGGCTCTATCTTGTAAACCTAAATTAGCTCATGTAGACATTAGTTTTCTAATAAAAGTAAAATACTTTATATATGGAGCTTAAATCCATTGCACTAATCTGCCATATTAGAAATTAATTAGTTAAAAGAGGTAACTCAGAATAACTATGTTCAGCTGGAGGAGTATTTTGATATCATTCAATAGATGAACATAGTTGAATAGGATAAATTACTTGACGTTGAGACACTAAACTTTCTCAAATAATATAAAAAAAGAATAGAATTCCTAGTAAAGAAATTGAAGAACCAATTGTTGATACTACATTTCATGTAGTATAAGCATCAGGGTAATCTGAATAACGTCGAGGTATACCAGCTAATCCTAAAAAATGTTGAGGGAAAAATGTTAAATTTACTCCAATAAATATAATTACAAATTGACTTTTTAATAATTTATTATTTATTGTTAATCCTGTAAATAAAGGGAATCAATGAATAAATCCTGCTATAATAGCAAATACAGCTCCTATTGATAAAACATAATGAAAATGAGCAACTACATAATATGTATCATGTAAAATAATATCAACAGATGAATTCGCTAAAACTACTCCAGTTAATCCACCTACTGTAAATAAAAATACAAATCCTAGTGCTCATAAAATAGCAGGAGAATAAGTTAATTGAGCTCCATGAAGTGTTGCTAATCATCTGAAAATTTTAATTCCAGTTGGTACAGCAATAATTATAGTTGCTGAAGTAAAATAAGCTCGTGTATCTACGTCTATTCCTACTGTGAATATATGATGAGCTCATACAATAAACCCTAATAATCCAATAGCAAGTATAGCATAAATTATACCTAGTGATCCGAAAGTTTCCTTTTTACCTGATTCTTGTCTAATAATATGAGAAATTATTCCAAATCCTGGTAAAATTAAAATGTAAACTTCTGGGTGTCCAAAAAATCAAAATAAATGTTGATACAAAATTGGGTCTCCTCCTCCAGCTGGGTCAAAAAAAGAAGTATTTAAATTTCGATCAGTTAATAATATAGTAATTGCTCCTGCTAATACTGGTAAAGATAATAAAAGTAATAAAGCTGTAATTACTACTGATCATACAAATAAAGGTATTCGGTCTAAAGTAATTCCTGATGATCGTATATTAATTACTGTAGTAATAAAATTTACTGCTCCTAAAATTGAAGAAATTCCAGCTAAGTGAAGTGAAAAAATTGCTAAATCTACAGATGCCCCACCATGAGCAATTCCTGAAGATAGTGGTGGGTAAACTGTTCAACCAGTTCCAGCTCCATTTTCAACTATTCTTCTTACTAATAAAAGAGAAAGAGCGGGAGGAAGTAATCAAAAACTTATATTATTTATTCGTGGGAAAGCTATATCAGGAGCTCCTAATATTAAAGGAACTAATCAATTACCAAATCCTCCAATTATAATAGGTATAACTATAAAAAAAATTATAATAAATGCATGAGCTGTAACAATTACATTATAAATTTGATCATCTCCAATTAAGGCTCCTGGATGTCCTAATTCAGCTCGAATTAAAATTCTTAAAGATGTTCCAACTATACCGGCTCATGCTCCAAAAATAAAGTATAATGTTCCAATATCTTTATGATTTGTAGAAAATAATCATTGTCGCGATTAAGTGGCTGAAGTTTAGGCGATAGATTGTAAATCTATTTATAAGAATTATTCTTCTTAATCAATTAGGTCTTATAGTCAATAATGACATCAAACTGCAATTTTGAAGGAGTAAAAATTTACTAAGGCTTAAAGGAATTCCTATATTTACAGCTTTGAAGGCTATTAGTTTTATTAACTTAAAGCCTTAAAATATAAAAAAGAATAAAGAAATTAAAAATAATCCAAAAATTGAAAAAAAAGTAAAAATTAAATATAAATTTGTGTTTATATTATTAAATTGAGTACTAATTGTTCAATTATTTTCATAATAATTTAATATAAATGCTGAATAACAAATTCGTAAATAAAAAAATAAAGTAATTAATGTTGATATTATTATTACTGTTAATGTAAAGTATTGATTACAAAATGTTAATTGTTGAATTACTAATCATTTTGGTAAAAATCCTAAAAAAGGTGGTAATCCACCTAAAGATAAAAAATTTATAAATAAAGTAAATTTTAAAATTTTTCTATTAACAAATCAAGAAAATAATTGATTTAAATGAAATAATTTAAAAATATTAAATATGAATGTTAAGATAAAAGATAAAAATGAATAAAATAAAAAATAAATCAATCAAATTGATTCACTAATTACACTACTCGACAAAATTCAACTTTTTTTTTCCGCTGTGGCAAAAAATGACTTTTTCTGATAGATTTGGAGATTTAAATTTTTTTAAAGAATTATGGTTTTTTTTTCATGGAGTAGTTTTTTTTTAAGAATTTTTAAAAAATTTGTTGTTTTTTGTCATAGGTAGTGCTTCTATTTTTTACATAACTTAAGTTTCCTACAACTGGTTGTATTGAACTTTGCAGTTAAAAAAAGCTGACAAATGCAGCTATAAATCCGACTCAGACACTTTGTAGCTGCAACTTAACGTCTGGAAGATATTAAGCTTCCAAATTGAAATTTCATAATTTTTTTCGGTATTTTTCCCCGAAATTTTGACTTTGAAAGCTCAGGAAAAGTCGAAAAAAAAAATATTTGAATGCCTTGATTTTTGGTTTTAGATAGACACATTAATTAGGCGTCGTTTAAGGTATCGCTTATAGAAATATAAAAATAAACGGCTTAGTTATAACCGTTTGACCAAAACTACATATGCCGATTGGAACCATCCCAAATGCCATTTTACTGTTAAAAACTGTTACAAACACAGATTTTTGGTATTTTTGTAGGAAAAAAAAACGGTTATACGTCGGCTAACGGAATTTATCGGCGAAATTCGGCATATGAAAGTTTGGTCAAACGGTTATAACTTACCCGTTTATTTTTATATTTTTATAAGCGATACCTTAAACGACGCCTAATTAATGTGTCTATCTAAAACCAAAAATCAAGGCATTCAAATATTTTTTTTTCGACTTTTCCTGAGCTTTCAAAGTCAAAATTTCGGGGAAAAATACCGAAAAAAATTATGAAATTTCAATTTGGAAGCTTAATATCTTCCAGACGTTAAGTTGCAGCTACAAAGTGTCTGAGTCGGATTTATAGCTGCATTTGTCAGCTTTTTTTAACTGCAAAGTTCAATACAACCAGTTGTAGGAAACTTAAGTTATGTGAAAAATAGAAGCACTACCTATGACAAAAAACACAAAATTTTTTAAAAATTCTTTAAAAAAAAACTACTCCATGAAAAAAAAAAAAAACATTCTTTAAAAAATTTTAAACATCCAAATGTATCAGAAAAAGTCATTTTTGGCGACAGCGGAAAAGTCGTGTCGACTAGTGTTATTAGTCTTATTAATATTCAACCTAAATGATTAATAGAAGAAAATGCTATTAATTTTCGCAAAGAGGTTTGGTTTAATCCTCCAATTGCCCCAATGATTACAGATAAAATTACTCTAATTAATAATAAATTTTTAATATCTAAATAAGAAATTAATATTAATGGGGCAATTTTTTGTCAAGTTATTAATATCAATGCATTTATTCAAGTTAATCCTTCTATTATATTAGGAAATCAAAAATGAAAAGGAGCAGCTCCTCTTTTTAAAAGTAATGCTGATATAATGATTATTGAAGTAAATGATTCATTAATTTCAACATTTATATTATTTTTTAATATTAAAATAATTGATGAAAATAAAAGCACAGTTGAAGCTAAAGCTTGAGTTAAAAAATACTTTAAAGAGGCTTCTGTTGAAGTTAAATTATTATTATCTCTTAGCAGGGGGATAAAAGATAACAAATTAATTTCAAGACCTATTCAAGCTCCTAACCAAGAATTTGATGTAACTGTGATTATTGTTCCAATAATTATAATTGTTATAAATAAAATTTTTGAAGAATTATTAAAAATTAAAAAGAAAAGGATTATAACCTTTATAAATGGGGTATGAACCCAGTAGCTTAATTAGCTTATCTTTTTATAGTGATATATTTTGGTGTACGATGCACAAAAGTTTTTGATACTTTTAGAAATAGTTTGATCCTATTAGATATAAAGTCATTCTAAAAAAAACAATAAAATCTATTAATGAATGCAGTAGACTGCATAATTTACCCTATCAAGGTAACCCTTTTCATCAGGCAATTCATTAATAATAAGATTTCCTTAATTTTTTTTTTTTTTTTTTGTTTATTTGTAGATTTTTAAAAAAAATACAAAAATTTTAAATAGTTTATTTATTTATTAATAATGTATTTTAGTATTTAAAAAATTAAAGTTTTTAAATAAAATAAATAATTTTATTTTTCTATATATATATATATGTTATATAAATTATCAACTATATATAAATATATAAATATATAATAATTTAATAAACATATATATATTTATATAAATAAAAGAAATATTAGATAAATTATTAACAATTATAATTTTACATTTAATGTAGCTATTTTTAAATTGCGAAATTTTTTATTTAAATTATTAGATATATAATAATATATTAAATATTTATATATATATAGATATCTATTAATCTTAACTTAGTATATAAAAAATTAAAAAAAAAGTTATTAATTACATTTTAAAAAATTAAAAAAAAAAAAAAAAAAAAAAAAAAATGATGATTTTTTAACATTAATATTTTAATTTCTTATAAAAATTATTCTTATTTAGTTTATATTTATTGAATTATTATTGTTTTTAATTAAATTTTATTATTTATATTATTTTTTATAAAAAAAAAATATATTACAAAAAGTTAATATTAATAAATAAATCGGTATATTATGAATTGTTGTTATTTCTAATAAAATTTAAATATTTTAATTATTTTTTATTTGAAAAAATAAATTACAAAAATTAAATATTTATTAATAAATTAATTATTTTTTTTTTTTGTAAAAAATTTTTATTTTAATATTAAATAACTAATTATTAATTAGTAATATTTTTTAATGTTAAAAAATCATCATTTTTTATCAATAAAAATAATTATTTATTTTAGGGGAAATATTTATAAATTATTATTAAAAATTGTTTGATTTTATAATTATCAGATCTAGTAATTAATATTAATTATTATAATATAAAATTTATACAAATTATATATTATTAAATTTTATTATTAATTATAAAAATAAATAATTTTAAAAATTAATAATTTATTTTTTATTAAAATATTAAAGTTTTATTTTGGCTTAAAAATTTATTATTAATTTGATTTATATGTAAATTTTTGTATGAATTTGTATTTATTTTAAAAATAAATATAATTTATTTATTCGCAGTAATTAATATTATTAATTAAAGAAATTTAGAAATAGCAATATTAAAGAGTATTGACCAAATTGGTGCCAGCAGTCGCGGTTACACTAATAATACAAATAAATTTTTTTAGTATTAGTTAAATTTATTAATTAAAATAAAATTGAATTTATTAAGTGAAATTTTATATTCAAAATATTTTTATAAAAAATAATTGAAGCTAGAAAATTTTTTTGAAAAACTAGGATTAGATACCCTATTATTTAAAATGTAATTAATAATACTAAAGTAGTAATAGTTATGTTCTTGAAACTTAAAAAATTTGGCGGTATTTTAGTCTATCCAGAGGAACCTGTTTTGTAATCGATAATCCACGATGGACCTTACTTAAGTTTGTAATCAGTTTATATACCGTCGTTATCAGAATATTTTATAAGAATAATAATATTCAATAATTTCAATAAGAATTTATATCAGATCAAGGTGTAGCTTATATTTAAGTAATAATGGGTTACAATAAAATTATTTATACGGATAAAATTATGAAAAAGTTTTTGAAGGTGGATTTGGTAGTAAAATTATAAAGATTAATAATTTGATTTTAGCTCTAAAATATGTACACATCGCCCGTCGCTCTTATTATTAAGGTAAGATAAGTCGTAACATAGTAGATGTACTGGAAAGTGTATCTAGAATGACAATTTAAAGCTTATTTAGTAAAGCATTTCATTTACATTGAAAAGATTTTTGTGCAAATCAATATAGATTGATTAGTTTTTATTTATTAATTTTTTTTGTTTATAATTTAAATATTAGAAATAACTTTAAAATTTAATGTTTTAGTATTGTTTAAAGAAAAAATAATTTTAATAATAGTTTAATAGTATTGTAAAAGAAAATTGAAATAATTTGAAAAATTTTTATTTTAAAAGAAAATTTAATTTATTGTACCTTGTGTATCAGCGTTTATTAAATAAAAAATATTTATATATTTTTCTCGATTTTAAAAGAGTTAATATAATATATAAGTTAATGTGACAAAATTATTTAAAATATTATATTAGAAATGAAATGTTATTCGTTTTTAAAGGTATCTAGTTTTCTAAGAAATAAATTTAATTTAGAAATTATAAATTTATTATTTTTTTTAGAAAATTTAATAATTTATAATTTTAATATTTTATGGGATAAGCTATAAAATAAATTTTTAAAAATAATAAATAAATTTAATAAATATATGCTTAGAATTAGCAATTATTAAAAAATGTGTTATAATTTATTTTATAAATTAAATTATTTATTAAATTTTAATTATTTATTAGAATATTAATTTTAATTTTTAAAATTAAGAAATAATGATATAATTAGTATATTTTAATGTTAAAATTAATTTTAATGAAAAGTTTAAGTAAAGAATTCGGCAAAAATAATGTTCGCCTGTTTAACAAAAACATGTCTTTTTGAATTAAATTTAAAGTCTAACCTGCCCACTGAAATTTTAAATGGCCGCAGTATTCTGACTGTGCAAAGGTAGCATAATCATTAGTCTTTTAATTGAAGGCTGGAATGAATGGTTGGACGAAATATTAACTGTTTCATTTAAATTTTTTATAGAATTTTATTTTTTAGTCAAAAAGCTAAAATAAATTTAAAAGACGAGAAGACCCTATAAATCTTTATATTTTTATTATTTTAATTGTAAAGATTAATTTTATTTTAATAAATAAAAATATTTTATTGGGGTGATATTAAAATTTAAAAAACTTTTAATTTTTAAAAACATTAATTTATGAATAATTGATCCATTAATAATGATTAAAAAATTAAGTTACTTTAGGGATAACAGCGTAATTTTTTTGGAGAGTTCATATCGATAAAAAAGATTGCGACCTCGATGTTGGATTAAGATATAATTTTGGGTGTAGCCGTTCAAATTTTAAGTCTGTTCGACTTTTAAATTCTTACATGATCTGAGTTCAAACCGGTGTAAGCCAGGTTGGTTTCTATCTTTAAAAAATTATAATATTTTAGTACGAAAGGACCAAATATTAGAATAATTATATTTTAAAAAAGAATATTATTAATATATAAAGCTATTTTGGCAGATTAGTGCAATAAATTTAGAATTTATTTATGTAAATTTTATTACAAATAGTACTTGTTTTATATAGAATTTATTTTATCATTAGTTGGAAGTTTATTATTAATTATTTGTGTTTTAGTAAGTGTAGCTTTTTTAACTTTATTAGAACGTAAAGTTTTAGGTTATATTCAAATTCGTAAAGGTCCAAATAAAGTTGGTTTAATAGGAATTCCTCAACCTTTTTGTGATGCAATTAAATTATTTACAAAGGAACAAACTTATCCTCTTTTGTCAAATTATTTAAGATATTATATTTCTCCAATTTTTTCTTTATTTTTATCCTTATTTGTTTGAATATGTATACCTTTTTTTGTTAAATTATATTCATTTAATTTAGGTGGTTTATTTTTTTTATGTTGTACAAGATTAGGGGTTTATACAGTTATAGTTGCTGGTTGATCTTCTAATTCTAATTATGCTTTATTAGGGGGTTTACGAGCTGTAGCTCAAACTATCTCTTATGAAGTTAGTTTAGCTTTAATTTTATTATCATTTGTATTTTTGATTGGTAGATATAATATAATATATTTTTTTCATTATCAAATTTATATTTGATTTTTAATTATTTTATTTCCTATAGCTTTAGTTTGATTAACAATTTCTTTGGCTGAAACAAATCGAACTCCTTTTGATTTTGCTGAAGGGGAATCAGAATTAGTTTCAGGATTTAATGTAGAATATAGAAGAGGTGGATTTGCTTTAATTTTTATAGCTGAATATGCAAGAATTTTATTTATAAGTATATTATTTTGTGTAATTTTTTTAGGTTGTGATGTATTTAATTTATTATTTTATGTTAAGTTAACATTTATTTCTTTTGTGTTTATTTGAGCTCGAGGGACTCTTCCTCGATTTCGTTATGATAAATTAATATATTTAGCTTGAAAATGTTTTTTATCTTTTTCTTTAAATTATTTATTATTTTTTATTGGTTTTAAAATTTTATTATTTTCTTTATTGTAGTGAATTTTATTTAGTAAAGTTAATAGAAAATTTAATTCTATCTTATGTTTTCAAAACATATGCTTGTTCAAGCTCATTAACTTTTAATTTAATAAATTATCTCATCATTTTCTTACTAATGGGTTAACTAAATAGTATAAAAAATAAATTACTGTTAAAATTTGTCCTAATAAAACATAAGGTTCTTCAACTGGTCGAGCTCCAATTCAAGTTAATAAAATAACTGTTACTAATATTGTTCAAAATAAAATTTGATTAATTGGGTAAAATTGAATTCCTCGGAATTTTCTTAAATTATAAAAAGGTAAAATTATTAAAATTGCAATAGATAAAACTAATGCAATTACTCCTCCTAATTTATTAGGAATAGAACGTAAAATAGCATAAGCAAATAGAAAATATCATTCAGGTTGAATATGGGCTGGGGTAACTAATGGATTAGCTGGGATAAAATTATCAGGGTCTCCTAATAAATTAGGGTTAATAAGAACTAAAGAAATTAATAAAAAAATTATTACAATAAATCCTACAATATCCTTAAATGTAAAATATGGTGAAAAGGAATTTTATCAATATTTGAATTTAATCCAATAGGATTATTAGATCCTGTTTGGTGTAAGAATAATAAATGAATTATTGTTATAGCTAAAACAATAAATGGTAAAATAAAATGAAAAGTAAAAAATCGAGTTAATGTTGCATTATCAACAGCAAATCCTCCTCAAACTCATTGAACTAAATCTACTCCTAAGTAAGGCATAGCTGATAATAAATTTGTAATAACAGTTGCTCCTCAAAAAGATATTTGTCCTCATGGTAAAACATAACCTATAAAAGCTGTTCCTATTACTAAAAATAAAATAATTACACCTACAAGTCATGTTGGTGTGAATAAATAAGATCCATAATATATACCTCGACCTACATGAAGATAAATACAAATAAAAAAAAAATGATGCTCCGTTAGCATGTAAAGTTCGTAATAATCAACCATAATTTACATCTCGGCAAATATGATTAACTCTGTAAAAAGCCATATTTACATCAGCTGTGTAATGTATAGCTAAAAATAATCCTGTTAAAATTTGAATAATTAAACATAATCCTAATAATGAACCAAAATTTCATCATCTTGAAATATTAATAGGTGCTGGTAAATCTACTAATGCGTTATTAGCAATTTTAAATAATGGGTGAGAGGTTCGTAAAGGTTTATTCATTAATTATTAATTTATTATACGAAGAGGTCCTTTAAATAGTTTAGTAATTTTTACTACAACAATTAAGGTAATTAATAAATAATTTATTAATAAAATAGTAATTAAATTAGTAGGAAAATTATATAATTTATTTAAAGATAAAGAATTTTCTGAAAAATAAGAATTTAAATTAAAAATTGAGTCTATTTCGTTATTTATTAAAAAAAATGAAATGAAGATTTATCAATTAAAATTCTTAAAATAAATAAAGTAAATAAAATTAATCTTGAAAATAAAGTTAATTTAATTGATAAATTAAATATTTCATTTGAAGCTAATGATGTTACATAAATAAATAAAACTAGTATACCACCTAAAAAAATCAGAAATAAAATATAAGAATATCAAAAACTTTTAGTTATTAATCCTGAAATTAAACAAATAAAAATTGTTTGAATTAGTAAAGTTAAACCTATAGCTAATGGATGAATTATATTTAAAAAAATAATTGAAGTTGTTAAAATTAATGAATATAAAATTAATTGAATAATTTCAAGAGGTAGTTTATTTAAAATATTAATTTTGGGGATTAATGAAAAAGAAATTTCTTTTCTCTTGAAGTTTTAAAAGATTATATCTTATTTTTGATTTACAAGACCAATGTTTTTATTAAACTATTAAAACTAATGATTATAATTTTATATTGAAGATTACCTATAATTTTATTTATTTTAGGTTTATTTTGTTTTGTTTCTAATCGAAAGCATTTACTTTCAATATTATTAAGTTTAGAATTTATTGTTTTAATATTATTTTTTATATTATTTATTTATTTAAATATATTAAATTATGAAGTTTATTTTAGAATAATATTTTTAACTTTTAGAGTATGTGAAGGAGCTCTTGGTTTATCAATTTTAGTATCAATAATTCGTACACATGGGAATGATTATTTTCAATCTTTTAGAATTATATAATGTTGAAATTAGTATTTTTTTTAGTATTTTTATCTCCAATTTGTTTTATTAATAATATTATTGAATGGTACAAATTTTGTTATTTTTTATTAGATTTATTTTTTTATTAATAAATAATTTTATAAATTATTGATCAGAAATTTCTTATTTTTTAGGTTGTGATATACTTTCTTATGGTTTAGTTATATTAAGACTGTGAATTTGTGCATTAATATTAATGGCTAGAGAAAGTGTTAATAAATATAATAATTATAAAAATTTATTTTTATTAAATGTTGTTTTATTATTATTATTATTAGTTTTAACTTTTAGAAGAATGAATTTATTTATATTTTATTTATTTTTTGAAAGAAGTTTAATTCCAACCTTGTTTTTAATTTTAGGTTGAGGTTATCAGCCAGAACGTTTACAAGCTGGTGTTTATTTATTATTTTATACATTGTTAGTTTCTTTACCTATATTAATTGGTATTTTTTATGTAATAAATGAAGTTGGTTCTATAAATTTTTATTTAATAAATAATTATATATTTAATTATGATTTATTATATTTTTGTATATTATGTGCTTTTTTAGTTAAAATACCAATATTTTTAGTTCATTTATGATTACCCAAGGCTCATGTTGAAGCACCTGTATCTGGTTCTATAATTTTAGCTGGAATTATATTAAAATTAGGGGGTTATGGATTATTACGAGTTATTTCATTTTTGCAATTAATAAATTTAAAATATAGATTTGTATGAATTAGAATTAGTTTAGTAGGTGGTGTTTTAGTTAGATTAGTTTGTTTACGTCAAACTGATTTAAAATCTTTAATTGCTTATTCTTCAGTTGCTCATATGGGAATTGTATTAGCTGGTCTTTTAACAATAACTTATGAGGTTTATGTGGTTCTTATACATTAATAATTGCCCATGGATTATGTTCATCTGGATTATTCTGTTTAGCCAATGTTTCTTATGAACGTTTAGGTAGACGAAGATTATTAATTAATAAGGGGTTATTAAATTTTATACCTGCTATAACATTATGGTGATTTTTATTAAGTTCAGCTAATATAGCAGCTCCACCTACATTAAATTTATTAGGTGAAATTTCTTTATTAAATAGAATTGTTTCTTGATCATGATTAACAATAATTATATTATCATTTTTATCTTTTTTTAGAGCAGCTTATACTTTATATCTTTATTCTTTTAGACAACATGGAAAGTTATTTTCAGGGGTTTATTCTTTTAGAGGAGGTAAAATTCGTGAATATTTATTAATAATTCTTCATTGATTACCTTTAAATTTATTAATTTTAAAAAGAGATTCATGTATATTGTGGTTATAATTTAAATAGTTTAATAAAAATACTAATTTGTGGTGTTAGTGATATGAATAAATTCATTTTAGATCGTGAAATATTTATCAATTTGTAGAATTAGATTTGTTAATTTAATTTCTATTAGATTAAGTTGTTTTTTTTTAAGTTTATATTTTTTATTAAATAATATAGTTTATTTTATTGAATTTGAGTTAGTTTCATTAAATTCAATAAGAATTGTAATAACTTTTTTATTCGATTGAATAAGTTTATTATTTATATCTTTTGTTTTAATGATTTCTTCTTTGGTGATTTTTTATAGAAAGGAGTATATAAGAAGAGATGAAAATATTAATCGATTTATTATATTAGTTTTGATATTTGTTTTATCAATAATAATATTAATTATTAGTCCTAATTTAATTAGAATTTTATTAGGATGGGATGGATTAGGATTAGTTTCTTATTGTTTAGTTATTTATTTTCAAAATGTAAAATCTTATAATGCAGGTATATTAACTGCTTTATCAAATCGTATTGGTGATGTTGCCTTATTATTAGCTATTGCTTGAATATTAAATTATGGAAGTTGAAATTATATTTTTTATTTAGAGGTTATGAAAAATGATTTTGAAATATTAATAATTGGTTCTTTAGTAATATTAGCTGCTATAACTAAAAGAGCTCAAATTCCATTTTCTTCTTGATTACCTGCTGCTATAGCTGCTCCTACTCCTGTTTCTGCTTTAGTTCATTCTTCAACATTGGTTACAGCTGGGGTTTATCTTTTAATTCGTTTTAATATTTTATTAAGAAATTCTTGATTAGGACAATTTCTTCTTTTATTATCTGGTTTAACAATATTTATGGCTGGATTAGGGGCTAATTTTGAATTTGATTTAAAGAAGATTATTGCTTTATCAACTTTAAGACAGTTAGGTTTAATAATAAGAATTTTGTCGATAGGATTTTATAAATTAGCTATATTTCATTTATTAACTCATGCTTTATTTAAGCCTTATTATTTATATGTGCAGGAGCAATTATTCATAATATAAATAATTCTCAAGATATTCGTTTAATAGGTGGGTTGAGAATTCATATACCTTTAACTTCTGCTTGTTTTAATGTATCTAATTTGGCTTTATGTGGTATGCCTTTTTTAGCTGGATTTTATTCTAAGGATATAATTTTAGAAGTTGTTATAATTAGTAATATTAATTTATTTTCATTTTTTTTATATTTTTTTTCTACAGGTTTAACTGTAAGATATTCTTTTCGATTAGTTTATTATTCAATAACAGGAGATTTAAATTGTGGCAGTTTAAATATATTAAATGATGAAAGATGAGTTATATTACGAGGAATATTAGGTTTATTAATTATAAGAATTATTGGAGGTAGAATGTTAAATTGATTAATTTTTCCTTACCCTTATATAATTTGTTTACCTTTATCAATAAAATTATTAACTTTATTTGTTTGTATTTTTGGGGGAATTTTTGGTTATTTAATTTCTATAACTAAATTATATAGTTTAAATAAATCTTTTTTATTTTATAATTTATCAACATTTCTTGGGTCTATATGATTTATACCTTATATTAGAACTTATGGATAATTTTTTATCCTTTAAGTTATGGTCAAATTGTTGTTAAAAGTTTTGATCAAGGATGGTCAGAATATTTTGGAGGTCAACATTTATATCAAAAGTTAGTTAATTATTCTCAAACTTTATTTTTAATACATAATAATAATTTAAAAATTTATTTAATATTATTTGTATTTTGAATTTTAATTTTATTTAATTTTTTATTATTTTTATATTCAAATAGCTTATATTTAGAGTATGACACTGAAGATGTTATGGAGATTAATTAATCTTTGAATATAGTGAATTATATTTAGTAATTTATAAAAAATAATATTTTATTTTTACAATGAAAATGTAATGTTTTGTTTAAACTATATAAATAGAAGTATAAATGGAATTTAACCATTAAAAGAAAAAAGTTAGCAGCTTTTACTTGATCACCATACTTCCTTAATTGGAGTTTATACTCAATTGTATCATTAACAGTGATAAGCCTCTTTTTGGCTTCAATTAAAGAATAAGGGTAAAATTACCTAAGATTAGGTCGAAACTAATTGCAATAAATCGCTTCATATTCTTTAAGGTAGATTGAATATTCAATACTTTTTGAATGCAAATCAAATGTTATAATTAACTACAACCCTAATTAATTAATTAGATCAATTTAATATTCCTTGATTTCATTCGTGATAAAGTCCAATTAATAGAATTAAAATGAAAATAATTGAAGTAGTTGTTCAAATTAAAATGTTTGAAAATTTTAAAATAATAATCATTGGTAAAATTAATGCAATTTCTACATCAAAAATTAAAAAAATAATAGTAATTAAAAAAAATCGTAAAGAAAAAGGTAATCGTGAAGAAGATTTTGGATCAAATCCACATTCAAATGGAGATCTTTTTTCTCGATCAATTAAAGCTTTTTTAGATAAGATTGAAGCTAAAAATATTACAATAGTAACAATTGTTAAAATTAAAGAAGCAATTAAAATAATTGAAAAAATTATCTATACTGTTATTAACAGACTTTATGATTGGAAGTCAAATATACTTTTATATTATATAGATATAGAAAATTAATTAACCTCCTCATCAGTAAATTGTAATATATAAAAATAATCAAACTACATCAACAAAATGTCAATATCATGCTGCTGCTTCAAAACCAAAATGATGATTTTTTGAAAAATGATTATTTAAATGACGTAATAAACATACTAATAAGAAAGTTGTTCCAATTAAAACATGAACTCCATGAAATCCTGTTGCTATATAAAATGTTGATCCATAAACTGAATCTGCAATTGTAAAAGGAGCTTCAATATATTCATAAGCTTGTAAAATAGTAAAATAAATTCCTAATAACACAGTAAAAAATAATCCTTGAGTAGTTTGTGAATGATTTCTTTCTATTAATCTGTGGTGTGCTCAAGTAACTGTAATACCTGATGCTAATAAAATAGCAGTATTTAATAGTGGAATTTGGAATGGATTAAAAGAAATAATTCCTATAGGAGGTCATGAAGCACCAATTTCAATTGCAGGTGATAAACTTCTATGGAAAAAAGCTCAAAAAAATCTTACAAAAAATAATACTTCTGATAAAATAAATAAAATTATTCCTCATCGTAATCCAATAGTAACAGCATAAGTATGTAATCCTTGATATGTTCCTTCTCGAGAGACATCTCGTCATCATTGATAAACAGTTAAGATAGTAATTACATTACCTAAAAAAAATAAAGAAATATCATATTGATGAAATCATTTTACTATTCCTGAAACAGTTGTTATTGCACCAATTGCTCCTGTTAAAGGTCATGGGCTATAATCAACTAAATGAAAAGGGTGATTTGAGTGTGTAGACATTAATTAATTTACTTCTCTAGAATATAAAGTTCTTAAAACAGCAAATACATAAGATTGAATTATAGCAACAGCTGATTCTAAAACTAAAAGAGCAATTTGAGCTACTAATAAAAATGTAACTAAAAAGTATGATATAGAAGGCCCAGTATTTCCTAATAAAGTTAATAATAAATGTCCGGCAATTATATTAGCTGTTAATCGAACAGCTAAAGTTCCTGGTCGAATTACATTACTAATAGTTTCAATACATACTATAAATGGTATTAAAATAGCTGGAGTTCCTTGAGGCACTAAATGAGCAAATATATGTTGTGTATGATTGATTCAACCATATAATATAAAACATAATCATAATGGTAAAGCTAATGAAAGAGTTAAAGTTAAATGACTTGTTCTTGTAAAAATATAAGGAAATAATCCTATAAAATTATTAAATAAAATTAATGAAAATAAAGAAATAAAAATGAATGTAGAACCATTATGACCTGAAGGTCCTAATAATGTTTTAAATTCTTTGTGAAGAGTTTGAAGAATAGAGTTTCAAAAAATATTAAATCGAGAAGGTATTAATCAATAAATTGAAGGAATTATTAAAAGTCCTAAAAATGTTCTTAATCAATTTAAAGATAATCCAAAAATTGCTGATGGGTCAAATACAGAAAATAAATTTGTTATCATTTTCAATTTATTGAATTTAAATTAATATTTTTTAATTCATTAGATTTAGGTGAAGAAGGTATATAAGAATAATAATTAATTGAACAAAACAAAATAAATGTAATAGAAAATACAATAAATAAAAGTAATCATCTAATTGGGGCTATTTGTGGAATTAAAAAATATTAAAATTTTAATAATTTTAGTTTGACATACTAATGTTATATATTTAACTAATTTTTTTTTCCATTAGAAGTAATTGCTAATTTACTATAAAGTGGTTTAAGAGACCAATACTTGCTTTCAGTCATCTAATGAAGAATTTACTCTATTAGAAATTCATTTAATAAAATAATTTACTGGAACACTTTCAATTACAATAGGTATAAAACTATGATTTGCCCCACAAATTTCTGAACATTGACCATAAAATAAACCAGGTCGGTTAATAAAAAAATTAGTTTGATTTAATCGTCCAGGAGTACCATCAACCTTAACTCCTAAAGCTGGTACTGTTCATGAATGAATTACATCAGCCGCTGTCACTAAAATTCGAATTTGAGAATTTATTGGTAAAACAATACGATTATCAACATCTAATAATCGAAAACCATCATTAGCTAATTCGTTTGTTGGGATTATATAAGAATCAAATTCAACATTATTAAAATCAGAATATTCATAACTTCAATATCATTGATGTCCAATTCTTTTTAATGTAATTGAAGGTTCATTAATTTCATCTAACAAATATAATAATCGAAGAGAAGGTATAGCAATAAATAAGAGAATAATTGCTGGTAAAATTGTTCAAATTATTTCAATTAATTGACCATGTAAAAGAAATCGATTTACATAACTATTAAAAAATAATATAAATATTAAATATCCAACTAAAACAGTAATTATTACTAAAATTAATAATGCGTGATCGTGAAAAAAAATTAATTGTTCCATTAAAGGAGAGGCTCTATCTTGTAAACCTAAATTAGCTCATGTAGACATTAGTTTTCTAATAAAAGTAAAATACTTTATATATGGAGCTTAAATCCATTGCACTAATCTGCCATATTAGAAATTAATTAGTTAAAAGAGGTAACTCAGAATAACTATGTTCAGCTGGAGGAGTATTTTGATATCATTCAATAGATGAACATAGTTGAATAGGATAAATTACTTGACGTTGAGACACTAAACTTTCTCAAATAATATAAAAAAAGAATAGAATTCCTAGTAAAGAAATTGAAGAACCAATTGTTGATACTACATTTCATGTAGTATAAGCATCAGGGTAATCTGAATAACGTCGAGGTATACCAGCTAATCCTAAAAAATGTTGAGGGAAAAATGTTAAATTTACTCCAATAAATATAATTACAAATTGACTTTTTAATAATTTATTATTTATTGTTAATCCTGTAAATAAAGGGAATCAATGAATAAATCCTGCTATAATAGCAAATACAGCTCCTATTGATAAAACATAATGAAAATGAGCAACTACATAATATGTATCATGTAAAATAATATCAACAGATGAATTCGCTAAAACTACTCCAGTTAATCCACCTACTGTAAATAAAAATACAAATCCTAGTGCTCATAAAATAGCAGGAGAATAAGTTAATTGAGCTCCATGAAGTGTTGCTAATCATCTGAAAATTTTAATTCCAGTTGGTACAGCAATAATTATAGTTGCTGAAGTAAAATAAGCTCGTGTATCTACGTCTATTCCTACTGTGAATATATGATGAGCTCATACAATAAACCCTAATAATCCAATAGCAAGTATAGCATAAATTATACCTAGTGATCCGAAAGTTTCCTTTTTACCTGATTCTTGTCTAATAATATGAGAAATTATTCCAAATCCTGGTAAAATTAAAATGTAAACTTCTGGGTGTCCAAAAAATCAAAATAAATGTTGATACAAAATTGGGTCTCCTCCTCCAGCTGGGTCAAAAAAAGAAGTATTTAAATTTCGATCAGTTAATAATATAGTAATTGCTCCTGCTAATACTGGTAAAGATAATAAAAGTAATAAAGCTGTAATTACTACTGATCATACAAATAAAGGTATTCGGTCTAAAGTAATTCCTGATGATCGTATATTAATTACTGTAGTAATAAAATTTACTGCTCCTAAAATTGAAGAAATTCCAGCTAAGTGAAGTGAAAAAATTGCTAAATCTACAGATGCTCCACCATGAGCAATTCCTGAAGATAGTGGTGGGTAAACTGTTCAACCAGTTCCAGCTCCATTTTCAACTATTCTTCTTACTAATAAAAGAGAAAGAGCGGGAGGAAGTAATCAAAAACTTATATTATTTATTCGTGGGAAAGCTATATCAGGAGCTCCTAATATTAAAGGAACTAATCAATTACCAAATCCTCCAATTATAATAGGTATAACTATAAAAAAAATTATAATAAATGCATGAGCTGTAACAATTACATTATAAATTTGATCATCTCCAATTAAGGCTCCTGGATGTCCTAATTCAGCTCGAATTAAAATTCTTAAAGATGTTCCAACTATACCGGCTCATGCTCCAAAAATAAAGTATAATGTTCCAATATCTTTATGATTTGTAGAAAATAATCATTGTCGCGATTAAGTGGCTGAAGTTTAGGCGATAGATTGTAAATCTATTTATAAGAATTATTCTTCTTAATCAATTAGGTCTTATAGTCAATAATGACATCAAACTGCAATTTTGAAGGAGTAAAAATTTACTAAGGCTTAAAGGAATTCCTATATTTACAGCTTTGAAGGCTATTAGTTTTATTAACTTAAAGCCTTAAAATATAAAAAAGAATAAAGAAATTAAAAATAATCCAAAAATTGAAAAAAAAGTAAAAATTAAATATAAATTTGTGTTTATATTATTAAATTGAGTACTAATTGTTCAATTATTTTCATAATAATTTAATATAAATGCTGAATAACAAATTCGTAAATAAAAAAATAAAGTAATTAATGTTGATATTATTATTACTGTTAATGTAAAGTATTGATTACAAAATGTTAATTGTTGAATTACTAATCATTTTGGTAAAAATCCTAAAAAAGGTGGTAATCCACCTAAAGATAAAAAATTTATAAATAAAGTAAATTTTAAAATTTTTCTATTAACAAATCAAGAAAATAATTGATTTAAATGAAATAATTTAAAAATATTAAATATGAATGTTAAGATAAAAGATAAAAATGAATAAAATAAAAAATAAATCAATCAAATTGATTCACTAATTACACTACTCGACAAAATTCAACTTTTTTTTTCCGCTGTGGCAAAAAATGACTTTTTCTGATAGATTTGGAGATTTAAATTTTTTTAAAGAATTATGGTTTTTTTTTCATGGAGTAGTTTTTTTTTAAGAATTTTTAAAAAATTTGTTGTTTTTTGTCATAGGTAGTGCTTCTATTTTTTACATAACTTAAGTTTCCTACAACTGGTTGTATTGAACTTTGCAGTTAAAAAAAGCTGACAAATGCAGCTATAAATCCGACTCAGACACTTTGTAGCTGCAACTTAACGTCTGGAAGATATTAAGCTTCCAAATTGAAATTTCATAATTTTTTTCGGTATTTTTCCCCGAAATTTTGACTTTGAAAGCTCAGGAAAAGTCGAAAAAAAAATATTTGAATGCCTTGATTTTTGGTTTTAGATAGACACATTAATTAGGCGTCGTTTAAGGTATCGCTTATAGAAATATAAAAATAAACGGCTTAGTTATAACCGTTTGACCAAAACTACATATGCCGATTGGAACCATCCCAAATGCCATTTTACTGTTAAAAACTGTTACAAACACAGATTTTTGGTATTTTTGTAGGAAAAAAAAACGGTTATACGTCGGCTAACGGAATTTATCGGCGAAATTCGGCATATGAAAGTTTGGTCAAACGGTTATAACTTACCCGTTTATTTTTATATTTTTATAAGCGATACCTTAAACGACGCCTAATTAATGTGTCTATCTAAAACCAAAAATCAAGGCATTCAAATATTTTTTTTTCGACTTTTCCTGAGCTTTCAAAGTCAAAATTTCGGGAAAAATACCGAAAAAAATTATGAAATTTCAATTTGGAAGCTTAATATCTTCAGACGTTAAGTTGCAGCTACAAAGTGTCTGAGTCGGATTTATAGCTGCATTTGTCAGCTTTTTTAACTGCAAAGTTCAATACAACCAGTTGTAGAAACTTAAGTTATGTGAAAAATAGAAGCACTACTAGACAAAAAACACAAAATTTTTTAAAAATTCTTTAAAAAAAAACTACTCATGAAAAAAAAAAAAACATTCTTTAAAAAATTTTAAAATCCAAATGTATCAGAAAAAGTCATTTTTGGCGACAGCGGAAAAGTCGTGTCGACTAGTGTTATTAGTCTTATTAATATTCAACCTAAATGATTAATAGAAGAAAATGCTATTAATTTTCGCAAAGAGGTTTGGTTTAATCCTCCAATTGCTCCAATGATTACGGATAAAATTACTCTAATTAATAATAAATTTTTAATATCTAAATAAGAAATTAATATTAATGGGGCAATTTTTTGTCAAGTTATTAATATCAATGCATTTATTCAAGTTAATCCTTCTATTATATTAGGAAATCAAAAATGAAAAGGAGCAGCTCCTCTTTTTAAAAGTAATGCTGATATAATGATTATTGAAGTAAATGATTCATTAATTTCAACATTTATATTATTTTTTAATATTAAAATAATTGATGAAAATAAAAGCACAGTTGAAGCTAAAGCTTGAGTTAAAAAATACTTTAAAGAGGCTTCTGTTGAAGTTAAATTATTATTATCTCTTAGCAGGGGGATAAAAGATAACAAATTAATTTCAAGACCTATTCAAGCTCCTAACCAAGAATTTGATGTAACTGTGATTATTGTTCCAATAATTATAATTGTTATAAATAAAATTTTTGAAGAATTATTAAAAATTAAAAAGAAAAGGATTATAACCTTTATAAATGGGGTATGAACCCAGTAGCTTAATTAGCTTATCTTTTTATAGTGATATATTTTGGTGTACGATGCACAAAAGTTTTTGATACTTTTAGAAATAGTTTGATCCTATTAGATATAAAGTCATTCTAAAAAAAACAATAAAATCTATTAATGAATGCAGTAGACTGCATAATTTACCCTATCAAGGTAACCCTTTTCATCAGGCAATTCATTAATAATAAGATTTCCTTATTTTTTTTTTTTTTTTTTTTTTGTTTATTTGTAGATTTTTAAAAAAAATACAAAAATTTTAAATAGTTTATTTATTTATTAATAATGTATTTTAGTATTTAAAAAATTAAAGTTTTTAAATAAAATAAATAATTTTATTTTTCTATATATATATATATGTTATATAAATTATCAACTATATATAAATATATAAATATATAATAATTTAATAAATAATTATATATTTATATAAATAAAAGAAATATTAGATAAATTATTAAAAATTATAATTTTACATTTAATGTAGCTATTTTTAAATTGCGAAATTTTTTATTTAAATTATTAGATATATAATAATATATTAAATATTTATATATATATAGATATCTATTAATCTTAACTTAGTATATAAAAAATTAAAAAAAAAGTTATTAATTACATTTTAAAAAATTTAAAAAAAAAAAAAAAAAAAAAAAATGATGATTTTTTAACATTAATATTTTAATTTCTTATAAAAATTATTCTTATTTAGTTTATATTTATTGAATTATTATTGTTTTTAATTAAATTTTATTATTTATATTATTTTTTATAAAAAAAAAATATATTACAAAAAGTTAATATTAATTAATAAATCGGTATGTTATGAATTGATGTTATTTCTAATAAAATTTAAATATTTTAATTATTTTTTATTTGAAAAAATAAATTACAAAAATTAAATATTTATTAATAAATTAATTATTTTTTTTTTTGTAAAAAATTTTTATTTTAATATTAAATAACTAATTATTAATTAGTAATATTTTTTAATGTTAAAAAATCATCATTTTTTATCAATAAAAATAATTATTTATTTTAGGGGAAATATTTATAAATTATTGTTAAAAATTGTTTGATTTTATAATTATCAGATCTAGTAATTAATATTAATTATTATAATATAAAAATTTATACAAATTATATATTATTAAATTTTATTACTAATTATAAAAATAAATAATTTTAAAAATTAATAATTCATTTTTTATTAAAATATTAAAGTTTTATTTTGGCTTAAAAATTTATTATTAATTTGATTTATATGTAAATTTTTGTATGAATTTGTATTTATTTTAAAAATAAATATAATTTATTTATTCGCAGTAATTAATATTATTAATTAAAGAAATTTAGAAATAGCAATATTAAAGAGTATTGACCAAATTGGTGCCAGCAGTCGCGGTTACACTAATAATACAAATAAATTTTTTTAGTATTAGTTAAATTTATTAATTAAAATAAAATTGAATTTATTAAGTGAAATTTTATATTCAAAATATTTTTATAAAAAATAATTGAAGCTAGAAAATTTTTTTGAAAAACTAGGATTAGATACCCTATTATTTAAAATGTAATTAATAATACTAAAGTAGTAATAGTTATGTTCTTGAAACTTAAAAAATTTGGCGGTATTTTAGTCTATCCAGAGGAACCTGTTTTGTAATCGATAATCCACGATGGACCTTACTTAAGTTTGTAATCAGTTTATATACCGTCGTTATCAGAATATTTTATAAGAATAATAATATTCAATAATTTTAATAAGAATTTATATCAGATCAAGGTGTAGCTTATATTTAAGTAATAATGGGTTACAATAAAATTATTTATACGGATAAAATTATGAAAAATTTTTTGAAGGTGGATTTGGTAGTAAAATTATAAAGATTAATAATTTGATTTTAGCTCTAAAATATGTACACATCGCCCGTCGCTCTTATTATTAAGGTAAGATAAGTCGTAACATAGTAGATGTACTGGAAAGTGTATCTAGAATGACAATTTAAAGCTTATTTAGTAAAGCATTTCATTTACATTGAAAAGATTTTTGTGCAAATCAATATAAATTGATTAGTTTTTATTTATTAATTTTTTTTGTTTATAATTTAAATATTAGAAATAACTTTAAAATTTAATGTTTTAGTATTGTTTAAAGAAAAAATAATTTTAATAATAGTTTAATAGTATTGTAAAAGAAAATTGAAATAATTTGAAAAATTTTTATTTTAAAAGAAAATTTAATTTATTATACCTTGTGTATCAGCGTTTATTAAATAAAAAATATTTATATATTTTTCTCGATTTTAAAAGAGTTAATATAATATATAAGTTAATGTGACAAAATTATTTAAAATATTATATTAGAAATGAAATGTTATTCGTTTTTAAAGGTATCTAGTTTTCTAAGAAATAAATTTAATTTAGAAATTATAAATTTATTATTTTTTTTAGAAAATTTAATAATTTATAATTTTAATATTTTATGGGATAAGCTATAAAATAAATTTTTAAAAATAATAAATAAATTTAATAAATATATGCTTAGAATTAGCAATTATTAAAAAATGTGTTATAATTTATTTTATAAATTAAATTATTTATTAAATTTTAATTATTTATTAGAATATTAATTTTAATTTTTAAAATTAAGAAATAATGATAGAATTAGTATATTTTAATGTTAAAATTAATTTTAATGAAAAGTTTAAGTAAAGAATTCGGCAAAAATAATGTTCGCCTGTTTAACAAAAACATGTCTTTTTGAATTAAATTTAAAGTCTAACCTGCCCACTGAAATTTTAAATGGCCGCAGTATTCTGACTGTGCAAAGGTAGCATAATCATTAGTCTTTTAATTGAAGGCTGGAATGAATGGTTGGACGAAATATTAACTGTTTCATTTAAATTTTTTATAGAATTTTATTTTTTAGTCAAAAAGCTAAAATAAATTTAAAAGACGAGAAGACCCTATAAATCTTTATATTTTTATTATTTTAATTGTAAAGATTAATTTTATTTTAATAAATAAAAATATTTTATTGGGGTGATATTAAAATTTAAAAAACTTTTAATTTTTAAAAACATTAATTTATGAATAATTGATCCATTAATAATGATTAAAAAATTAAGTTACTTTAGGGATAACAGCGTAATTTTTTTGGAGAGTTCATATCGATAAAAAAGATTGCGACCTCGATGTTGGATTAAGATATAATTTTGGGTGTAGCCGTTCAAATTTTAAGTCTGTTCGACTTTTAAATTCTTACATGATCTGAGTTCAAACCGGTGTAAGCCAGGTTGGTTTCTATCTTTAAAAAATTATAATATTTTAGTACGAAAGGACCAAATATTAGAATAATTATATTTTAAAAAAGAATATTATTAATATATAAAGCTATTTTGGCAGATTAGTGCAATAAATTTAGAATTTATTTATGTAAATTTTATTACAAATAGTACTTGTTTTATATAGAATTTATTTTATCATTAGTTGGAAGTTTATTATTAATTATTTGTGTTTTAGTAAGTGTAGCTTTTTTAACTTTATTAGAACGTAAAGTTTTAGGTTATATTCAAATTCGTAAAGGTCCAAATAAAGTTGGTTTAATAGGAATTCCTCAACCTTTTTGTGATGCAATTAAATTATTTACAAAGGAACAAACTTATCCTCTTTTGTCAAATTATTTAAGATATTATATTTCTCCAATTTTTTCTTTATTTTTATCCTTATTTGTTTGAATATGTATACCTTTTTTTGTTAAATTATATTCATTTAATTTAGGTGGTTTATTTTTTTTATGTTGTACAAGATTAGGGGTTTATACAGTTATAGTTGCTGGTTGATCTTCTAATTCTAATTATGCTTTATTAGGGGGTTTACGAGCTGTAGCTCAAACTATCTCTTATGAAGTTAGTTTAGCTTTAATTTTATTATCATTTGTATTTTTGATTGGTAGATATAATATAATATATTTTTTTCATTATCAAATTTATATTTGATTTTTAATTATTTTATTTCCTATAGCTTTAGTTTGATTAACAATTTCTTTGGCTGAAACAAATCGAACTCCTTTTGATTTTGCTGAAGGGGAATCAGAATTAGTTTCAGGATTTAATGTAGAATATAGAAGAGGTGGATTTGCTTTAATTTTTATAGCTGAATATGCAAGAATTTTATTTATAAGTATATTATTTTGTGTAATTTTTTTAGGTTGTGATGTATTTAATTTATTATTTTATGTTAAGTTAACATTTATTTCTTTTGTGTTTATTTGAGCTCGAGGGACTCTTCCTCGATTTCGTTATGATAAATTAATATATTTAGCTTGAAAATGTTTTTTATCTTTTTCTTTAAATTATTTATTATTTTTTATTGGTTTTAAAATTTTATTATTTTCTTTATTGTAGTGAATTTTATTTAGTAAAGTTAATAGAAAATTTAATTCTATCTTATGTTTTCAAAACATATGCTTGTTCAAGCTCATTAACTTTTAATTTAATAAATTATCTCATCATTTTCTTACTAATGGGTTAACTAAATAGTATAAAAAATAAATTACTGTTAAAATTTGTCCTAATAAAACATAAGGTTCTTCAACTGGTCGAGCTCCAATTCAAGTTAATAAAATAACTGTTACTAATATTGTTCAAAATAAAATTTGATTAATTGGGTAAAATTGAATTCCTCGGAATTTTCTTAAATTATAAAAAGGTAAAATTATTAAAATTGCAATAGATAAAACTAATGCAATTACTCCTCCTAATTTATTAGGAATAGAACGTAAAATAGCATAAGCAAATAGAAAATATCATTCAGGTTGAATATGGGCTGGGGTAACTAATGGATTAGCTGGGATAAAATTATCAGGGTCTCCTAATAAATTAGGGTTAATAAGAACTAAAGAAATTAATAAAAAAATTATTACAATAAATCCTACAATATCCTTAAATGTAAAATATGGGTGAAAAGGAATTTTATCAATATTTGAATTTAATCCAATAGGATTATTAGATCCTGTTTGGTGTAAGAATAATAAATGAATTATTGTTATAGCTAAAACAATAAATGGTAAAATAAAATGAAAAGTAAAAAATCGAGTTAATGTTGCATTATCAACAGCAAATCCTCCTCAAACTCATTGAACTAAATCTACTCCTAAGTAAGGCATAGCTGATAATAAATTTGTAATAACAGTTGCTCCTCAAAAAGATATTTGTCCTCATGGTAAAACATAACCTATAAAAGCTGTTCCTATTACTAAAAATAAAATAATTACACCTACAAGTCATGTTGGTGTGAATAAATAAGATCCATAATATATACCTCGACCTACATGAAGATAAATACAAATAAAAAAAAATGATGCTCCGTTAGCATGTAAAGTTCGTAATAATCAACCATAATTTACATCTCGGCAAATATGATTAACTCTGTAAAAAGCCATATTTACATCAGCTGTGTAATGTATAGCTAAAAATAATCCTGTTAAAATTTGAATAATTAAACATAATCCTAATAATGAACCAAAATTTCATCATCTTGAAATATTAATAGGTGCTGGTAAATCTACTAATGCGTTATTAGCAATTTTAAATAATGGGTGAGAGGTTCGTAAAGGTTTATTCATTAATTATTAATTTATTATACGAAGAGGTCCTTTAAATAGTTTAGTAATTTTTACTACAACAATTAAGGTAATTAATAAATAATTTATTAATAAAATAGTAATTAAATTAGTAGGAAAATTATATAATTTGTTTAAAGATAAAGAATTTTCTGAAAAATAAGAATTTAAATTAAATATTGATTCTATTTCGTTATTTATTAAAAAAAATGAAATGAAGATTTATCAATTAAAATTCTTAAAATAAATAAAATAAATAAAATTAATCTTGAAAATAAAGTTAATTTAATTGATAAATTAAATATTTCATTTGAAGCTAATGATGTTACATAAATAAATAAAACTAGTATACCACCTAAAAAAATCAGAAATAAAATATAAGAATATCAAAAACTTTTAGTTATTAATCCTGAAATTAAACAAATAAAAATTGTTTGAATTAGTAAAGTTAAACCTATAGCTAATGGATGAATTATATTTAAAAAAATAATTGAAGTTGTTAAAATTAATGAATATAAAATTAATTGAATAATTTCAAGAGGTAGTTTATTTAAAATATTAATTTTGGGGATTAATGAAAAAGAAATTTCTTTTCTCTTGAAGTTTTAAAAGATTATATCTTATTTTTGATTTACAAGACCAATGTTTTTATTAAACTATTAAAACTAATGATTATAATTTTATATTGAAGATTACCTATAATTTTATTTATTTTAGGTTTATTTTGTTTTGTTTCTAATCGAAAGCATTTACTTTCAATATTATTAAGTTTAGAATTTATTGTTTTAATATTATTTTTTATATTATTTATTTATTTAAATATATTAAATTATGAAGTTTATTTTAGAATAATATTTTTAACTTTTAGAGTATGTGAAGGAGCTCTTGGTTTATCAATTTTAGTATCAATAATTCGTACACATGGGAATGATTATTTTCAATCTTTTAGAATTATATAATGTTGAAATTAGTATTTTTTTTAGTATTTTTATCTCCAATTTGTTTTATTAATAATATTTATTGAATGGTACAAATTTTATTATTTTTTATTAGATTTATTTTTTTATTAATAAATAATTTTATAAATTATTGATCAGAAATTTCTTATTTTTTAGGTTGTGATATACTTTCTTATGGTTTAGTTATATTAAGACTGTGAATTTGTGCATTAATATTAATGGCTAGAGAAAGTGTTAATAAATATAATAATTATAAAAATTTATTTTTATTAAATGTTGTTTTATTATTATTATTATTAGTTTTAACTTTTAGAAGAATGAATTTATTTATATTTTATTTATTTTTTGAAAGAAGTTTAATTCCAACCTTGTTTTTAATTTTAGGTTGAGGTTATCAGCCAGAACGTTTACAAGCTGGTGTTTATTTATTATTTTATACATTGTTAGTTTCTTTACCTATATTAATTGGTATTTTTTATGTAATAAATGAAGTTGGTTCTATAAATTTTTATTTAATAAATAATTATATATTTAATTATGATTTATTATATTTTTGTATATTATGTGCTTTTTTAGTTAAAATACCAATATTTTTAGTTCATTTATGATTACCCAAGGCTCATGTTGAAGCACCTGTATCTGGTTCTATAATTTTAGCTGGAATTATATTAAAATTAGGGGGTTATGGATTATTACGAGTTATTTCATTTTTGCAATTAATAAATTTAAAATATAGATTTGTATGAATTAGAATTAGTTTAGTAGGTGGTGTTTTAGTTAGATTAGTTTGTTTACGTCAAACTGATTTAAAATCTTTAATTGCTTATTCTTCAGTTGCTCATATGGGAATTGTATTAGCTGGTCTTTTAACAATAACTTATTGAGGTTTATGTGGTTCTTATACATTAATAATTGCCCATGGATTATGTTCATCTGGATTATTCTGTTTAGCCAATGTTTCTTATGAACGTTTAGGTAGACGAAGATTATTAATTAATAAGGGGTTATTAAATTTTATACCTGCTATAACATTATGGTGATTTTTATTAAGTTCAGCTAATATAGCAGCTCCACCTACATTAAATTTATTAGGTGAAATTTCTTTATTAAATAGAATTGTTTCTTGATCATGATTAACAATAATTATATTATCATTTTTATCTTTTTTTAGAGCAGCTTATACTTTATATCTTTATTCTTTTAGACAACATGGAAAGTTATTTTCAGGGGTTTATTCTTTTAGAGGAGGTAAAATTCGTGAATATTTATTAATAATTCTTCATTGATTACCTTTAAATTTATTAATTTTAAAAAGAGATTCATGTATATTGTGGTTATAATTTAAATAGTTTAATAAAAATACTAATTTGTGGTGTTAGTGATATGAATAAATTCATTTTAGATCGTGAAATATTTATCAATTTGTAGAATTAGATTTGTTAATTTAATTTCTATTAGATTAAGTTGTTTTTTTTTAAGTTTATATTTTTTATTAAATAATATAGTTTATTTTATTGAATTTGAGTTAGTTTCATTAAATTCAATAAGAATTGTAATAACTTTTTTATTCGATTGAATAAGTTTATTATTTATATCTTTTGTTTTAATGATTTCTTCTTTGGTGATTTTTTATAGAAAGGAGTATATAAGAAGAGATGAAAATATTAATCGATTTATTATATTAGTTTTGATATTTGTTTTATCAATAATAATATTAATTATTAGTCCTAATTTAATTAGAATTTTATTAGGATGGGATGGATTAGGATTAGTTTCTTATTGTTTAGTTATTTATTTTCAAAATGTAAAATCTTATAATGCAGGTATATTAACTGCTTTATCAAATCGTATTGGTGATGTTGCCTTATTATTAGCTATTGCTTGAATATTAAATTATGGAAGTTGAAATTATATTTTTTATTTAGAGGTTATGAAAAATGATTTTGAAATATTAATAATTGGTTCTTTAGTAATATTAGCTGCTATAACTAAAAGAGCTCAAATTCCATTTTCTTCTTGATTACCTGCTGCTATAGCTGCTCCTACTCCTGTTTCTGCTTTAGTTCATTCTTCAACATTGGTTACAGCTGGGGTTTATCTTTTAATTCGTTTTAATATTTTATTAAGAAATTCTTGATTAGGACAATTTCTTCTTTTATTATCTGGTTTAACAATATTTATGGCTGGATTAGGGGCTAATTTTGAATTTGATTTAAAGAAGATTATTGCTTTATCAACTTTAAGACAGTTAGGTTTAATAATAAGAATTTTGTCGATAGGATTTTATAAATTAGCTATATTTCATTTATTAACTCATGCTTTATTTAAGGCTTTATTATTTATATGTGCAGGAGCAATTATTCATAATATAAATAATTCTCAAGATATTCGTTTAATAGGTGGGTTGAGAATTCATATACCTTTAACTTCTGCTTGTTTTAATGTATCTAATTTGGCTTTATGTGGTATGCCTTTTTTAGCTGGATTTTATTCTAAGGATATAATTTTAGAAGTTGTTATAATTAGTAATATTAATTTATTTTCATTTTTTTTATATTTTTTTTCTACAGGTTTAACTGTAAGATATTCTTTTCGATTAGTTTATTATTCAATAACAGGAGATTTAAATTGTGGCAGTTTAAATATATTAAATGATGAAAGATGAGTTATATTACGAGGAATATTAGGTTTATTAATTATAAGAATTATTGGAGGTAGAATGTTAAATTGATTAATTTTTCCTTACCCTTATATAATTTGTTTATTTTTATCAATAAAATTATTAACTTTATTTGTTTGTATTTTTGGGGGAATTTTTGGTTATTTAATTTCTATAACTAAATTATATAGTTTAAATAAATCTTTTTTATTTTATAATTTATCAACATTTCTTGGGTCTATATGATTTATACCTTATATTAGAACTTATGGAATAATTTTTTATCCTTTAAGTTATGGTCAAATTGTTGTTAAAAGTTTTGATCAAGGATGGTCAGAATATTTTGGAGGTCAACATTTATATCAAAAGTTAGTTAATTATTCTCAAACTTTATTTTTAATACATAATAATAATTTAAAAATTTATTTAATATTATTTGTATTTTGAATTTTAATTTTATTTAATTTTTTATTATTTTTATATTCAAATAGCTTATATTTAGAGTATGACACTGAAGATGTTATGGAGATTAATTAATCTTTGAATATAGTGAATTATATTTAGTAATTTATAAAAATAATATTTTATTTTTACAATGAAAATGTAATGTTTTGTTTAAACTATATAAATAGAAGTATAAATGGAATTTAACCATTAAAAGAAAAAAGTTAGCAGCTTTTACTTGATCACCATACTTCCTTAATTGGAGTTTATACTCAATTGTATCATTAACAGTGATAAGCCTCTTTTTGGCTTCAATTAAAGAATAAGGGTAAAATTACCTAAGATTAGGTCGAAACTAATTGCAATAAATCGCTTCATATTCTTTAAGGTAGATTGAATATTCAATACTTTTTGAATGCAAATCAAATGTTATAATTAACTACAACCCTAATTAATTAATTAGATCAATTTAATATTCCTTGATTTCATTCGTGATAAAGTCCAATTAATAGAATTAAAATGAAAATAATTGAAGTAGTTGTTCAAATTAAAATGTTTGAAAATTTTAAAATAATAATCATTGGTAAAATTAATGCAATTTCTACATCAAAAATTAAAAAAATAATAGTAATTAAAAAAAATCGTAAAGAAAAAGGTAATCGTGAAGAAGATTTTGGATCAAATCCACATTCAAATGGAGATCTTTTTTCTCGATCAATTAAAGCTTTTTTAGATAAGATTGAAGCTAAAAATATTACAATAGTAACAATTGTTAAAATTAAAGAAGCAATTAAAATAATTGAAAAAATTATCTATACTGTTATTAACAGACTTTATGATTGGAAGTCAAATATACTTTTATATTATATAGATATAGAAAATTAATTAACCTCCTCATCAGTAAATTGTAATATATAAAAATAATCAAACTACATCAACAAAATGTCAATATCATGCTGCTGCTTCAAAACCAAAATGATGATTTTTTGAAAAATGATTATTTAAATGACGTAATAAACATACTAATAAGAAAGTTGTTCCAATTAAAACATGAACTCCATGAAATCCTGTTGCTATATAAAATGTTGATCCATAAACTGAATCTGCAATTGTAAAAGGAGCTTCAATATATTCATAAGCTTGTAAAATAGTAAAATAAATTCCTAATAACACAGTAAAAAATAATCCTTGAGTAGTTTGTGAATGATTTCTTTCTATTAATCTGTGGTGTGCTCAAGTAACTGTAATACCTGATGCTAATAAAATAGCAGTATTTAATAGTGGAATTTGGAATGGATTAAAAGAAATAATTCCTATAGGAGGTCATGAAGCACCAATTTCAATTGCAGGTGATAAACTTCTATGGAAAAAAGCTCAAAAAAATCTTACAAAAAATAATACTTCTGATAAAATAAATAAAATTATTCCTCATCGTAATCCAATAGTAACAGCATAAGTATGTAATCCTTGATATGTTCCTTCTCGAGAGACATCTCGTCATCATTGATAAACAGTTAAGATAGTAATTACATTACCTAAAAAAAATAAAGAAATATCATATTGATGAAATCATTTTACTATTCCTGAAACAGTTGTTATTGCACCAATTGCTCCTGTTAAAGGTCATGGGCTATAATCAACTAAATGAAAAGGGTGATTTGAGTGTGTAGACATTAATTAATTTACTTCTCTAGAATATAAAGTTCTTAAAACAGCAAATACATAAGATTGAATTATAGCAACAGCTGATTCTAAAACTAAAAGAGCAATTTGAGCTACTAATAAAAATGTAACTAAAAAGTATGATATAGAAGGCCCAGTATTTCCTAATAAAGTTAATAATAAATGTCCGGCAATTATATTAGCTGTTAATCGAACAGCTAAAGTTCCTGGTCGAATTACATTACTAATAGTTTCAATACATACTATAAATGGTATTAAAATAGCTGGAGTTCCTTGAGGCACTAAATGAGCAAATATATGTTGTGTATGATTGATTCAACCATATAATATAAAACATAATCATAATGGTAAAGCTAATGAAAGAGTTAAAGTTAAATGACTTGTTCTTGTAAAAATATAAGGAAATAATCCTATAAAATTATTAAATAAAATTAATGAAAATAAAGAAATAAAAATGAATGTAGAACCATTATGACCTGAAGGTCCTAATAATGTTTTAAATTCTTTATGAGAGTTTGAAGAATAGAGTTTCAAAAAATATTAAATCGAGAAGGTATTAATCAATAAATTGAAGGAATTATTAAAAGTCCTAAAAATGTTCTTAATCAATTTAAAGATAATCCAAAAATTGCTGATGGGTCAAATACAGAAAATAAATTTGTTATCATTTTCAATTTATTGAATTTAAATTAATATTTTTTAATTCATTAGATTTAGGTGAAGAAGGTATATAAGAATAATAATTAATTGAACAAAACAAAATAAATGTAATAGAAAATACAATAAATAAAAGTAATCATCTAATTGGGGCTATTTGTGGAATTAAAAAATATTAAAATTTTAATAATTTTAGTTTGACATACTAATGTTATATATTTAACTAATTTTTTTTTCCATTAGAAGTAATTGCTAATTTACTATAAAGTGGTTTAAGAGACCAATACTTGCTTTCAGTCATCTAATGAAGAATTTACTCTATTAGAAATTCATTTAATAAAATAATTTACTGGAACACTTTCAATTACAATAGGTATAAAACTATGATTTGCCCCACAAATTTCTGAACATTGACCATAAAATAAACCAGGTCGGTTAATAAAAAAATTAGTTTGATTTAATCGTCCAGGAGTACCATCAACCTTAACTCCTAAAGCTGGTACTGTTCATGAATGAATTACATCAGCCGCTGTCACTAAAATTCGAATTTGAGAATTTATTGGTAAAACAATACGATTATCAACATCTAATAATCGAAAACCATCATTAGCTAATTCGTTTGTTGGGATTATATAAGAATCAAATTCAACATTATTAAAATCAGAATATTCATAACTTCAATATCATTGATGTCCAATTCTTTTTAATGTAATTGAAGGTTCATTAATTTCATCTAACAAATATAATAATCGAAGAGAAGGTATAGCAATAAATAAGAGAATAATTGCTGGTAAAATTGTTCAAATTATTTCAATTAATTGACCATGTAAAAGAAATCGATTTACATAACTATTAAAAAATAATATAAATATTAAATATCCAACTAAAACAGTAATTATTACTAAAATTAATAATGCGTGATCGTGAAAAAAAATTAATTGTTCCATTAAAGGAGAGGCTCTATCTTGTAAACCTAAATTAGCTCATGTAGACATTAGTTTTCTAATAAAAGTAAAATACTTTATATATGGAGCTTAAATCCATTGCACTAATCTGCCATATTAGAAATTAATTAGTTAAAAGAGGTAACTCAGAATAACTATGTTCAGCTGGAGGAGTATTTTGATATCATTCAATAGATGAACATAGTTGAATAGGATAAATTACTTGACGTTGAGACACTAAACTTTCTCAAATAATATAAAAAAAGAATAGAATTCCTAGTAAAGAAATTGAAGAACCAATTGTTGATACTACATTTCATGTAGTATAAGCATCAGGGTAATCTGAATAACGTCGAGGTATACCAGCTAATCCTAAAAAATGTTGAGGGAAAAATGTTAAATTTACTCCAATAAATATAATTACAAATTGACTTTTTAATAATTTATTATTTATTGTTAATCCTGTAAATAAAGGGAATCAATGAATAAATCCTGCTATAATAGCAAATACAGCTGATAATAAATTTGTAATAACAGTTGCTCCTCAAAAAGATATTTGTCCTCATGGTAAAACATAACCTATAAAAGCTGTTCCTATTACTAAAAATAAAATAATTACACCTACAAGTCATGTTGGTGTGAATAAATAAGATCCATAATATATACCTCGACCTACATGAAGATAAATACAAATAAAAAAAAATGATGCTCCGTTAGCATGTAAAGTTCGTAATAATCAACCATAATTTACATCTCGGCAAATATGATTAACTCTGTAAAAAGCCATATTTACATCAGCTGTGTAATGTATAGCTAAAAATAATCCTGTTAAAATTTGAATAATTAAACATAATCCTAATAATGAACCAAAATTTCATCATCTTGAAATATTAATAGGTGCTGGTAAATCTACTAATGCGTTATTAGCAATTTTAAATAATGGGTGAGAGGTTCGTAAAGGTTTATTCATTAATTATTAATTTATTATACGAAGAGGTCCTTTAAATAGTTTAGTAATTTTTACTACAACAATTAAGGTAATTAATAAATAATTTATTAATAAAATAGTAATTAAATTAGTAGGAAAATTATATAATTTATTTAAAGATAAAGAATTTTCTGAAAAATAAGAATTTAAATTAAATATTGATTCTATTTCGTTATTTATTAAAAAAAATGAAATTGAAGATTTATCAATTAAAATTCTTAAAATAAATAAAGTAAATAAAATTAATCTTGAAAATAAAGTTAATTTAATTGATAAATTAAATATTTCATTTGAAGCTAATGATGTTACATAAATAAATAAAACTAGTATACCACCTAAAAAAATCAGAAATAAAATATAAGAATATCAAAAACTTTTAGTTATTAATTCTGAAATTAAACAAATAAAAATTGTTTGAATTAGTAAAGTTAAACCTATAGCTAATGGATGAATTATATTTAAAAAAATAATTGAAGTTGTTAAAATTAATGAATATAAAATTAATTGAATAATTTCAAGAGGTAGTTTATTTAAAATATTAATTTTGGGGATTAATGAAAAAGAAATTTCTTTTCTCTTGAAGTTTTAAAAGATTATATCTTATTTTTGATTTACAAGACCAATGTTTTTATTAAACTATTAAAACTAATGATTATAATTTTATATTGAAGATTACCTATAATTTTATTTATTTTAGGTTTATTTTGTTTTGTTTCTAATCGAAAGCATTTACTTTCAATATTATTAAGTTTAGAATTTATTGTTTTAATGTTATTTTTTATATTATTTATTTATTTAAATATATTAAATTATGAAGTTTATTTTAGAATAATATTTTTAACTTTTAGAGTATGTGAAGGAGCTCTTGGTTTATCAATTTTAGTATCAATAATTCGTACACATGGGAATGATTATTTTCAATCTTTTAGAATTATATAATGTTGAAATTAGTATTTTTTTTAGTATTTTTATCTCCAATTTGTTTTATTAATAATATTTATTGAATGGTACAAATTTTATTATTTTTTATTAGATTTATTTTTTTTATTAATAAATTATTGATCAGAAATTTCTTATTTTTTAGGTTGTGATATACCAGCAGTTCCGGTCCAAGGAGGTAGGTTGATGATGATCAAATCTTGTCCCTCTGCTGTGACTAACAATTCATCCCGCCGGCAGATATCCAAGAGCAATGTGGTGGACGATATGGTAGCCTCCAATAGGCTGCTCTACGGCGCCAACGAGCATCCCGACCATGTGGTTGTCATCAAATACCTGCCCTATGTGGGTGACAGCAAGCGGGCCATGGACGAGTACACCTCCGAGATCATGATGGGTGGCCACAACACTCTGGTAATCCACAACACCTGCGAGGACTCGCTCCTGGCCACACCCCTCATTCTGGATCTGGTTATTTTGGGCGAGCTGAGCACACGTATCCAGCTGCGCGGTGCGGAGAAGGACTCCGCTACCTGGGTGCCATTCAAGCCGGTCCTATCGTTGCTCAGCTATCTGTGCAAGGCTCCGCTTGTTCCCCAGGGATCCCAAGTGGTCAACTCGCTGTTCCGCCAGCGTGCTGCCATTGAAAACATCCTGCGCGGCTGCATCGGACTCCCGCCAATTTCCCACATGACTCTCGAACAGCGCGTGAGTACATACCGAATAATTCCGTCCCGTCCACTCCTAATATTCTATCTGACTTTTTGTTGCATTCAGTTCGACTTTGCCACCATCACGAATGAGCCGCCCGTGAAACGTGCGAAGCTACTGGGTCAGCCCTGTGCCGTGGAGTCATCCACCAACGGAGGTAAGCTGCATGCCAATGGACGCAGCAATGGCACCAAGCTGGCCGCGAATGGAAATGGCCACTGAAGGGTCACATCCTCCAATGAATCGATTTGTGTGTTGAAAAGTATATAGCTCTGAATATATATGGTTTTTAATGGATAAATTTGAAGTTAGTCGTAAGCTATTAATATACATACTGTAAACGTTAAAATAAAACGGGCTTTTTGGAATAAAGCCTAATATTACAAAAATTTATACAATTAGCAATTGCCTGTTTTAGCCAGAAAAAAAACTAGTACTAATACTGAAAAGAACAATATGTATTCGTTGTTTAAGTTACAGTTTGAGACTCCCTGCTCAGCCCGGAACAGTTTTAGTAGCACTGCGAGGGTCTTACATTTCAAAGGAATTGCGCACAGTGGAAGAAAACCTCGCACTTTCGATTTGGGTTGGAATTTGTTCTAAATTAGTGCCCCAATCTAGCCAGTACATATTCCAAAATTATTTGGCCCGGTACTACGGATGGGATCGGCTGTAGCTTTATTATGCATACATTTGAGAATTTGCTAATTAGAGAAGCAACTACGAGTATATTTGAATCCTACAACGCTAAATATTGTTTTGGCGAAATATCTGCAAAACATATGGAAACAACAGTCTAAATCACCCCTTTTTTATTTTATACTAAGCAAAGCACAATGGTTCCCTGTTCCCTCCCCATAGGGATACATAGGGGTACTCGAAGAGTACAGAGGTATATTAGATTTGTGGTGATAGTGGATGTGTAACACCCACGAAAAAAATATATAATAAATCTATTGAACCACTGCAAAATTTAACCAAGAAACCGCCTAAAGGCATGCAATGAAATGAAGTCTAAACTTGATGTTTTTACACCCGAGCTCTTTGATAAGATAAGGCGACCCGACCCGACTGTGGTCTGTGGAATCCGATGACTCCATTCGTTGGGATCATTGGGGTCTTCGGTGCTGATTATATGGTTATATCTTTGGTATCGTATCGTTGATGGTACTTTAGATAAGTAGTTTCTAATGAAACTGTGAACTAATAATACTAATAAAAACGTTACTCTCCTCGTATTTTTTGTAGACTCACCGACAGCTCTAGAACAACCCCATCTAGAATAACCCATATCGCGGTGTCATATATCAAAGAATATTGGATTGGCGCAAATGCTTGGACCATCTAATGACAGTCACTCCCTCAATAATTATAATCTACTAGTGGGATATTATGAAATTATACTGAACGGCATTCGGTTGATTGATAGTGATATGTTTCATTTATTGATTGTAATTAGCTGACCGTTCGACCATCAGTTATCAAGGAGACGTCCAGTCCAGACACTCCAACAAAACAAATAAATTTCCCTCTGAGCGTTTTCGTTGTTGAGAGTTCGATAGGGTACGCTACTGTGAACTCTAATAGACACCCACCCACGGCTGGCCAAAGGAACCGACTGGGCTTGGCGCTTCAACGTCAAGTTGTTGGCGCAGACTGACACTTCTGGCCGTGGCGGGTCTGCGTGTGTGCTTGCCCCAACACGTATGGTCTCATAAATTTACTGGTGAACCTGGGTATTTTCATTAAAAAAGGAATTCCGCTGGCGCAAAGAAATATTTCATCCGGATTATGTGATTTGTATAGTGTGCCTAGCCCTGGTTGGGCGGCAAGATGATCTTTGCCAAAAGTGGGTCGACCCGCGGTTATGCTTAACTCCAGTCTCCAGTTTCCCATGCAGATCCGAAGCCATATCTGTGTACCTGTGGTTTAATTCGTTCGCACATTGTCTTCTCTTAATCAGTCAGTTAATTGCCTTCTCTTGATTGACTTTGACGTTTTCAGGGGGAAGCACTGAACACTATAGACATGATTATCTCGCCACGAATCAAAAGATATTTGTTTTATCTGCCTATGGGGGATTGAGTCACTTCCAATGCCCAAAATCAAAGTCCCTGGCCCATGGTGATTCATTTCGTATTGACTGTTAGCATAGCTATGCCAATCCAGATAACGAATCTGCTTCGAACCCGAAGCTGGGTGAGAACCCCAATATACTAGTTCACCTGACTGTCGCTATCGAAAATCTACATGTACACATCAGGTGTCTATTCCGAAATTGGAACACACGGCGATAGTAACTATACTATGTCTTGCAAATCGGCAGATAAGGCCTAGCACTAGCACCATCCAAAACACTTTCACTCTCTGTGCCCGGGAGAACTGAACTGGACTAACTACTAGCTGGGCCGAAGACTTTATCTTATCGCTTATCGGCGCACGGGCTCGGGCTCGTGCTCGGTCCGGTTATCTTCTGGCAGAGGCAGAACTATATTGCACGCCTCGTACTGCCAACTGTGGTACTAATAATACCAACCTGAGTACAAGCTGCAGCGGCTTAGGTCTGGGTGGGTGGGCCAGTTGTTTAGTTGCCAGTTGCGTTGCATTGCGTGCGGTCGTGGTCCCAGTAACCGTACTTCAGGCGGCCCTACATTGTTAGAGGAGTTCGTCCTACCACTTAGCTGGTTCGTCTTTGATACATACATAATTTCGCTAATGGTGAAGTAGTGTTTTTGGGTTTGTAAACACTTTGACAACGAATTGTGGCTCGTGCGGCGTATTAACTATTTATCCTCTTAAAGTTTGTTCCCAAATTCTCATAAAAATGTACAAACTAAGTTCCCTATCTCAAGAAGGAATTGTTCAATAACTATTATGATTATAGCCACAAGTGATAAGATAGTGAGAGACACCCTTTGACCGTCAACAAAGATATACCATACATATATATATTATATGATGGCACAGCTAACCGATGGACAAAACTACAAGCGAAACATTAACCGCGTGTATACACGGTGTGGCAGGCTTGTTTGATGGTGTTCGATGGGGTCTGAGAGCAGAGCATAATAACCTAGAGCGATATGACATCCGCTGGATAATGCCACAGATGTATACATGTCAGATAGCGCCTCAGCTATTAATCAAATGTGACGCAGACGCACAGGCCGATCGGTTGAGTCAGACAACCTGTACGTACGTACACCTGTCTATGGGTGGTGCTTCCCGTGGGCTTACCCAGACCGACTTTGACAAACGACCCGACAACTCGTCCTCCTTCTCACCAAATCCCGGCACTTACAAGCTTTCCCAATAGACCCAACCCCTACGATATCAGTTGATGATAAGTATGTACATACTATACAAACCTATAATATACATATGTGTTTTGGGAGCAGTATAATGTCGCGACGTTTAGTTTGGCGCGTAGACAGAAACAGAAATCGCGGATTGCAGAAAGAATGGAAATGTCTATTTGAATTCAGGGTTGTGAAACATCTGGCAAACACTGAGAAAGTCTGTATTGGGAATGTTAAGTTCACACGGGCTCTGCCGCAATGCATTGCCAATTATTGCAGGTCCTGCAATTATATACACGTGTTCCTTAAAGAATAAAAATAGACTCCTGCTGTGCTATAAACTAAACTTCACCCGATGGGTGTTTTTCTTGGTCTAAGCTGCTGCCCCATCAATCGAAGGCATGTGTTTTACCCAACAATTTTCATTCATATTTTATTCTTAATTGCAACCAAGAATCTTAGTCCCTACCATCGCCACCATTTATATTAGATATTAGATATAGTGGAAACATTTGCTTAGATTAAGGGTATGGATAAAAATTTGAGGAATGGAATACATTTTTTTAAACTGAAGTTATAAATTAATTTGACCATGTCTGATACAACCGGTAATTGGTTGAACAATACGAGTACGGTAACCTGTTATACGATGGCACGCAAAGTAATTATGAAGCTAGAGATCTGTAAAAATATTGCAAGCCGTGTAGTAGCCTTATCTGACCGCATTTTGAATTTCAGTTCCCGAATTCAACCTCATCGCAATGGATACGCCCAAGGGATCGGATGCTGAGTTCATCGTGAAATACCGTCAGGAGTACTATGATCTGTCCGAGTTCATGCACAAGCATCCTGGTGGCATCAACGCTCTTAAAGGTCTCAATCAGGCGGATATGACGGCACGTTTCATGAAGGCCCCACCGCATTCGGATGCGGCCATGTATCTGATGAAGGAGTACAAAGTAAAATCGGAGGACCCTCGTATTCCCACAGCAAAAGCTAGACATCAGGCTCGAAGAATAGCCAATAGTGAGGACTTACAGGAGAGAGGGCCGAGGGAGCCCGAAGACAAAAACAACAATCAATTGGATGAGAGCATGGAGGTGAGTTTTTTCAGAATATTTTTTAATTTAGAAATTCTGTTGTGTATACTGGAGTCTTCTGTTAGTTGCATTCATAAGACTGGCTTCATTTTTGACGTCGAAACTATTCTTCAATATAGTCGACACAAGACTAGATTCATTTCATAAAGACTCCTTAAGGCACGTGTACGGCGGAGATCATAGTAGTTTTTGGGGAGGTCGTAGAGCTAACAGTCATATCAGTTACTGATATTTGCTAGAGCTGATGTACACTTTGGGCTTGGAGTAGGTGCGTATCTCCTCATCTACGATACCCAGCTCCTTTTCGATTTCAGCCTTGCGGTTGCGCACCCGCAAAGTCTGTGCGGTCATGGGCATGTGATTTAGTTCACTGATGAGACCATCATATCCTGTCAAGCGTATAACATTAAAACACATTCAAGATTAGGACATTATTGGTAAGACTTACGCTTCTTTGCGCTGTTCAAGTGGCTAAGACGCTCCTGTTCGGTGAGCCCTATATGGCCGCGTGGACAGTCCGGATCCCGTGCATCTTCAAGCTCCTTAGCCGCGGCCTTTTCGCGCTTCTCCTTCTCGAGGTAGCGCGGAAGACGCAATTCGTCGCGTGCTGTTGAAAACAAAACTTGATTAGCCATCTCGAGCTCCAGCCGCCGAGGTCGCCCTTGTATACTCACATCCCAGCTTGTGCTCGCGGCGTTTCGATGTTATGGACGTGGTGCTAGCGTTTGTAAAGCGGCTGCGGGCACTGAGCGGAGCCTCCTCATCCGAAGCGACTTCAGTTTTCAAATCATCGTCGTGCAAGTGCATTGTGTTGAAGCGACTGTGCTGTTTGCCATTTGTGCGAGGTGACTGCAAATGCTCGTCTTCGTTGCTTTCGTAGCGATTGGAGTGCCCATCCAGCATAGAATCGCCATCAAAACTGCATCTGAAATAGCAAGAACAGGGTACGTTCAGACATGTGCTGCCGCTGCTTATATTGCTAACCGCTCTTCTTACTTTTTAAGGGCATTTGTTAGATAGAGTTCATCAATAATATCCTCCGTCTGAATGCCAATGCTAGTCGAGCTGCGTTGGGTGCCGCAAGAACTGCAGCGCTCTGAATATCTGTCCGGCGACTGTAAAGAATTTTTCTGTGCTTCCACCGCAGGGCCATCAAAAATAGGATTGCGCGATTCCAAGCCTTCAAAACGATCGCCAGCATCTTGAACGGCAACACCCAATTGGTGATGCGAACGTGAGTTGTTACGGTTGCGTTGCAGACTGGTTTCCTGGGTGTTTTGTCTGGACACCGTGGCTTTGACTGCTTTCGATTCCCGTACTTCGGAGCCCGCGCGGCGCATAGGTGGCATCCATTTGGGACGTTGTGGTTCCTTGGCTGCTAGTTTTTCAGTGGTCGACTTCTCCAGCGAGCGCAAGTTCACTTTATTCTCCTTAAGGAAATTGCGGCCCTGGGTAGCTCCTGCTCCTGGAATAATAACCAAAACAAATTACTAATTGGTTGCCATGGCCTTAAAAGTTACAAGAAAAATCTTACGGGGCACTGAAAAAATCCCTTTCAGCGTGGGTATCGGGCGAATTGATGTGTTTGACATGATCCGACGGCTATATAGCAAATTGCAGAACGAACTATTATTTATTTAGTATAAATTATAAAATTATAGAACTGCGTCGTTGAATGTTTTGAGTTTTTGATGTTCGATGAAAACAATCGATGTACGATACATATGGTGCTGCCACCCTTTACCAGACGACATTGTTGCCACCCTTTCGACATATTTATAATTTGGAATATTTAAAAAAACAGTTTTAAACCATTTCAGCACTTGGTAGATTGGTCAAAGGCAATGCTGCCACAAATCGCCAACATAACAGAATGTTACGATGAGTGGGTACACAAGCCAGTAGACAGGCCGCTGCGTCTCTTCGGGCCCTGGTATTTGGAAATGTTGACCAAGACCCCATGGTGGCTGGTGCCCACATTCTGGATTCCAGTCATCATAAGGTGTGCATGGGAGGACATTTACAACAGTTGGCAGGACAAGAGTCAGGTAAGCATGTAGCTGTGGACCAATTAAGGACAATCTCTTAACCATTATCAAATTTTACAGCTTGCATGTCTTACTGGCTACTTTTTCTTCGGCGTGCTCCTCTGGACATTTCTAGAGTACACTCTCCATCGTTGGGTGTTTCATGTTAAACTGAAGAGCAACAGTGGACCTTGGATATGCACGTTTCATTTCATGATCCACGGGCTGCATCACAAAGTACCTTTCGACCCCATGCGCCTCGTCTTTCCCCCACTACCGGGCGCCGTTCTTGCTATACTTATTTATACCCCACTGAGTTATTTTCTAATCCAACCGCGAGTTGTCCTGGCAGGAGCTCTCGCCGGCTACCTGTGTTACGACATGATGCACTATTACCTACACTATGGCAATCCGTCGTTCGGACATATGGTCCATATGAAACGATATCATTACCAACACCATTTCACGCATCAGGATCTGGGGTATGGTATCAGCAGTCCGCTATGGGATGTCGTCTTTAAGACGCGCATTCATTTGAGAAAGCTTAAGTACCAACTACGTTGGTCTTAGCCAGAGTTTGATTAGAGTTTGCTCAAATCTTGCTATATTAAAACAAATTCTTTAGATGTAAGAATAAGTCGTAAGTTGTTTATAAAAGTGAAAAAACAGAATGAAGACATAAATGTGGTTTTAATACGAAATCATGGGATGATTTGGCAGCCCTATTATTGGGACTTATTGGTTGACCTCATTTGTGCCTCATTTTAGACAGAATCCAATTAGCGGAGTTTTTAAAATTTGTATCTTATTTTTTCAAGGCTCTGCATCTTAATTATGTGACTTGAAACATTTTCCGCAGTTCAGACGAAAAATACCGTGGTTTTTTTAAAGGATGGATCTACAAGAATAATTTACAAAAATTATTATTTTCCGCGGCTTAGATCAACCTGTTGACCTGTTTAAATTGAAGCGGTTAAGCGGGCTTGTATCGTTTTTTCAATCGGTGTATTTCGGAATATTTTTAGATAAGACGGTCATACTTTATTGGGACATTTTGAGGGTGGAGGCAACATCATGTCAAAAATACCTTTTCCTTGCGTTTTTACATACATCTGTAGTTAATTGGTACAAAATATGCAGTTACCATGTAAAATTGAAATTTTTGTTAACCTTCTTTGCTTAAACCATATTTTAGGTAGAATCCAATAAATGGTGTTTTAAAACTTTGTCAATCTTGTAGAATATTATTTCATCTATTGGATAAAACTATTTTTTCAGGGCTCAGAATATTATTTAGCTAGTTATATTAAACAGAATATCAAAATCGAGGAATATGTTATATTTTTGGTATATTGCGGTAAATTTTGAGGTCAGACCGTATATTTTATTGGGACTTTTTGAGGGAATTTTTGGAGGGATTTTGTGGAGGCAGCATCATCCCAACAATTTCCTTTTTCATCGCAACAATATCCCTTACGTTGCTTACGTTACATTCCATGCTCACTTACGTATCTTACCGTTGGCAACATTTTTTTGTATGGGCCAGCAACATGTGTCGCGAAATGAGCGACATTGTCCCACAACATTTTCGCGGAATTAGCTACATTTTCATACCCCTTAGGACCTGGATATTATAGAATTTAGGAAAAGTTTGTTTTACTAGGCACCAATTATTGCAGAAACTAGTCAGTCTCTATCTCAGAAAATTGTATGGTTTTTGGTCTATTTATAAAGACTAAAAATGGGTGTCGGGATCGATGTGTTAGTATTAATATATTAATCAAATGCATTATTGGGTCAAAAAATGTAAATATGTGCAAAATACAATATTAATTACGTTTTAAAGCAGTTGGAAAAAAATAATTTTAACATTAATCAAATGGAAAAGGGTATACGTATGTCCATACCAACGGTTTAGTTTCCAAATGACGTGACATTCCATGCTCACTTACGTTTTCTTACGTCGCATTTCATGCTCACTTAAGTTTTATACCTTGGCTTAAACGTCATTTTAGAAACAATCTAAAAAAAAAGAGTCACTAAACTTAAATAATCTTGTAGACAATTGATTCATCAGTCGTATAAAATTATGTGCTCAGGCCTGAGGGTCCTAGTTAGCTAGTAATATTAAACAGAATATCAAAAGCGAGGAAATGAGTTTCGAAAATTTTCAAAATTACCGCCACATCACCAAATATACTTTGTAATCGATGTTTTGTTGCATGATCGTTTCGAACTCATACCGTGAGAGTAAGAGCTCATACATTAACGCGAAAATGAGAAAAAGAGCGCGTCCAGTGTCAAACCGATCGGTTCGACACAATATTTTGGTTTGAGCTTGGGTTGAGCCAAAAAAGGTATGGATAACGGGTAAATTTAGCCAAGGGAAATTTCACGGCTCGCACGATTTTCACCCTACCCGAAAAAATCCCCGATGCGCATGCGCATGCGCCCCTCAAAGCCTATTAGTCAGCTGGGTGGATTTTACCTTGCAGGCCTAGCATTTTCTGGGCCGTTTTGCCTGTTGTCCATACCCGACATTTTCCGAAGAGCCTCAGCAATTTCCCAGGGAAGAATATTATAAACTTCCCAGGACGGCGAGGATTTTTTACTGCGCGCGGATTTGAAATGAGCAAGGGAGTTACTAAAATAGTAGATAAATTACTGAAATCAAAGTAAACTGTGTCGTAGGAGATCAGTTATTCGATTATGTTATCTTTTTACTATAATTTATGGGTTTCCTTCCAAGGAGTAGCCCCAACACTTATAGCCCAAATTATAGTGAACAAATAAAACAATAGCCCCCAAAACAATTAACTTTAACCCCCCCAGCCATTGTAAAATGGTTAAATCTATTATTTGCGGCCATAAACTGCAATATTATGCTTTCTTACGTCGCATGTCATGCTCACTCAAGTTTTATAAACGTTATTTTATAAACAATCCAACCAAACGCAGCCTTAAAATTAACCTATCTTGTAGACAATTGATTCATCAATTTTATAAAATTATGAACTCAGGCCTCAGGGTCCTAGTTAGCTAGCAATATTAGTCGGAATATCAAATTGGGAAATTTGTAAATTTAGGGGTGTCTGGCAAAAAAATCGATGTTTGAAAAAACTACACTAACATCGATTATCGATTTCTTTTCTCTTTCGTCGTACTTGCACGCGGGCGTTTATTTAATTTTTTTAAACACGAATTCAGATCAACAAATCAACTAAAATGGCTTTCGGTGATGTAAAGACCCCACAAGGACTGAAGGAGTTGGACAACTTCCTGGCCGACAGCAGCTACATCAGCGGGTAAGCATCGACACGCGGCGCCAGGGAGTGAGGTTATGTTAAAACCGCACACGTCGGCAATTTCTTTTACCTGACAATGATGCTTATTTATTTTGTTTTCCGTTACAGCTACACACCCAGCAAGGCCGATTTGTCTGTGTTCGATGCCCTGGGCAAGGCTCCAGCTGGAGACTACGCCCACGCTGCACGTTGGTACCGCCACATTGCCTCCTTTGAGGCCGGCGAGCGCTCCGCTTGGCCCGGCGCCCCCCTGCCTCAGTTGGCTGGTGGCAAACCCACAGTCGCTGCTCCGGCCAAGCCAGCTGCTGACGACGATGACGATGTCGATCTATTCGGCTCCGACGACGAGGAGGACGACGCTGAGGCCGAGCGCATCAAGCAGGAGCGTGTTGCTGCCTACGCTGCCAAGAAATCAAAGAAACCCGCCCTTATTGCCAAGTCGTCGGTGCTGCTCGATGTCAAGCCATGGGATGATGAGACCGACATGAAGGAGATGGAGAAGAATGTCCGCACCATCGAAATGGACGGTCTGCTGTGGGGCGCATCCAAATTGGTGCCCGTTGGCTATGGCATCAACAAGCTGCAGATCATGTGCGTCATTGAGGACGAGAAGGTGTCCATCGATCTTCTGCAGGAGAAGATTGAGGAGTTCGAGGACTTTGTCCAGTCCGTCGATATTGCTGCCTTCAACAAGATCTAAACTGAGATTCTTACTATTTTGAATAAACCCAAGCAAAAGCGAATCAACTAAAAATTTATAATCCCTGTATTTTTACTTTGATAGTGTATTCGCAAACATTTGATATAGTAGTATCTGTGTCTCTCTTTCTGATGAGCACAGCACAGCTCTCTCTCTGGCCAGTTCTCAGCGTGAATCTTTTGTTTGGCAGCTTTGAGCTTTTGCTCAACAAAACTGTGAGCCACGGACCGCTGCAAGCTCACTTGGCTGCTAAGCGCGAAAGCGTTCGTTCGGTTTCTAGAATCAAATCACTGAGAGATACTTTATATTGTGCTATTCAGTTTAAACAAATCTTTTTCGGACAATAAAAACTGCTAATAATGGCTGCCAACAAATTGTGCTGCACTTTGGCGTTTGGTGCTTTATTGTGCCTGGGACTGGTGGCTCTTATTCAAGCGCAAGGTGAGTCAAATATATTTTTGATACGGAATCGTATCATATTGAGAGATTAGCTTTTATTCTGGCCATTGTTTTTGGTTCGATTTTGTTACCCATTTAGTGGAGTTTTGCTTTGAAATACCTGCTCGTCTCGGGTGCGGGATTCGTGCATTTCATTAACATTAATTAGCAATTGTATAAATATTTGTATCTTTTGTTCTGTGCCAAGACATGTTTCGTTCTTGTAGGGATTTCTCAGTTCCATATGCATATGCCCAACAATTCTGTTTGTATTTGCATAAAACAAGTATCTGGTAGTTGACAAATGTCCATAAATACGGCGGGTATAGAATACGTATGCGACTCTAGCCCATCTATCATCAGGAACGAGCCGGGACATTGACACGGCATTGCCATTGAAATGACTTCCGATTTTTATGTATCCCCATTACATTAGACGTTAATGAATTTAAATGTCTTATAGTATATTAGTTATCAATCACTGCATCGTATATTGTACAATTATTCCAGGGTGAGCTCATAGGATATGTATCCGATTAAATAATTAATTGCATAAGTAGTAGCTGATTATATCAGAAATTAAACAATTTACACTGTGGACTCTCCATGAAAAAGGATGTACAACTTAGTGGAATTTAGCAAATAATTGCTTAGTTTGGAATTACCTGAAAAATCCCACCTTCGTGCTGTGACAATGACGTATCGTATTTTGTGAGCAAACAATTCGCATTATCTCTGGTGATTATAAATTATACATTTTCCTATGCTAGTCCCGAGTAAATCAATTCTCAGGAATAAGGAAAGTAAAATTATGCAAATAATTTGAATTTCTGGAGGCTATTTTGAAATCTTGACCCAATTTCTACGACTTTCAAGACTACATACATATGCATATAGATATTTTGCATAGTTCAGTGAACTCAGAGAAGAGATTACGTGGGTGAATAAAGCTGATTGTTATAGGGTGTTCTCACAGAGTACCTGGTGCATGCCGACAACCACCTCCTACGCTTTTCAGAACGCCGCTTTTCGTGGAAAAATAAATAATTAAATTACACGAAAAACAGTTCTTGATAACACTGAAATATTGACTCATCTTCGCCTACGGGCTGGCATAGAGATGCCTCAATGTTGCCATTCAAAGTTGCAAAACTAGTTCGGCAGAGAGTCGGAGGCTGAAACTGGCAGAGCAGATACGATGGGGCTTTGTCTGAGGTTCATGGGCGTACACGCAGCGGAATTGTTTTTTCATGTTCTTCCAATAATACCATACAATATTGTATGTATTATAAATGCGTTTATATATTTTTGAAATTTTATGAGGTTGAAATTCGAACGATCTTGGTTCGAAATCATTCTCAATCCGCGCACATTACGAAACGCCCTGAATAAAGCGATGACATGGGTGGGTAAAAATGTGAGAAATGAGATGCTTGTACAAATCGAGTTTTATTTTATTTATTGTTTACTCTGTTTACGTGGTTCCCGTGGCTAATCGCGTGCCCGATCTCAAACTAATTCGAGTGCCCTTTGCCCCCAAAACAGATAAGCCGGTGACGGATGTGTGCCTCGGCTGCATTTGCGAGGCCATCAGCGGATGCAATCAGACACGATTCTGCGGCGGCGGCGTCTGCGGCCTGTTTCGCATCACCTGGGCCTACTGGTCGGATGGAGGCAAGCTGACCTTGGGTAACGAGAGCCCCCAGTCTGAAGATGGTAAGCCTGTTTGTCGCACTTCTCCAACGTTCTTCTTCTTAACAACTTGTTTAAACCCCTTTTCAGCCTATGCCAACTGCGTGAACGATCCCTACTGTGCGGCCAACACCATCCAGAATTACATGACCAAGTTTGGGCAGGACTGCAACAAAGATGGGGGCATCGACTGTTACGACTATGCTGCCATCCACAAGCTGGGGGGCTATGGCTGCGGTGGGGAGCTGTCTTATCAGTACCAAACCAGCCTTCAGAGTTGCCTGAACTCATTCCAGCAATTGGACGTTCGCTCTGGACCTTGAGCGCCAGAGTAGGGCACCTACACATTAAATAATTAACGATAACTAATATTTAAAATAATAATTTATGGCAATGCATTTGAATTGGAGTTAGATTGTGAAATTGAGATTGATATTAAAACGATAAACACTGAGAGATAATTTTTTTAATCAAGCAGATTTAAATAACCGTTGACAACGCTGACGCCATTCAGCGGAAATAAATGGAAGCTGCCACGAGTTCGTCGGCAGGTGTCTCTGCCATGATATGTAGTTACTTGTGGTTACTACATGGCCGCCGTGTAGAAGCTCTGCTGGAAGTGAATCGCATGAATATATTCATTTGCATTTGGTCGGTTCAGGGTATTTCTCTAATCACTCGCAATTGGTAATTCCCGCATTATTTAGTTATAGCGATGGCTGCTGTTGGCAGAGATTCGTGTGGATGCGCCCTAGAAACCGGTACAGGTGCTAGACACCTAACCGGGAGAATTGAGAGAGCTCTACCCGCAACCCGTTGGATTTGCTGGCACCATTTGCGATTTAGATGCGGAACTGTTTAAACCAAGTCAAACCAAGCACTAGCTCAGACTTATAATGACTTTCGGGGTGGAATATATGCTATTCCTGCTGATGGCAGTCTCGCCTTCGTTGGTCCAGAGTCAAGGTTTGTCCTAACCCTAACCCATATATAGACATCAGATATATTTTATGACCTAATGATTGCTTTTAGGTCACGTAATCGATAAACCCGTTACGGAGTTGTGCCTGACTTGCATCTGTGAGGCCATCAGCGGCTGCAATGCCACGAAGATTTGCACCAGTCCGGAGAAGGGTACCTGTGGCATTTTTCGCATCACGTGGGGCTACTGGGTGGATGCCGGGAAGCTGACCATCGACGGGGAGCATCCCGACTCGGACCGCGCCTTCATCAATTGCGCCAACGATCCGCATTGTGCCGCCAATCTGGTTCAGAATTACATGAAGAAATTTAATCAGGACTGCAACGACGATGGCGAGATGGATTGCCATGACTATGCGAGGATCCACAAGCTGGGGGCCTACGGCTGTCAGGCGGATTTGCCATACAAGTATCAGAGCGCCTTCGAGGAGTGCATCGAGAACTATGAAGATCAGGGTTTCGAGTGAGCGCAGAGTTTTTTTTTGTATCGAATAAACATCGCGGTGAAGCTACCCCATATGGTAGATCATTTCCTGTAATTCATTTCCTGTAATATCAATAAACCGCCCCCATTGACTAGTATATATTGAACTCGTTCTCGGCTCGGCAGGCCAATAAAAATCGAGAGTCAGTACGGAAAACGTTCAGTGGCTGATTGGTCGTGCAACGCATTGAATGGGAAGTGAATATTCGGATTACCATGTGCACATATAAACACATGCTGCTACTACTTGTGGCCCTGGGCTTGGCTCAGACGGAGAGCCCGAAACCGATCACGGAGACGTGTTTGATTTGCATGTGTGAGGCATTGAGCGGCTGCAACGCCACGGCTGTGTGCGTGAACGGTGCCTGCGGCATCTTCAGGATAACCTGGGATCAGTGGGTCGATTCGGGACGACTGACAGTGCCGGGTGACACTCCCCTGGCGGACAGCGGTGAGTGATTCACAGCACATCCATCATTGAGAGGGTCTGATCATCTATGATATTCCGCCATTAGCGTTCACCAGCTGCGCCAACGATCCGCACTGTGCGGCGGACACTCTCCAGAACTACATGGTGAAGTACGGACAGGACTGTAATGATGATCAGCAGGTGGACTGCTACGATTACGGTGCGATCCATTACATGGGTCCATTCAACTGCAAGGCAGACATGCCCTACAACTACGAGAACATGTTCAAGCGGTGCCTGAGACGGGCGCTGCGGGAACAGCAGCGAACGGCAGCGTCCACCTAATCCGTTGCTGGGAAACCACTAATATCTAGTTTCAAGTTGCAAGCGTCTAGCTTCTAGTATTTAATATCTAATTTATTAGTGAGAGTCGGCGAAATTTGTGTGAGTAAATTGCATCGCAAATACAAAGCAAGCATCTCGATTAATAAACAATAGATCGGTTGATCAGCGCAGATCAGTTGTGCGGCAAACACGGCGACGTCAGGTCAGGTTCTCGGCTACAAATCCATCGGAGTTTAGTTCGAGTTACTATGTTAAGCAGCCTCAAATTACTCACCAGCTTGTGGCTGCTGCTGTGGCTACTACTTCTGGACAGTGTGTCCGGCCATGCGGGTAAGTGCCCGATGCCAAACGGAGCATCCATCGCACCACTTGCCCCACTGTGCGGAAACAAGTCGGAACGGTGTAGTAGAGATACAGAAACACGGAAACTATTAAGTCGAACTATAGTCGAATATACCCTGGCATTCTGCGAATACCGCGCGTAAAAACAATCATCTGTGCTATTGGAGAGGGGGGGCTGGGAGTGAAATATAATTATGGTAATCCATTGGGTTTCGCTGTAAAATAAAACCGGATCAGTTCATTAGAATAGTACATATACTACGTAGCGTATACACAGACTTACATCCGCCAATTTCCATCGCTGTCTTTTGCTTTCGATCTCTCGCATTCAGTGGAAAACAAAATCGTCACGGAAGACTGCCTGGAATGCCTCTGCGAGACAATGAGTGGCTGCAACGCCACAGAGATCTGTGTGAATGGGGCATGCGGCATCTTTCGGATAACCGAGGGATATTGGGTGGAGGGGGGCCAACTAACGCTGCCCGACGAGACTCCGCTGTCCAAGAATGGTAAGTACTTTTAGCTTTCCCTCATCCTCTTTAGCTTCATCCTGTTGCAGCCTTCACCAATTGTGTCAATCAGCCCCACTGTGCGGCGAACACGATCCAGAACTATATGGCGAAGTACGGACAGGACTGCAATGGGGATGACCACATCGATTGCCTGGATTTCGGTGCCATGCACAAGCTGGGAAATCTGAACTGCCGCGGCGAGCTGCCCTACATATTCGCCAAGGTATTCAACCGGTGCCTGAAGGCCAAGGAGAGACAGGCCAGAGACAGCCGGAACCAGACCCCAGGCCAAGCGAAAATCAAAGAGCAGTCCTCAACATAATTGATTCTTTATTGGGTTGAATCGTTTTACTGTTTTTAAAACAATCTTTTAATACATATATAGTACATACATACATCGAAACATTGCTTATCTTTGACGCTTGAACAGTTTCCAATATTGGTATGGTAAGGAGATATAGTAGATATCGGTATAGGTATACAATACATATAGTACACACATACATACATACATTCGAATTCGAGTAGTATATGTAGAGGGTATATGAAAACTACTGTATAGCATTCGTATGCTTTCTTTCTTTCCATTTAGAATTTGTTAGTCAACAAGTTATGTAAGTTATGTATCTTTACGACGAGTATATGTATATTTGTATACTATATCCGGATCATTTCTGCTCACTTTTGCTATAGCTTGGCTCTAACATTCGTAAGTTTTGTCTAACATGGTCATTGTTTATAGTTCTATAGTTTTGAATTGGTTACTATTATTAGAAAGGGGGGGGGGGGGGGGGGGGGGGGGGGGGTTCTTCATTAGTAGGTAGTAAAAACCATTATTTGGAAACTGGAAGTTAAATTTTCTTCTCTTCTCTCTCTTATTTCGATAGTATATTATATTTTTTGCATTTTGCTTTCTTTCTTTCATTTAGATTTGTTAGTCACAATTATGTAAGTTTGTATCTTTACGACGAGTATATGTATTTTGTATACTATATCGATCATTTCTGCTCACTTTTGCTATAGCTTGGCTCTAACATTCGTAAGTTTTGTCTAACATGGTCATTGTTTATAGTTCTATAGTTTTGAATTGGTTACTATTATTAGAAAGGGGGGGGGGGGGGGGGGGGGGGTTCTTCATTAGTAGGTAGTAAAAACCATTATTTGGAAACTGGAAAGTTAAAGGTTTTCTCTCTCTCTCTCTCTCTATCTCTAGCTGTTCTTTAAGGTATAATTGAGGGGCATCTTCATCTTCCACCCAATCAGAATCTGTTCTAGTCGATATTTGTTCAACAACCTTTAAGTTGATGATTTGATGGGATAAATGGGCTGAAGCAATGTTTAACGAAAGGCAGCGATGACTTAGTTTTTCTGGGCAGTTCTCATATCTTACTCTCTTATCATAGCTCTAGACGGCGAAGAGCCATGAAAGTACTCAGTGAGCCCTTAAATAATATGTTACTTACAAGACAAATTTCACACGGAAGATTCGGCAAAGAACTAAACATAAACCAAGGCTAAGGAACATATTGATAATGAAGTTTTTTGCAACTATTCCGATGTCAGATATATCTTAGGCAGTAGTATATCCGAACCTATCCTATTGTTCCTATTACACTTTTTGGTTAGATCTGTTAAGACATTAATTGATCGATAGGCAAGGATCTCCTTTTGTTGTTGTCTTCAAAGATCTTTGGGATAATTGGAACACATTAAAAAGAGGTGTTTTTGTTTTTTTTGGTAGGGATATTCACAATACAGTATTTCTCTGAAAAAATGCTGCCAAAATTCTTGGTTTAAAACGATCCATGGCTATTATACTTAAAATACAATCAAGCTCGATATATATGTATATGGAATGCGGATGGGTGTGCGTGGGTTTGTATGATCTGATCTGATTTGATATACACACTACATATACATATATATATGTATATATATATATATATACTATAATTCATTCAATCGGTGATGGTCTTAAATCTAAAATTGCAACTGGAAATATGCGTTTGCTTTGCTTTTCTTTGCCAAAATTGGGTTTACTTCTTGATGTCGTTGGCCAATACCAGCTCCTTGGCCACTTTTTTGCCGCGCTTCTTCTCCTCCTTGGCGTGCAGTTTGGCCAAACGCTCCTCCTCCTTGGCCAGTCGCTTCTCCTCCTGCAAGAAGCACACATTTCTCATGAGAAATTCAGTGGGGATTGGATGGGATGGTGTGTGGGTGTGGAGAGGGTGGGGGGTTGTTGGCTATAACTTTGTTTGAATTTACTCGAAAGCATAAAGAAGAAATCGGAATTATGAGCAGACCCCCTCTCCCCTCTCTACCATGACACGGGTTCGTTTTGGAATTTATGCACAAAAGAAGCTGCTCTCACCTCCCCTCGCCCCACGCCCCTCGCCCCTCCCCCATTTTCAGCATTTTCACTCTCCACCCACGCGATTAATGAAAAACTTCGGCGAAGCAAAAAACAAAAAGGGGAACGAGGCCAATTACAAACAATGCAATGGAAAAACTGCCAAAGCGGGGTCAGGGGTCGAATGGGGATAACAATGAATCTCCGGAACAATGCAGAGCGGTGGGCGGGGGGGGGGACATACCGCACTCACCTTCCTGGCCTCCTTCTCTGCCTTTAGCTTGAGCTTCTCCTCCTTTTTCTTGCGCTCCACGGACTCGTTCTTTTTATTGTCAGCCCTTTCTCCTGCAACCAATTGGAAAAGGATTAATCTCCGTCGGATCTTCGCCGGAATCTCTACGGCTCGGGTTGGGAAATTAAAAGCTTACTCTGATTGCTGCCGGCGGAGAAGAGCGGAAAGCTTCGATTGGAAGAGCTGGAAGAAACTGGTTTGGGATTACTAGATGCGGATGTCCCCGAGCCAGCGACAGAAACTGAGCCTGATCCAGAGCCAGAGCCCGTGCCGTCCACTGAAGATGTCCCAGTCTTGGATGTGCTCCCTGCTCCCTGAATCGCTGCTTTGGGTGGTCCAGCAGCACCAGGACCCTTGGACCCACCTGCTGCCTGGGGCTTTTCTATCTTCTTCTCCTTGGGCATCACGTAGGCGCTCTTTGGCAGCGAGTTCTTCGAGGTCACAGGGCATATCTTGGCGCCACCCGCCTTCAGCGGTGGTGGGGCCAGAGCGGTGCAACTCAGCTGGATGTTCATGGGGCTGGGACGACGTGGAGGAGGCGGCGATGCCCCCTCCCGCAGCAGTGGGGCCAGCTCGTGGGTACTGGACTTTGTGTAGGAGGCATACCTGAAAGGAGGTGTGGTGTGAGGTGAGAGACGAGGACCCAAGGAGCGGAGGATGAGGACTCACCGAAACCTGGGATTGCTGACGTGCACCGGCGAGGGGTGTGGCACCTTGGCCGGACTGCGGAGCTCCTTGATGGGTGGCAGCCGGTTCTGGATGTCCAGCAGACGATTCTTAACGTGCCTCCGACCCGGATAGGTGTGCATCGGCGTCATCGTCCCGCTACCATTGCTGCTACCGCTACACCCACTACTGCCACTGCCACTTCCACTGCCACTGCCACTCGAAGAAGATGCCGATGTGGATGTGATGCAGTTGCTGAGCGTGTGGAGGGGCTTGCGGGGCACGGCTCCCGAGCAGCCACTGGGACAGCCGCCATGGTGGGAGTGACTGCCATTGTCGCGCGGGGAGAGCGAACTGCCCGAAGAGCCAGAGGGCGTGGGTGATGTGGACGCGTGATGGGAATCTCTGTGGTGATGATGATGTGCGTGGTGGTGGGTGGCGGGCGATGGCGGGGCCAGGTGATTGGAGCTGGAGGCCGCTGCCGAGGCTGGGGAGCAGGGGCCGCTGCTCGATATGGAAGACGTCTTGGAGTAGTGCGAGTATCCGGAGAGAGAGGATCCCGCCGATCCCGTCGAGCTCATCGAGTAGAGGCTGTCGGACTGGGACACCACACGGCCGCGGGTGCCACGCACCGCCTGATGATGTCGCCCTACTGTCGCCGCCTTGTGCAGCGTGGGCTGGTGGTGGAACGTGTGGTGTCCACTGTGTGCATCGTTCATTGAATAGGAGCTGGCTGAGGCCACCACACCGCCAGCGGCCACGCCAGCCGAGGCCCAACTCTTGGCGCCCATCGAGTAGCTGCTGGCCGACTCCTGGATGCGCCAGGTGCCCGACGAGGAGGTCAGCCGGTTCACCCGTGCCCTACAGATCACACAGCGCAGTGGCAACAGTCGCTGGGCCACCGCGCTCTGGATGGTCTTCACGAAACAGCGGCGGCAGACGACGCGATGGCCGCAGGGCGAGGTCTGCATGGTGGCCCTGGCATTGATGCAGATCACGCACTCGTCCTCCTGCGAGGTGGGCGGATCCGGTTCGCTCTCCTCCTCAAGTTTGCTCAGCAATTTGTCCTGGAAAAATTAATTGAATTGATTTCCTATAAGTATGCTAAGGCATTTCTTATTTTGGGTTTATTTTGTTTGAGCCTGAAAGTATGCTACCCAAAAGATACGTTTGGATTGGCCAGAGACGAGCATGAAAGAGTATTGAAGAACCCTATTAGGGTGTGGCATTTACACATTGATCTAAATGGCAAACCGAACAGAAAGAGAGCAGAGCTTGTCGCTAATATACCCCCCATCGAGCTCTCCATTTAAGGGGTATAATTAATTGATCAATCACCCAAGACATTTATTGGTCTTGGCTCTCGGTGTGACGACAACTCATTTTGACAGCTGCTTAGCTGTAAACGATGGAAGCTGAAGCCAAGCGCCAACTAACTGTTGAAGGCCGCATCCGGAAGCCGTCTGACATGCCCATAAAGATCTCTAACCCATCGACCCATAAAAATGAAATTTTTCGAAATGCTCATCGATTGCAATCTTCGCATTGGCTAACTGTAGGTCTGATTTTTTATGCAAATCGATTGCCAACTCGATTCGCTTTGTCTCTCTCCCCGTAGACGCCTTCTGAGGTCAGTTTGGGTGTTCGACCTGATGCCGAACATACATACATACATATATATTATTGATCATATATTTAATTTCTCAAGAATTGCCCATTGTCCATCCCGGCATCATTAATTTTGTGATTCAGCAGCTTTTTTAAGGCGTTGCTGACTGAATGGACTACTTTATAGCATCTTAAGTATCGAGATATTAATAGCCTTTTGGCTATTTTTGGGCTACCCTTTGTGTCTGGCTCTGGGGCTAACCTTACGGTAAATGAAAATAAAAGTCAGAATTGTGCGCCATAAACTTTCCAAGGCGCGAGTCACAAGGAAGTTGTAAAGTGGTTCGACGAGTTTCAGATTTACTACTAAATGTGTATTTTAAATTTCACACCCATTTCAAGCTCGCTCTTGAGGTTAGAACATAGTTAGAATCGAAACAACTCGCATGTGGCGGTTCTCCTTCGCTGGGTGCTGGCGCTGCCGCTGGGGCTGGGGCTGGAGTGGGTAGCGATGTGGGGTAGCCCTTGCACTTGATGGTTTCTCAATGTCGTAGCACCGAATCGTGCGAGTTGTTTGACTGCGAAGGTCTTTGCCAACTAATTGGCTCATTGTGGAACTGCATACATACTACACTCGTATGTAAGAGATTTAATTGCTGGTTAGGTCTCCGGCGATTATGAAAGCAATGGCAAATCAATCAACTGTTAGATTGCCAATCAACCGCAGATGTACCAAGAATCTTTACGCAAGGTTTTGCTTACTTCTTCCCATCTAAATCCACGGTTCAGGGCACACAACATCAATGCCTGAAATCGAGACAATGACGAAATAGCCGCGAAATTGCACGCCCGCAATCAGGTGAGACTCGATTAGAATATTGGATACCCTTCACCTAATCCACCCAAAGAGTAATAGCATGACAAAAGTATTACAGATAAATCCTTTAAGATTTAAATGTACCCTGCCAAAAGATTTCTCGCTGAAGTGACCAATTGTCTATCGAAATCAACAATCCTCTTTTTAAGCAAAAGAAGGGTACCTTTAGTTTGATTAATGCAGATCTCAGCGCCACACTAATTGACCCGCACAAACAAAAAAGATACACAAGACTTGGCTCCGATCCACTGAGGATGGGCCAGAACCGCTTAAGCCTGATCGGTCGGATCGAAAGGCGATAAGTGTATTGAAACGGAAAGTCGGCATCATCTGGTCAAGGTGAGCGGGCTGTCGGACGTACATATGTTTTGGCCTGAACTTTGCCAGGTGATGCCTGGTGTCTGCCGATTGTCGAGCGACCACCCAGGTGATCTTTTGGCGGGCTCATTGCGTATGCCCCTCAGGGAGTGGGTGTGGGTGTGGGCGATGGGCGCGCGACAATCAGGAAATTATAAACTTTTTACGATCTGAGACGGTGCTCCGGCCTGCATGGCTGATTAACTCATTTAAATAGTGAACATTTAGGCCCACAGTCGAGTCGCGTTTGTTGCCTCAGTCTTTTGCTTAGGGCACAGCCGGGCGAATTCTGTTTCTCCGAGGAGCAGAAGAGCCGCAGCAGAGCAGCAGCATCAGCCGCGACAGAGGTCCGAGTAGCGGCAGAGCTTTTCTAGGGGGACGGAACCAGGCGAGTCTACCTGGCCGAATCGGGCCGTTCGTCGTGCTCAGTCCGTCTCCGCCGCTTGGCCAGAACAGAGCTTCGTTGTAGTCGTTGTCGTTAGAGTCGTTGTCGCTGTCGCTGTCGCTGTTATTGCTTTCGTTATCGATTGGCGATCTCGAAAGTGTTTTGGCGCGTCTTTATCGCGATCGTAACCCATAAAAAAAAACGGCCAAAAGCTCAAATGCGGAAATCACACTTAATGTTTATTCTAAAGCCGCAAAAGTGAATTAAAATTAAAATCGAAACTGAAACTGATCGAAAAGGGTTCATTGAACGGCGGACAAATATTTGCAGTAGTTATTATATTTTGGCCATGGTTCTGCCAGCCACCTCGACATTGTGCAATGTGTTCACATTTCTACTCGGTAAGTTAACGCCTCCCCTGCCCTCCCCTCGCCACTCCTCGTCTTGTCCCACTCAAATATGGAAATAGGAACCCGATGTTGTGGGGCTTCTACCATTAGCATTGATTCTGCTGCCCCAATGTCAACTGGGAAATCGTGTGGTATCTGCCACACGGTGGAGACTTGGGGAGGGGACAAGGCACACACAACACATCTCTGTGCATAAGTTCAAGGTGGAATGGCTTGTAAATCAGGGGAGCGCAGGCGGGGTAGTGGGTAGTGGACATGTTTAAACAAGTTGATGTCTTTGTTGATACGCGCACTCTCAAACGATTCAATTGTTGGCTCTCGCCAATGTTTGACTTGCATTGGGGCAGGTCGGGGCGGAGCCCCCATTCAGCCATGAAAGAAGGTCGCAGAAGGGTAGGGAGTAAGCCATGGATGACACTAGAGTAGCTAGAGAGGCATATACATATGTACATGTATTCTGGCATTCTCTTTAGCAGAACGAAAGGGAGCGACTAACACACAAGGAGGAGTGTGAGTCGGGCCTTGAGTAGAGCCGAACTAGAGCGAAAGACAAACGAATGTAAGCATCCGCAGAGTGTTCAAGTGGCAGAAGCGAATTGTGATCGAATGCGGATGTTTGCATGCCCTTTATTCATCGTTACTCATTAATTTGGATCATCATGACTACATGTGGAAGACACTTCACAGCTTTTCAATGCCAGCAGTTTGAGGAATCATATCTAGAACCATAAAGCCGGTTGAAAATCTCACTAAAGTTCTGAATAACACAAAAATCACAATCACAATCGTATAAAGCTGCTAATTAACTGCTGGCCAAACGTATATTTAAATTAATGTCGGCAGCGTGATAATTAAAAAAGAAATACAAATTAAATGCACGGCATGACGTCGCAAACGACATGGAAACAAAGCAATGCAAAGCAAAGAAACAAAACAAAACAAAACAGAGAAAAAAAAATGGGTAAAACAATAACGAGCATTCCCCATAAATAAAACGCGACAAAAAGCTCTTCCGCTCTGCAGCGAAACTGGGCAGCTAATCTACATAAATAAGAGATATTTAAACTACATACATAAAATTTGGATTATGTCTAAATAGCAGAAGATGTGCGCATAAAAGAGAAACGAAGTTTGCATACGCTTCCCATAAAATGTTTAAGCTTTAAGGAGTATGTATGTACATATGTATTCGTATGCAAGTTTCGTAAAATGCAACATGCAACGGTTTGCTCTTGCTCTCCTTGAATCGCTTTCTCAATGCAGAAAGAGCAGAAAGCAATGACAGTGGCGGTGGGAAGAACAGAGATAGTTGCGATATAGAATAGAAATACGATCGAAAGCGTCTCCGAAAATTCGAACTTGGCAGAGAGCTGATTAAAGTAACTGTAACTGTAATTAGAATTTCGAATGCATTGTTCAATTCGGTAACTGATGTACTTCAAATACGGTTAGCGCTGTCGAACAAAAACGGAAGGTGATAACTGGCCAGAATTGCAAATGAATGTGGCATTGGCAAAGGTCATATCCCATCAGCATTGTCGCTTGGCATCTAATCAAATGTGGCATCCGTTTTATTTCGTTTCGATTCGAACTTCTCGCAGCCCCCAAAATATGTGTAGCAAAACAAACAATGCAAAAACGAAGAAGCAGCAGCAGCAGCAGCGTCATTGACATCACATCGGCCATCGGTTGACCCAGTGGCAGTAGACGCCTCCATCTCCAGTCTCCACCTCCACCCAATCGAATGCCTTGCGTTGCGGTGGCTTGAATATCGATATGGAAATTCAAACTTGTTTTTGCTTCTTTTTCCTCTACTCTTGTTGATTTTGTCGACTGCGTAACACGCGGCGTATGCGTCACGTGCTGCGCGGGTTGTTGTTGCTTCTTGTACATTCATGGATGGTTATTGCTGTTGCTATCCATACAACCGAATACTTTTCCACGCCACTCGACTACACTCGGCAGCGCACACCACCACACCCCACTCCACTCCATGCTGTTTCATTCAAGTTCAGGGCCAAGTGGGTTTTCGTTTGGGCCAGTTTCGTTTTCTTCGTAGTTTTGTTATTTCTGCTGGTTATTGTTACTGCTACCTTGCGTTGGCATTTCGGCCAGTTAATGAAGCTAATGAATCAATTAGTTGTGTATTTGAGACTATGAAATTAATTTGCTCGCCTTTAATGTTGGACAACAATTTTATTTCCGCTAAAAGTTGTAGTCGCTTTCGCAGTTACACAATCTATGATTACGATATGTATTTGTATGTCCTTTAGCCGGTTCGCCCATTTTCTACAGCGCTGCCCCGCGTGGATCCTGCGCCAACTGCTGCGGGATCAGAGAGCGCGAGGACATCAAGTTTATGCTATACACCAGGTAAGTCCCAGCAGCTCATGAATACTATACGGATAGCAGAATGTAGAGGATAATGCAATTCCAGGCGGAACCGCAACACTGCCCAGCTGCTCCACCTGAACGACGATGGCCGGCTGGCGCAGAGCAATTTCAATTTCAATTACCCGTTGGCTGTCTACCTGCACGGATTCTCAGAGTCGGCCACCGGAGAGCGACAGAGCAGCCAGGAGTTGAAGGATGGTAAGTGAAAAGGGGATAGAGAAGGGGTTCTTCTACAGAATGTCCATTTGCATATCCATATGCTGTTCACTTGCAGCCTTCCTTCAACGGGGCAACCATAATGTAATCCTCATCGACTGGAGCGCAATGACATCGGTGCCGTGGTACTCGAATTCCGTGGAGAACCTGCCTATCACGGCCCGCTACATTGCGCGTTTCCTGCGCTACCTCGTGGGGCGTGGCTATTCCGCGAAACACGTCCACCTGATTGGCTTCAGCCTGGGCGCCGAGGTGGCCGGATTCGCGGGCAAGCAGCTCCAGGAGTGGGGCATCAAGCTGCCCAGGATAACGGCCCTCGATCCGGCCCTGCCCCTGTTCGAGGGCAACAGCTCCAATCGTCGACTCAGTCCGAGCGATGCCAGATTCGTGGATGTCATACACACGGATGGCGGAATCCTGGGCAATCCCACGGCCATGGGTCATGCGGACTTCTATCCAAATGGAGGAAGGCCATTGCAGCCGGGTTGTGCCCGCCAGGAGATTGCCAATAATCGCTGGCTGGGCATATTAAGTGAGTGGAGGCGTGTTTTGGAATGATGTGGCCGAATGTGCAATCCATTTTGTCCTCTTCACAGTTGGCTGCAGCCACCAGCGGGCCTGGGAGTACTTTGTGGAGAGCATAGCCCAGCCGCGGGGCTTTCCGGCCAAGCGATGTGAGCCCTCGCCGACATTTGGCGTCTGCCGGAACGGAGGAAACGGTCTGGCCTTCATGGGCATGGGCGCAGATCCCAGGCAAGGGAGCTACAGAATATCCTAACTCTACTCACAAGCTAACCCAACATTATTCTTTTCGCAGGCTGCGGGGAAAATTCTATCTGGAAACGAACGGTGCCAAGCCATTTGGGAGGAATAGTCGGAGCCAGGCAATTGTCTCGCTGGCGCCTCAGCTGCCCATCGCCTACAAATTGCCCCAAATTGCCAGCAGGCCAACAGTCCAGAGCCAGAACCAGAACCAAAGCCAGAGCCCATCCGTCAATCAGTATGGACCACCAGGACAAGACCCATTGCAGGAGGAGGATGAGAACAACAGCATTGACAGCTCTTCTCTGACGTGACGAAATGTGGAAAGTGCCCGAAGAGACGGCGAGGATTTGATAGGACGGACAGCTACCATTCTCTCGGTTGAGATTTGTGGGATGCTGCGTGATTGTGTTCCAAGTTTTTGCACTTGTACGAGTATGTACTAGTATTTGTAGTTGGCCCGGAAGCAGGCAACGTTTTCTTGTGATCTTTCTCTTAAGTATTGCTAGCACGTAGTCAGGACATTTGTTAACAGATTAAATATATCCTTTATACTTAAAGAGTTGAATAGGGAACGCTTTGTGTGAATGGAAATTGGCCAGAAGGAGATTGTGGCGCAGCATTCACTCATAAAATTCTTGTGGAGATGGACTAATATGCTGTTGAATTGATTTCACATTTCAAAAGAGATGTTCTCCATGCAACAGATTTCCAAGATGAGAACTTAAGCGAGAAGCATTCCATGGCTTATACACAGGAAAAAAAGTTCCACAGGATGAATATGAACTCAAAAGTTAAGCAAAAGTTTCAGCCTACACCAGAATTTTCGCCCTCTTTTTGTCTCTTTTACTGACTTAAGTTTTCTGCCCCGCTCTCCTAACAATGTTCTAGACCAAATATTGAGAGGAAAGAATAAAAGAAGCCTCATATGTGCCCGCCCACGTCTTCTTTGGAAATAACTCAAAAATTCAGGTAGCAACCTGACAATCAGCGAAACCTTCGTCATTCCCCCAAAAAAAAAAAGAAGAAGTGGGGTAGAGCGTGAGAGGCAGAGGATACTTTGCACACTTTTAGCCATGACTCATCGTGACAATCGCACTAAAAGGCAAGTAATTTAATTTAGTTAGCCCCCTCCTGGGGTCGGCGACATGCAAAGTGGATACGCCTATGACGCAACGGGAAGCCTTAGAAAAACACGGCCCAAAATGGAGAATATACTCGTATGTACGATATAAAAAGGAATTATGTATGCATAGCACAGAGTGTGCAAGGAGCAACAATAAGTGTACGTACTCAAGGCCGTAGAGACGCCAAAAATTTCCAAGGAACCTGAGCCATTGCCCGTGCAATTAAAAAGTAATTAACGAATAATGCGCCTGCCAGAGCGGCCCCAGTCGCCATAAGGAGTGCAAATTGTTTATTAACTTCGATGGTGGGTAAGAGGTGGTTGGAGCTCCTTAAAATGCAGCCACCTCCCCATAATTATGCAAGGCAGAAAGGGTGGCTGCCAAACAGGACATGGGCCATAATGTGCAATGAGCGTCGGAGCTCATTTTCACAGGCCATCATCGTCATAGCGGCGGCAATGGCGGCGGTGGCGCCAGTGGCAGCGGAAGCGGAAGTTTTGGGAAGTTGGTGTGGCCAGCCGGAAGAGGAAGGTGGGACCAGTGTGGCCATTCATATGCACATATGCGGCCTGCATTATTAATGAGGCCCAACTTTTGGGCAGTCAAATGCAGATGCATTTTCCGTCTGCCATGTCCCCCGTGCGCCGTGCTCAGCATTTTCGAGTAACATTCGAACAGGCAAACGATTCGTGAATTTTGTTTGTGCCTGCCCTCAGATCTCAGACCTCTCCGACCAGAATACCTCTGGGGCAGGCTTTTTGGGTCAACTGCAGATGGGCTGTGATGGCTCATCGAATGCATATTTAATGGTGTGGCAAACAGATCTAAATGGTTTCCAAAATCGATAAAGGCTCTCCGCAGCGAGAGTTGAAAAGGTTTGACGAAAGTCCAATGATATACGAGTTTTTTGGGACGTGGCTTCGGGTAATTGTCTGTTAAATCTAATCTTTTTTACGATTCTGTCACATTTATAGCCATCGAATTGGCCATTACAAAAAGCTATGAGAGGGAGAAAGTACCCACGGTATCCTTGAAACTATCAAAGGAAGTGCTCGAGTCCGTCCGCTTAAGGTTATGCTTCCAATTGATGAGAATATACATGGTTAACCGATTTGTCCATTGAGCAATCAAATGAATTCACTCTGATTGTGCACTCATTTCCTGTATAATTTCCAGAATAGTTGAGGCTTTTCCGCTAACGGGCTGTCAATTATGGACATTTTCTTGTGTGGGGGGTAGCGGCCACGTAAAGTAGGCCACTAATAAAAAAGCTCCACATCCTTCTCCCTGTCTACCCACTTCTGCCCCTTCTCTATGGCTTCCATTCCATCCACTTCTGTTTCTTCTTTATGGTTGCCTCTCCACCCACTTCAGCTCCTTCTCTATTGCTTTCACTCCTGCTACTTCGCAATGGCTGTCAGGCATGCCATGACCAAGAGAGCGACAACTGTGGACGACACGTGCGAATGTGTCTGAGTCGCAGTCGCAGTCGCGGTCCGCAGTCGCCGTTGCTGCTGACTCATGACGGCTAATGAGGGAGTTGAGAGAAAGAGAGCAGACAAGGACTGGGCGGAGCTGTCAATGAGCTCGGCTGACTGAACGATTGCTGATTGATTGAGGTCGGAATTGATTATTAATATCGTGTGTGTTGTCCCTATTCTTGTTTTTTTAACTTAATCACATTTATATAATGTTCACAGGTGAAAAATTATGTGCAGAGATAGGAAATTCCAACATTTTGGGCAATCGTCTTAAACAGCATGAGCATTGTTTGCAGCTTTCTTTCACTAAAAAAATCGTTTCTCTTCGTAGCTGCTTTAAAATTATTGCTTTAAAATAACAGAAAAGCATCTCTGCTGGCATTCATTATTCAAGTTGGAACAATTCTACAAACTTTAACATCAAATATTGGTTTTCCAGTAACGTTTCCAGCCAACTTCACTTTGAAGCTTGAGAAGTAGGTTGCTAGCAATCCAGTGGTGCAGTCAGTTTGCAGTCAGTCAGTCAATCAGTCAATCAGTCAGTTTTCGGAACCTGCTGCAAGTTTAAAGGGAAGGAAAAATTAATTAAATCGATAGGGCGTTTTGTTCTCTGTTCTGTTGTATGGGAGGAACTCTCTTTCTCTTTGTTACAAGCTCTCTGCCTCTCTCTTTGGCATGTGTCCCTGCCTTTTCCTGCTCTTGTTATTCTTGTTTATTGTGCCGCTGCCGTTGCTCTTGCTGCTGCTGCTGCTGTTGCTGCACTTTTCACCAGTATGCGCCGATAATTGGACGGGGAGAGCAGACTGGGGCAGGGGGAGTGCAGCAGAGCGGGAACAGGAACAATTTCATTTCGCCTGTGCCACGCCTCCCCTTTGTTGCTTGTTTATTTGAAGCATGCTTGCTGCTTGCAACGTGGCAACATTGTCATGAGAAATTGCATTTATAGCAGGCAACGTTTACGTGTCAGCGGGTCTTCCTTCTCTACACAAACACAGAGTCAGTGAGGGGTGCAGAGGCAGACAGAGAGAGTAAGAGAGCGAGTGTGAGAGAGCGAGACAGAAAGGAAATGGTGCCACTGTGTGTGCTTGCTGGTGCCCCATGTTGCCGCTAAGTGAATTTATTGCATTTAATATGGTTTTCATGTCAATCCCCAATGATCCAGCATACAAACATAAATCAACTAGTTTTTATGGCACACTGGAGGACTTCATTGCCGCCATTGGAACTGGAATAAGATGTCAAAGCAGATGCCAAACAGAGAGAGTCCTACAGCTTTAAGATTGTCCAGATGGTAGCCTGGCTCTCACTCTGCCTGTCTATTACACGTAATTGTTGTCCACATTAAAAACCAATTAAAAACCATAAAAGTCAAATCAAACCATGTGCGGGGGACAGGACATGTCCGTGCTTGTCGGTGCCTGTCTGTGGGGGAGCAAGAGCAACAGCAAGAGTTTTGCTGTTTTCCTCTCCATCACTTGTTCAACCTCTGCCCCCGCCATCAATTGTCAGACTCTAGGGCTAATTGCAAAACTCTCGCCCACACACACACACACAAACACTACAATAGTGCAGCAGCTGTGCCTGTGTGCCTCGACAGCAACAGGAAAAACAAAAATAGCAACGACCAGGCGGGAGTGAAAGGAGAGGACAGCGCACTGCAGCGGTGGGCTCACTAGACTATGCTACACTACACAAAAAATACGTTCTGACTGCTAACAGTGCTTGCAGTTATCCCAGCTCAATGGATCAAAAGCTGTGAAGAGTAGGTTAAGCTTGTCTCTTATTCTTCTCTTCTCTTCGTGTTTGACACGATTTCTAGCTTCAGCTTCGTGGCGATCTTGTGTTCGTTTGCTATTGAAAGAGAGCGCCTGGTGAAGAGCGGTGAGTGTACTTATAAAAGGTGTGTGTTTTTCATTTCATGTTCTGATTTCTCTCTCTGTATCACAGCTACGTTTGCGGGCTATACAAAATTATGACAAAAGTGTCAAATTTGCCAACTAGACACATGGGCAACAGGATGTGTGCGGGACGATGCGGAGGATGTAATGCAGAGAGCGTAATTACTGCTTTTAACAGAAAAGTGCAAAGTGAAACCGAAGCGTTGCCATTATGGATTGAAACTCATTGAAATCAAACTGCATGTGTGGGCGAGGTGGAGGTTGAGGTGGAGTAGTGTGCGAATGTGTGAATGACGTAGTCGCTTAGTCAGCTGCACCACGGCTGGTCGAATAGTGTACAAAGAGAGTGTACGAGAGGTGAAGAGAGCGAAAGAGCTAGGGGCTTTGAAAGTTATGTTGCTGCACACACACACTCGAATATATTTCTATTTCCAGTCCGCTTTCAGGGCAGCAGCTCATGTGTGGAACAAGTATTTTTTTTTATATGTACATATATTTTTTGTTTTGTTTTTATAAATGCTCAGTGGCCATGCATTGAGGAGCGGAAGGGAGAACTTTCGAGTAGAGATAGTTTTTATAGATGAAGTGTTGAGCTGTGAGAGAGTGTAATAGCGGGACTGCCTTTTGTTCAATGAGGGCTGGGTGGGTCTGGCTATTTAGTAACAGTTTAGCGGCGACGGGGAGGGGGGGAAAGAGTGCAAAAACTATTGCCATCTATTGAGCGGCTTTCCTTTTCAGTGCGGATGCTGGTCCATTTAATACAATTCCATTTCATTAGACTATTTTATTCAATTTATTTTCCTTCTGTTTGGCAGAGACAATAAATTTTAATTGAAATCTGGCCTTGTGAAAAACCAAAACGCATTGATTCACGAGAGAGTGGGAGGACGTCGGGCGCAGTTCCAATTTCGCATCCGCATCCGCTATCTCTGATGCTGCTTCTGTTTTCTCCTCCTCCTCCTCCTCAACCACTCCCATCGCTGCTGTCCCTGGCAATTCGTTGCTGTTGTATTGCCATGGTTGCATTTTTTGAGTTATTCTTTTTGTTGAGAAGCCTTTCGGAAGGGGATGCTCGTACAACTGTTTTGCGACTTTATCTCGTTCAGCGCGTAATGAAATGGGGAAATCGTTATGGCAGGGGTAGGAGCAGGGCCATGGTATGGTTGCGAAAGCTTTACAGAATTCTCAGTGAGTTGTTTTAGCCTTAACCCGTCTGCAAAGGGGATTTTTCATTAGATGAACCTTCAAAGGTACTCGTAATTGCCGATCGACTAGACGGTTACTCTATGTTTAGAGCTAACTGCTCCAATCAATGCAATTACGGTAAACGTCTGCTGAATACATTGAAAGTCCCCTTCAAATATACATATACCAGTACACCCCTGTAGTTCTTCTTCTTATATGTTACGGAGGGCTATACATGTTTGTGTGTATGTGTTTGGGGGTTGGGGGGAGGGATAATGGCGCAGACATCGCGTGACCCGCGCTAATGCATGGCCGCGCCTTGAATAGGGGAGTGGGTTGTTTGGAGCAGCGACCCAGCACAACCCTTTCTGCAGCACGTGAGGAGTCTCATAGGTCCTACTCCTCCTCCTCATCCTCCTCTCTGTCGCTCTCAATGCGTAAACACTAAAGTTTAATGCACTCTAATTGCTAGGGGAGAGCGGGGAAGGGCAGCGGAAGTTCGCAGACGACAAAGGCAACACACGACGCCATTTTCAAAATAATGCAGAATATTTAAGAGAGAGAGGGAGAGCACAAAAAATGAAAGAAAGAAAGAAAGTGAGAAGCAGAGTCGCTTGCCATTATCCCTGCAGCACGTTGCGTGTCTGCCGCGACACAAAAGTTCAATTACTTCTCGGAAGGAGGGTAGAATGGGGTGGGGTGGCTAGGTGTACGACGGGGTGGCCGTCCACCGGATATCCGGCTTCTGCATTGCGTGCCAAATCCTAGAGCTGCTTTTTATGACCATTCTCCCGCTAAATGGCAATAGTCGACGCTCTCCATCAAATTGATTAATGTTTGATTTTAATGATTTATTTAACTTGTCCAGCAGCAGCAGCAGCAAGAGCAGGAGCAGGAGCAGCGGCAGCAGAGGGGCTAGGATAAATCAGGTGGAGGAGCCGATCCGAACGACGCCCAGGGGCGCTATGTAGAACACATTCCAAGCGAACACTCAAAATGGAATTTACTAACAAATGTTTTTTGTGTCTGATTTATGGTCACAATGGCGAAGGGCAGAAGGTGGATTGGCAGAGAGAGAGAGAGAGAGTGATAGGCGATAGGTGCAGTAGCAAATATTTGTGCAGCGAAAATGGAGATAGACTGCGGAGACTATTCGACGTGGGAATACCCTTCAATAGCCTTAAGCGAAGGATAATTATCCACCCCCCCCTATAGGGAAGTTTCACTTGTATTTCAAGCGAACGAAGTGTTTCAGCCACAGACTTCCGTCTCAAAGATACGGAAATTCTTACCAGTCGTAGTTTTTTGTATAACCTTGGCCAAAGCCAAGGAAAATCAAACAAAGCCCAGTCCCAGGACGAGGACGAGGACCAGGGCCTGGTCAGTGTTTTGGCATTTCGTATGACTAAGCTGGATCTGTTTTTTCCTTTCATGTTTCTGTGCACGTTTCAAGTGCCAAGTCAAATTGTGCGGTCATTTATTGCTAAAGACCAGTAAAGTAAAGGGCGCCAGACAGGGAGAGGTGGGGTCAAGAGGTACACTGGGACAGGAGTGACTGCAGCAGCAAATAATCATGTTGCAACAAAAAAAAAAGACATATTGCCAAGAAATAGTCAACGAAATGGCAGCGTTTTGACCTTTGTGCCCTGGCGCAGGGTTCATTAATTTGCACCTATTTCCAATGCCGCCCGACAACTTCCGCTGTCCGCGGTGTCCAGTGTCCTTTGGCCCAAAGTAAATTATAAATTTTATTTTCATTGCCCCACCGAACGTGTGGCAGTGTCCAGGGGCCCACTGGCTTATGTGCGCTAGTCACGCGACTTTTTCGGGGGAGGGCATTCATTTTTGACAGGATTTTCCTTTTAAACCGCTGAAAGAGATTGTCTTCCCGCCATGCCGTGGCCCAAGGCCCCTCCCTGCTCGCTTTTCAGCCCTTCTCGGTTCGTTCTTTGGCTAATTAAGTTGATATACATTATGCGTATTTGCATTAATAACATATCGCGAGGCAGGCTCTAGCCGCCCCCTGTCCCCTCTCTCTGCACAGCACGGAGTAAATGACAATTTTGTCGCTGAATACTTTTGGGGATTATACATATATATACGACGGCACGGCACATGTGCCTCCCATGGCTATGTGGCTGGGCGGGGGGTGAGGAGTGGCCTGCCATTCTCTTTGGAATTACACGTGCTTAGCTGGTGCTAAGCCGGGTCTCATGAGTGGGATGGATCTGCGTCATAACCCATAGAAAGCCGATCGTTATTGCTTTCACTATGCATCGACAATGCTGCATAGTGTGCAGATATAATGACTGAAATCTGTTTCCTGGGAACTGTGACTCAGTCCTCAGTCCTCAGTCCGCAGCTCCCCTTGCCACAATCTGAGTCATCAGAAAAGCCAGTGTAAACCAGTGTAAGCCAGGGGAAACCTTCAGAACTGATTCCCTTTGATGGCCATTTAATTGTGAAAGCATTTGAGGACGCAGTTTGGTTGGGCTTTTTGTGAATTTTAATGTTGCATAAAAGCATTTTCCAACTGTCCTCTTGCCTTGTAGTAGTAGGCTAATGTATCAGTGTATTGGTGTTCGTGTGTCTGCGACTGTGTGTGTGTGCGTGTGTGTGTGTGTGTTTGGTTGCTTTTGAAGGTCGCAGTACAAAAATTACAGTCACGCGTCAGATTTTATGCAAAACAGTTGAGCCGAGGCTCAGAAACAGGCTTTGGCTTGGCTCCTGCTCTGCCAACTTGTTTTCTCATTTTTTTGTTTTTTTTTCTTCTAGTTTGTGCACTTTGCGATTGTTTTTGTTGCTCTGCTGCTCGCCCTCTTATGTAAGTGGCAAAGTGCGGACAACAGACTGTACATCCACGTTTATATGTAAATGTGTTGTGTGTGTGAGTGTGTGTTTGACAAGTGGGCGTGGCTGTCTATGGCTTTGAAAGTCATAAATTTCAAAACAAGTCTCATAAAATCTCGAGTGAGCGTAGCACTTTGCGCTCGCCCGCGTTGCACATTTCGGTCGGTCTTGTGGCAGATGCAAATGAGCAGCGGCAATTGTTTGCTCTAGCCTCACAACTCAATCTAAAATGGCCGCCCATATGGTTTCTGCACTTAGTGTTGTGCCGATTAGGGACTCCAGTATCTGCTCTGGTCGCCAAGTGACCTTCGATGATTGCCAGGCCATAACTAAGATCTGTTCAAATGCAAAGATGAAGTCAGCTGCAGGAATAGAAAGCAGACGATCTTGAGAAAGTCTGAGGTCTGAATAGAACCTTAATAACTCCTTTCCGGTGGAAAGAAATGGAAGATAACATAAACAACGAAGCAGAATCCGCATCCAGGCTCAGAAAAGCCAGTCTAAATCTCTCTTGAAAAAGTTTGTTTTTCCTGTTTTTTTCTTCGTTTGCCGTATATTTCTTTTATTGACTCTTAAAATGCAAATAAGTTTAGACACACACACACACACACACACCCAAAAACATGTGCACATGTGTGTGTCGTACAGGTTATAGTGTTTTTTATTGCCTACTTTTGTGGGCCATGACAGACCGAAGAGAACCTCCAGGGTTCTTGGTCGCCACCTATGTATGTTGATGTGCTTCATTTTGTGTGTGTGGGTGTGTCTTTTATTTTTACAACTATTTGCCATCTGTGAAGGCGAGAGGCAGCAGCAAAAGCAAGACAGGAAGCGTGAAACACTTTAAAGAAGGCAGGAATGACTGGATGGCTATGATGATGCTCCATGTCATCTTTAGGATTGGCTAACCTCAAACAGATATGGCCATATCGGCTGTCAAACATCTGCTCAAACGCATAATACCCATCTTGAAAACGGTATCGGCAAAGCAGCTACTTAGCGGCTCTCTTTGGGATGCTTTGGGCTCCTGCCGCCGCAGCTTAAGGCGGCTAATGATGTCCGACCCGTCCCGACCCGTCCCGTCCCGCTCCGATAAGCGCTCTCTCTGCTGTTTGCCCCCTTCGCCGCTTTTATTGCGTTACGTTTTGTTGAGATGCCGACGCACCGGCATCATAAAAAAAGAAGGGATTTCGCCTCCCTCTGTTCTCGAGGTACTTACGATTTTATGATGCAGCGCCGAGAGTTCGCGCTCGGTGACCCGTCGGCTGGCCGCCTCGCGGCGACGCTGCCGGAACTGGCTGTACTTGTAGGCGAGCATCACACCGGGGAGGGCCAGCGCCTCCAGCGGGGACTTCCGACCGAAGGGCATTCCTGCACACGCTCTCCTTTCGCCGTCTCTCCCTCTCTCTCGTTTACTCACTTGGTTTCCTTTCGGTTTTCTTTGGGTTTCTTTTTCTGGCTAGTTGAAATATTGCTTGCTGGTTTTCAAACACTTGGCACTTTTTCTTACTTCTATTCTCCCCTTTGCTTCTTCTCTCTTTTGGACTTTGACTTTTAGCGGCGTCTCATTATGCAATCACGAATCGGACACTGGCACAACACACACAACATTTGGCTAGTGGTGGGGTGGCGTGAGGGGGGGACCCGCTGCTGGCCTGCCCATGCCTAGAGTCCACTTTGGTTCTCGCTTTCTTTCGCTTTCGCTTTTTCTTTCATTTCACTTTTCTTTCTCCTTCGCATGCTGTTACTAGAAATGTTGTCGCTGCTGCCACATCTGCTGCTGCTGATGAGCTGCAATCAATTTTGCATTCTGCAATTTGGGAGACCTTTGCATGAGTGTGGGTGGATGCGGGGGAGACTGGGATCAAAAGGTCCTCTAGTATATAAGGAAAACAGAGATCTAGCTACACAAATTTACCTAATACGGACATCTAATAGCTGAAGCTACCAATTATGTTGATATCAACAAGTCGATAAAAGCTGTTCAAAATCTTTAGAATATTTTTATATTTTTATTACACAAATGTGTTTATAATTTACTTTAATTAATCAATTAAATGAGAACTGTCATTTCTATACCTCATGGCTATATACTATATAAATATTCTATTCTTATTTTTCAGATTAAAACTGTTACACTGTTAAATGCAAAACGATTAAAATATGAATATTTGTTCAGCTTCATCCCCAAGGAAAATACTTTAAATATGCATATTCGTTGATGAATTCTTGCTTAGCTTTGACTGATTTCTACACTTCGTTGGTTGGTTCTCCTGAGGGACCTTTTTAATAAAAGAAAGTGTCGGGTGTCGGGTGTCGTTTTTGGATCCATTTTGCCATTAAAGCATCCAAAATTACAGAGCAGACGGCACGCGAAGATCATTAATTTCAATTATAGCGCAAACAGAGAGAGACACAAAATCTGGGGGCTACAAAAAATTACAGAGCTTGTCGCGCACTTGGTTGAGTTTGGGGCGGGGGGTTGGGGCATGTGATGTCTGTTCTCTGACTTTATATGTTTACGGGATATTTTTGTGTCACACTTTTCCGTCCGACCCCCCGTCAACCCATCAACGAATGGTCGTTGCCGTATCCGTAACCGTAACCGAATTGGAGTTTCAGGCGAAACCCACGTGCAAGCTGGCCGAACGCTGAACGGTGAATGTCGCAGAGGAGCCTTCGTCTCGGCAGTTTCCCACGCAACCGTCGTGGAAGCTGCGTGAGCTTGACGCAATTTCCAGGGCGGGCGGCGGGGCCATTGGCCCTTCCAGTGCTCGGACACGTTTTGTTTACGCGAATAATTTTCACATGTTTTGGCTCTTTTATTCCCTAACTAAATCGAACCGTTCTATCGGGTGGGGGTGCAAATGGGGGTTGCAAATGCCTGGTTTAATTGATCAAAATCAACCTCGAATTAGTTTCGCGACGGAAAGGGAATCGTTTTCCGCGTTACGTATACGCCGCGTGTGCCATCCACCTGCACTGTAGCGCCATCGAAAGCGACTGCCTGCCTGCCACTGAATTCAAGTCCGATTCTGAGTCCGGAGTTCCCCGTCTCAGGCCCGTTTAGCAGGCCGTGTTTTGCAAGGATTTTCCAGAGGCAGAGGCAGTTATTTGTTTTTGGCGCAGGCGCCTGACAGCATTTACCGGCTATGCTCGTACTTTCGGTATAACAGATTCGATTCTGTGTGTTGCCCGAACGGACAGTTTCCTTCCTGCTTCCCCGCGCTCCTTCTGTGTGCTGCCAATTTATTGTTTACTCTGTTCACACTCTCTCTCTCTCTCTCTCTCTCTCTCTTTGTCTCTGTGTAATGGCAAAACGTCATCAGTGTGAGTCGTATAAACAAATCACAAACTTTGGGGCAACATTTCCATGTGCTTGCCCCCCTGTTCATCCGCTACTGGCACTGGCACTGGTGCTGGTGTTGTGGTTTTGTCAGCTCACACAATTGTGTCCGTTCAATTTTATGAGACACTGTTAATTGTGGTCAGCCATTTTCCTCTTGTCCGGCTAATTGCTGCGGTTTCTACCACGTACGGTGTCCGATTGCCCATAAATATATGCACAAGAGCTGTAAATATTAAGTGGCAGAGGCAGAATCGGAGGCAGTGGCAGTGGCAGTGCATTTGTTTTGGCAAGCATTTCTATAGGAAGGGAAGGTATTTGGGGGCAGTGTTCTATTTTGGAACTCTTCAGAATTGAAGTTTATGTACTTAAATCTCATTCACATATGTACAATATATTTCTGCTGGCTAATTTGCTTTGTATTTTGTAATTTTGTAAAGCCAATACGGCAGCCCCATGTACTATAATAACCTCTATAAGCCAACGGCAACACTAGTTCATAAGAATACCAAATATACGGCCACATTAAAAACGCTCGATCACTTTGTGTGTGCCATCCCCGTTATAAAATAAAGAGCGAAAAAAAAGAGACATTGTGGTACTACAGTTCTACATATGGGCATTTCTCTGACGAGGTCGACCGAGGCCAAAAAATTAAAATTCAATAAAAACGCATTTGAATATAGTTTTCTCGGGATTTTACTTTTAAAAGATATTGAAAATCCGCCAATTGAATTAATTGACATATAATTTCATTAACTTTGATCTGAAAACCTATTAAAAATAGCAAAAGTTCACTTTTTTGGTATTTTTTTGGTATTTTTTTGTCATGTTCTCCATTATTTTTTTCGCCTATAAGAAAGATGATTCCTGATAAAAGTTTTTCTTCAAAGTCTCCCTTACATATTGAACTATCTAAAAAAAATCCCAGAAAATTTTTTCAATATCGGTTAACGGAATTTTTGTAACATTTATATAGCCAAGAAATTTTTGTCCCGTGCGACATGTCCCGTGCGACAGAGGTTAAAATTGAATTAAAAAAAAACTACAAGCCATATATGCTTCAAATTATAACCATTTTAAAGAGTCATCAATGCAGAACATTAATCAGAAATTCGCATAAAAATATCGCCTCAACTTACGCTGAAATCTGAGTTTGAATTGGTCGCCGCGAAAACCACTTCTATATTTGTCCCGTGCGAATACCATGGTTTTTTGCAAATATCTCGAAAACGAACAGTAGCCCAAAATAGCCCTTAGCATCAGCTATAGAGCTAGTCAAGTGGCGAATCATAACGGTAAAACAATTTTGAAAATCGGCTTTTTTTTACATTTTTACAACTTGAAATGCGTACGAACGTCCCGTGCGACATCAGAGAAATGCCCATATACTCTCCCAATCGTTAGAATAGAACCACTCTTCATTCAGTGTTTATAGGAAAAAATCTTAAGCAGAAAGTAAAAAAAATTTAAAAGTAATAGAAACCAAAGAAAAGTCAAAGAAAATGGCTGGAATATCAGTAAATTGTGGCATCAAAATGTTGACTTTCTGCTGGGAAAAACGTTGTTCCATGGACTTTCGGTATTTGGGAAAATAAATGAGAAGGGATTTTTCTGTTAAGGGAAAAAGGGATCATGCGAAATGGCGATCAAGTAAAAAATGAACCAGCTTCGGTACCTTGGGACAAAATTGTGACAACCGTTCGTTACTGGAAGCTAGCGCCAATTCAAACTGTTATACAAAAGCGAGCCGAAGAGAGAGCAAGCGTGTGGGAGAGCCAGAGAAAGACTCTCTCTCCATCTCTGGCTCTGTGGCTGTTTGGCCTGCTTTCGTGAAAGGGCGAAAAACGTGAGGGGGGAAAAACTGTTTGGCGACGCCATGGAAATGATGACGTAAATTGAAACCAAAAGCTGCTACGGCAACGAAATCTATTTGCAATGTGCAAGGGTAGGGGGGGAGCCTACCTAACGACCCTACCACCTCCTCCACCTCCTACTCTGCAGCACCACCTGACAGGTGGACGCAGCCGTTGTAGCCATCTCCAAGTGCATATTTGTCGAGTCGCTGAGTGCACTTCTGAGAGACATGGACAGGGGCAGCTACAGATACAGATACCACAGATACAGATGGAAATATTGAGGCAGCCAAGGCAGAGGCATGCATTGACTTGGTCGTTGCTCTAATGACATTTGCCTTTGGTTTGTTTGTTTCGTTTCGCCTGCTGCTGTTCTGCTGACAAACGCTTTCCGTTTCCGCTTAAATGCATGCTGTACCCTGTGTTTGTTGTGTGTGTGTGTGTGTGTGTGTGTTTGTTGTGTGTGTGTGTCTGTGGGGGTCTTACTCATATTCTGCTTGCCACGTCACAAAATGTTTTGGTTTTGATTTCAGAAGCTTTTAGTTTGTTTGTTCTGTGCAGCACGAAGAAGGATGTGTGTGTGTGTGTCCTTCTATGTCCTGTGTGCACTTTGTGCTCAATTTTGCGTTTTCTATTTCTATTTTTAGCCCAACACTAAACCAAGCACAAAAGACAGGGGGGGCCCCAAAGAGGGGTCTCCTCCACCGTTCATCAGAGAATGTTGCATAAATTAATCAACAATGATCCGTAGATAGAAATAAATCGAAGCTAACTGCCACACAGACACACACAGACAAATACAAAAGCTGCCCGAGACCGAGACCAAGACCTGACCCACTCAGGAGCGGCTGTTGGTCCACATCATTGACGTCACACGACGACCCCATCCACGGAGAGCCCCTGCAATCGTCCTGAAGCTGATGATGCAGATGGATGCAGACATTGATGGCATTGCTCTATAGGTAAGCACCCTCTTGACCTTACCCAAACTGTTTACACTTGTCACTGGCAAGGGCCCCAACAAGAAGACCCGAGATGGCCCTTGGGGCCTAGTCCTTAGTTTGATTCTCAGGGGTCGATTGTCAGGGGAGATGGTGGCGAGGAGAGCTGAGGGGATAATTGCCGTGAATGGATTCCGGGAGGATGACTGGCGCCAAACAATCTCTAATGAAACATTAACCTAATTTCCCAAGTTAATTTGTTAGCTGTCCGAATTTAAGGAAATTAGTATTGCTGTTTAAGCCAAATCAGAAGAGTATTATTTTGTGTGGCCTGAAATGGCATCCAAGTTCATTGGCAGCTCTCATACATTGCCCGAGGATTAATAGTTCTCTCATGTTGTATGTGCATTTGATTGGGTTCATTTCTTAGGTCTTCTTTGGGGGCTTCCATTGTCTTGCCCTCAACTTTTGTGGGGGCACTTTGTTGGCTGCCCCGACGCTTGGTCTGGGTCTTCTCTTGACCACGCGGGTCAGTTGCTGGACAGTCTCCACGTCGCGCGGTTCTCGACCAGATTAGTAGCTTCTTTCGTTTTCTTTCCAATGGCTGCCGCTGCTGTTGCCACCCCGGGGGCCACTGTGCTGCCGTCAGGACCTGCTGCCGCTCTGCCTGTTGCGGCACCTGCCGGCAAGGGTCCTGGCAATCTGCTGGAGATTGTTGGCGAGGCCAACGTTGTGAACTACATGAAGAACCGCCTGAGGAAGGGAGCCATGAAGCGCAAGGGCCAGGAAATTGTGAATGGGCATAGGTTTGGGATGCGCTTCTTCAAGCAGCCCACCTACTGCGGCCACTGCAAGGACTTCATCTGGTGAGCGGCATCTGGCAAGGACAGGTCCAAACATTTGAAACAGCCTTGCAGAGGATGACATCATTTTGAGCAGCACTCAGCGTAGAGATCTAATAATATAATCCTAGTATCCTAGCACAGATCCCAAAGTACAGTCTCCTCTGCAAGGGTATCCAAAGCCGCGGGGCCCCGAAGCCGGATAGTTTTTCTGGAAATTTCCCGCTGTTCTCTAATTTAATTAGCTCTCTGCTGGTTGACACAATTTTCGTTGTTTTCGCTGCTGCTCTTTTTCCCTTTTTGCGCTTTCCGCTTCGCATTGTTGCACTCGTGGACGTGGACAACGTGGGACGGGATTAGGGGCTTTGGCAAGCCTGGTTTTCAGTGCGAGGGTGGGTTGAGCTGTTTTCCCCAATTCACAAATCACAAATGCGGAAAACGTTGTTAATTGAGTTGCACTTGTGTTTTGCATGCCACATGCCACAGAGTGCCGCTTCAACATCCACCAGAAGTGCTGCAAGTTTGTGGTGTTCAAGTGCCCCGGCAAGGACACGGACTTCGATGCGGACTGCGCCAAGGTGAAGCACGGCTGGATCTCTACCACCTACACCACGCCCACCTTCTGCGATGAGTGCGGCATGCTGCTCCATGGCGTGGCCCATCAGGGAGTCAAGTGCGATAGTGAGTGGGCGTTTGCCAGGCGGCGATCCGTCTCTAATGGCTCTCATGTCACCCCTTTAGACTGCAACCTGAATGTGCATCACGGGTGCCAGGAGAAGGTGCCACCGATGTGCGGAGCGGACATCAGCGAGGTCCGCGGCAGGCTGCTGCTCTACGTGGAACTCAAGGGGAACAACCTCAAAGTCGACAGTAAGTGTCGGGGGTCTCGTGGGGAGGGTAACCAGGCTTTTGTTTAATATAGGAAGGATACATATCTTAACCCCCAGTCAAGGAGGCGGCCAACCTCATTCCGATGGACACCAATGGGTTCAGCGACCCGTACATCGCTGTCCAAATGCATCCGGATCGTTCGGGCAAAACCAAAAAGAAGACCAAGACCATCCAGAAGAACCTCAATCCGGTCTTCACTGAAACCTTCACTTTGTACGTTGTCCCTTCGCCTCCTTGCCCTGCTTTGGCCTGAAACTGAGAATACATTTTGTCCTGCAGTGAACTGCAGCCTCAGGATCGAGACAAGCGTCTGCTCATCGAGGTGTGGGACTGGGATCGCACCTCGCGCAACGACTTCATGGGCTCCTTCTCGTTTAGCATCGAGGAACTGCAGAAGGAACCGATCGATGGCTGGTACAAGTTCCTCTCCCAGGTGGAGGGCGAGCACTACAACATCCCCTGTGTGGATGCCGTCAATGATATGGCCCGTCTGAGCGATGAAGTCAGGGTAAGTGATCACCGATCACTGATCACTGATCAGTACAGTGCTTAAGGGTTTTCCTTCCTACCACAGCACGATCGGCGACCCAATGACAAGCGTCGCATGGACAACAAGGATATGCCACATAATATGAGCAAGCGCGACATGATCCGCGCTGCCGACTTCAACTTTGTCAAGGTCATTGGCAAAGGCTCCTTCGGCAAAGTTTTTCTGGCCGAGCGACGCGGCACCGACGAGCTGTACGCCGTAAAGGTCCTCCGGAAGGATGTCATCATCCAGACGGACGACATGGAGCTGCCGATGAACGAGAAGCGAGTGCTGGCCCTCTCCGGTCGTCCCCCCTTTCTGGTGTCCATGCACTCGTGCTTCCAGACCATGGATCGCCTGTTCTTCGTGATGGAGTACTGCAAGGGCGGGGATCTCATGTACCACATGCAGCAGTACGGAAGGTTCAAGGAGTCTGTGGCCATGTGAGTGATGCAGATCGCTATCGAGGCGGAGAGTTTGAGGGAAATTTCGTTTCAGATTCTATGCCGTGGAGATAGCCATTGCCCTGTTCTTCCTGCATGAACGCGACATCATCTATCGCGACCTGAAGCTGGACAACATTCTGCTGGATGGCGAGGGGCATGTGAAGCTCGTGGACTTTGGCCTGAGCAAGGCGGGAGTCACGGAGCGCGACAATACGCGCACCTTCTGTGGCACGGCCAACTACATGGCCCCGGAGGTTCGTAATTGATCGCATGATTCCTCCTGCAGCCTACGAGTATCCCGTATCTCTTTCAGATCGTTAGCTTTGATCCGTATTCAGTTACCGCTGACTGGTGGTCGTATGGAGTTCTGCTATACGAGTTCATGGCCGGACAGTCTCCGTTCGAGGGAGACGATGAGTCCACCGTCTTTCGGAACATCAAAGAGAAGAAGGCCGTGTTCCCCAAGCACTTCACCCAGGATTCCATGGACATCATAACCAGTGTTAGTATCAGAAGCATCCCTATCGAATGTCCGTTTGTAGATCTTTGTTTTCCCTTTGCCCAGTTCCTGGCCAAGAAGCCGAACAATCGCTTGGGAGCTGGACGATATGCCAGGCAGGAGATTACCACGCATTCCTTCTTCGGAGGCATCGATTGGGAAAAAGCCGAGGCTGGTGAATTGGAACCACCCATTGTGCCCAGAATTGTACGTATTCGTATTCCCTTGGCTTGAGAGTCCTTTTGGCAACTGTTTTCTTTCAGAAACACCGCAAGGACATTAGCAACTTTGATGATGCTTTCACCAAGGAGAAGACGGATTTGACACCAACCGATAAGCTCTTCATGATGAACCTGGACCAAAACGATTTCATTGGATTCTCCTACATGAATCCCGAGTTTATAACCATTCTCTAAAAGTCTTGGCTATGGCTGAAAGAAAGCTTTTATCCTAAGGTTGACCAAAAAATCGAAAGCTGAAGCTTAGATAAAACGGATAAAAGCTGAAAGCCTAGGGACAATTCTGGATACAAATAAAATCACATTGGGAGCTTGCAGCAATTTGTTTGAGCTTACAGTTTTTGCCACAAGTCTGAGCTTTCTCCCTCTCTTCCAATAGAGAACTTTCTCTCTGGCCATTCTGTTAACCTGACGGCAGAAGAGGCCCAGATAGCGAAAGCTGGCTTTCACTCTCATTTTCTTGAAGGGGTATACACACCCCTACATGTACGTATGACTGAACTCACCTCTCGGCACTTGGGGCATCTGCATTCGTTACGCATACGCCTCGTGTGCCCCCTCCGAAAGCAACTCCATTCCCAGAAGATTTCAGATTGGAGCACAGCAGTAGCTCCCAGCACTTCCAAAAACGGAACACAAAACTCATCAGCAGGACTGCAACATTAAAGTTTTGGCCATGCCAATGGCTTCTGAGAATCCAAAACTTGTTGCTCCTTTTTGCCATGAATATCTATATGGTTTCCATGGTTCTAACGAAATTTGTGCAAGCCTATTCCCAAAATTCGTTAGCCTCTGCCAACCGCAGTGGCTGCCAGTTTGCCAGTTTTGTGTTGCGAGCGTAAAATTGTTTTTGGCAGGTGCGCGCTCTGTGAGCTGCTGTAGGCGGAATCCGGTTGGAATCCGGTTGGCAAATAGTTTCACGGTAAGCCTGGAAAATATGGCTTTTTCCGCATTTTATATGAAAGACTCTCCTTTAAGGGTGACAGCGTCGCAGCTGGAAGATGGCAGCAGGATATTTGCAATATTGATTAAGAGGCCTCATCTAATCAGGACCTGAATCCGCAGTGAATGCAATTTCCGTTTGGGGGAAGTTTTTCTCGGTCTTTGTAAGTGAATTTCCATCAATCGCAGCTTCCGCTTTCCAAAGGGGCTCTGCTCTGCTCTTCCTCCTCCCGGCGAAAAACAGCATCCGCCTCCAACTGTTTGCACTCTATTAGCGGCAATTTGCAGTTGACGTGCACTTTTCACGGCTTTTAGACACGTTCCAATGTCTCTTCGGCCATGTCCTCGGTCTGCGGGCAGCGTCGGGTGCACAGTGCAGAAATCGCTTGCACTGCTGTCCTTGCTGCTGTCCTGCTGTCTCCTCATCCGCTGCTCCACCTCATTCCGCTGCTCTTCTGCTCTGCTTCGCTCTGACATCGACATCCTTCTATGCCCTTGTCACCGCAACATGTGCCTTTGGTGTCCGCCTTTTCGGTTTGGTTTGGTCTGGTTCGTGGTTAAGGGTCGGGTGTTGGCCTTGTTGGCGTTTGGCAAAGGACAGCGGAACAACACAGCGCATAAGGATGTACTAAAGTGCTTAACACAATATAAATAATGGTCAAAAGGCAGGACGTAAGAGCGTGGGGGCATGGTGTCTGGGGCTCAGCGATATATTCAGCGTGTAATAAAATGGAGCAGACAGCAGCTTAAAGGAATCCCGCCGGTTGGCATAGTTTTTCCTTGGCCTTGATGGCATCCGCTGCTTAGAACTCTCTTCGGAAAATGTCGCTGGGTGGCTAAATTGTTAGCTTATAAATCAATTGGATTAGATCTGGATATGAGTCGTGGGAGAAAAACTGCTATTCACGAAGGAAAATGCTAAGTTTTACTACAATGTATTAATGACCACTTTAGTTTCATTCGAAATGTGAATCAGTAAAAGATGGGATAAGAATTTTAGCTTTCTGGTGACCCCGATTTCCGCACCCTCGAATGCCTTGATATAGAACCCAACAATTGGTATATTAAATAAATTTCCCTGTTCCTGAATTTCAACAAAAATCCATTGCAATTTTATGTACACTTGTCCATTTCTATGTGCTGTTAGGTGATGATAACGATAAAATTGCTACGCATTACTGAGCGTGTTTCTTATTCATGTATATTTCGTCCTGTCCTGCTCTTCTGCTTCCCTAATACCTGCGCTCCCTCTCTCTCTTTCTCTCTCTCTCCCTTATTGCTTCGCTATCTGTCTGCTTTCATACACTGTCACTTCCGTTTCCGCCTGAGTACCCGGACTGAATGTGGACTGCCTCGCGTGCCCCATTTTGCCGCATACCCATACCCGCTTTTTTTTTTGTGCTGCCACTAACTGCTCTGGCACTTGGACGCCACTCCTCGGATTCTGTGGCTGCTATGAGCTGCTGCTGGACGGTGACATGCATATGGGCTGGCCCCCCATAAAAACCACAAAAGCCGCAAAATATTGTACCAAATTAGCTGTATGATGCCTGTTCTGGCCTGTTCTGGCCCGTTCTGGCCTGTTCTGGCCTGTTCTGTCCTGGCCCGGTCTGCGTGATGGTGTTGCTGATGTCCGGAATAGAGATCCGATTCGATGTCGCCTAATTTCATTTCTGCGAGGCCTTCGGTCGTGGATGAGAGGAAAAGCCAGGGATTTATTAGCTAAGTGAGTCTCATGGCCTGCCTAAATATTTAAACTGACTCCCAGGTGGTCTCATTGTATTCCCCACTCCTGTTGCATGCAGCATCTCCCTCAACTCTACTCCTCTCCTTGCCTCTCCCGTATGGGGCAGCGGCAACCTCTGCTCATCCAGAATGCAAACATTGCCCGTGGAATTGTTTCAGCAGCACGTGGCGCCAGTTTTGAGCACTTAAACAAACAAACTGTTGCCCCAGCGCTAGTGACTGTCTCTTTGTGTGTGTGTGTGTGTGAGTGTGTGTGTTTATGTCCTTGTTTGCTTTTGTTCTTGTACCTCTTTTTGTGTAGCTTTTTCACAGCTGTTTGCCATTTGGCAGTCGCCCAGATGCAAAGTGCAACAATTTGAACTTTTTTCCCGAGCTCCCCGAGGGCGGAGAGTGCCATCAAATGAAGAACTACTCGTACTCGTAGCAGCGATGCTCTGGCTCTCAGTTCTCGAATAGAAAGACAAACTACGAGCACATTCCACAGCTGGCATTCTCGTTTCCATTCTCGTTTCCATTTCCACCCATAATCAAATAAATTACGACACCAGTGAAGCGCAGAAGCAGAAATGGGAGAAGAGAACTAGAAGTTCTGCCAGAAACTCAGCTTGCAATTCGAGCAGTGAAATATATGAGTATTTGCATAAGCCAAAGCTCCTCGGGACCTCCAAAACTGAAATGTAAAATGTACACAAATAAAAACAAATTTCAAATTGCTGGACATAAAAAAAACATAGAGCGTAGAGTGCTCCAGCGAGGCGTGAAGCTTTTACTGCCCTCTCCCTATCGCTCCCCCACAAGGAGGAGTGGTGATCAGTTTTTATGGCAAAAGCACTAACGCGTGGAGAGTACAAGCTCAGTATTTGACTTCCCAAAAAAGCTCACATGGGTATGGGCATGGGCCGCAGAAAGCTTAAACAGCAAAGATCACGTTTTGCAAGGACTGTCTGTCGTTACGAATAAGCGGATAAATAAGTGAAAGGAGAGCTACAGCCCAGCAGCAACAGGCAGATCAATTGTTTAATCCAGTGAAAGGATTAAATTACAAACCTAAATTTTATCGCCAGCCATTACCATATCAATGAAGAGATGCGGACTGGAATTTACTTGGCCTGTTCAATATGCAAATCCTATTAAAGACTTTGTTGTTTCTTGCTTAAAGCGCATGTACGAGTATCTGCACGGCTTCTGACACACGCCACGCCATCAATCCAGACACACAGGCGACTAATAAACACAAACAAGACTTTCACACACACACACACACATCTACATTCGAGTAGAGGGGAAAATAGAGAGACGTTTGCATATGGGGGAAAACACACATGGAAAAGCTGGTTTTATAGACCAAACGTGATGGTTAAGTGTGGCCAGGGGCGTATGGCAAAAAGGAAGTGCCTTTGTCCAAGTTCTGTGGCAGAAACTTCAGGGTAAAACTTCTTTTGAAAGGGGAATTTGAAATGAAAACTGGGATTGTCTAACTTTAACTTTTCAACTATTTTTTTTCGCATTTTTTTTTGGTACGTTGGCCCCTTTTAAAATTCTCTGTGGCCACGCCACAAAACTTTCACACTGACACACTAAGCACACAAACATTTGGCATGCATATTGGACTGGTTCTGTTCTGTGTCCTGCACCCGCACCCGCACCCCAGTACCGTACAGTTTGGGTTGGCTATTGGCAATGCAAACAGCAGCATGAAATAATTATACAGGACTCCTTTTCACTAAATGGACGATACGATGCCACAGGTCCCGCACAGGTCCCATTCGAGTCGGGTCCCAGGCGTCCGGTATGGTATGCTGAATCCACATTCGCACTATCCTACGTGGCTACAGGATATCCATATGTACATATGTATGTATATGTATGCACATATATTATGTCTATAGTTTCCACACAAAGACGCACACCCCACACCCACACGCTTCAATGATTTTTTCTCGACTTTCTCTGCTTTCACCTCACCTCCCTCCCTGCTCCCTACTCCACCAACAGAGCCACGCGCTGGTTATTCAGTGAGCGATATGACCAAAGTTTAGTCGCGTTCCGAGTTCTCGTGCTCTAATTAATAAGTGATGCCCGCGAAGAGTGTGAGCGACAGAGACAGAGAGCCTGTGGTGGGTTTGTTGTGGGTGGCACACACGCAGCTAAGGAATTTATGGCACAGTCCGTTGCATCAAGCTATAAGCTACAATAAAAATAAAAATGAGAATATAAACGAGAGAGTAGTGGTCGTTTCGAAGACCGAAGCTGTTGCTACTCTTGCAGATCGATTGTGTTGATGGGGGCAGTCTTCCGATTACGAGTCTACGAGTACCATGAGTAAAGCGGTAAACAAACTGCCTGTGCTCTTTGGGAAAGGGTACAAAGTAGATAAAAACGTTGCGCATCACAAAGGCTTTTGTCCAATAAAATAGACAAAGTAAGTCGCTTAAGTCGGTCGCTTGTCGTCCTGCTCTCCCTCACAGTGCACATTTCTCGCTGCTCGCTTCTCGCTCCTGCATCCAGGTTCGCTCTTCCAGTGCACACCTCTCGCTCCCTTCGTTGCGTTTGTTACGCTTCACTGCCGCTTAAAAGCGCAGCCCCTGTGCTTCTCTGATTGTCGCCCACCTAACGGTAAATGTGTCCGCTACTCCGACGCTGTCTCTGTCTCTGTCGCTGCTCTCCTCTGTTATAGCGTGCATCAAAGCAAAAGCAAAAGAATATGTAGTTCTGTTCTGCTCTTCTCTTCCCTGTCGCAGCTTTGGTTTTATTCCATTTTGATTGCTCACGTGGCGGCCTGCACAGGAGTTGGCTTAGGCTACAGCAAAGCGTTGCGGATCCATGGCAATAGGGTATCACCAAAGACAATATAAACACTGTGTTTATATTGTCTTTGGTATCACTGTACCCGAATTGCCAATCCATCAGCCGAACAACATGCGAGCACGAATACGAGTACGAGTATCTTTGCTTTTAATTTGTTAGCCACCACAGCATCATCGATATAACGAAAGCTTAATCAAGCGCAAAAACCAGGATACTTTTTCTGCGGGCAACAAGCTTTCACATCGGCAGAAATGTAAAAGCAAAACAGGGAGGGAAAATGCTGAAATTAAATGAAAATGCCTTGGCAATGCTGATACCGTTACGTGAGCATTTACACTCAAAGATGTTTTAATGAAAATGCACATAAATTCACAAAACACAGCAGGGGCGGAGAGCCATGTAGAAGTAAAACAGAAATCTTGAGGATGGCCAAAGGCACGGACGGACAAGAAATACGTACGGGACGGGACGGGATACCTTTGCTGGCTCCAGTTTGTGCCACTCCTTGACGCCACAGCTTAAGTGGCCAATTGTTTGCCGTTTATTGCTGTGGCAGACAGCGTTGATGATGCCACATAATGCATTATTCGCAATAAATTTCAAGGTCTCTTCCATCTACCATCTACCATCTTGTTCTGCATGCGAAAACAGTTTATTCGCATTATTTGCAAATTGACAGGGACAAGAACACCTAATTACTCCCCGCCGTGCACTTGTTCCCCTTCACCCTTCACCATTCACCCTTCAAATAGGTTATCCCCATCGAATCATTGAGCCAGGCGGCAGATGCCAATTTGCGTTGACAAAACTGCCAGAAAGATAGACAATTCTTTTCAATTTTGCGAACTGGCAACTGGGCTTCCCAGGAGAGTGCCAGAAACCAGTGGCCAGAGGGGGCACTGGCGGGGGAAAAGCGTTACGCGTACTGCATACAAATGAGGAGAGAGAAAAGAGATTGTTCCGTCTTACTGCTACCTACATTTATCCAGGAGATTTTAACCGGAATGAAATTGATATAAATCAATTTGAAAGTAGTAAGGGACAAAAATACACCCACCCACCCAGTATTCTCGCAAATTCCCTCAACAAAATGTATTCCTCCTTGGAATAGGAGATTTTCTGGAGAATTGCGTGAGTGGGAACATCCTCTGCAAAAATCCAATAGACCATATGAAAAGCACATGAGTAATATCACTGGGGGTTTCAGAAGGAGAGCCATAAGTGAGTGCGGATAAGCGACGACGACGAGGACTCTTCCCAATAAGCCACACGACTCACACAGAGCGACACGTGCCCCATACAAATATGTGCGCAGGTTTTGTCCGTTATTCCTTTTGATTAAAAATGCAGGTTATATAATGAAAGTTGTGACGAAACGCAGGAAATTCCGCAGTATTTATTATGTACACAAATGTGTGCCCCAGCGAATTACGAGCGACACAGTGTCTGCCACTTGAATCGGGGCTTCAACATGCAACAAATTCAAATCATTAGGCCAAATGCCAAGCAGCTAATGTTGCGTGCAAATAATCAAGAGCCAAACAGAAGGACAGGACCTGCCTGCGGACCCAAATTGAGAAGTGGCAAAAAGGTCAAGTGTAAAGACAAATACAAATAGATGGGGAAACAACCGGGGACAAGGGGGAAAATGGCCGGGAAAATCACTCTATTTGTTTGGCATAATTGTAGAAGGCAAAGTCGAGTAGCAGATGAAAAGGGTGGAAAAGTAAATAGCCATTTACATTTTGGGCAATGGAACGGAAAACTCAAGGCGCTGCAGAGGTCTAAAGAAGTTCGATGATGGACAACCTTTGGTCTAGAATACCTTGATTTTCATTGAAATTATCTAGAATAATTTCTTTCCTGTAGATTTCCACAGCTTCCTTGCTCCCTGAACCTTTCACCCTACTCTCTCCACGCATTTTGTAGTCGTTCTATCGTAGATAATCTTTAATAAATCGTTTAAGGAGCAATTCCCAAGTTTATCCAATAAATGGCTGCCATTCGCTGGAAGAACTGTAAAGTGAAATTGAAATTCGATTGAATATGAGACCCGATCATCGTCATCGAAGCAGTCACCAGCAGGCAGGATGGCAGGGACAGGGACTGCTGCATCAGCTGCAGGCACGGAGATTAGAGCCAGACTCGGTTTTTTTTTGTTTTTGTTCCGCTTGCCATTTATAGGCAGAAATTGCTCAATTGTAAAAGAAAATGGTGGCAGGAGTGGGTCAGGGGTCAGGACAGGGGACAATGGCAGTAGCAGAGCCATAGCTCGGTCGACCTTTCTTTCACTGGGAAAGTTTTTCGTTTCGGAAATAGAAAAGTTTTTTATGAAGAGCGAGAGAGAGAGAGCGAGAGAGAGAGCGAGAGAGAGAGCGAGAGAGGGCAAGAGAGAACGAGAGAAGACGAGTGTATGAGTGGGAGACCACGCGTGTCCTTGACAAACGGGAAGCAACAATTGATGTGTAAAAACGTGCTGTGAACCAAAATGAAAATCCTACAGACAACAACAACAAAAAAGTGAATAAACTTTTCTACCCCTTACCTAAGACCCCTCGACTGCTCGACGAGGAGAAAATCAATAATAAAAATCTTGAATATCATGAAATCAGTGAGCGTACGATATAAATAATAAATCTATGGTGTACCGAGCAGTAGGAGGAAGAGGAGGGCCGCAAAGGATGAGCAGGCTTCGCAGGAGTATCTTCTCTCAATGTTGCACTATTAGTATTGGGGCAAGCGCAGCAGGCCAACCCCAAAGACCTTTACAGCAACCCTTTACCACAGCCGAATAAACAACTTTTGAGTTAATTGTGAGGAAAATGGAACGGACCGTGGACTGCAAGGAAAGGGAAGGTAATGGAAAGGAAGGGAAGGGAAAAAAGCGGAAGAGACAGGTGGCAGCTCTCAGGCGAGCAATACAGAGGGCAACAATAACAGTTGGCAACAGCTCTCGGCAAAGCGGAAACGGAAATGAGTAACGAGTAACTGGAAAACTGGGAAACGGCCAGGCCCCAGCAGCAAAAGAAAGCGCCAAAAGAAAGCGGAAACGGCAACAGCAACAGAAACAGCAACAGGAGGAAGACGAGACGAGACGATTGGGAATGGGAATGAGAGCCCAAGGAAAGAAAAGTAAAGTAAAGCAAAGCAACAGTTCAACTGTAAAAACATTAAATGAAAATGAGGCAGGGAAAAGGAAAAGCAACGAGAAGGACAAGGAGCACAAGGATTCCATGACATGCGGAGAGGAAAAGACCTTTAACGGTACACATAGTTGTGGGTACAGCGATACAAGCTTCCCTTCCCTGGGGCGAAAGCTACGATGAAGATGACGGGACAAGCAGAGGATGTGCTCTGGATGGGGGGTGGACTGTGGCAGTGGCAGTGGCAGAAGGATGCGGCTGTGGATGCGGCAGGAACCGTTATTATGTGTGTGGCTGTGGGCAAACAACGGCTCGTACAAGGCGTGTTAGCAAGCAAAACATGTTAGCTTGTGTCAAGTCAGAGCCACAGCCAGAGCCACAGCCAAAGAACGGACCTGCTCTGGGGGCCAAAGAATAAAGGTGGAAAAAATCGAATAGAAGAAGAAAACAAACAAAAAATCGCTCCAAGGCTGCCAGTAGGTACAGTGGAAAGACCGAATCCGAAACCGAATAAGGAAAAGGCAGATTTCGTATCCTGCAAATGCTTTGGCCAAAAGGATTTTATTCACACCCCCATCCACCTGAAGGTGGAGAATTGGAGTGTAATTTAAAGCAAATAGAAATGCAAAGAAAACACAACAAAACTTAAACAAAAGAAATGAAAGGTATTTAAATTTTTAACTCGATAAGATATTATACATATGTACATACATAAGTTATCGAACATAACTATGTATGTACATATTATGAGAGTACACACACAAAGTGATAAGGCGTCGGTCCCCTGCAGTACCAGCCGTGAGCGATGACGAATGTCAACGACAATGTCATCTAGGCGTTGACGCCCGCTAAGCCGAACCCTTTATTTTCTCTCTGTTTCCTTCTTTTCCGCGCGATCGTAATAGATCGGCTCTGCCGATCGGTCGAAGTACAAGACAATTTGGTTTTTTTTTCTTTTGGTCTCTTTTGCGCCTGCGTCGGCAAAGCATTCTTGCTTTGTTCGCCATGCATTTGCTATTACGTTACATTGTTACAATTGTGCGGAAAGAGTTGGACGCGAAAATGCAGTGATTTAGTGAAAAATATCTATATTATTTATTATTACCAGGTAAGTCAATGCACTAATACACTAAATAAACATAAATGTGATGTACGCGTGGTAAATTATGAAAATATCAATTGCATATAATGTCAAATTTGTGAAATTGTGAAAAAACTGAGTTCAATGTATCGCTGCATTCACATTGTATTTATTAAATAAATATAAAATAAATAAATAAATACTTCTTTTATGCTCTTTAATTGTTGTGCCCTTATGCTCCGACTAATATGTATAGTATGGATTAAAAGAAGAATAAAGAAATATAATGTGAATGCATAACCTGCGGTGGGCCCGAAATTTCAATTTTAAGCAGTTCAACAACAAAAACAGACAAGCAACCCTTATATGCGAGGCCTGAGTCAAGCAGGTACATATTTTGGCACGTGATTTGTTTTTGTTGTAGGAGTAAATGCACAGAACACCGCTGATCTACAGTGAGCATTGCTTTTTGTTTAAACAACTCTTTTACAAATCGAACATATTTTTGGAATTTTGATCTTTACTTTCCTATGTAATTGCAACCAAATTAATAGTATTTTATAGAATAATCATTTTATTGATAGATCAACAAAATACGGAACACAATGGGGACGGGCGCATCCTGGAAGCGCATGGAAAGTAAGTCTTTACAAGTCAAAAAACTAAAAAAAACATAATAAATTAATCTGTATTATTTCAGTGGCGATGCAATTGAAGTTACCGAAAGAACCTCAGGGATTCCCAAAACTGACATACATATGTACATAATTGTAGTTTTAAATAAAAGCAAAAGAAAATAAATGAATATACTGCTTACTTATATACGCCTTACTTTTTCATTTAAAATCTTCACTTATTATATCGCTTATTTTTTCGAGAACATCATCCCTTGCTGTATGCCTTATTTTTCGGCTAAAATCATCGCTTATAGTAAGCCTTATTTTTCGGCTAAAATCATCGCTTATAGTAAGCCTTATTTTTTCGAGAAAATCATCGCTTATAGTAAGCCTTATTTTTTCGAGAAAATCATCACTTATAGTAAGCCTTATTTTTTCGTATTTCTCGATGACCATGTCATCCCCTATGCTCCTAGGACATCGCAATGTTAATGTCAGCAGTTCATCGTTCCGCGCGTCATCACTTATGTCAGCGGGGGTGCTCACGCTGACATCGATGTGTGAGCACATTTGTAAGCGATGACCCGTACTGCAGGGTCTACACATTTGTAATGTGGCCGTATATTAAGTATTCTTATGGTATTATCTTATGTACTAGTGTTGCCGTATTGGCTGAATTAGCTTATCCTACCACAATATTTACATTTATTCCAATAAACACAGCTTAGCAAATCCCCTAGAAGTACCCCTTTGCTGAATCCAATTAATCGAAGCTATTGAACATCAAAACACTTGAGGAAGAGTCAACACTAATTGGACATTTTACTCTCAGCTTCGCTGCACAGGACAACAGCTGCCGAAAGGATTAGAATCTGCAGTGCCGCAAAAGAGAGAGAGAGATAGGGAGGCAGCAGAAGGAGCATCTACTAAGCCAAGTGCGTAGCCATTTCTCTCAGCACGATGCTCACTTGCGGTGCACCGCATGTGGGTAAGCCACATGCCACATGCCGCAGGACTCGTTCTCGTTCTCCTGCTCCTGCTCGACCATTTCTAGGAAAGAATAAGCCCAATCAATGGCCGCTGGCACTGTGAGAATGAGTTTGTTTCCTTGTCATGATTTTTGGCTCATAAGAGAATGCCAAAACGAGGAAATCTGCAGAGGAACGGCAGAGAAGCCGGAGGATGAAGACGCCTCGACAATGTGTCGCTGGGTTGGCTAACGGCTAACGGAAACTCGGCAGGAATTTAAGTGCTTCCGCCTTCAGTATTGCCCCCTACTAGGGTGTGTCCCAGGGCGAAGTGAAAAAGATGAAATCAATAAACGAAATCATAAACTGGAATGCCACAAGAGGCAGGGTCGAGTCAGAGGTAGTCGGAGTGGGAGTGGCCAGGCCAGGCAGGGCATGTGCATGACAGGTCAAGGAAGCTGAACGAAGCCAGTTGGCAGCCTGTCAATTTCCCAAAATACCCATATGCTTTGGCTAGACCCACCTTGGGGTCCGGACAATTTTACACATAATTCTATCATTCATCAAGAGCGGAACAGCAGCGGCAAGCAGAGGCGAGTGGTAAAACAGGTCAAAGGAAATGTTTTTCGGGTAAAAAAATCAATAATAGCATATGTGAGGCTAGTTACAGCAGCCTCAACTCAAGAGTTTGAGTGGATCAGAACTAATCCCCATGACCAAGTGGAAAGGATTCAAAGAGTTGCCATGTTGCGGCTTAGAGGGAGATTTCCAGAAACGAGCTGAAAATTAAATGTTTGAGCCCACCCTCACACCCACACCCCCACTCGCACTCGCACTCCCATCAGTACGCCCACAAGTACACCCAGTGTACACCCAAGTTTTGCAAACAGATAGAGCTCTGCCGCTTGCCACAGCAGTTGACTCAGCTTGCCACATTTGCTAATTACTTTTTGGCCACGGACACGGTCTGGTGGGGGCTGACGGGGACTTCTTGTGCTGACCTCAGTGAAAACTTGCCGCAAACAGGAGGCGTTTTCAATAAACGGGAGCACACAAATTAACAATTACATAAAGCCAGGGCCCAAACAGGTGGCCCAGACTCATCATGAGGTAAGTGTAGAGAATATCATAATTATAAATGTGCCAGAAAAGTGCTGTGCCTGAAATAACGAATCAAGAGAGGCAGGCATAGCCAAAGCCCACCCCAAACAAAATCTGTCCAGATGAATCAGCCTCGTCTCAGGCCATCAGTTACTTGCCATGGCGCTGGCACATTATTTCGTGCCAGCCATGCACAGCATGCGTAATTATGTCCATGTAATCAATCCCAGACATTGCTCGAGGGCGAGCAGGGGAACTGATATGCCCTGCCCTGCCCTGCCGTGGCAACTGTTGCGCCTGGAGGAGGAGCGTAGCCCCCAAAAGAAAGCAATAAGCGGCAATCGTAAATTCAAATCAAGTGCCTGAAATTGCCAGATAAAAGCAAATTCTGCTCCTCACACACGCACACATGAGGGCGTCGGATGGGCAGGGCAGGGCAGACAGCCTCTAGCTAGGGTATCAACGGATGCTCCATACTTCTGTCTCTCATTTTCCTCTAAATATAGCTCTTTTCATTGATAGAAGAACAGATCTCGGGGTCAATAGTGAAGTTCAATGGATGTGGAATGAAGGTTTACGAGAGCTTTCAGGGTGTCAGGTGTCGGGGTCACCCGCTTAGGTTGTGGTCCTCAGAAACTTGGTGTGTCTTCTCCCCCATCAATCTATGCCGTGTACTTTCATCAGTTTTGCTCTGCTCCCGTAAGTTCCTCAGTTGATGCCATGCTTGACCCCGTTAGCCCCGTTCTTGACTGCTTTCCACCGTAAACAGTTTCTGTCCTGGCTTGCCCTTTGTAGTTCACTCACGCAAGCAGTTTAATTGAAGTTTAAAAACAGTCCACCAGCCCCACAAAAACAACTCTTTTTGCCTCTCCATGATTCATCTCTTTTTGAATTATTTTCTATCTTTCAGAGAGAAAAGATTACAGGGCATTCATTGGGTGACCCACCATCTGCTCTAAACATTATTATCTCCATCTAGGGGTACAAGGACGAGTAGACAGCGTTGCCAGCACATCGCACAATTTATAATGTTAATACTGAGCGCTGCTCTGCTCTGCTGTACTCTGTTGTGCTTTGCTTTTTACTGCGCCTGAGCCTCTCTGTTGGTTGCCTGCCAATCTCCCTGTCCTGTGAGGCCACACCACACTTTTAGCACATAATAATAGTCCGGGCCATGCAATTACTAAGGGTCAGAAGGGGTGGTTAGGCAGGAGAAGGAAAACAGATAAAGAGAAGGCACAACGACAACGTTTAGTGTGAGTCCCGGGGACGGTATGGGCACTTAAAGTCAGCCCAGTGTAAAAAGGACTCGACAAAGACTGGCCCTGGCACTGGGATTGGCAAATCGATAGATGTTTGACCCCAAAAGCAGGCTTTCTTCAACTTTAGATATTCAACTCCTCAAAGTCTCAATCTGTTGCTGATGAGTTGAACTATGGGATATTAGATGAATAGTTTGGGCCGTGAATCAGCTAACAAGTTACTGAGTGAGTGGATAGAAATGTATATCTGGGGAGGACCAACTTTTTGTTATCCTTTTGGCTTCATATTCATTGCCTCTCGTTTATCCTAGATGAGTGGCTTGTTCGTGGAACAGCTTCCGCGCTTGTGCCAACCAATTTGATTATGGCCAAGTGAATGGAGAGGAGGAGGAGCCAACCAGCCCACTCAGCTGGTTGCAATCACAATCAGTCGGAGCAAACAAATTCCCAAGTGCTTGACATTGCAGACGCTGCAGACGACAGCAAGAAAAATCTTGAGAAAAACTGGGGAAAAACATTTGAAATCGAATGCTCCGTCCGTGATTCATTTAATGTCTGGTAAATCCAATTTCTATTTCAATATCGCCGTAATGAGCCATGCAGCGAAATAAGATGCCGCCAGAGTGTTCTTCTCCTCCTCGACACATCACCCATACGACCCGTTCTCCGTGCCTGTGCCCGTGCCTCTGGTGAGACCCCCATTAAAGCTACGGCCAATTGCTCGCCCATTGGTTAAGTTTTGTTAAATCCACATAACACTCAACATTTGTTGCATTGATTGTCTTCGTGTTTTTGGGCCAACACTTAAAAAGTTCCTCCAACTTTGAAAGTTGCCGCTGCCGTTGCCGTTGCCATTGCCTGAAAGCCAGGCTATTCCATTATAAATGGCATTCAACTGCCAGACGGACAGCTAAAGTGATGGCTAGACAGGGACGGATGGTCGTCAAGAGATGGGAATGGGGGCAGAGGGGGGCCGGGTGTATGTGTGTGTAGGACAGGTGTGACATGCTGGCCCACCCCCCTTCTACATACTTTGTACCACTTGTGCAACACTTTCATTTATCTTATTGAGCGCACTCTCATCTACATATAGTACACTTGTTCATGCCTTTAAGACGTGTTTCTCGACGCTATTGATACCCTAAAGTTTGTGAAGGAAGTGGGAAGGGGTGAAGGGGAATACACTACTACATAGCTTGTATTTGATTGTTTTGATTTATTTTCTATCTTTTGTCTCTCATCTTTCATCAGCTTATATCAATTCCCTGGCCTTTACTTTTCCAGGGTATTCCCAGTAGCATAAAAGGAATGAGCGTACATTTTCCATTCTGGTTTGTAATTAGCAAATGGCCTGAGCCGTCTCCAGTATCCTTAAGAGATTTGAATGAAGAAGCCTTGGCCGCCAGACTGGCTTCGTCCTCCGCCGCGCAGGAAGGAATCTCAGGAAGCGTTTACACTTCAATTCAATACGTTTAAGCAAGATTTATTCAGTTTGTTTACCCTCCGTCCGTGCTGGGAAAACTTTTCTACTCTTGCAATATTTATCCAGTCCATAACTTTCTTTTCTTGGACCCGGAGCAAGTTCAAGTCTCTGTAGCTGTTTCAGCGGGTCTGCGGGGGGGTCGTGGCGATAAAAATGGTAAATAGATTTGCAACAGCAACAAATCCTGTCCAGACCAGAGTCGAACCCATTGTCGCCTCCAAGTTGCATTGACTTTTGCATTTACCCATCAAAGTATCGGAGGAGCAAAGGAAATATCGTTGAAAGAGCAGTTTGTTGGTACGCCACAGGGAATCTCTATTCACCATTCTCCGCTTCAAATCAATGGAAAAGCATTTGAATTAATCGAAATATATTCGTACATGTTTGCATACATATTTTAGTGTCTGCTTGGGGGTGGGAGTCGGAGGGTGGGGGGAGGCATTACATTCAGGACTTTCCCAATTTCTGTATGCACATATGTAATATTTTCCCTCTTAGTGCCAAATTGGCCCAAAGGAGGGCCGGGCAGAGCCTGGTTGGGTGTGGGGATGGAAATCATTATTTTCGCATTTTCCATCTACCGGAAAAATGTTTTTGTATGTCGATGTTTGGATGCTGTGATGCTGCGATGTCGGGCATCAGATGGTTTGGTTTGGTTTTCCTGGTTTTCCCCAGTTTTCCCCAGTTTTGCTGGTTTTTCTGTTTGTTCTCTGGCTCTAGCTGTAGCTGTGGCTCCGAGCCAAATTGGCATAATAAACAATGACAATGGTGGCAAAACCGAGTGAATGTCTCTGTCTCTTTCTCTGTCTCTTTCTCTGTATGTGTCTCTCTCTCTCTCTCTATGTGTATTTCACTCCGTATCAATCTGGGGGTTTGTGTTCCTTGTAAAGTGAGTTAGCAAAGTGAGTGATGCAGTATGCTGTAGCAGGGTGCTGTGGCACTTATGTACATACGTACATTAAGGTAAGGGGCGTGGCACACATATCGTTGAAGCCGCATTGTTGCCAGAAGAGATGCCAGCAGTGAAACCAATCTGAACCATCGGCAGGGCTTATTCATTTCACTCCATTTTAATTAAGGAACATAATGCATCCTAGTGCCTTATCTTGTGGCAATTATCAGAGTTGCCAAGGCTTGTGGCAAGAGTGGGGCCAGAGGAGCGACATCTGAGACCATTAGCGAAGCTGCATCTCACCCATCAACAGGTTTCCTGTTCTTCTGTGCGTTCTGAGCTTACACCCAGTCCTGAAAGGGATATGTCGCGGTCTATGATAGATTGATACTCATTTGAGGGTCGCAAATAAATAGCTTTAATTAAGCGCAAATTGAGGCAAGGAGCGCTGTCCAAGTCATGCATCACAAGTCGCGCTGAAGAAGAAGGATTACTGGATGGCCTCCCCACTGTGAATGAATGTCCTTGCTCCTACAAATGCTTATGGGACAGTGCCAAGTGGGTTTTTCTAGCATTTAGATGTATTTTTAATGCCGCCTTTTCAGGGAATATGTATGATTAATGGATTTCGGTTTTACTATGTTCTATATGTATATGGGAGATATGTGTGTGTGTGTCTGTCTGTATGGGTATTTATAAGTCATTGGGTTCGGTTCGTTATTTGTCCTTTAACGATTCAATGAGCTCTAAAACGGTTTTATTGATTTTGTGTTAATGTTGCAGGGCAATCAGAATGTGGGAGGTGGAGGTGGAGGGTGTCTATAAATATTTATATGCACAATTTAGACCGCGGAGAAATGCGATACGAGTCGAACCAATAAAAGCCAGTCCCAGCCCCAACCCCAGCTCCATTTCAGCTCTCTGCAGTTTAATGAACTGTTCCCGTCATAGAAAGAGAGAGAAAGAGAGAGAGAGAGAGAGAGAGAGACAGAGATGGCCCGGTCTAAAGTTGTGAAAAGCGTACAATATGTTGCATAGCCGCAAATGAACGGCAGGACAAAGGATCGTTCTGGTTGTAGTGCTCGTTCTCGTTCTGGCTATATTGATTTGTCATGTGTGCGATGGGGCAGCCGCAGCCCACCATGCCACACAGGTAACGATGTGCTAAGCTGTGCGCTGTGCAACAAATATGCGACAGCCACGCACGTTCCGCACCTCCCCGCACCCCACACGCAGCCCAAAATGGAGGCCACGGAAATTCCATGCCAGTCTGGCTGCCATTCCAATTTGAAGCGAAATTGTTGGGGCAACGGCAACAGGAACCAAAGTGGTTTGCAGGAGGGGCATGTGGCATGTGGCATGTGGCATGGGGCATCATCATAATCATAATTAGTCTGATGAGAATGGCAGCCGCAACGAGGTTGTTTTTGGCACTCTCTCTCTCCCTCTCCCACTGCAAAGTGCCAAATGTTGTAAAAAATATATACATACATACCTACATACCCTTAGATTTATCTGCATATAGTATGTATGTATGTACATACATATGTATGTGTGGGTGTATATGTTTTGTATAAACAGGGAGCACTTAATTACTTTGCCATTTTCTTGTTTTTCAGTGATGCCTCCTTGTCTTTTGCTTGATTTGAGCGGGATTTGTATTTATCTTAAATGTTGGCGCTTTCCCACTTCCTCGCTCCCTCCCTCCCTCCCTCTCTCTCGCTCGCGTCTCTTTTTTCCTCTCTCAAACTCCCCCTGAGCTTCATTTACGGCGCTTAACCTTCGCCGAAATAAAAACAAAAAAAACAAACGCCAAAGTTAGAGCGGAACCTGGAAAATCATGAAAAGAGATGGAAGAATGCGAAGAGCAAACAGAGAGGCATGCAAACAAGGATAAGCATACGGATACACAGACACAGCCACACAAAGAGGCACACAAACACCCACACACACACTCACACACACACACACCAACACAGATGTAGTCTGGTTGTTTTTGGAGCATTTGGCATTTGTTTTAGACTCCTCCTGTTCGCCTACACACTCTCCCTCGCCCTTGCCCGCTTATTGTCGCCTCGGCAAAAGCGTCGAATGCCGTTTAACTGCCGCTTGACACAGAGAAAGAATGACCCAAAAACAATGAGGGAAAGCCAAAGAGAGCTATAGTGAGAAAGGAAAAGCAAACAACAATGAGTAGAGCCCTCCCCGCACCCCTCACCCCACACCCCACACCCGGACGATAGATAGACGAGCCCGAATGGAAGAGTGACGGCAGACAGAGCGTCTGCGGTATACGGTTACCATTTCGTAGTCCTCAACGGTGAAATTTCCCATGAAAACAATAAGGAGGCGGCGCCCGGACAGGACAGTAGCGGACGGTTACGGCTCTGCTTGCCATACCGTTCCGTTTTGCGGCGCCTCAGTGGGTTTCTTGTCGGCCTTTAGGTTTGCGGCCAGAAGTGCGGCAGCTGTCTAAGCAAAAGCCATATTTAATTATTCATAGACTTGCCCCCCCAGTCGCTGAGCGGGAGAGGAGAGGAGAGTGCTCAGCGAGAGAGTAAGCCAAATGGCTTCCAGGAATACCTGCGTAATCACTTCGATTGAGGAGCAGGTCACTTAGGGGCATCTCCACATCCAGCATCCAGCTCTATATCACCATGATCTACAACGAATGGAAATTAGTAGGAGTTCTTAGTTCTTTTGCAGATTCATATTGATGCGAAGATTGCAATCAGTTGATGCGCTTCATTCACATTGCGAAAATAAAGGCTTTGGAAATGAAAAAATAGAATTAAATGAAATTTCATGGAAGGCTGCCAAAAGCAAACATTACACCAGGCAGGCCTCTTCTCGGAAACAGAAATGGCGGATATCCATGCAAATCCCATTCCAAGAATGCATCCAGAGTTGGCGGTAGCCATTTCCATTGGCTGCTCCCTTAATACCTGCAGCAGGGGCTGTGCCACCTCTGTAGTCGAGCTGCATTTGGTTTTTGCAAAATAAAGTAACCTAACCTCAAATATTTAGTACGCTTTATTGATGACTAGAGTTTCTGGAATGATTCGGATTCGCGTAACTTGGTTGGCGACTTAGACAACGATGCGATAGGAGATGTAGCGACCGGCCGCCTCAGAGGAGCGAATAATCTTCACCACTTGGCCGGGCCTTAGGCCGAAGTAGCGCGACACCGGATCGTTCACCTGGATGCGCATCAGCATAAAATCCTTCAGTTTGTAGCGATTAAGCAGCTCCTGCTTCTCGTCCGGGGTCATCACCACGTGCTCTGGCACCATCTCATGCTCGGTGATATTTACCATCAGCTCGGACTCTAGGAACTGTTCCAGCATGTACTTGGGTGCCATATCGACGAGCGCTCGCTTTGCCGACGGCGTAATGCTGTTCTGCACCACAATAATGGCCCGATAGATGTTCTCCTCCTGCATGCGTAGACAGTAGCGTTTAATGACTTTGATGCCGATCTTTGGCTCATCCGGAAAGAAGACAAACATCTGGTCGGTGGGGTCATCGTTGTGAGCCACCAGCACTATGATATCGGCACGCGAGGGGCTGTTTTCGCTTGGCTTGTCCCCGAAAATCTCACGGAACTGTTGCAGCGAATGGTCCAATTCCTCCTGGCTAACCAGATAGCCACGGTCGTGGCACATTTGCAGTGCCGTCTTGCGTATGCGCCACAGTTTGTATAGTTCTTCCTCGTCATTCATGATAGTAGTTTCTATTTCTCAGTAATTACGATACAAGTTTCAAAAGAGATGTGCAAAACAGAGTTGCATTGCTCAATATGTCAGCTTCTGTGTATATCGAGACATTTATACGTTTTACAACACTGAATGTGTGCATGGTATATTTTATATTTTGTACATTGGACAATTCCAATCGATGCCATCTGTCTCCCAAGGAAAATGTATAAAATGAAATTAATATGTATATTTTTTATTTTATTTATACAAGTTCGCATTCACATTGATGGGCATAGAGCTAGATCAGGGATTTATGCAACCATTCCTATTGTTCAAAGGCTGCTTTTTGTTTGCACTCGAACAATAACATCTCCTTTGATACTTGTACAGGTGGAGAGGTGAAACGCACTTGAATGAACCGCCTAATTGGAAATTAGTTACAGCAAGCGTTCGCATGGAATTCATTGATTTTCTGACCACAATGGAGTGCATTAACCATGCGACCGCCAATTAGTTTGTATTTGACAGTCGGATTAATGCCATTTTCATTAGTTTAATGGGCCACGTTCACAAGGAGGCCAGAGAGAAGAAAATACCACGATATATTTCATAAAAGTAGAGTTTTCCAATTCCGCATAGAACCATTATAGAACCATTTCTTGACCATCGTCATGTGTACATGCAGGTTTCCCTTTCCTCTTAATTAATATTTTCGCTGTCGTTCCTTCGTTCTCTTTTAAACCCATTCGAAATCCATTTGGGGATTTAAACATTCAATTATTTTACTCTGTCTGACTGTTCGAAGCTTTTCACACTGCAATTGCTGTCTGGTTTACCAGCTATCCCGAGTAATTAAAAACCATTGAAACTTTCGACAGCTTATGGGAGATGATGCCCTTCGTGGAACGAGCCATTGGGGGCGATATACACCCATTGTTGGTGAAAACTTGTAATTGAGTAAACTAAGCTTTAGCGGAAATTCTCGGTGGACAGAAGTAACTGTACGGATACGGTTCTGCCAGTAGCTCATAAATACCTCCATTATAACGTATTGCAGATCCGATCCCCCTTTAAGAGTGCCCAAAGTGCGGGATGAGCTCAAAATTAATGTGTGCTTACGCTGCGTATACGTGATGTGGCTAGTGGACATTTGGGCAGGGCCGCTGGTACTCGTACTCGTCCTCGTATTTGAGTCCAGTAAGTGCCCTGGCATTCCTCATTTGTCTCCTGTTTCGTCTCCGCTCTGAACCATTTACTACGCCTTGGCACGCGCTACAATTCCGTTTTAATTACATGACCGCAGTCGTCCATTCGCCGCCACCCGACCGATGTGCCCTCTCTGCGCCCATTTGGAGAGCTCTGAGTGTAAATTAGTAGCCAGCAAACGATAAATGAGGATTTCGCTCTACCTCGTCCTCACACGTCCCCAGTCCTTTCTTTGAGCGACTGCTGTTGGCCATTTGAGTGAAGGGCAAATGGTAATGTCAGTGCCAGAGCTGCCACGTGTTGAATCCCTTTAACGACTACCAAGGGGCATATGGAAGAAAATGAAGAGGCAGTGTGCAACAGCCCGGAGGCCACTGGCAGCCTATTTCTAAAGATCCCTCAACAACTGATATACAAGTTTGTAACCTGTAGGGTTACAGGGGGCTCACGGAAGTGCACGCAGGACTATTGGTATTTCCATATCCAGATTAAATGAATGCATTCTATGGCATTCTATACTAATAAATATACAGTTCAAATAGTAAATCTGAGCCACAGGGGTCGGGACGATTGAATATTTGCCTAATTATTTGTTATACTCGGATATGGACAACTATGCAAAGTGAAAATTAAGGCGATATTTAAAGTATTTCTTGCAAATTGCTGTGCATTTCGAGTGTCTGCCAACCTGTAAAGTTAAACACTGACTAAACATCTACTACTACATGTTCGATGAGTGCATAATCAATGAGTGGGCGTGGCCAGGCATGGCTTTGTCCATGGAATGCAATAAGAATGTAAATGCGGGTTGGAATGTGCGAGTGCTTGTGTGTGCATGTGGCTGTCCGCATACTTATTATAATCAGTGTATTGTACCCGGTTACTTATGGTAGTTTGAGTGTGTTTGTGTCTGACAATGCCCACTGTAATCGGTGCGGCTTGTTGTTGTTGAGGGCTGGCTCAGTGGGTGGCTTACGCTAATGACATTTGATGATTAAATCGTTTCTACTCAACGAGGACTCATTGAGACATAATCGGCCGGCCACAAAAGGACACCAATTGAGCCGGATTGCGATGGACAGCAGTGAATGAAGTGCACGTCTATGCTAAAGATGATTGAACAGAGATTATATAGATAGCATATGAGCATGCCCTAATTAAGGGAAGAGTATTATGCAAGTTAAAGACTCCTATTAAATGCTAATACCCGCATCGCAGATATCACTGTTTAAAGCCCGGCCCCCCAGATAAATTTCTATTTTCTCCGGCTGGGGCACAACTTCAATCCCATTCAGAAGCAAAGCCTTGCCAGTGCCCCTTTTCATTATCGGCCATGACAGTCGCTTGTTCTGCGAGCAGACTCAGTGGCAGCTTCAGAAGCCAGAGCTGCCACACACACACACGCGATGCCAAAGTGTCAGCAAAAGTTGAATCTGGGGTCGCCCGTTGTTCAATTATTGCACCACCCGCCGCCACCCCACAAGACCCTGCCACACGGCCTGCTATTCATGCTGCCAATGATGGACCTCATTGTTCTAGGCTATTTCTGGCCGGGAAAAGTGGCCTCAACTCTTGCTCCGAGAAGGGATGAGAGCTTGGGTGCTACCACACACATTAATGAGAGGCTTCATCCCCACGTACGCCCGTACTGTGCCCCTTCTGCAAACAATTTTCAATAGCAGCAAACATTGGAAACGGAAATAAAATTCTGCAAAGGCAGAAATTTAGTCAATAGTTCATAGAATGATAGCTCTGTAGATATCTTTAAGATTCGAGGTGGATATCATGTGTCACCCCCTCCCTGTAAACGTCAAAACCACCCCCACCCTCACTTTCTCTTAATTGAATCAGGGAGCAACGCGCGTGCCCTGCCAGGGACTGCCCAAAGTTGTTGTGAAAACTTTTCCGCCAGCAGAACGTTTTGAAGAGCCACTGTCAAGGTTGGGCCTAGACATAGACATAGAAGAGTGTGTTTGTTGGCCGCTCCCACATATAAAGTTTTTTCACAGAAGGTCAAAGCGAAAAAAAGTTTAAATTGTTTTATGTATGTATATGTATTGTAGAATTTTTAATTAATATTTCTATTGCAAGGAATTTGCTAAAAAAAAACTAAGTGAATTTCGGGTGGCCCCTGGAAGAGTGAAGGTGTGTAGGTTGCACCCACCACCCACTGTTGCCAAGCGCTGTCCGCCTGTAACCATTCCCCAAGCCCAAAAGTATGTTTTAACAAAAATGAAATGCGAAAAGAATTTGAAATCTGTTGGAATACCCTTATTCAAATATGTAATAACATTATGAAAATATGGTCTTAAAGAGATTTAGATTATAAGCTGTCTTTGGTCATACTGCAACTAAACAGCTTCCGTTTTTCCTTCTTCTTCTTGTGAACTCCAAAGCGTGTACATGTGGTGATGGTGATTGCAGAGCAATTAATAACAAATAATAAAAGAGCAATCCTAATATCAAACAAATATTAATTACAAGTCGTATTTATTAAAACATCTAATCGAGTTTTCCAATAGGTTATGGGCCCAGTCCATGCCAATTAAAAGGAAATTAGAAGATTTACATAACTTGTGAAATTCGATCCACGTGCGCACTTGCATATAAAATATTTTTTTTTTTCTTCTCATTTTCTGCATTATTAAATTTGCTGACATGGAAAAGAATAAGCACAACATAAAGCCGTTCGATGGTGAAAAATATTCAGTGTGGAAATTTAGAGTTAGAGCCCTGTTTGCCGAATTAGACGTACTTAAAGTTGTTGATGAGATAAAGCCAAATGAAATAGATGACGTTTGGAAAAAGGCAGAGCGATGTGCAAAGAGCACATTAATTCAATACTTAAGTGACGCATTTTTAAGTTTTGCGGCAGACCAATTTTCCGCACGTGAAATTTTTGAAAAGTTGGACGCTATTTATGAGCGTAGAAGTCTTGCGTCTCAATTAGCTGCGCGTAAACGATTGATCACACTCAAATTGTCGAGTGAAATGATATTGTCTAGTCATTTTATTAAGTTTGACGAAATTGTGTGTGAATTATTAGCGGCGGGTGCAAAAATGGATGAGATGGACAAAGTGGCGCACTTACTGCAGACTTTGCCCTCAATGTATAATGGCGTCATTACAGCTATAGAGACATTATCAAATGAAACCCTTTCATTAGCTTTTGTTAAAAATAAATTGTTAGATTATGAAACGAAAATAAGAAGTGAATGCACTGACACAAGTAAAAAGGTCATGAAGCTAGTTGTTAAAAACAATCATTTAAATAAAAATAATGTGTTTAAGAATAGGAACACAAAGCATAATAGAGTTTTCAAAGAAAAGGCTAAAATAAATATTAAGTGCCACCATTGTGGTAAATTAGGGCACATAAAAAAGGATTGTTTCCAATTTATAAGGGAAAATAAAAATAAGAAAAATAATAATGAGAAATTCCCGAATGAAAGTAAGGAATGTGATCAGCCGAATTTTTCGAATGAATGTAGAAAAAGAAAACAAACTGATTTCCTGAATGAGAGTAAGGAAAATAATAATGAGAAATTCCCGAATGAAAGTAAGGAATGTGATCAGCCGAATTTTTCGAATGATAGTAGAAAAAGAAAACAAACTGATTCCCTTAATGAAAGTAAGGAAATATATATCCCGAATGAGAGTACGGATTGCGAGAAAACTGATCAACCAGAAAACAATATTCAAAGAAATATTGGTAAAAATAAAGAAATTAGAAAAAGCGAAAGGCTTATGGCGAAGCCTCGACTACTTTACGATGAGGTTGAAAATAGTCTGGATAAGTTCATATTAAATGCTCATACAACCCTTGATGAAATTCCAAGTTCATATGATGAAATTAAATTTAGGAATGACAGGTCTGCTTGGGAGGAAGCAATAAAAACAGAGTTGAAGGCTCATGAAATTAATAACACCTGGACAATTATAAAAAGACCAGAAAACAAAAATATTGTCGATAGTAGATGGGTATTTTCCATGAAATATAATGAATTGGGAATTCCAATAAAATACAAAGCTAGATTAGTTGCTAGAGGATTTACTCAAAAGTACCAAGTTGACTATGATGAGACATTTGCCCCTGTTGCTAGAATTGCAAGTTTTAGATTCATATTAGCTTTAGCTGTTCAATATAATTTAAAAGTTCACCAGATGGATGTTAAAACAGCTTTCCTTAATGGTAATTTAAATGAGGAGATATATATGCAACCTCCTCAAGGAGTACCATGTAATACTGAAAATGTCTGTAAATTAAACAAGGCAATTTACGGGCTTAAACAAGCAGCTAGATGCTGGTTTCAAGTGTTCGAGCAAGCACTGAAAGAACATAATTTTTCAAACTCCCCAGTAGATCACTGTATATATATCCTCGACAGAGGTGACATAAAAGAAAATATATATGTATTGTTATATGTCGATGATGTAGTAATAGCTACAGGAAATATGGAAAGAATGAATGAATTCAAAAGATATTTGAGTGAAAGATTCAGAATGACTGATTTAAATGAGATACGGCATTTCATTGGCATCAGAATAGAGATGAATCAAGATCAAATATATTTGAGTCAAGCTGCATATTTAAAAAGAATCTTAAACAAATTTAACATGGATAGTTGTAATTCGGTTAGCACTCCCTTACCAAACAAACTAAATTATGACCTACTAAACTCAGATGAGGATTGCAATGCCCCTTGTCGTAATCTTATTGGATGTTTAATGTATTTAATGCTTTGTACGCGTCCAGATTTAGCCACTGCCGTAAATATCTTGAGTAGATATAGTAGCAAGAATAATGCCGAGTTATGGCAATGTTTAAAAAGGGTCATGAGATATTTAAAGGGAACTATTGAAATGAAACTAAATTTTAAAAAGAATATCTCATTTGACGATATATTAGTTGGCTATGTAGATTCTGATTGGGGCGGTAATGAGATTGACAGGAAAAGTACAACGGGCTATTTATTCAAAATGTTTGATTCCAATTTAATCTGTTGGAATACGAAAAGACAGAATTCAGTAGCAGCCTCATCAACTGAAGCTGAGTATATGGCACTATTTGAGGCTGTAAGAGAAGCCTTATGGTTAAAATCTCTCCTTAGAAGTGTAAATATAAAACTTGATAAGCCTACTAAAATTAAGGAAGACAACCAAGGCTGTATAAGTATAGCAAACAACCCCTCAAGTCACAAAAGAGCCAAACATATTGACATTAAATATCATTTTTCTAGAGAAAAATAGAGAATAATGAAATATGTATTGAGTATATATCCACAGAGAATTAACTGGCCGACATATTTACTAAGCCGCTGCCCGCTGGAAGATTTGCAGAGCTACGAGAGATGCTGGGACTACTCCAGGAAACTTAATTTTTTTTTTTTTTTTAATTATATATTTATGTACATATATAAGAAACAAAAACTAGTCGAAAAGAAACAAATGAACTGTTAAAACTGAACTGAATTAACTGAATGGATACTCAATATTTATTTACTTAAATTTAATATACTTATATACATATCTTTAGTACATATAAGAATGAAATGAATCAAAGAAAGAAACCAATGAATTGTTACTTTGTTAATATTTTTTTTAATTTAAATTTTACAAGCTTTCTATACTACATATCTGAGAGACAAACGAATTATTTTTTATACCCGGTACTCGAAGAGTAAGGGGTATATTAGATTTGTGGGGATAACGGTTGTGTGTAACGCCCAGAAGGAAGCGTTTCCGACCCCATAAAGTATATATATTCTTGATCAGCATCAATAGCCGAGTCGATATAGCCATGTCTGTCTGTCCGTCCGTCCGTCCGTCCGTCCGTCCGTCTGTCCGTCCTCATTAGCGCCTATATCTCAGAGACTATTAAAGCTAAGGCAACCAAGTTTTGTATTCAGTCTCCTATGTTATCACACTACTCAAAGTGTATTTCAAAATTTCGCCCCGCCCCCTTCCGCCCCCACAAAGGACGAAAGTCTGTGGCATACACAATTTTGAAGATACAAGAAAACTAAAAACGCAGAATCATAGAGAATGACCATTTCTATCAGAGTGTTGAATCTGGATCAGATCGGATCATTATTATAGCTACAATGAAGAAAACCATTTCGAAAGTCATCGTTCCCTCTCGCTCTCTCTCACACGCGACCCCATCTGCTTTGACCATTCGTATTTTTTGACGCCTAGTTCTCAGAGACTATAAGAGCTAGAGTAACCAAACTTTCTATCCAAACTTCTGTGATATCAAACCAGCACAAGTGTATTTCAAAATTTTGCCACGCCCCTTTCCGCCCCACAATGGACGAAAATCTGTAGAATCCACAATTTTTAAGATAAATGAAAACCAAAAACGCAGAATCATGGAAAATTACCATATCTACCAGATTGCCGAGGATGGATCAGGTCGGAACAATATTATGGCCAGAAGAAACAAATTAAATTTCAGTGGCTACGCAACGCCTGCCAAGCGCTGACTCATTCCCTCTCTCTCTGTCGCAAACACTTTTACGTCTCAAATATGTAGTTATACATGTAGAAATGTAGAAGCAGTATACAAATCATATGCAAACAAAATTGAAAACATGTATAATATTCCTGAAATGGTTTGACTTCAATTTTTGAAATATTATTTTTTGCCCAAAATTTAATTCGTCCCTTTTGCGAACATATAATAAATTCCATAAATCGTAAGCTCATATACATATGTATGTATATACTGACTGAGTACCGGGTATAAGGTAGAGCCGCGGCCTTTGCCGCGGCTCACAACGTTCCCCCTCGTTTTTAGCTAATACTAAAAATGGAACTTACTAAATTTAATGTATGTATATATATATAAGACAATGATCTGATCGGGTTTTTCTGGGTTTTCCCCGTATCCTTGCAGCAAATGCTGGATCATTTAATATTCCCCAGAATGCACACCAACCACATTAGATAAAAAATTGGATATTGTTTATGTTTATAAATTGAATGATAATGTTATTTTTGAGGGGGGCGTGTTGGAATACCCTTATTCAAATAATAACATTATGAAAATATGGTCTTAAAGAGATTTAGATTATAAGCTGTCTTTGGTCATACTGCAACTAAACAGCTTCCGTTTTTCCTTCTTCTTCTTGTGAACTCCAAAGCGTGTACATGTGGTGATGGTGATTGCAGAGCAATTAATAACAAATAATAAAAGAGCAATCCTAATATCAAACAAATATTAATTACAAGTCGTATTTATTAAAACATCTAATCGAGTTTTCCAATAGGTTATGGGCCCAGTCCATGCCAATTAAAAGGAAATTAGAAGATTTACATAACTTGTGAAATTCGATCCACGTGCGCACTTGCATATAAAATATTTTTTTTTTTCTTCTCATTTTCTGCATTATTAAATTTGCTGACATGGAAAAGAATAAGCACAACATAAAGCCGTTCGATGGTGAAAAATATTCAGTGTGGAAATTTAGAGTTAGAGCCCTGTTTGCCGAATTAGACGTACTTAAAGTTGTTGATGAGATAAAGCCAAATGAAATAGATGACGTTTGGAAAAAGGCAGAGCGATGTGCAAAGAGCACATTAATTCAATACTTAAGTGACGCATTTTTAAGTTTTGCGGCAGACCAATTTTCCGCACGTGAAATTTTTGAAAAGTTGGACGCTATTTATGAGCGTAGAAGTCTTGCGTCTCAATTAGCTGCGCGTAAACGATTGATCACACTCAAATTGTCGAGTGAAATGATATTGTCTAGTCATTTTATTAAGTTTGACGAAATTGTGTGTGAATTATTAGCGGCGGGTGCAAAAATGGATGAGATGGACAAAGTGGCGCACTTACTGCAGACTTTGCCCTCAATGTATAATGGCGTCATTACAGCTATAGAGACATTATCAAATGAAACCCTTTCATTAGCTTTTGTTAAAAATAAATTGTTAGATTATGAAACGAAAATAAGAAGTGAATGCACTGACACAAGTAAAAAGGTCATGAAGCTAGTTGTTAAAAACAATCATTTAAATAAAAATAATGTGTTTAAGAATAGGAACACAAAGCATAATAGAGTTTTCAAAGAAAAGGCTAAAATAAATATTAAGTGCCACCATTGTGGTAAATTAGGGCACATAAAAAAGGATTGTTTCCAATTTATAAGGGAAAATAAAAATAAGAAAAATAATAATGAGAAATTCCCGAATGAAAGTAAGGAATGTGATCAGCCGAATTTTTCGAATGAATGTAGAAAAAGAAAACAAACTGATTTCCTGAATGAGAGTAAGGAAAATAATAATGAGAAATTCCCGAATGAAAGTAAGGAATGTGATCAGCCGAATTTTTCGAATGATAGTAGAAAAAGAAAACAAACTGATTCCCTTAATGAAAGTAAGGAAATATATATCCCGAATGAGAGTACGGATTGCGAGAAAACTGATCAACCAGAAAACAATATTCAAAGAAATATTGGTAAAAATAAAGAAATTAGAAAAAGCGAAAGGCTTATGGCGAAGCCTCGACTACTTTACGATGAGGTTGAAAATAGTCTGGATAAGTTCATATTAAATGCTCATACAACCCTTGATGAAATTCCAAGTTCATATGATGAAATTAAATTTAGGAATGACAGGTCTGCTTGGGAGGAAGCAATAAAAACAGAGTTGAAGGCTCATGAAATTAATAACACCTGGACAATTATAAAAAGACCAGAAAACAAAAATATTGTCGATAGTAGATGGGTATTTTCCATGAAATATAATGAATTGGGAATTCCAATAAAATACAAAGCTAGATTAGTTGCTAGAGGATTTACTCAAAAGTACCAAGTTGACTATGATGAGACATTTGCCCCTGTTGCTAGAATTGCAAGTTTTAGATTCATATTAGCTTTAGCTGTTCAATATAATTTAAAAGTTCACCAGATGGATGTTAAAACAGCTTTCCTTAATGGTAATTTAAATGAGGAGATATATATGCAACCTCCTCAAGGAGTACCATGTAATACTGAAAATGTCTGTAAATTAAACAAGGCAATTTACGGGCTTAAACAAGCAGCTAGATGCTGGTTTCAAGTGTTCGAGCAAGCACTGAAAGAACATAATTTTTCAAACTCCCCAGTAGATCACTGTATATATATCCTCGACAGAGGTGACATAAAAGAAAATATATATGTATTGTTATATGTCGATGATGTAGTAATAGCTACAGGAAATATGGAAAGAATGAATGAATTCAAAAGATATTTGAGTGAAAGATTCAGAATGACTGATTTAAATGAGATACGGCATTTCATTGGCATCAGAATAGAGATGAATCAAGATCAAATATATTTGAGTCAAGCTGCATATTTAAAAAGAATCTTAAACAAATTTAACATGGATAGTTGTAATTCGGTTAGCACTCCCTTACCAAACAAACTAAATTATGACCTACTAAACTCAGATGAGGATTGCAATGCCCCTTGTCGTAATCTTATTGGATGTTTAATGTATTTAATGCTTTGTACGCGTCCAGATTTAGCCACTGCCGTAAATATCTTGAGTAGATATAGTAGCAAGAATAATGCCGAGTTATGGCAATGTTTAAAAAGGGTCATGAGATATTTAAAGGGAACTATTGAAATGAAACTAAATTTTAAAAAGAATATCTCATTTGACGATATATTAGTTGGCTATGTAGATTCTGATTGGGGCGGTAATGAGATTGACAGGAAAAGTACAACGGGCTATTTATTCAAAATGTTTGATTCCAATTTAATCTGTTGGAATACGAAAAGACAGAATTCAGTAGCAGCCTCATCAACTGAAGCTGAGTATATGGCACTATTTGAGGCTGTAAGAGAAGCCTTATGGTTAAAATCTCTCCTTAGAAGTGTAAATATAAAACTTGATAAGCCTACTAAAATTAAGGAAGACAACCAAGGCTGTATAAGTATAGCAAACAACCCCTCAAGTCACAAAAGAGCCAAACATATTGACATTAAATATCATTTTTCTAGAGAACAAATAGAGAATAATGAAATATGTATTGAGTATATATCCACAGAGAATTAACTGGCCGACATATTTACTAAGCCGCTGCCCGCTGGAAGATTTGCAGAGCTACGAGAGATGCTGGGACTACTCCAGGAAACTTAATTTTTTTTTTTTTTTTAATTATATATTTATGTACATATATAAGAAACAAAAACTAGTCGAAAAGAAACAAATGAACTGTTAAAACTGAACTGAATTAACTGAATGGATACTCAATATTTATTTACTTAAATTTAATATACTTATATACATATCTTTAGTACATATAAGAATGAAATGAATCAAAGAAAGAAACCAATGAATTGTTACTTTGTTAATATTTTTTTTAATTTAAATTTTACAAGCTTTCTATACTACATATCTGAGAGACAAACGAATTATTTTTTTTTAGCTAATACTAAAAATGGAACTTACTAAATTTAGTGTATGTATATATATATAAGACAATGATCTGATCGGGTTTTTCTGGGTTTTCCCCGTATCCTTGCAGCAAATGCTGGATCATTTAATATTCCCCAGAATGCACACCAACCACATTAGATAAGAAATTGGATATTGTTTATGTTTATAAATTGAATGATAATGTTATTTTTGAGGGGGGCGTGTTGGAATACCCTTATTCAAATAATAACATTATGAAAATATGGTCTTAAAGAGATTTAGATTATAAGCTGTCTTTGGTCATACTGCAACTAAACAGCTTCCGTTTTTCCTTCTTCTTCTTGTGAACTCCAAAGCGTGTACATGTGGTGATGGTGATTGCAGAGCAATTAATAACAAATAATAAAAGAGCAATCCTAATATCAAACAAATATTAATTACAAGTCGTATTTATTAAAACATCTAATCGAGTTTTCCAATAGGTTATGGGCCCAGTCCATGCCAATTAAAAGGAAATTAGAAGATTTACATAACTTGTGAAATTCGATCCACGTGCGCACTTGCATATAAAATATTTTTTTTTTTCTTCTCATTTTCTGCATTATTAAATTTGCTGACATGGAAAAGAATAAGCACAACATAAAGCCGTTCGATGGTGAAAAATATTCAGTGTGGAAATTTAGAGTTAGAGCCCTGTTTGCCGAATTAGACGTACTTAAAGTTGTTGATGAGATAAAGCCAAATGAAATAGATGACGTTTGGAAAAAGGCAGAGCGATGTGCAAAGAGCACATTAATTCAATACTTAAGTGACGCATTTTTAAGTTTTGCGGCAGACCAATTTTCCGCACGTGAAATTTTTGAAAAGTTGGACGCTATTTATGAGCGTAGAAGTCTTGCGTCTCAATTAGCTGCGCGTAAACGATTGATCACACTCAAATTGTCGAGTGAAATGATATTGTCTAGTCATTTTATTAAGTTTGACGAAATTGTGTGTGAATTATTAGCGGCGGGTGCAAAAATGGATGAGATGGACAAAGTGGCGCACTTACTGCAGACTTTGCCCTCAATGTATAATGGCGTCATTACAGCTATAGAGACATTATCAAATGAAACCCTTTCATTAGCTTTTGTTAAAAATAAATTGTTAGATTATGAAACGAAAATAAGAAGTGAATGCACTGACACAAGTAAAAAGGTCATGAAGCTAGTTGTTAAAAACAATCATTTAAATAAAAATAATGTGTTTAAGAATAGGAACACAAAGCATAATAGAGTTTTCAAAGAAAAGGCTAAAATAAATATTAAGTGCCACCATTGTGGTAAATTAGGGCACATAAAAAAGGATTGTTTCCAATTTATAAGGGAAAATAAAAATAAGAAAAATGATAATGAGAAATTCCCGAATGAAAGTAAGGAATGTGATCAGCCGAATTTTTCGAATGAATGTAGAAAAAGAAAACAAACTGATTTCCTGAATGAGAGTAAGGAAAATAATAATGAGAAATTCCCGAATGAAAGTAAGGAATGTGATCAGCCGAATTTTTCGAATGATAGTAGAAAAAGAAAACAAACTGATTCCCTTAATGAAAGTAAGGAAATATATATCCCGAATGAGAGTACGGATTGCGAGAAAACTGATCAACCAGAAAACAATATTCAAAGAAATATTGGTAAAAATAAAGAAATTAGAAAAAGCGAAAGGCTTATGGCGAAGCCTCGACTACTTTACGATGAGGTTGAAAATAGTCTGGATAAGTTCATATTAAATGCTCATACAACCCTTGATGAAATTCCAAGTTCATATGATGAAATTAAATTTAGGAATGACAGGTCTGCTTGGGAGGAAGCAATAAAAACAGAGTTGAAGGCTCATGAAATTAATAACACCTGGACAATTATAAAAAGACCAGAAAACAAAAATATTGTCGATAGTAGATGGGTATTTTCCATGAAATATAATGAATTGGGAATTCCAATAAAATACAAAGCTAGATTAGTTGCTAGAGGATTTACTCAAAAGTACCAAGTTGACTATGATGAGACATTTGCCCCTGTTGCTAGAATTGCAAGTTTTAGATTCATATTAGCTTTAGCTGTTCAATATAATTTAAAAGTTCACCAGATGGATGTTAAAACAGCTTTCCTTAATGGTAATTTAAATGAGGAGATATATATGCAACCTCCTCAAGGAGTACCATGTAATACTGAAAATGTCTGTAAATTAAACAAGGCAATTTACGGGCTTAAACAAGCAGCTAGATGCTGGTTTCAAGTGTTCGAGCAAGCACTGAAAGAACATAATTTTTCAAACTCCCCAGTAGATCACTGTATATATATCCTCGACAGAGGTGACATAAAAGAAAATATATATGTATTGTTATATGTCGATGATGTAGTAATAGCTACAGGAAATATGGAAAGAATGAATGAATTCAAAAGATATTTGAGTGAAAGATTCAGAATGACTGATTTAAATGAGATACGGCATTTCATTGGCATCAGAATAGAGATGAATCAAGATCAAATATATTTGAGTCAAGCTGCATATTTAAAAAGAATCTTAAACAAATTTAACATGGATAGTTGTAATTCGGTTAGCACTCCCTTACCAAACAAACTAAATTATGACCTACTAAACTCAGATGAGGATTGCAATGCCCCTTGTCGTAATCTTATTGGATGTTTAATGTATTTAATGCTTTGTACGCGTCCAGATTTAGCCACTGCCGTAAATATCTTGAGTAGATATAGTAGCAAGAATAATGCCGAGTTATGGCAATGTTTAAAAAGGGTCATGAGATATTTAAAGGGAACTATTGAAATGAAACTAAATTTTAAAAAGAATATCTCATTTGACGATATATTAGTTGGCTATGTAGATTCTGATTGGGGCGGTAATGAGATTGACAGGAAAAGTACAACGGGCTATTTATTCAAAATGTTTGATTCCAATTTAATCTGTTGGAATACGAAAAGACAGAATTCAGTAGCAGCCTCATCAACTGAAGCTGAGTATATGGCACTATTTGAGGCTGTAAGAGAAGCCTTATGGTTAAAATCTCTCCTTAGAAGTGTAAATATAAAACTTGATAAGCCTACTAAAATTAAGGAAGACAACCAAGGCTGTATAAGTATAGCAAACAACCCCTCAAGTCACAAAAGAGCCAAACATATTGACATTAAATATCATTTTTCTAGAGAACAAATAGAGAATAATGAAATATGTATTGAGTATATATCCACAGAGAATTAACTGGCCGACATATTTACTAAGCCGCTGCCCGCTGGAAGATTTGCAGAGCTACGAGAGATGCTGGGACTACTCCAGGAAACTTAATTTTTTTTTTTTTTTTTAATTATATATTTATGTACATATATAAGAAACAAAAACTAGTCGAAAAGAAACAAATGAACTGTTAAAACTGAACTGAATTAACTGAATGGATACTCAATATTTATTTACTTAAATTTAATATACTTATATACATATCTTTAGTACATATAAGAATGAAATGAATCAAAGAAAGAAACCAATGAATTGTTACTTTGTTAATATTTTTTTTAATTTAAATTTTACAAGCTTTCTATACTACATATCTGAGAGACAAACGAATTATTTTTTTTTAGCTAATACTAAAAATGGAACTTACTAAATTTAGTGTATGTATATATATATAAGACAATGATCTGATCGGGTTTTTCTGGGTTTTCCCCGTATCCTTGCAGCAAATGCTGGATCATTTAATATTCCCCAGAATGCACACCAACCACATTAGATAAGAAATTGGATATTGTTTATGTTTATAAATTGAATGATAATGTTATTTTTGAGGGGGGCGTGTTGGAATACCCTTATTCAAATAATAACATTATGAAAATATGGTCTTAAAGAGATTTAGATTATAAGCTGTCTTTGGTCATACTGCAACTAAACAGCTTCCGTTTTTCCTTCTTCTTCTTGTGAACTCCAAAGCGTGTACATGTGGTGATGGTGATTGCAGAGCAATTAATAACAAATAATAAAAGAGCAATCCTAATATCAAACAAATATTAATTACAAGTCGTATTTATTAAAACATCTAATCGAGTTTTCCAATAAAATCAAACGAAATCAATTCCATCCATGCTTTCCCAAGTGGGCTTGGCCCCATTCCCATTCCCACTCGATAAAGTCGCACCCTGCTCTCCCCCCGCTCCTTCCTACTTGTATATGTATGTATTTCCCAGAGCAAATTTGTATCGCTGAACGACTGTCATTGAATTATTTACGAGTACGGATGGCTGTAGCAGAGGTTTTCGAATATTTACATTCGGCACTCGGCATTCGGCTGATAACTCTGCATCCCAATTCGACCTCGTATCCGCGGGCGGCCATCCGGCCATCCGCACTCCATAAAAATCGCTGGCACCCAAAAAAAAAAACAGTAACAATCTGCGGCAAGCGATTAGAGATATCAGATATGTATGTATATCGAGTGCCAATCCAGTTTTGTATACCCTTGCAGGAGTAGAAGAGGGAGCATTTCTGTGGCCATTTAACAAAATTCCTTCTTATAGGAATAGTTGATAGACTGATCAATGAATCGCTCGAAAAGATATGGCCTATCAAATTACCACAAATACCACGATACCTTTTTATAGGGTATTTAGCACTTCGACATCGAAGTGTTTTCATTGGGGAATTCGGTTCCGGAATTTCTTTTATTTTTTTTATTTTAGAGCAGAGACCTTGACAATCGTCATGTGATGACGTGTGACTACCAAATTGCGATAGGTTCCGTTTTTTGCTGTGGAGTGAAATGCGTTTTTTTAGCCATTTGAAAAATACACACACAACATCCATTGGCAAGATGCCAGAAGCTACAGCAGGTAGAGATGCAAAGCAAATGCAAATGGATGATGCGTGGGGGGAGACTGCACATCAGCTGGAGGCCAAAAAGCGATAAAACCATAAAATACTGACACATATCACATGCAGTCTCTATGTACTTGTTGTGAGAGAGCAGAAGAGCAGCAGCAGCATAGTGAAGAGAGACAGACAGACAGAGAATGAGAGAGAGTTATTACAGTGAAATTAGCTTTGTAGCTCATTTATGTAACGGAACAAGATCGGAAGACAAATAAGCGACGCCACTGTAGATGGAGCGGGACAGAAATAGCCCGAACCTGCGCAAGCAATAAGAAAATGCAATAAAAATGCTTGCGAAGGCAGCGCCAAAACGGGAGAGTCGTCTCATAGGCGATAACGTAGAATTTTGTATGCCCTTACCAGCTGCTTTAACTGAAGGATAAAGCTGAACATGAATGAACATGCTAGCAGATTGACCGCCGAACCGGTGCAGCCTGCACTGCGACGCTGGCAGATTGCATGAACGGCAAATCAAGCAGCGACAGAGCCAGCGGCAGAGACAGCAGCAGAGCCAACGGCAGAGACTGCGACAGCGACAGCGACCTGCGATCGTTGTGTGGGGCAGACAGAGACGTACGACGAGCAAATTGTATCTGAACGATACGAGCGGGAGCAGTACTTGTACGTGTGCCACAGTCAAGAGCAGGGCGAAACGGATCGGAACGCAACGGGTCGTGCGGCGTAACGGAGCGTCGGCTGAAAGTGTTTTTCAATAAAATAAAGCCAGCCGGCAAGCGATAAATGGCGATCGGTGCGCATCGGTTCCCGTTTCGATTATGCGTCGTTTCCAAAAAGAAAACAACAACAAAAGCAAAAGAAAAGAAAAATCAAAATCAGCAAAAACAAATGAAAACGTGAACTCAACAAAAGCAAAAACAGAAAGTAAACTGTAAATGCACTGAACAAAATTACAAAGGGGTATTATAAGTTTTATAAAAGTGCAAAATATGCATATGTATAAAGAATTTGCAAGTGGGAAAATATTATTATACATATCGGTAGATATAATCAATTCAATCAAAATCAATTACATATGAACACACTTACACACATACATACACATGTACATATACACATACGAACGTTTAGTTGATTTGCTGGTTTTTTTTTGTTTCCTCTGTGTGCCAAATGGTTGGGATGCCTTCAACAGCTGGAAGATTTGTGTCTGGTCTGGAATAAAGAATCCCATTAAATGATTGGAACGCTCTGCGTGTCTATCTGTCTCTACATACATATGTATGTATGAACCTTTTCCATCCTCTTCCTCAGTAGCTCTAACAGAAATAGTATCGTTAGCTTAATTATCAAGTTTCCGAAATTGGAAAGAAGCTAAGGAGCCGAAAACGAAACCAATGCCAAGGGATTGTTTATTGTAACTTTAAATTTGTGGATGCCACAGATGCCCCCCTCCTTTTGTGGGAGTGGCAAAATGAATTGGCATAAATTAAAATGTTTATTCTTTAGTTTATAACAATAACTCAAACAGCGAAAAGCGGGGGAGAGGCATAGAAATGTTTTGTTATCGCATTGCTCCAATTTGTGTCAATTATGCGTGAATGACACGCCCTTTAAACCGTCGCCCACGATTTTAATTGAAATTCGCATTCTTTGTTGTTGTGTGTTTGAAAAATTCGCATCGCATCAATTTGTTGTTACCTATTGTTAAAAAAAACACACACACACACATAAATTAGAGCTGACGGAGACCTATCCTCTTCACCAAATGGAGAGCAAAGTAAGGGGCAAACAGAGCGAGATTCGGAGGCAAAGACTGAGAGAATCAGTGGCAGAGATACATATGTACATATGCAGATTAAAGTCAGAAGTAGCGCAAGCGGCACCACCAAGAGTGGCAGCGCTCTCTTCATTTGACCTGCGGGTGTCCAAGTGAAAGTAGGAAATGGAAGATTGGAAATGATCATTCCATTTCGATTCGATTTGACGATGATTCTGCAAATTCCGTGAAATGCTCTAGTTAGAATTCCGTGTGCCCTGAAAAGCACTGAACGAATTAGCAAAGTGTCGTCATTAATTAAAAATCCAAAAAATGATAGGCCACGACGAGAGGGATACCCAGTAAGGGGTATAATGAATGCAAAATGTCGAGGCCAATAGGCCCCTGCCACTTTGTACATCGAGGGCAGAAAAATTAAAAATTAAATTTATTTGCAGCTCGAAGTACATTCATATTTCATTCCAAAGTGTCAAGACAAGTTGTGAGCCAAGAAGCTGGGGGAATTGAGAACATCAAATACCCTGCACAGTGTGCACTGCATACAGAACTCACTTTCTGAAAGCTCTCCTAAAGAAACGGATATACTCCCACTCTTTTCTTGCTGGCAGGGTATGGAAAATAATTTCCATCAGAGTAAACATTTCAATGGACTGTAATTGCCTCGCCTCCGCCCATTCACTCATTGAAATTTATGGTTCTGTTTGGGGCGATATCTAAAACAGATTATTCACAAATTATTATCTGCCGAAATACTGTCTTTTCCCCACACAGCTACCACCTTACCCAGCCTTATCGGCGCCCCCGTATCACTATCTAATATTTTGCAACGAAAATTCCATTGGCTTTCAACACCCCCACACCCACCCCCACCCCAACCTCCATTTACATGTCGACCGGCAAATGGCTGTTTGAGGAATTGCCAATTGGAATTTACCGCAACATTTTATTTGCCTTTCGGGTGTGTGGCAAAGTTATTTATCTCTTTTTGCACAAATATTTGGTGTTAGTCGATGACCAGCTGACCAAAAACCCAAACAGAACTCGAACCGAAACAGAAACAGAACATGTTGTCGCCGTAGTTTATGGTCTGTCCGTGTATCTAACAGATAAATAATCATTGCATTAGCCGGTCGACATCGTTGGGGCGGCTGCGGCTTCGGCTTCGGCTGCGTCTGCGACCGCGAAACGTGACACTTGACTATCAGATGTGGCACCGTGGCTCTAATAAGGGGGCATGCAGCAGGTGGACGAACGTGTGGAGGCGAAGGTTGCCTGGCGGTTGTGACCGGATCAACCCTCACCTCACCCCGTGGGGAGCTCCGCTCCGCTCATCTTTTCTCCGTTCTCCGTTCTCAGTTCTCCAATTACTTCTGCGGTAGGCTACCGCTTTTGCCCCCACCGTCTTGTTTGACTTTCCATTGAATCCAAAAACGTAAGGTGGGGTGGGGGGGGGGGGATGGGTATATGCTCGTTCAATCCGAAAACCAAAACCGGCTTCCCCTTAGCTATTTAACAAGTTTCGTTCATTCGAATCAATTAGCGGCCAAAAACGATCGACCACAGTCGTCATCAAAGCCAAAGTCTGACGTTGGCGCTGGGCTGCGTCGCGCTTACTTATGTTATGCTTATGTTAATTGGCCCCCCAAAGCCCCCCGCCCATGCAAATGAGTGTGTGACAGTGCCACTGTAAGGCCACTGTTAACGGTTAACAGAGCGCTCGAAAGCTCGCTACGGTTCGCCTGCCGTTAGCCCAGAGATGTCAGAACGTATCTGTAACTCGAGCGAAGCGCACGTGCCGAAAAGCTATAGAGGCGAAGCGAAAGAACAACAGCAACAGCAACAACAGCAAAAAGAACATCAGCAGCACCCGCAGGAGTAGGAGCAGCGCAGCAGCTGGGAAGGAGGAGAGCCCCAACAAACGATTGTGTGTGTATGTGCATGTGTATGAGGCAGGCAGGGGAGTGCGTGCGTGCGAGAAGACATCTTGTGTAACCTGTGGAGGGGCAAAAGCAAAGCCCCAAAACTCACCACAGTCAATGCGAGTCGGATTTCGGATTTCGGCTCGTGCGAGAACATTTTCACGCGCCGCGCTCACAATGTAACGGTTCGCCCGCAGAGGCAGTTGTGCTGTACTTGTGCTTGTGCTGCTGCCCGTCCAACATTCCAACAGCGGAGTCCGTGCGCGCGTGTGTGTGTGTGCCCCCCAAGTGTGTTTTGTAGTGTAGTGTAATGGGAAAGTGAGAGTGAGGGCAAATAGTAAACAAAGTTTGACCAGTTTTAAGAGCTTAGTAATACCCAAAGTGTAACAAAGTGCTTAAGCTGAAAAATCTATAATACTCATAATTTTATTAAAAAGTTTCGGATTATAACATTATAAAGCAAATAGAGCGAATGAAACTCTCAAAAGAGAAGAGTGAAGACAAGGGCTTGAGGGCCCGGGAATAACTGTTGCTTTTCGCGCACACCCTCACAGTAACAGTCAAAGTAACAGTTACAGTTACGGTTAAGAGTTTCCATGAGTGTGTGTGTGTGTGGTGGCCCAAAGAGGCCTACGCGTGCGTTTGTGTGCCGTTTCGCGCCTCCAATCAATGCAAATTCCGTGCATGTTGTACACCTCCTACCCACCTGGGTAGCAAACGGTTACTTAGTTCAGGGATGCTTAGGGTAGGCGCAGCCGCTTGTCTCAAGAGGTTGCTTAGGACCTCTACCCTGGCAGTAGGCCAGGCTTTTACAGGGTATCAGCCAGTGGTGGCAGCCCGTTGACACTGACCAGCAAGAACGTGTCTGTTGGCAAGGCACAAACATTGGCATGGCATGGCAAAAAGTTGAATAAAACAAAATCATTTTTTAATTGGTTGTTTTTATTTGCACGAGCGTCCGTGCGTCTCCCTCTCTTTCTCTATCTCTCTCTCTCTCTCTCTCTCTTTCTGTTTCAACAAGCAACCAAACTCACAGAAATGCAAAAGTTTTGATATTTTTTATTTATTATTTATTTGCTGCTGCCGCTGCCCCACTCAACAGCCGCCGACCGCCACCCACTGCCACCCACTGCCTCCCAGCACTGCCGGGTAGTTGAAATACCTTTTCTTTTGTATAATTAAAATTAATGCTAATTATGAGCTTGTTTGTTCGTCAGACGTCGTGACATTGGTGAGACTTTTCATTTAATTGTTGCGCTTGTTGAGAGAAAAATCAATTTGAATCGAGGCGAAACGCGTGTGGAAAAGAAAGAAGTGTGTGATCGAAGGCGCTTCGAACTGTAATAAAAACGGAATACCTGATGAATGCAAAATTATGCAAATATCGAACTGGGATTCAATGAAGATTCAGTCAAGTTTTCGAAGTAATCCATAGATCCAGTTTGTTTTTATTCGTTTTCATATTGTTTTTATTGTTTGTTTTTTTACGTTGGTCAGATGCTGTTTGAGGCCTAATAAAAATCAATAAACGATTAAAAAAACAACAAAAACAAAGCCAGAAACAAATCAAAAGACGCAGAACAACAGCCAAATGCAACAAAAAGTGAACAAATCGAAGAGATTTACCAATTTGTAAGCGTAATATTATTGGAAACATTTCAAGGAAGACATAGAACGAAGGAAGAATACGCTGAGAATGTCCGACCACGGCGACAACAATGGTGGCGATCCGTCGCAGCAGGCGGGGGCTGGAGCGGAGGGCGAGGCCATGGGCGAGAACAAAATGAAATCGCGCATCCGCAAGGGAGCCCTGAAGAAGAAGAATGTCTTCAATGTGAAGGATCACTGCTTCATCGCGAGGTTCTTCAAGCAGCCCACCTTTTGCTCGCACTGCAAGGACTTCATCTGGTAAGTGAAGGAGGAGGATCATCATCAATCCCCTCACCCATCCCCCATCTCCCATCCCCCAATCCCCTAGCCATTCCCCCCCTTCGATGGCGGGCACTTGTGGGTCTACACGTGCATTGCAGACAAAGCTGTCGCATAACATCAGACAAACGCAAGAAGAGGGCCAGACCAGACCAGACCAGACTTGGCCAGGCCAGGGAATCGATAAAATTCTATTGACAAGGCAAACCGAACAAAGCAAAACCACGAAGAAGTGCCAGTGGCAGCACAAGAATGAGTAGCAGAAGGAAATGTGGAAGTGGAAAGTGGAAATGGAATGGGACTGGGAGAAAGCAAAGGCCCAAAAAGAGAGGGAAACAAAAACATATACTAAAAGTCAAGTCAAGGCATTTCAATGGGATACTTACATTGTTTGTTTCCTACCTTTTCCGCTGCGGAAAACTTGGAAGGGCTGTGGGAGGTGGGGGGGAAAGCCAACCTGTGTAATATTTAATTTAGGCCAAAAACCCTGGGAAATCTGTCTTAATCCATTGTCGGCCAACGAAGGGGAAAAACGGCTGGAAACAAACAAAAAATGGATGTTGAAATTATGTTAGGAGGGAAATGTCTTACCGGGTTACCTGTTTACTTTTTGGTGGTCCTACGAGTCCTGACCATAGAGCTTCCTGTTTGGTAGGATCATAAATCAATTTCATGCGCATTAAGTTCCCAAACTCCCACTGAATTTTCAAAATACTCGAATTTTGAACTGAATTTATGGCATTTTACAGCGGTTATCAGTCGGGATATGCCTGGATGTAGGTATATTTTGGAATATTCATTATATTGTTCTATATATGAAGTACGGCTAGAATGTCATCATTTGAATCATTCAAAGTATTCGCTTGGAGTTGTACTATTTTCTTCGCTCAGAGATAACTTCATTGTTGTTATTAAAACTTCGTTTTAAATTCGTGTTTTGCTTCCTTTAAAAGTCGGAATACATTAAAGGATAAGCCTCACATCCATTCCACAGACTAATTAATTCCACACTTAATATTCATAGTCAGATGTGCGCCCCCAGCCATTGCCACGGCCCCAGCCACAGCCACACTTTGACGAGCAATTTCAATGATATTAATTCATATTTAATAAGCAAACACTCTCTGCCACACGCTCTTTGACCTCCAGAAGAGCAGAGAGTGCCTCAGCTCCCAAGAGCTGCGTTGACAATTTAAAGCCACCGCCTAACTAATGAATGGCATGACTTTCATTGAGTAATGGGCTTCGGGTAACATCTGCCAGGCTCCTCATCGTTGCTGCTGCTGCGGTTCTTTTGTCAGCCACAACATGACGGCAATAATTATATTAATTGCTGCTTAAAATGCGACAAACAGCGCCCAGAATCGATCTATGCCTTTAAACGGCGATAAGACCAGCTGCCCCAAAGACAGCAAATGAAACCATAAATTAAAAAAGAGAATCCGAAACAGATCCTAACCTGACCAGGGGGCTGGAGGGGGGAGGGGGAGCAGAGTGGCGGAGACAGACAAACAGAGCCACAGTCACTGCCACTGCCACTGCATCATTATTACACTTAATTAACGCGCTTTGACAGCAATATCAGCAGCAGCAGCAGCAGCAGCAACTTGGCAACAAACCTCGCCTTGCCACACTTTACCCCGTGCCACGCCCTGACAGCGTACGCCTCTCATTCGAGTTGCAGCTAATTAACTTCGGTTTTTGTTACCGTTTTCAGCTCTACTTTGGCAGCATTTAATTAATAGTGGGGGAACTTTGGGGGGCAGAGATACACACACAAAACACACACTTAACGTACGCAAACGCTTTGCAAAAAGGCGTTGCAGGCACGTAATGTGTGTGGGAAGTGTGGCAGAAGATGGAGGAGGAGGAGAAGGAGGAACATGGGGGTAACCGCCTTCGTTAGCAGTGCAGCAGGTAAAACGTTTACCATGTTTATGGCACGTCATTTGCATAATAGCAGAACACCATCCCAAAATAAAAGAAATAATGCTGAAACGGAAGTTTCTGTCACAACCGAGAATACCCTAGAAAACGGCCTTCTCGTGATGATAACGGTGGATGAAAGGGTGACCTTTCAGCCATTAAATTATGATTGTTTAACGTTGAATTTTGGCCCAAGCTAAAAGGCAAGGCCAACACGGAAAACGCAGTGGAAAACTTTGTGCAACCAGATATAATTCATAATTAGGACTTCTTGGAATTCTGTCCGGCTTCTACGCTTCAATCCTGGAACTGCAAAGTTCTGCAGGTATCCTTATTCAGGTTGTCTTATGCCGAAAATAACTTTCCGGGAACTGCAAGTACTTAATAAATCTTCTTGGAAAGAGAAGAGACATAAACATTTCAGTTGAAGTTTAATAAAGTTTCAGGATGTTATACTCTACTTTTATTTAATTAATTTAAATTCCAACCATTCCATATCCCTTTCCTTATATTTTTTCCCTCCTGACTCGTGAATAGTTTTCCTGCATTCTGTGGGAAAATATTCGCTTAATTAAAATACATGAAAAATGCATAAAAAAAACAGCAGTAGGGGAGGGATGGAACAGCACAGCACACAAAAAATGATTGCATGGATGGGATATAAAAAGAATCGTAGCATAACTGCAGGCGCGGGAAAATTGCTTTTTCACTTCATTTGATTCACAAACAGTAGCGAAATAACACAGACTGGCAGACTGGCAGCAGAGAGAAAAACAGAGTGAAAATAGCGAAAAGCCATCCGGAGACAAAAGAATTAAAATACTAAATGGAGAATGCGAGAATAACAAAGAAATTGTACAAATATATAAAAGCAGGGACAGGGACAGTCCCAGTTTTGCTCTCGGTTTTTGTGGCGATGAAAAGTCAGTCGATTTATGGGACAATTTACGAATTGGTTTCGACCTAATCGGATCCATTTTGCTCCGGTCGAAAGTCCCTTCCCCCAACAGTAACCATAAAAAGTTGTAAACTTTGTCAATTGCATCCGCAGTTAAAAGTTAAGCGAACAAATTTGAAATGCCCCAAAGTTTGACCGGCGTCCCACCCCACAAAAAAGAAAAGCAATATACCACGCGTATAACCGAATACGTATAGTATATCCGTACGAGAGGAGTACTGTGCATGTTTATAATTTGCCTTGTCCCAATTGCAGCGAATATGAGATGTGAGAGGGACAGCCAATCGGTGGTCAGCGGGAAGCGCAGGGTTTTGTGGTTAAGTCATTTACGGTTTGCGGCATGCCCCCCGAAGACCGTGTAGCCTTTTGCCTGCGGACAGGTCACGTAAGCCACGGGACTCATAACCGTTTCGCGCAGGTTCTGGCCATTACCCATTAGTGGGGCCCATTGAGAACCCATAGAGCTTTAAGTTTTCTAGCATGAAAGGGCAAATATTATGTGAGAAAAGGAGAGTGTTATGGCGGTACTCCAGTGACTTTTGTCACGTAAATTCAGTTTATGCAACGTTCCGTCATAAATCACATCACGCGTTACACAAACGGGCAACGATAGCTGTAATCTATCGCTCATTTTCCGCAATGAATAGCGTGTGCGGGGTAGCCACTCGTCTCTTTTGCAGCGAGAGAGCGTGCTGTTGACTGACTCGCCACTATTATTGTTTGCAGCGAGAGAGCGTGGTATGAGACATCTCGTGAAACCATTTTCGCCCCCAGTCTGCCCCACGACCCACACGAACAATATTGATTTGATTTTCATGGTATTGCCAGCGGCAATTATCATATTGATTCATTGCAATTTAAATATTTATACTAGTTGTAGCAGAAGGACAGAAACCACCATTGCCATTTACTCGATTGCAAATTAATAATTCTCTTTTACTTTGCTTCCGTGTGTGTGCGTTTTTTGCAGGGGATTCGGGAAGCAAGGATTTCAGTGCCAAGGTAAGGATCGCCCTCCACACCAACAACTATCTCCCAAGCGGCAACTAACTAACTTCATCCCACCCGACTGCAGTTTGCTCTTACGTGGTGCACAAGCGATGCCATGAATATGTCACCTTCATATGTCCCGGCAAGGATAAGGGCATTGATTCGGTAAGTGTGTGTGTGCCACAATCATCCATTTACATCCATCTACAAAATATAAACATGTAATTTATGATATTATATATACATACATATGGGCATTTCCTAGATACAATTTCAATAAAAATGAATTAAATCTGCCTTAGATCAGCCCTTACAAATATGTAGATGTACTCGCATAACCATAAATTCCATGTATGGAATATATATGTAAATGGATTTACTTTTAATAAGCAAACTTTTAGCCCGTAGCCCTATACAGTGGCTGTGTGTGTGCGTTGCATTTCCATGTGCGAGTCAGAACGAAGCCAAAGGATAACATATTTTTGCATTGCATCCTTTCCAAGCCCTCGCTATTTGCCTTTGTGTGTGGGATGCTCTGTCAAATTAAACTGTCATTTGGATTTTCGGCTATGCTCTGGACTGTCTTGTCCCTGTCCCTCTCCGTACCCAATGTCCCTGGTTAGGTAACTGTCTGTCTGTCGGCCAACCCATCATGCCTCATCCTTCCGCCTGCCCGTCGCGACGGCCTGTCAACTTTGCTTTGGAACCTAAGCACAGACTCTCTGACTGAAAATGCGAATGCGATGCGAATTCTGCCCCTCCCCCTCCGTCTGATTGTGTGCTCTTCCTTACAACTTTCCTACTTTTGTCGTTGGTTTATGGAGAATGGCAGTTGCGGGATGGCAGTTGAGGGATGCTCCGCATGCCTCAGTTTTTATATATTCATGCATTTTTCTCTATCCCTCTCACTAATGCGGTCATCTCTCTGCCTAGGCCTGTCCTAGAATAAATGTGGGTCGGGATAAATGTGGGCCAACAAAATATGACAGAGACATGAGTAGGAATAATGGAAAGGGCAGAAGCCTCGTTGGTTGCTCTTTTACCCGACATAAGACAGCTTCAAGATGGGTTTATTTTGAAACCTGTCTGTAAAGATGATGTCCTTGGCTGTGGTGATACTTTTACTCTCAAGGATCTCGCTGATCGCGAAACTCGCAGCTGGCAACGGATAGTCGTACTCACTCTCGCTGATCGAGAAACTCGCACCTGGCAATGCCGCACAGTACTGAGAAAATTCGTGCTTCGAATTTAATTTAAAATTAATAAAAATCTACACTAGAATTACGCAGAACTTATCATTTGTTTTTGTCATTGTGCTCTGTTTGATTTACCATAAACAAAATTTGTTGTTTGTATTCTTTTCCATGTGCGCATCCACCACTCAAAACCAAAAACCAAAACCTCAATTCGCTGTCCAAAATCACGCCAAAATTCACGACAATACACGCACCCAACCACAACGACAAACGAAATCAATAATCGAAATGGTCATAATTGAAATTGAAACAACAACAACAACAAAAAAAGGACTCACCAAAAACTCAACACAATTTCGAACCATTCACATATGCAGGACCCACGTTCTGTGACCATTGTGGTTCGCTGTTGTACGGCATCTACCACCAGGGTCTCAAATGCTCAGGTAACCCCCGAACCCCGAAATAAATTCCCGAAAAAATATCTAGTTTCCTCTTCCCCCCCCCCTACAACTCTGTAAGCTTCCGTCTGCTATCTATCCCCCTATACTCTCTTCTAGCCCTTTAAGTACTCTCCACTCGCTCTTTCTATCTCTCTGCTCCTCTTTCGATTCCCTCTGTCGCTTCTGTCGAACTTTTAATCCTTTTCCATAAAACCCTGTTTGACAGTGTAAATAATGATTATACTACATATATCCGACTGTTGAATTCTTCGTGTGCCTGTCTCTCTGTGTGTGTGTGTGTGAGTATAAAAATTAAATTTTAAACGCAATTTGACCTGGTCAACAGTTACCTTCGAAGCCAAAGCCAAACAACAAGGACCAACTTTTCTGGGGAGGCCTAAAAAGTTAATTATTTAAATTGTTTTACCTACATATACATGCATACATATATACATATATATATAAATATATGTATATATGCTTATGCAGGCCGTACCTCTGTATATATGTACATACATATGTACTCTTTCGTACTCCACTCCACTCCTTTGTCCCAATCCCAATCTCAATCCCGAAGGTTTACCTTTTTGTTTGCTCCTAACCGAAACAGAACTGGAAGTTTTCTCTGGTTTCTGTTGTGGCACGTGTAGCATGGGCCACGCCCACCCTGCCCTGCCTTGCCCTCTGGCCTGTCCCTGGCATCCAATTCATTTGCATAATTATGCACATGCTACCACCACCAGAAGGGGCATGGCAGCCAAAAGAGGGGCTCCCCCCCGAACAATGCTTATCATTTGTTCGGAAATGTTTTTTGTGCGTCGTTTTTGTCCCGGATATAAATATGATTTTAATGTATTTTTGGGTGAGCAAAAAACGAAATGGAAAAATGGACAATTACTGCGGATAAAAACTTTCTTTTAGTGCTGCCTCAGGACTTGCTGCTGCCTCTGAAGCCCTTGCCTCGCACGTGTCGCTGGCGGGGGCTATGATGTGTTGTCCCTGGTAACTCCCGCGCGCGATACGCGGTAACAGTAACTACTTTTCCTTTCTAACGGGTTTCGCAATGAGCGCGGGAAATGCGTCAATGGGAAACCAATTCATACGTAAATATCTATCACCCGTGGCAACGGAGCCAAGTGTAAGCACCGCAGCTAGCGTTAAAAAGAGAGCATTTCCCCCGAATTGAAGTGGCTCTGGACCATCTATGTCACATTTTGGGGGGGGGGCGGGTGGGCATCCCTCATGGCAACAGGCCAACAGGCTGCCTTCCCCCCCAATCACTGGAAAAACTTGACAAATCTAATGCTTATCAATTGCACACACGCTCGAGTGCCTGCCTCTGCCTCTGCCTGTCTGCCCGCCTGCCTGTGTAATACAATCTGGCCCCAATGTGCTTTAATGTGGCCTTTGTCGTTAGTGTGTGTGTGTCTGTGTGTGTGTGAGTGTGCGATTGTGTGACATCTTTTTGGCACTTTATTTGTTTCCTTGTTGCCCCAAATCGGATCAAATTCTCTTTGACGCACTGACACAAACTGGCAACAATCAAGGGGCATCTTTTGGTGTGGCAGTGGGGCAGACAGTAGACAAATCAATTTATGGCCAAGGCTCAGCTTCACACCTGTTGTGCCCTCCTCACTCCCTGCTCGATTACAAAATCAAATGAAAATCACCTACCCACTTGATGGCCTTTTCCGAATGGGAGAGAAAATATACACTGTGCAACCAATTTGTACTCGAGCGGAAATTGAAAAGCAAATGAGATTGTCTGCGGCTCCTGGCCAAATGATGCCAGATGGTGTGTGTGTTTGTGTGTGCTGCACACAGATCCCATCTGATCCAATACGATCCCCATTTTCCCCCTACGCCCACCATCGGACCACACTCCTCTCACTCCATCTATGCCACAAAATGGCTCTTATCTGAGTTGTCAGAATAAATGACATGGCAATTTATATTTGCCAATGTCTGCAGCACACACCATCCACCACCCACAACCTACCGCCTCTCTCTCTCGCTCATTTGTTATCTGGGGCATCGGTTGTTAATATGCTGGCAGTTATATTATACGACTACGGGTCGTATACGATAGAGTTTTATATATCAAAAATTACTCTCAATGGAGTCGATGGAAGCTGAAGCTGCCATCTAGCTGAAAGACGGCCTTGACGGAGAGAGGATGTCGGAGTGCAATGGGTAGCAAGAGTAGAGAGTTGGGGGGCGGGTGGTTTGCTACGTGCTGGAGAGGGAGAAGAAGAAATTTGTTAGGCAAAAGCAGAGAAAAGACAAAAATTCGGTGATAAATTCTTGCTGCAACAATTTTTTTCAAAAAATACGGCACGTGGCAAATGAGGAGGCGTTCAATGTGGGCGTGTTAGCCAAATGGTTATGTGTGTGTGTGTGTGTGCCTGTGCTTGTGTGTGCTAGAGAGATTTATTGGAAAAGAGGAATGACAGCGTGGAGGTGTGGAAATGTCACGGCTTTGGTGGAGCAACTCGCACTCCACCAACCACGACAAGAAAATCCAATTGGTGGAGGACTCCATCGAATGTCAGGCAACACCTGTGGCTATCCAAGGTCACGAGCTGACCTTCTGTTCGGGATTCATGGAGAATCATTGCAATCAGAGCCCTCTACATACACGTATGTGTGCCCCCGCCCACCACGTATGTGTGCCGCTGCGGCACGGCACCCAGAATGCCCACTATAGTAGGCAACACTTTTGCTGCCACAACCAGGCGAGGCAAGGTCACCCAGACATATCACGGTAGCCTTGCTTGTGGTATATGGGGGGGGGCGGTGGTGTGCGGCCCCCCCCTGTCTGTTTGTCTTTTGGTGGAAAAGGGATATTAATGGCTGAGCAGCTGTTGAACCTTGGCAGCAGCCAGCGAGCGAGAGACAAACAACAAATTGCCTTTGCCCTCCCCCCCCACCCCCCGAAAAGAGTCGGTGGCAGGGAGTCGGTGGTAGGGAGGGAGGGAACTACTCAGTGGATGCTCATGCATGCGCATAATGCTATCAAATGTCCTTGCTTACCAGGCCACCAATCCTCGACCACCCACAAAACTAAAGACTCAACTGTGTTGGTTTCTGTGTGTGTGAGTGTGTGTGTGTGAGAAAGAGTGCGTTGTGTGTTGCTGACACTGCCACCGGAAAGTATGTGCCCCCCCACACACGCACACAAGAAAAGGGAACCTCTAAAAGTTGCCCGTCAATGTCACGATTGTGTGAGTGAGTGGGCAAGGGTAAGGGTAGGGGTAGGCGTATGGGTAGGGAGGGGGTTTTGTGGGATTAGGCAGCAATTGTCTTTTGACAGAGCATCGGGAGAGCCTTAAAAGGTTATTTGTGTTTTACTGCCAGGCAAGGACCTAGGCACTCAGCACGGGCTCTTCCTCTTGCTCATGCTCTATGGCACCCAAACACCCATCTACCATCCACCGCATTACCGCAAACAACCCCGCCCCTACCACGCCCAGCGCTCATCTAATTCTAACACCGCCTGCCACATGTGACGATGAACTTGCAACTCAATTAGCGCCGCGTTTATTTCATTAGCCGAAGCAGGAGCAGCGGAAAACTTTCAGCACTTTGCATTCGTCGGATGATGTTCTTGTCGAAAGGGGAAAAGTGTGTGAAAAATGTGTCCGATGTTAGTGCTCTTGCATTGAAGCATAAGTGAATGAAGCTCTCACTAGATAGTTGACTGTATAAACTTTAGATATAAGGCGTCTATGTCTATCTGAAGCGCATTAATGTACCCTTGTTAGGCACGAAAGAGCTCTCACGATCGCCGTTTCTGTGCTTGCCTGCTAAAGAGAGCAGCGCCTGCTGAAGAGAGCAGCGTCTGCTGAAGAGAGCAGCGCCTGCTGAAGAGAGCAGCGTCTGCTGAAGAGATCTGACACATACGACTCACAGGCCTTGCATGCGACAGCAAGGTATACTTATACAGGTAGCCGAACTGAGAGAGCCACTACTTCTTATTTCAGTGAAGAAGAAGAAGAAGAACAAGAAAAAACTGCTGCTAGGCAGACTGAAATTTAAGAAGGAAGCAGAGGGCGAGAGTGCAAGTGCGGCTACCTTGTTAAGTATACCTTGTGCGACAGTATCAACTTTTCATAAACAAAGAATCAAAAAAAAAGAAGAATAATCAAACGACCAAACCAACGACTGCTATTCACTTTTGCCTTCTGTTTTGCTCATTCTCTCAGTGTGTCCTTTTTGTCCTTTTGTCTCATTTTGGCTTGTGCTCGTATTTTGTTATGCAATTGCACCTCAATTACCGTTATTCATCCTTTAACACACTACTAAGTTCACACACACACACGCATACACACAGACACATACAGATATAGAAGCTCACTTCAAGGCGAGCCCAGCGTTAATGTTCCATTAGTTTTTCTCTTCCTTTCTTCTTCTACTACAACTTGTTCCTCCTCCTGTGATACGATCCCCGACGGCACCACTAGGCACACCAAATGCCCCACAAATGGCAGAGCGTTACCTTTCTGTCGCCGATGTTCTGCGATCATTGCGGCTCTCTGCTGCACGGCATCACGCATAAGGGTCTCAAGTGTCGAGGTAATGTCGAACGGGGAGAGAGCATGGCGTATACCCAACCCTATAAACATACATACATACATACATACATATATTGCCCCCTCTCAACCGCCCGCACGCACACACTCGCTGTCTGTCGCTCTTTCTCTGTCTCTGTGTATATCCTTGCAGAGGTAAATATATTCCATATAGAAAGTAGAATATCAATTCTGCAAGGGTATCCCAAATTTCGTATACCGAAGTGAATTTTGTCTCGTTTTTCGGCGGCACAAGTTTCGTTTCTCATTTGCATTTGCATTTTGGCTGCTGTCACTGTTGGCCGCAGAGTTTTTAGAATATTAGAATGTTGCAATTTACAATTAGCGGCGCTTTGTTTCAGCTCAAGTGTGCACTTGCCCTCGTGTGTGTAGCAGAAGGTGGGGTGGGGTGTGTGTGTGTGTGTGTTGCACACTTGAGCGAGTTCCTTTTGTTTATTTGTCACTGCTGCTGTTGACATTCTCTATCCCTGCCTGCCACTGCCACTGCCACTGGCTGCTGCATTTGCATTTGCTTAACTATTTTTCTGTTTGCACTCTTAAAAACTTGATAATTTTCATGTTATTTTCACGTTGGTATTGTTTGTTGGACTCAATTTGCACGTGCATGCCACAAATTGAGAGTCTGTCAGCCACTGGATAAATATTTGCCAACTTTATTTGTGGCTGAATGTGATGTGTTTGTGCGCTGATTATCAGAGAATTTTCCAATCCATTTACCAAATATGGACCATCCTTTTGGGGCCAGCAAAATTACGAAATTTTCCCACAAACATCAAGATCTCAAAGGAGAGATTATCATTTCGGCTTGTATTTTTGTTGCTCAATAGCATTTGGTCTTTCATACCTGAAGAACTACGGTAAGGATTAACATGTCTCGAGGAATTCGATGAGTCCCCCAGACATACTCGTACATATCGAGCTATCTAAAACTCTGAATAATACAAAACACATAAATACAAATCCAATCAGTTGGTTCCCCCTATATACATACATATGTACCCGTATTGTGCTGGACAAGAAATTATTTTTCACTTAAAATATTATACCAAAATGGACACACGTGTGTTTTACGTACTCTTTGCTCTCCTACCGAGGATCCATGGCTCTGCGACTCGTTAGTATACCTCTTGATCCACTATATACATATACTATATACATATGTATGTACATATGTACCCGTAAATGTATCAATTTTGAAGGCTGCGGCGGTGGCGGAATGTGCGTGAACGAGCTGTCTGGATGCCTCATGGTGCTTGATTCGGATGTGTGCTCTGATGATGAGAAATGCTGTGCCTCAGATGCCATAATGAATGCCTCAAGAGAGCGTGTCCTGCGAAGTCGCTTTCGACCAGGCAAAGACATATTTTATTATGCATGAAACACAACGATCCTTAAATTGTTAAAAGCCCAAATCTGCCGGATATTATATAAACAAGGCCAGCCAGCTCTCAGTCGCCTATTAGCTATGCCATTCTTCCTATATTCCAATAAAGTTCAACCGAAGCGAAACCATTCGGTATGCCGTGAAGCCATAGATGTATTTAAGAGCTCCGGAAATGCCAATTCGACGATAGTCTGAGAGTAAACGCTGATGATGGCCAACACCTACATGAAGTACTGGCTCCTTGCCGCCTTCCTCCTGCCGCTGCTTGGCCACCGCGCGGAGGGCTCAGAAATCTGTTGGTACACTTTCGCTTCTTGGCATTCATAGGTGTGATTTTTTTATTCATGTTGCAGCCTGTGTGAGCGAGTTCAGCCCAAATATAAAAAACGGATTGTGCTACCGAGTGGATGCTCCCTGCTCACTGGTCGTGGAAAGTCGAAGCTGTGGGGATAAGGAAAAGTGCTGCATTTTTATAGTAACAAATGGACTCAAAGTCGATGGATTAATTTACAGACCCTTATAACATTAACAGCTGGAGACTAATGAGCGATGGGTCCATGGTTTCCATATTCCTAAAATATTCTAATAAATAAAATATTCGAGTTTTGCATAGCAATGGAATGCCGAAGCTCGTAAATAGTTTCGCAGAAAGCAAGTTCCACTCTTCTTTTGGGGCAACTGAAAATGAAATCAAGAGAGCGTGTCCCCCAAGAGAGCGTGTCCTGCGAAGTCGCTTTCGACCAGGCAAAGACAGATTTTATTATGCATGAAACACAACGATCCCTTAATATAAATAAGATATATAAAGAAATTATATAAACAAAAGCCAGCTAGCTCTCAGTCACCTATTAGCTATGCCATTCTTCCTATATTCCAATAAAGTTCAACCGAAGCAAATCCATTCGGTATGCCGTGAAGCCATAGATGTATTTAAGAGCTCTTGAAATGCCCATTCGGCGTTAATCTTGAGAGTGAACGCTGATGATGGCCAACACCTACGTAAAGTACTGGCTCCTTGCCGCCTTCCTCCTGCCGCTGCTTGGCCACCGCGCTGAGGGCTTATACAACTGTTGGTATACTTTCGCTTCGTGGCATTCATAGGTGTGATTTTTGTATTCATGTTGCAGCCTGTGAGAGCCCATTAATGAATGGCGGAATGTGCCTGCGGCTAGAGGCTCCCTGCACACTGGTCGTGGACAGTCCAACCTGTGGGGATAAGGAGAAGTGCTGCATTTTTAGAGTAAAAAATGGAGTAGTCGATGGATTAAGGGACGACCCCTTCCCACATAAACAGCTGGAGAATAATGAGCGATGGGGTCAATGGTTTCCATATTCCTAAAATATTCGAATAAATAAAATATTCGAATTTAGCATAGCAATGAAATGCCGAAGCTCGTAAATAGTTTCGCAGAAAGCAAGTTCCACTCTTCTTTTGGGGCAACTGAAAATGAAATCAGCGGAAAAACCTTCACAGCTGCCAAAACAGAGAAAGAATACAGGGAAATGTCTGTTGATATATGCAACACAAATACAAATAAAAGTATGTATATATAGGTAGGTAGGGTGGGGGGGAGAAATAAATACATCACATATGCAGATGCAGATGCAGAAATACTCGTATTGCCACATTATGAACAACAGTCAGTCAGCATCTGTTGAGTATCTGTTGTTGTTTTCCCTGCCACTCCAATGGAAAATCCTGTGCCACTTTTGTGTGTATATTTTTGTACATTCTGCGGCACATGGAGCCTGTTTTTACCCGCTCGAACTGCAAGCGAAACTTAAATATTACGTATACGCAGCGAAAGGAGCCGTGTCCGCTTGAATGACACTAAGACCAGGCCGGGCCGAGCCAGGCCGGGCACAGGCACTCGCCCTGCAGAAAGTAATTTTACACATGACCAAAGCGGAATGTAATGGAGAGAGAGAGAGGAGAGAAAAGAACAGAACAGAACAGAGCAGAACAGAAGGGACACGGATATGTGAAAGGAACTGAAGCAATCAGCACAAACAGGATGATGATGCCCGATGATGCTGATGACGATGATGATGATGTTAACTGGGAATGGGGAATAGGGAATGGGAATGATGGCCAAAGTGCTTTAATTGGAAAAAACGTGCTCCGTGAAAAATGAATTACAATTCGATTTTCGCAAATAATTTCCAATTGAACGCTTCCACGGCACTGCTGCCAAAAGCAGTCACCAATGGCCCTGCCATTGCCATTGCCAGTGGCAGTGGGAGTTGCAGTGGCAGTGGCAGTGGGAGGTGCTTCGAAAGTATGCAACAGTTTGTCAATTTCCGCTGGCAACAAAACGAAAAAACGACATGAAAAGGGGTAGGGGTAGGAGTAGGGGTATGTGGGGTAGCATGGAAATGGTTGTGCATTCCGATTTGATTTCCATGGAAGCCACCATCAACGCGTTGGATAACATCAGGTAAGGAAGAATTTCCAGCGATAGCGAGGTAAGTACTCCCCAAGTGTGTGTGCCTCTTCGTGTGTGCGTGTGTGTGTGTCTGACACATCTTTCACTTTCCCCTGTTCTATCCAAGCCCGTTCTATTCACCCTTCAACCCCAAAACCTTCTTTCTGTCTTTAACATCCACCAATATCGTCGCTAACTTGAAATATTCCACAAACACTCTCTAGCATGTGACATGAACGTGCATGCACGCTGCAAGGAGAATGTGCCAAGCCTCTGCGGATGCGATCACACGGAGCGACGGGGACGCATTAATCTCGTGATCAATGTCAAGGAGAACCTCCTCACTGTCCAGAGTAAGTGCCAAGCAATCCAGACAGACAGGCAGACAGACAGACCGACAGACAGGCAGACAGACAGACAGACCGACAGACAGACCCTGGTCACCACAGCAGACCAGAGAGTGTAAGTCGTAGCCACAGCCCCAGTGCTACATACAAATTTAAGCCGCTTAAGCGTTGTAACCAATTATGGCGTTGTAGAAAAAGTTTTCTCTTTTTTTTTGTAGCTACTTTTTAGCCCAAACAGTTTTTGCCTCTGCCTTGCGGGGGCCAAAAGTTTACAGAATATAGAAAGCATGGATGGGTGGTGGTGGTGGATACCTCCCGGATACCACCCGGGAGGACAAAGTACGCCCAAGAAGCCGCAAAGTTTCCCAAGCAACACGCTTAAAATGTTACATCTTCTCGAGTCTTTTCGTCTTTGTATCTCGTATCTTCGTTTGCGTCGTGCAGAGGAAGCTGCCGAGACGAAAGTTTGCGACGGCCTTGGGGGGCCTGGCCGCCTGGCCGCCTTGTCCCCTCCCCCACCACAGCTTCTGGGCAGGCCCGGGCTCTGTTCTCACTCGGCAAATTGCTTACGATTTGCATTAATTCATTATGCGCGCTTAAGGAAATTCTTTGTATTCCTGCTCCTTCGTTGCTCCTTCGCAACAGGCACAAATGCCACATAATGAATACCAAACGGAATGCAGCTGCAGAACAAAGGACGCCACCGGCACCGCCCCCCCCCCTCCGCCTTCACGGACACTAACGTACGTCCTCTGGGACTGTGGTGGCTTTGTTCTCGGAAGACTTGGCACATAGTTGCTGTGGTAGACCATAATTTGCAATCCACTCGAGTGATTGCGCGACTGCCTCAACCGCTGTCTAATCCCACTTGTTTGCTCTACTCTCTGACTGCAGTCATTGAGGGTCGGAATCTCATACCCATGGATCCCAATGGACTCAGCGACCCCTATGTCAAGGTCAAGCTCATACCGGACGACAAGGATCAGAACAAGAAGAAGACACGCACCATCAAGGCTTGCCTGAATCCCGTCTGGAACGAGACCATCACCTAGTGGGTATAACCAAGCCGAATCCATCGAATCCATAATGAAAAATTGTCTCCCCTTGCGTCTCCAGTGACCTGAAGCCCGAGGACAAGGATCGACGTATCCTCATCGAGGTATGGGACTGGGATCGCACTTCGCGGAATGACTTCATGGGCGCCCTTTCCTTTGGCATCTCGGAGATCATCAAGAACCCGACCAACGGGTGGTTCAAGCTGCTCACCCAGGACGAGGGCGAGTACTACAATGTGCCCTGTGCCGATGACGAGCAGGATCTGCTCAAGCTCAAGCAGAAGCCATCGCAGAAGAAGAACCTGGTGATGCGCAGCGATACGAATACGCAATCGTCCATATCCAAGAAGGACATGATCCGGGCCACAGACTTTAACTTCATCAAGGTTCTGGGCAAGGGATCCTTTGGCAAGGTGGGTGATCTGATCTTCCAAAACCAGATGTAAGACGGGAGTCCTGATGTAAACTGATCTCTCGCCACAGGTCCTGCTGGCTGAGCGCAAGGGCAGCGAGGAGCTGTATGCCATCAAGATACTCAAGAAGGATGTGATCATTCAAGACGACGATGTCGAGTGCACCATGATCGAGAAGCGCGTCCTGGCCCTGGGCGAGAAGCCACCATTTCTGGTCCAATTGCATTCCTGCTTTCAGACACTGGTGAGTCCTCGCAACCCAACAGTGAGATGAGTTATGATGGCTATCATTCCCTTCTCTTTCCAGGATCGCTTGTTCTTTGTCATGGAGTATGTGAATGGCGGTGATCTGATGTTCCAGATCCAACAGTTTGGCAAATTCAAAGAGCCAGTCGCAGTGTAAGATGATAGATCCTCCTAGATCTTTCACTATATCTCTCATCTCTGATGTGCTGCTGCCTTTCGTTACAGTTTTTATGCAGCGGAAATAGCCGCTGGACTTTTCTTTCTGCACACCAAGGGGATCCTGTATCGCGACCTGAAGCTGGACAATGTCCTTCTCGATGCGGATGGACATGTGAAGATTGCCGACTTTGGCATGTGCAAGGAGAACATAATGGCCGACAAGACGACTAAGACTTTCTGCGGTACCCCGGACTACATAGCACCCGAGGTGGGTGTCGCAGGTCGATGGATTTAAGGATGGAATTTGATTTTGATGAGGAATCATTGCAGATCATCCTGTATCAGCCGTATGGCAAATCTGTGGACTGGTGGGCCTATGGAGTGCTGCTCTACGAGATGCTGGTGGGTCAGCCACCGTTCGATGGCGAGGATGAGGAGGAGCTCTTTGCGGCCATCACCGATCACAATGTATCCTATCCGAAGAGCCTCAGCAAGGAGGCCAAAGAGGCCTGCAAGGGTGTAAGTAGACATGCATACAGATTGAATACAGATCAGAGATAAAGGTGGGAGTGTCTCTAATACCATTAGTTTCTCACCAAATTACCGAACAAACGCTTGGGCTGTGGTCCCACTGGCGAGGAGGATGTGCGTCTGCATGCATTTTTCCGGCGCATCGATTGGGAAAAGATTGAGAACCGTGAAGTGCAGCCACCGTTTAAGCCAAAGATTGTGAGTAGATGGAATAAAACTATAGCTTCAACAAATGTATCCATCCTTCCTTCTATAGAAACACCGCAAGGATGTGTCCAACTTTGACAAGCAGTTCACATCAGAGAAAACAGACTTGACGCCCACGGATAAGGTATTCATGATGAATCTGGATCAGTCGGAATTTGTTGGCTTCTCCTACGTCAATCCCGAATACGTTATTCTCCCATAAATCTCTGATCTGATCAGGGATAATCCCCAACCCAATCTGCGCGTTGTGCTCCCTGCCCTTTAAATCTCTTTTGATATTCGATATTAACAACTTTTGGCAATGCAAAAAGACACTTTGTTATATATTTATACATAATTTACATATATGTATGTAGCTTATAGTTTCTAAAGAGCAATTATTATTTGTTAAGTATTCTGTTTTTTGTTTGTTTTCTGTTATTTATATGTATATTTAATCGTTTGTTAAGTTTTAACTGTCTAACAGACCTTCAGTTGTGCAATAATCGAATACTGTTCAACATCTCAAGTCTCATCTGGAAGGAAAGCCAAAGGAAAGCAATCTACATCTAAGCCATGACCATAGCAAATATTCAAGCACCCAGCGAATGTGCGAATGTACGCCCCCGCCCACCCGTTTCTCTTTCTGGTAGCATTCTAGCGATCCGCGATCTATCGTTTCAGTCCAATTTTCAACAACTTTTCGATGCTTTAAATGTTGAAATGAAATATTCCATTTAAAAGTTCTCTTATTTTTGAGCAAACATCTGAGTGTTGTTTTAGGCAAACATCTAAGTGTTTTGTAGAAGATTAATCGATTTTAATATATGTATACGTAAATACAATTGGAAATCATACACACACACAAACACACACACACACAATTACAAATGAAAGATCAGAGATGTTATGAGTTTGGAAGGGAATTGGGTCAGGTTCAAACGTCTTTCGATTGTAGTGTTCGCCCCGGCATTACGATCAAATCGAAATCGCGTTTAACTGGGTTCGCCAAAAAACTTAAAAGTGGGATAAATTACATAAGAGAAATATCTAGAGAAAAGCAAGAAAGCAAAGCACAGCAATTTCCAATTCGGTTATTCGTGTATTCAATATTTAAATAACTGAGAATTATAATAGAAAGCGTAATTTTTAAATTCCATTCAAATATACTATACATAAATGTGCGTGTAAATTCAATTAATTTTTTAATTTGATTTAACAAAAGAAAAGAAAAAGAAAATTAAACCATTATTAAGGTATATATAGCGTGTCTATATATACAGCTGGCATAGAGTCTCAATGTACCATAATTAACAAATTGCATAGCAATAAGTTAAGCTTAGAAGATACTTAAAGCTGTAAAACTGTACAACTATAAAACTGTAAATCTGTAAAACTGTAAAACTGTACAACTTTAATAACAACCCAAAAACTGAGTTGGAGATTGTTTTCAAGTTGGAAACTTTAGTACCTACTACTTACATATGAAACTAGCTACTAACTATGGATTAAAGACAATCTACTTTAAGCATGTAACATACTCGTACTCGTACTCGTATGTGACATACACCCCCTATCGTATATTGTATATCGTATATCGTATCGCTATCATTAAGGTTCATATACTTACATACAAGATTTTCCAAGATTAGCGACAGCTAAGCTAAGCTTTTGTGCCTCTCGTAGCTCCGTATCTTTCTCTCATAGCAGAATTCTGGCCACAGGAGGCTACAATTATTTATAGACAAAAATTATTTAACGCAGATCGAATGTGGGCGTTGCGAATGTTTGTTTGCCAACTAAGTGAATAAGGTAAAAACTACAGAATGGAAATGAAAAATGAACAGAATTACATGATGTTCATGGTGTAGCTTAAAAGTACACACACACACACACACACAATACAATTCGATTAATACCAACATTAAAGTATAAACAAAACATATAAATTGTATAACTCCGAACTTGAAGCATTTAAACATTTTCTTTAACTCTCCAAATTTGAAATTTGAAATCAAAACGTAAGCTAAGATAACCAAAATGATCAAAATTACATAAATACATACATACATATACATATACTCGATCCCCGCCGCCGCTGAGGGGTGGGGTGAATGATTTAACCAGAGAATGAGTACTAGTAACTACTTAAAGTTAAACCCGAACGTAATCGTACTCCGAATGTGAACATGAAATTTGCTCGTATTTTTAACAAATAAAACTTAATATATACATACATATAGTAACTAAAATATAATCTGTTTACAATTAAGATGTATGTATATGTGTGTCTGAATTACTTGAATGAATTTGATGACATATAAATATTAAAAAATAAAAAATCTACAAAAATATACAAACCTATAAATGAAGCAACATTTCCAAGTCAAGTCTGTTCAAATTTCCAGAATAATTCAATTTGATATAAAGAAAAACTACTCGTAATTTTAATTATCGAAATATACATACACACATGCATACATATTATGAGTGCATATTGGTAGAACTTAACTGCATTCACATTTATTTATAGCCAAAATTTTTACATAGCATATTTATATGCGTACTTCTGATGATTTTCATGGAAATTTTTTAACCAAACCAAAGTCTCATACATATGTATTTTTATTGCATATTCAATTAGTACAAAAAACAAATAGATATTTACATGCATTACATACATATATCTACGAAATATCGATGTGAAATAATCAACAAAAGAAAGATACGATAGCCACCATTTGATATCTAGAGAGTAGACGAAATCTTCCAAAAGAAAAACTCTCGAAAAACTGAATCCACTAAACCAAAGCAAAACTATTTTTACATCTACAGAATCCCCTCCCCCTCTCACTGAACACTCAAAAAACTTCAAAAAACAGTCACTAACTAAGTAATGCCTGTGTATGTGTATGTATACATATGTATGCTCCGCTATTGACTTAAGCATATAATACTATGCCTAAAGGCCAACCCGAATGTAATCTGTAATTTATTGAGCCAAGCCAAACAATCGGACTTGGGCATATACCCGTACTCGTACACACACACACACAAATGTGCATACTCGTAATACCCGAAAGTAAATAAAAATATTACTAAATACTAAAATCAAACAGAGTCCCCACAACGGGCCGTGTTTATCTAAGGAATGCATGCCCACAGGTACATGCATACATATACATATGCGGGGTATGATGGGGAAACCAGAATGTATCCTGGCTATCGACAGATACAAAATGTAGGAGGCTTTTTCCAAAGCTGAATCTTCGGTTGGTATTTTCAGATAGTCTATGATAGATGATTGCATGTGTAATACTATCTACAAATTGAGGTATTCTGAATTCGATTCCATCCGAAAGCAGCTGATCATAAATATACACCTCTCAGTAAAGAATAGCTCGAATATCCCAGCAGAAAATATAGATACAATGCGAAATAGATAGATAGATAAAATGAGAGAGGGAGTCGTCCTCATCAGTCGAGGCTTGTTATCACTGATTGCGTTGACAAATTAACATTGATGCGTCCGTTAGCGTTAGATAATCTTATCGAGAATTTGCAGACAATTAGATAGACGTGTCCAGGCATCGCCTGCCAGCCGCTGCCAGTCGCTGCCAGTCATCCGTCGACATAGCCATCCATCGTCCATCTGTCATGTTAGCATTGAATTCAACCAGCAGCAGCACAGTGGGCACCACCAATGGCCCCTGGGAGCTGGACCTGCAGCAGGATATGCCATTCCCCGGCGATGAGTGCATCTTCCAGAGGAGTATGCCATCGGTGGTGATCTTTGTGCTGTACGGGCTAGCCGTACCCACGCTCTCCCTGTTCGGCCTGTGTACGAATTTCATCAATGCGGTGGTGTTCATGCGGCCCAAGATGACGCCCTCGGCCTTCACGTATCTGGCGGCACTCTCTTGGATGGACTGCGTCTCCTGTCTGCTGATCACGCTAACGGCGCTGTCGCGCAGCTACTTCTACTACAGCCCCGCCTGGATTGCCTACGACTACCAGTGGCAGACGCCGCTGTTCGGCATCAGCACAGGAGCGGCAAACCTGATTCTGGCCTGCCTCAGCCTGGATCGGTTCACCTATTTGGCCAGCTTCAGGAGGAACAGTGGGCCACCCAGGTTCTGTCGTCGCAAGGTGGCTCGCTGTATGATCGGCGTCGTGATCGCCGTCTCCATTGCGGTCAATATGCCATACTTTTTTGTCTTCTATGTGGATCACGACGGTACCTGCCATGTGAAAGAGTTCTACTACTCGACGTAAGTTTTGTGATTGATGGGCTTTCCACAGGGCTTAAATTCTTTCTGCAGATTCTATAAGGTACACAACTGGTTCAGCTTCACCCTGTTGGCCCTGCTGCCAGCCGTATTCCTACTGATCGGAAACACGGCCATCATAATTGCCTTTCGACGGTGGACAAAGCAGAGTCGACTATGCCAATCCACGGCTAACAATGGCGATACTCGCACCACCATCAAACGATACCAGGTACAGTAGCCGACAAAACTATCTAGATGGGGCGAGATATAGAGTAGTTTACATATATTGTTGAATGCTTTTCCCAAGATTTACATTTTTAATTCGCATTCGCAGCACCAAATGAAGCTGACGGTGAGCATTGTGATTGTGATAACGCTCTATATGATCGGTGAACTGCCGGCGCACATGACATCGCGAAAGAGTTCGCTCAATCTACTGTTCGGGGGCGACACCAACAAAGTGGATGAGTCGGTGATGGAGAAGGTGGAGGTGATCTGCATCACGCTCAACGCCCTGCAACTATCCCTGAACATTGTCGTATATGCCGTGATCAATCCCTCCTTTATGCCGGAGTTCTTTCTCTGCCTCAGGGGCACCTCCGATGTGTGTATGGGTATCTGCTGCTTTCGTGCCATTGGACGGAGCTGGCGTCGATGTCGGACCCGACGCCAACAGCAACCCACGGCCGAGGAGTGCGTGGTCAGCAGTGTGGCGCCTCACCATTTGCCGGCGGACGAGGCGATGCACTGCGGCTGCGCGAGTTGGGCCAGCGACTCCGATTGTCAGAACGATGCTCACTGCAGAACAGCTGTGGGCACCTTTACGCTAGTAAAGGATTGCCAAGAGGAGCCACATTCCCACTCCCATTCCCACTTGCATGGCCATCCAGAGCCGGAGGTGTTCACCACCAGATCGAGCTCCTGCCTGCACGCAAAAGACGCTGCAACAACCGATGATTCCATCTTCAGCTCCAGCTTTATTATAATCACTTAGTAAATGGCCAATCAATAAACTATACTTAAATTATATCAGCATGGTGTTGTAACGATCGAGGAGACGTTGCCAGATCTTGTTGGTGAAGCGTCGAGCCTTGGCTTGGTCTCCATCGAACACTTTGTAGTAAGGATCTCCCGGTAGTACTTTATGTATGACAATATGCATCATATCCTTCTTTTGATCCTCTTTCTTGTGTAGTGGGCGCACCATAACAAGTTCTGTAGTGGTTTCTGCCACAGTTGTGTTTCCTGCCACAGTTGTGTTATCTTGAGATTGTACGTGGAAAACGTGGAAAAGGCCAAGCACCAACCAAAAGCCAACGAAATGAAGAAACATTTTAGCACCAGAAGCAAAGAAGTGTCTTCAACAATGTCTCAATTCAAACTGAACAACCATTGCAGCAGCAGATCTTCCAGTTGAGCAAATACTATATACGTGAAAAAATGCACACCCTCATGAAACAGATGTTAGAACCGGTTCCCAGCAAACAGAAGTGACGACCCGTTTATGAAGAATTTGTGGGATCGGATCTGAAGATGTTCCATTTTTATTGACATTTCATTTGGTAAATAAATAGATGGCCACTATCAGGCCATAGAGACCCAAGACCTCGGCAAATATCAGTATCAATATGAGGCCCACAAACAGCTTCGGCTGCTGTGCAGCTGCACGAACTCCGGCATCACCCACAATGCCAATGGCAAAGCCAGCCGCCATTCCCGAGAGACCCACGGCCAGACCGGCGCCAAGATTGAGGAATCCCTTGTAGGCGGTATACATATTCGCCAACGAACCGGTCAACAGCACCGAGATAACCAATCCATAGATGGCTATAATACCAGCCATTACAACGGGTATAATGGACTTCATTATCAGCTCCGGATGCTTGACCGACATCGAGGCGATGCCAATGGCCGACTTGGCAGTCCCATAGGCTGCTCCCAGCGTTGAGAAGACAATGGCCGATAAGGCTCCCATAATACAGAAGAAGAAGGCATACTTCGGCTGATCAATCGTTTCCTCAGGTTGTAGATTATATACTTTTAGCATGGACGACATCCTTGGCAACGACTCGAACAAAGATTTCAGATTAGAGAATTAAGCAACGTATTCGTTTCGGAAAAGTTATGAAGTGTGTGGATCAGAGACTGGGTTTCGATTTATATTTAAAAACATTTTATTTACGAATGTTAACAGTCTTAACGATAGTGGGAAACTCATGGTTAACGTAATCATAGGGAAAGCCCACATAGTGTAGCTCAAAAGATCCTTCTAGCCTAATCATAGTTGAGTAAACTAATAATTCATTTTGGTGTATAATACAAGACACAGAGCCGCGTTCTTTACCTATTTACCCTGCAGTTTAGACAGAAAGTCCATGAGGAACTGATGTCGAGTACGCAGCTCGATTAAATTGCGATGCTTAAGCTTGGCACGCATCCGCCTGATGAGCTGCTCCCGATCACGTGCCCCCATTTTCATTTCGGTGAGAATGACCTTGTCCTCTTCGCGCGTCCACGGCGATGACTTGGTTAAACTGTAGGGTGGTGATGCAGGTTTTGATGTGCTGGCCGCCACTGAGACTGCACACCCTGCGGACGCGTCTTCAGCGTTTGTGAAGTTTGCCAGACTGGCCACTACATCCAGTTTGCAGTCCTCGTCGCTGTCAAACTGCGTCGTGATCATGTGCTGGGGGGTATTGCCAGCACTCACCTGCAGCGGCTCCAGCTCCTCCTCCTCCGACTGAACCAAGTCCATTTTAACGGGGGTAAAAGACTGCGGGGAGGTGGACATGGCCACGCTTCCGCCACTGTCCGAGAGGAACTCCCGTTCATCTTGGTTGTCAGGCTCCACTTTGGGCACAGAGAGTGCTGCTGTTGGCTTCTGCTTGGCCATGGCAATGACGCGGATACCAGCTTTGTTATCCGTTGCGTCGCGGGCACTTTCCTGGTCGATCAATGTGCGCAAGCGTTTGGCGCACTCAATGGCAGGCGAGGGTGGGGGCCGAGACTCGTGGATTACCACCATTGGCGCAACATTGTAGCGAGGTTTAGGCTGCGACTGGTTCTGTGGAGAGCGTACCTTTTTTGTTGGCGATTTCCGTTTGTCTAGGTGCGGGGACAAGCCAGACAACGGACTCAACCCGGAGCTATTCGCCTGTTTGCGTGGCGACATTTCGCCAAAGTTGATGGCCGTTTTCCTGGCATTCGGATGGTGGCCCTGGGTATGGCTGGCGTTGGGCGTACTGGTCGCCCCAAAGCTTTGACTGCTGTAGAGGCTGGCATTCAGGCGCACGGCATGAGCTTTCAATGTCGCATCGTCGCACATTTCGATGGAGGAGCTACTGTTCTGCTCGTCGCCAGTTGTGTCGATGATCAGGCCCCGACTCGCATCATCTTCTTCACTCCGGTCAGCGGCATCGTCACTGTCCACCGATGTTGCCAAGCTCAGCAGCTTTTCGCCGTGTGCCCGAATGCCATGGACACAGGTCATGGCATCGGCAGAACCGGCTGGCAAATCGTGCAATTGCTCGTTGTATATGCTGGCAGCCATGAAGGAGAGTTTGGCGGGTAGCAGGATTTTTGAGCCATAGAACATTCGTCCATTGATGTACTTCAATCTGCATGCTGCTGGAGGCTTCGGCTGCGTCACAGGGTCCGCGTAATCGTGAACAGTCTCTGTATACTCGCCGGTTGTGTTGTGCTGCAACTCGTGCAGATTAAACGTTTCCACAGGGGGCATCATTCTGTACAAATGATCAATTATTAATCAAGAATTTTAGGCGTCACCGTGCCACTTATCTTCTCTTACCGTTTTGGGGGCTTGCCCTGAGGGAATTGCCGCACAAACCAATCGCAAAGAAACTGATTGCCCTTGAGCAAGGGCATAATCTTATTTTCCACCTTCTTCATGCTCACACTAGGCAGCTCCGCCAGCTCGCTGAGGCAGGCATAGATCTTTCTTATCTGGGCGGGTTGCTTACAGAAATAGATATTCAGTTTGTTGATAAAATTGCTGGCATTGCTGATCATAAAGTGCTGGAAGAATTTTCCCAATTCAGCAGCCTCCGCAGGTAGCAGAAAGTTGAGGAATACCTCCGCCAATTCGGGATAATCTGGCAAGAGTAGATTTTCCACTTTCTGTAAGGTAAACCACAAGTTGTAATGTTTGCACAATTGCAACAAAATAATATTGTATGCTTACCAGATATAAATCGGACACTTTGTCATGCTGGGGATCAAAGTTCTGCAGCAATTTATTGAATTTCTTGCAATCCTCCACCCGGTCCGCATTCAGCAAGGCCTCCTCCACTTTGTCATAGAAATTGTAGGCAAAAACTATAGGAAATTAAGAGAAATTAATGAGTACAATTATTATCTATCCACTTGGCACACCATTCGAACTCACTGGCATCGTTGCGGTTTTGCTCTTCGGATCCATCTGGCTGCAGCATGTGCCGGAGGAGTTCCTCCTGTCGGTTGGCTTTGCGAATGCGAGCAGTTTCATGATCGTCTCGCGATCGTTTTTGCTGCGTCGAAGTCGAGGGTTGTTGCACCTTATTGTTGCACAGCATTTTCAAATCACCGAGCATCCGTGTGTACAGTTCGAGGGCCAAAAAGTGTCTGTGGACGATCTGTACAGGCTCACAGGCCACGTACTTTTCGGTTTCCTTTCGCAGGTAGGATGCGTAGGAGGTGATTAGGTGATGGCAGCGCTTCTGCAGTTTATGGCGCAAGCGTTTGTGTAAACTGTGGTAGCGACTCTGTGGCGGGGATAAGCTGGAGGATCGCAGCTTACTGCGCAATTTAATCCTAGGCTTAAATATTTGATAGCGGGCCTTTTTGCAGTTTTTGCCTGTCCCTGTGAAAGGGTTCCTTTCGTCGCCTATCAAGGACGTAGGCAACAGATCCTGCTGCGTAGTTTCTGCCTTTTCTGAGTTTTCAGAATCGTTTAAATTTAGAGAATTCGTCAACACATCCAGCGTATAGTTGATGGCAGGTGGTGCATCTTCGCCCAACGGAGGCGGCGGTGAAGGCAGAGCCAGCACTCGACTGCATTCGGCGCTGGTGTGTAGAGAACGATTAATGTTCACCACATTGTCGGCCAAATTTCCCTGCTGGAAGGGAACGGAGACACCAGCTCCTCGTATGTCCGTATCTGTTCCGCCGCCGAACACATAGTTCACATTGATGGTCAGCAAGGATGATTGGCGTCCCTTTGCTTTAGTTGCGGACTTTCGCTTTGTTTTCGCCTTGTTTGGTGGCTCTATGAGTGCTGAAACAGTGGCACCCCCGTCTGGAATGGCAGCCTCGCCTAGACTCTGTGGCAATTGCAAATCTTCACCGATTGCCTCCCGCACAAATTCAATATATGATGCACAGGCTTCAGCTGAAGCCTTAACTGGCTTTATGGTGCGCCTGGCACGTTTCTTTTCCCACGTTTTCTGCAAAATATTCCACAATTTAGACGACTATAGAAAATTTTCCGCAATTTATAAACATTCAGGGATGAGAGAAACAAAGGTAAGCAACTATCGATAGCCGCGCACCAAACAGGCGCACTATCACATGCAATCAGTAGTTGCCGATAGTATTGCTATTGTCTATCGCACTTTTGACTGCTCTCAAGAAAGTGAGTCGAAAACATATTTTTTGTTATTAATTAAAATATTCATATTAAGGAGAGGAAACTATCTAATTTAAATATTTTAATTTCAGTCTAATCGTACGGCCAAGTCGAGTACGGATTCCATCAGCTACGATCGGCACTGGCAGCTGTTCACCGTACACACAAAAACTGACCACGTCACAGGGAAATCTGCATTCCAACATGAGCAAAGTAACCTTTAAAATCACACTAACCTCGGACCCAAAGCTGCCTTTCAAGGTGCTCAGTGTGCCAGAGGGAACCCCATTCACTGCCGTGCTCAAATTCGCATCGGAGGAGTTCAAAGTGCCCGCAGAGACGAGCGCAATCATCACCGACGATGGCATCGGCATCAGCCCCCAACAGACGGCCGGAAACGTATTCCTGAAACATGGCTCCGAGCTGCGTCTCATACCCAGAGATCGTGTAGGACATTAACTAGCTAGTTCAACGTATTTCCCGCTTGAGATTTTCCCCTCCAATTAAATGTAATATGAAGAAATCGAATCCTCACCTGCATGTAGTATTGCCAGGCACTGGGCAGTTCCTGGTAGCGTTCACGCGGCAGCAGCACTTGGCCTCCTTCGAAGCCCAGTAGGATGTGGTTGATGGGCGGTGCCCGCTCGTGATCGAAGTAATACTTGACGGGATTATATTGTTCCATTTCGCGCAGCTCGGTGACCTTGAAGAAAATTCTTCTGCCCGTCTTGCCATGCAGCCTATCCTTGGCCATACGCTTGCAGGCAATGCGCACAGGATCGGCGCTTTTGCGTAGCGGTCGCTTGGCATTCTTGATGTCAGTCATATGCTTCTCCAAGCCCATGGCTATCAGTTGGTACTCTGACGGAGCGTATGCGCTTATGTGCTGGATGCGCGGTTTAAAGGCCATGCGAGGCATATATTGCGGATACATGAATACTCGACTGTCCAGCATGAGATCCATTATCCTAGGAGCAAGGCGAGGCACCTGCCGTGTTCGGCCATCGCTAAACGGGAACGGTTTTACATCAGTTGGGGAAATTCGTATGAAAAAGCGTTTGGTACTCACGTTAAGTCCGTCTCTTTGTTGATGAAATCCATCATCTTTTTGTTCTCCTCCTGGAAGTCGTCACTACTGAGATCGTGCTCCCACTGTCGGACCAGCTCGACGGCTCCCTTCAGGTTCCAGCAGTTGAAGCTGGCGTCTGTGGCAGCCCGCTCATGGAGATTCTCTAGCATTTCCTTGGGCTTCTTGGCCATGGCATAGAGTGTGGGATGCGAGTAGGTTTGCAGGTAGCTCTGTGTGAGCAGTTGAGTGTGAATACGCAGCTGCTGTTGCAGCGTATCGTGCTGATACTTGGTGAATCCCATGCCACTGACAATGGGAGAGGCTGGCTGAATGTTTCGCAGGTTTTCGAACTGTTCGTCGTATTCCGCGTAGACGTGCTTGCGAACCGAGATGTATTCCCACGTGAAGTTTGTATCGTATGGCTTCACATAACGATCCTTGCTGTATTTGGATGATGTAGGCGGCTCCGACTGCTCTGTGGCAGCGTAGTCTAGGAAGGGATCCGACTCAGGAGGATTGTAGAGGGATGGACCATTTGCAATAACCTTCGCCAGCTGAAAGCAATTAGGTTGACCAGCCACCGGAACGGCGATCAGCTCTGGGGGCTCATTCAATGCATCGGACGGTACATTCAAAATCTTGCCTGGAGTGCTCAGACTGGCAGCCCCTACAGACTGATTCGCATCCACGTCCTGCGGCACAGCAACGGGAACGGGCATTAACATGGCCATATTATTATCCGTACAGGGTGTCGGTATTACACTCGGTTGAAAGGAATCCACTTCTGGCTGATGAGCAATCATGGATGGCTGCTCATCAAAATTGATATGCCGCGATACCTGATCAATGGGGTCAACCGAAATATTAGCACTATCCAGGAATTTCTGTGGGGTTTCCAGTTCAACGGATTCGAATGATACTCCCTCCTGAAGGAGACCAGCAAACAGTTCGGAGACCAAGTCTGTGAGCTCCTTTTTGGATATATTAACATCGCGTAGCTCCTCGGCGTTTTCATACTCCGAATCAATATGGTCAGCAGCCACATACTCTGGATCTTCAATGAGATCGTCGTCATCACCCAGAAAATTATTATCTACAAAAAAAGAACTATTACGTCGAACAGGAGATTAAGTAAACTTTGTACCCACTCAAAGGCTTTGTAAAATCGTTAAGGAACTGCATCCAGTCGGCATCAGTGGCCGTCATGTCCGGCTCGAATGTATCACTGGGTTCCAAATCAGGCGGCACAAATCCGGACTGCAAGTCCTCGATAGTCGTCTCTTGCAGACATAGTTTGGAACGCGTCCGCGTGGCAATACGCAGGTCCTCATTGGCAGCAATATGTTTGTCAAGCGGCACCTTGAAGCATCCATCATCTGTCAACTTGACAGGGGACTCCTCAGTGGCAGTGAGCGGAGTGTTTGGTGTGCAGGGATTGGAGTCCATGTCAGAGGCAGTGGTGTTTGGATCTTCGTCAGACTACAAAACAATAAAGATTAATAATGGAGAAACTAAATGGATTGCTGCCCACCTCGTGGAAGTCGTCTTCCTTGAAGGTATACTCCTCATCCTCCTCGTCCGAGTGAAAGTCATCGCGTATCAGCGCCTCTATTCCATTGGCGTCTGCCGGTGTGTCGTTCAAGGAAGGCAGACTAATGCTGGGAGTGCAATTCAGCTCCCTCGCCTTGGCGCGGGTGAGCTTGGCCACCGACGGAGTGTCTGTGATGATGATGGCACCCCGCTTCTGCTGCTCGGCCGACTCAAGCTTCTCCTTGGCCAGCTCATCCTCCGCCTTCAACGTGACCAATGCGAGCACATGGTCATTGCGAACCACACTGCGAACCACCTTGTGCATGTCTTCGCTGCTAATGGAATTGTCGCGAGCAACCTTCCGCAGCCGGCGATCTATTTCCTTGGCATCATCGTCCACCTGTGAGTCGAGACTGTTTCGGTCAATGCGGCGCCGCTTTCGCACTCGCTTGGGCGTTGAGCTGGTGCTGCTGGCACCGTCTGACTTTTTGGCACTGTTGGGCATTGCTTCGAGACATTTATATACTCAATTTCGGCAGAAAAGATTAACTTAAAAACAAAAATGCCAGCAGTGTGTCCACAAAATGCCGCCACCAGATCTAGCTGATGGGGTTCTTTCGATAGGCAACTATCGCTTCGAATATGCTCAGTGGCAGTGTGTACTCTCTGTACTATCGATTGCCGTTTCATCCAGAATTGCTGCGGAATTATTGTCCAGTGGCCGGGTGTTTCCAAGGCTAAATATTTTATGCACAAAAAATTGACAGCCGCTTCAGACGCAAGGTCCTTTTCAACAGTGAGTGCTCTTTTGCAGAACGCTCCTCAAAGCGTGGAGGGTTCAAATTGAATGTTATTTGGTTGTGTCATACTCGGGTAAGCTCTGAATTTAGTGTGAATCACATGCCTCAAGACTCCAACCTTTGCAGGCAAATCAAAGTCAAATGACGGGAAAGGTTACCAAGCTGGCGCTTACCAGTCGCGTCATGGTGCTGGTGGTCCAACTGGTGGCCAACTTTGCCACGACCGACCATAAGCCCGACGTGTTTCGCATGCCACAGTCGGAAGGCTCAAAAATGAATGGACCGTTTCCTTGGCTGGACGAACTGGTCCTGCAGAGCTTGTCTGGCCTACGTCACTGGGATGGGGAGTACTTCCTGCACATAGCTAGCAATTTGTATACCTATGAGAACACCCTGGCGTTCTATCCGTTGTACCCCGTCGTTGTGCGTCACGTGGCACAGGCCTGCCAGCATTTGGGAATACCATTGTCCCGGGACGCGCTCATTTTGCTCGTGGCAGTGGCTCTCAATGTTTTCGTTTTCTGTAAGACGGCGAACGTACTATACAAGCTAACCCAACGGATGTTCAACGACCACAACAAGAGCTGGAATGCGGCATTGATTTTCTGCTTCAATCCGGCGTCGATATTCTTTAGTGCCGCCTACTCGGAGACCTTCTTTGCCTTCGTCAGCTTCTCCCTTATGCTGGAGTGCATGAGATCTGATAAGGAGTTTCGGACCCTTCGACTGGGATTGGCCTTGACTGGATGTTTGGTCTGTCGCTCCAATGGATTCCTAACCCTGGGATTTCCCTTGTATTTCCTTGCTCGCCACATTCTGCTTTCTACAAGCTCGGCCCAGCGCTGCTGGCAGCTCCTCAAAATGGGTCTGGCAATGCTTGTTGCTCTTGGAATCCTACACACATACTACTTCTACATCTATAGACTGTTCTGCCTGCCCGATGTTAGTGTGACGCATGCCCAGCACATCTTGGACTACGCCAAGGAGAGGAGCTACTTGATCTCTGGCCAGGCATCGGTTGGATCGCCCTGGTGCGGATACACCCTGCCGTTCCCCTACACCTATGTCCAATCGCACTACTGGGATGTCGGATTTCTGCGCTATTACAAGTGGAAACAGCTTCCCAACTTTCTGTTGGCTCTCCCCATGCTGCTCTTCATGCATTGGCACTGCTACGACTACATCAGGAAGTTCGTGGAAAACACTTGGTCGAAGATCAGTCCGACCGAGTACAAAGGCATCCTAAAGGAGCAAATTTCTTTCCCATTCGTTCTACACGCCGTTGTGCTCACACTTGTCTGCACGTTGTACGTACACATTCAAGTGTCCACCCGACTCCTGGCCTCGGCTACGCCAGTGTTCTATTGGTTTGCCGCCGATTACATGCCCAACACATTCCAGCTCTCCTTCCGCTCCAAGGCGGGGGCACTGTTCATATGGTGCATCACATACAGCCTGGTGGGAACTGTTCTATTCAGCAACAACTACCCATGGACGTAAAGTGGATGTGAGGACAAAGAGCACGAGAGCTAGATGCCTAAGAGACTGTAAATCCGAAAGGATAATATTTTTAACATGTATATAATTTTCGAAATGTTGATCGCAAAATTGAATACAATTTTTAAACCACCACTAATCGATATCAGTTCATGCCAGCAGCGCATCTCTATGTAATGCCTATCGATTTCCAAATCAGCTGTTGGGGCGAAGAGCAAAAACAAAGAAAAACAAAGCGAAAATTGTTTATATCTACGATACGGGGAAAAAAAAAAAAAAACAATTTATGGATGGACTGCACCTACATAAGATAAGCGACTTGCGCCCACCAGAAAGTCCGACCAAGGACGCCACCAGCACCATGGAGCAGCTTTCGGGGGTTATGATAATCATCATTATCAGTGGTGGGGTCCTCACATTCTTGATGCTCTTCATCTTTGCAAAGCGACAGATAATGCGGTTCCAGCTGCGTGGAAGACGCGGTCCTCATGTCCCGGTGGGCAACGATGCCAAGAAGGTGCTGCGTCGGGAGATCGAAAGACGATTGGACTGCATCCAGAAGATAGCCCAAGAGCCAAAGCTGCTCTGGAACGATGGCGACAAGTACATAGTCCAGCCGGAGCAGGAGGAGCCTCTGCTGCCCTATTTCTACAGAATGAAGGCCGTGGACGACGTGAAGCTACTGGAATCTGAGATCGCCCGGGCCGACGGTAGCTCCAGGCACGCCCACGAGAGTCTTCGTGCTTTTCTCCTTACCACACTGTCGGTACCCCTTACCGGTGCGGGCCAGCGCATGATTCACCAGTATTGTGACATGTACGAGCACGCTCGCCACGATCCCAACGAGTTTGGCAAGGACGAATACGAGGCGTATCACCATTTGTTGCTGAAGCTCATGGAAGCGTGAGTACACACTGCTCCAGTCTTTTTAAATTACTAACGAAACACTCTTAGATCCAAGCAGCTGAAGAACTACAACTGCAGGAAGGCCTCACCGGCCCGCACTCCACGCAAACAAACCAAAATGCATTCTCTGCTGGATCCGGCTCGACTGCGTCCTCCTACATCTTTGGACAATGTGCAACCGAGCAGCGAGCTGACTTCTGGACAGCATGCCAAGGTGAACATGACGCTCGGCCTGCAGGGCGTCCCCATCGACGGCGTCGCCGAGCTGGCCACCAATCCTCTGCATTTGCAGGCCCCAGCCGAGAGGGATCTCATAATACGCAGCAGAATCAAGACGCCCACACTGGACGACATTATTGTGGAGGCGGACCACCATCAGAGCGGCGATGGTACGGCCGTAGATGGAGCGGAGAACGAAATAAGGAGCATTTCTGCTATGCAATTCCAAAGGAATTCCAGTAATGTCTAAGCCATCGCCCAAAGAATTTTCCTAACAAGTATATCCCTACAGAAACAAGCGACAACCGCTTTTGTTCGTCTAATAAAACATTCAATTCGTTTGACGGGAATTTCGTAATCCGATAAAACTATGTATTTAAAATGTTTCAGTCAAATGGAAACCTACTTCTTCTTGCAGGGATCCTTGTCTTTCTTGGCGCACTTCTTCTTGAGCTCTTGCTCAGCGCACTTCTTCTTTAGCTCTTGCTCAGCGCACTTCTTCTTAAGTGCTTGCTCAGCGCACTTCTTCTTTTGCTCTTGCTCAGCAGCGCACTTCTTCTTTTGCTCTTGCTCAGCGCACTTCTTCTTGAGCTCTTTCTCGGCGCACTTCTTCTTGAGCTCTTGCTCGGCGCACTTCTTCTTTTGCTCTTGCTCAGCGCACTTCTTCTTTTGCTCTTGCTCAGCGCACTTCTTCTTGAGCTCTTGCTCAGCGCACTTCTTCTTAAGTGCTTGCTCAGCGCACTTCTTCTTTTGCTCTTGCTCAGCAGCGCACTTCTTCTTTTGCTCTTGCTCAGCGCACTTCTTCTTGAGCTCTTTCTCGGCGCACTTCTTCTTGAGCTCTTTCTCGGCGCACTTCTTCTTGAGCTCTTGCTCGGCGCACTTCTTCTTGAGCTCTTTCTCGGCGCACTTCTTCTTGAGCTCTTTCTCGGCGCACTTCTTCTTGAGCGCTTTCTCGGCGCACTTCTTCTTGAGCGCTTCCTCGGCGCACTTGTCAGCCAGTTGGCTGTACAGAATGAGATCGAAGAGGCGATTCGAGTAGCCCGTCTCATTGTCATACCAGGAAATGAGCTTGACAAAGTTATCGTTGAGGGCAATGCAGGCCTTGGCATCGAAGACGGATGCAAATTTCGAACCGTTGAAGTCGGAGGAGACGACCTCCTCCTCCACATAGCCAAGGATCCCCTTCATGTCACCCTCGGCCGCTGCCTTGATGGCCTTTTTGATATCATCCAGCTTAGCGGGCTTTTTTAGGCGACAGGTCAGATCCACCACAGAGACATTTGCGGTGGGCACACGGAATGCCATGCCCGTTAGTTTCCCGTTCAGCGAGGGAATCACTTTGCCCACAGCCTTGGCTGCGCCCGTAGATGCGGGTATGATGTTGCACATACCACTGCGACCATCGCGCCACGCCTTGCTGCTCGGTCCATCGATGATCTTCTGGGTGGCGGTGGCGGCATGCACCGTAGTCATCAGACCCTCAATAATACCGAACTTGTCGTGCACCACTTTGGCCAGCGGGGCCAAGCAGTTGGTGGTACACGAGGCGTTCGATATAACCTTCATGTCTGGCTTATACTTGTCCAGGTTCACGCCGCACACAAACATCGGTGCATCGGAAGAGGGCGCAGAGATAATCACCTTCTTAGCGCCCCCATCCAAATGGACCTGGCACGCCTTCAGAGTGGTGAAGCGGCCCGAGCAATCCACCACAGTTGACACTCCCAGATCCCCCCACTTCAGCTTCTTGGGATCGGCCTCCTTCAGCAGCTTTATCTTCTTCCCAGCGATCGATATTGTGTTGCCTTCTAGGCATATCTTCTGGTTGAATATGCCATGCGTGGAGTCGTGACGCAGCATATAGGCCAAGTACTTGGGGTCCATTGAGGGGTCGTTGATGGCGACCACGTTCGCCTCCTTGCGCATCAGACAGTTACGAAGAAACACGCGACCGATGCGTCCAAAGCCATTAATTCCAAGTTTAGCCATTTTTGAATCTCACAGTTTTAAAAAAAATTGAAAAAAAAATTGAAAAAATAAAACACGAAATTTTTGTTACGACTACCTGCTACGAATGTATAGAAATACTGGAATAACGACAAAGGCGCAATCACAGGGTTCAAAAGGGTGACGTTTGAGTCTCGGTGCACTGAGTCAGAGTCGAGTAGATGTACAAGGAATTTATGTTTCCCAAATGGGATGTTTTACCTTTGATTGGTTGTTCCCTCACACCTGAGCATGGTCTCATATGCATGAATACGTGAATGCCATTAATATTCGTAAGAACTCAGTATTACGATACTCAGGTTACCCGTTACTCATACGGATAGGAAAACTATCCAACCAAATCTGTTCCAGTGAGTTGAAAGACAATGGCATACCCCATGTACTCTACGAATAGTGGGTATATTACGCACCAGAGTATAAATCAATCGAATTCGTCCAGCTGCCAGAGCTTCTCACAACAATTCAAATTCGACCTTTATCCTGGGAGGAGCAGGAGGAGGTGAAACTGCTACCCTCTCCAATTGTTGCCCACAGGCCCTGGGAGTCCGCTTCAAGGGTCATTACTCACCATTGTGTGGAACGCCAATTCTTGTCCCCCCATCCCATCCCATCCCATCCCAGCGGCCCACCCTCACACACCTTTTTCCTGCATATCAGATGACGTGGGCCAAAGTACCGAAATTTCAATTCCAGAAATCTCCCCACATGACTGTCCCCTCCCCGTCTTTCGGCCATGACTTTGCTGGAAATGTTCGGAATTGTACTTTTATTCCGTTTCGCTTTTAGTGGAGTCACCATTATCCGTGCCACCTTGATCCACACCCCTTGCCACACATGCCGGGGAAAATGGTCTTCAATTTAGCCTATGACAACTTAACTTTGTTGAATATTTATGATGCTCCGACAGCAGGTGGGTCCGACAACATGTTGCAACATGTGGCAGTGGCAACATGCGACCGCCCACGTACTGGGAGAGCGTGATGGGCTCTCTTTTGTGGCCCGGAAACCAACCAGAGTTCGGGCGCACTTTCTCTCTCGTTGCGGGGGCTGTGGTGAGTTTTTTGCGTGTTGGGTTGTGTTGCAAGTGCAAAAATTGGGGCCTTTGCTGATTACGAAATTGTTGCAGTTATCGCAGCACCCGGGCATCCCAAGTCCTGCAACAAATGCAGGTGTCCCGCCGCCCAGGAGACTCTCATTGAGAATTTTATGCTAAAAATGTCCTATACGGCTATGGGGTGTGTATATTCTTCACAATCCAATCAAATCCAACTTAATACGAGTATTATGACCTGCCGCAGGACTCTGCTCTGGCTCTGGCTATATCGTGGTCATGGGGAAAAGCACTTAAAGGGTCTTAGTCCTGGTCGAGAGGTTGCAGGGCAGGACAACTTTGTTGCTTTCGCCTGCTTAGTGTCTCCTCTTCGTTTCAGTTTTATTTTAGTAGTTGTTGCTTTTGCCTGCTTGAAATTTATGCGAAAAACTTTCAAATTTGAAACTTGGCTGCTGCCGAGTGTCGCCACTGAAAAATGGCAGGCACACAGGGACCCAGAGCCACAGAGCAACAGCAACCGGAGTGGTCGTACAAAATGTTTCCATTAAAATATCGTTTAAAGAGGGAGCTTAAACTGGGGCTTAAGTTGGAGCTTAAAATTGAGCAATGTTTAAATATTATCCTTGTGGTAATAGAAATCATAATATTTCATTATATTTGAGTATTAATTAACGCGTAAGCCTTTGATCCCAACTTCCATATTTGTTTGTGAGAATATTTTAATTTAATTTGAAAATCCCATCAATAAAGCGCGTGTGTTATTTTAAGGAAATTGTTTTTGTAACCATAACGAACTACAATAATATGTATCTGTACGATTAAGTTAAACAGAAAAAAAGCACATTACTGCTGCCAAAAGAATTCAATCAACTATACTAACAAGCGACTGATTGCACTCAATTGCTTGCCCTAGAGCTTTAACGGTACAAGAGTCTGCATTCTCTCACTCTACTCTCTCTCACTCCCTCGCTTTCATAAACTTTGTGCTTGAGTAGTTCTCGCTAAGCTCGATTTACGCTGTCCACAGATATGGTGCAATTACCGTTGGATAAGACAAGTTCATGCATGACCATGCGTGTTCGTTCGTGTCGTCTCCCTCCTACAAGCATCCTTAATCTTAATCACAGTTTTTCAACTGCCAACAAACATTAGGCGAAACTGTGCCGTTTTCTACATATGTACATATGTATGTTAGTACATACAACTCCTATTCGACCAAACGTTAAATGTCCCTCCAGGGCCTCCTTAACATTTTGGCCTCCGGCCAAAAAGCCCACTAAAGTCAGCTCTATGGCAGTGGTATTTAAGACGGGATGAACATTAAAGTGTGCCACAGGCCACACCGAATGGAACAACAAATCGTTTGCGAAATGTTGCGGAAGTGCCAATTGTTTTTTGTCTTGTCCCAGGCGCAAACAAGCAGCGAAGGACAAACAGCCGCCATAATTTCCACAGCTGTCAGTGCGATGCGAAGCAGCTTAGCAACGCCGGCCCCTTCCAAGAGCCAGGAGCCAAGCTGGCACTTCCCACCCACCGATAATCGTATTGAGCTTATAAATTTTCCATAAGCTCCTGCTGAGCAATGGTTCTTTTCTGGGGCGGAATAGGTATGGGCATGGGTGCAGCAATGTTGTTTGACTGCTTAGCGATTATCCTCGGGATCAATATTCAGCTACCAGCAAGCGGAAAGCGGCAAACAGCAACCAGCTCCCAGCTGCAGGACCCTGCATCGCACCTCCTGCACAGCACAGGGCGCAAGAAGAATGGATGGAGCAGCAGTCAGCAGGCAGCAGCATATCATTCGAGCAGCTCGTTAGCCAAAAATTTGCAAAGCAGGGAAGGGATCTCGACTACAAATTGAATTGTCAAACACAAGTGGGCTCTGCCGTCGGAGCTGCTGCACAATTTCGGGGGAACAAAGCAGGTCCCGGAACAAAGGAACAGCCTGCTGTTCTCCATTCAAGCTGACAGCTAATTGTGCGCTCAAGTGGCTAAAAGGGGCGTGCCAGGCAAGGGTTTTTTGTCTGTGTGTCCTGTTCGTGCTTGTTTCAGCCAGAAGTTGGAATTAAATCAAAAAGCCAATGCGGCAGATGCAAATCAGATTTGGTTGGTACTTTCCTTTTCTTTTCTTTTCTTTTCTTTTCTTTTCTTTTATTTTTTGTTTTTTTTTTTGTGCAATTTTTGGCAGGTCATGAAAGTAAGTATCTCCAGCCAGAAATCAATGGGAGCACCACACCCACCCCCAACCCACCCACACGACGACTGTGACACTGTTTGACTATGTCGGAGTTCAGGGAATGTCATCCTATTCAATGATTTTGCTTGGGGATATAATTCAATTTGCATGATGGCGGATGTGGAATGGCAATTTCCTTAAATATAGTACATAGTATCTCTCTCTGTGTGTGTGTGTGTGTGTGTCTATTTGTGTTTCTGTGGCATTGAAACTTGTGTAAAACTTTCCTGGCAGCTTTGAAAATTAGTTGGCCATAAATAAACTGCAACTACGAGAGTATTTGAATGCACCCAGTAATCTGGTCCAAAGCCATGCCTGGCCTGAGATTTGCGTTGGATAAATCTAACTTTTCAGTTTGTCCCCCCAGTGTCAGGAGCCCGAAGCGCAATGAAAGCTCTTTCGAGTGGAATTTTGCAGTGAAAGGGATCTGCCGTTGAGGAGGGTGTAAATATGTAATTTGTATATAAAACAAGAACATTTAAGTGAATCCCACACAACTGCAGAGTCCTACAGTCCCTTCAGCTTTGCCACCCATCCAGCACATCCCACACCTCCCATTGTGCTTCAGTTTTCATATAAATTTCCCATCTTTCAGTTCTCGGAACACAGTGGTCGGTCACTTTTGACTAATTGAGCGACTGACCAGTGAGAAATAGCCTGAAATTGAAATTCAATGGAATAACAATTAATTGAGTGTTGGTTCGGGCAGGTGCAGTAATTACGTTGATATATGTCTGTCTGCACAGCCTGTGGACTCGATAAATAAAACAGCATTACGTATACGCTAAGGATAGTCAGCGCCAACGACAGCGACAATATATAGCATACTGTACTCCCACATACTGTTCTGTACGTCCTGTACTGTACTGTATCCTGGTAGGGCAGCGAGTCAAATGCCATGAAATTTCATTACCTTCAAGAGCAGCAAATAGCATAAAAGTTAAGCTGCAAGCTAAACCAATTACATTTGCCTCGCGACTTCCACAGAGAGAGACGAAGGGCGAGCTAGGGCGACGGGGCGACAGGGCGACAGGGCGACAGGGAGCGGCAGGCAGCCCCCAACAATCACCACTAGAGAATGCTAGTGGACAAAAACGAGGAACGAGAATGTCAACAGTACTCGCACCAACAAGCAACAATGAAAAACAACAAATTCTCACTTTCTTAGGTGGTCGAAACCTTAGATGCCCTTGCAGATACATATGTATGTACATAGATATTTTCTATGGTACAATGAAACTACAGCCTGGATTGGTTTCTTATGAATGGCTTCAGTGACAAGGACATTTGTAGCAGGAAAAACTTGTTTTCATGCAAGAAAAGTCTCAGACTGATATCTTCATATTAACTAAAGAAATTAACAAGGATGAATGCTGCAGCTGCTGATCAAAATAAAAAATATTTTAGGTAGATATAGTATATATGTTTTCTATATATTGTAGGTATATTGGTATAAACCAATATCGTAATACCCTGTCTGTAGGGATATAAAAATATTTCCACTGCCTGGTAGGAAAGAGCAAAGGCGAAGAATAATGAAACCAAGCCACGGGCCAGGGGTCTAGGCAGCAACTGGTGCCGTGTATGGTAGGAGGAGAGCAGAAAAGGAGAGCGAGACAGCGAGAGCAACGGAAGGAGCTTCAGCGGGGACATTAAAGAGATTTATTTATATCTGGCAACATTGTGTGTCGCCGAGTGTTGCCGAAGCAAATAAAGTCACGGAACTAAGATGAACCGAGGGAGAGGCAATGGAGTACAGCAGAACAATTCCTTCACTTGTCAGCTAACAAACTCCTCCCTCACCCTTACGGCACTCCTCCCCTTTTCGCACTCCGACTGACAAAACTCATTTTTTATTTAAAAAATATGCAAAAAAAGAAACACACCAAAAAAAATGGAGATGGGAGGGACAGTGAAATACCGCTTGCTGTTCATTTTTTTTTTTGGGGAATAAAAAAAACTTTTGCGTCAAAGTTCGAGCCTCATTTTTTTATGATGATGAGACCCGACAAGTTAAATTTCTTTTCTGTCTGTCTGCCACAGGCACTGCCACTGTAGTCCCTGCCCCAAGGATGTTAGGTGTCAGTCCGCAGACATCCGCTGTCATTCCGACAGTGTTTTCGGCCACGTTCCCATCGGAATCCGAGGGCCAGGCAAATGTACAAGTACCAATTGAAAGGAAGGCAAATTCCATTTGAACGGGGGAGGGAGGAACGAGGGGGCAGAGGAACATTTGGCAAAATAAGTTAGGAAAACTTGAATAACACAATGACAATCGAGTGGTTGACTGCTGGGTGGAGTCATGTTATGGAAAATTGCAATTGGATTAGCAATTTGGTTCGTCTCCTCGATGAAATCTGTTTTTTAATATTGCAGGTTGCTAGTTATTTATTTCATTTATAGATCAGTCGATCATTGCCATTTAAACCGATTATTAACATTCATTTACATCATTACTTTTCATTGCGATCATTATCATTCCATTCGATCACCTTCCGATCATTTTCCTTCGTTTCTTTCTTATTTTCTGTTTCATGTGTACATCAGAAATGTGTTCATACCATCGTAAAGTTTATTCCTGTCCTTTCTCTCGTATCCTCTCCATTTTGCTCATGACATAAATGAGCCCAACGAAATTTATTTCATGACATTTTGCACTCTGCACGAGAGAGCCGTATCATTGTCACAACCCATCATCTTGTTGGTGGACATATTACACCTTTTTGCATAAATAATTGTTTATAAGCACGTGCACACGACTGTGTTGTCCTCGTCCTGCCACACACACAAACACATACACACGTCTCTGCCCCAATGCACTCCGCTTCCCAAAAAGCATGCAAAGCAGAGAGAGAGAGACTGAAAGAGGAGTAGGAAGTGGGTTGGGCATGGGTTTGCGTGACCAAAGTCTAGGAGGTGATAAATAACTTCAAAATTCAGACATCAGACATTGCCTGAGAATGGGAGGGTGTGGAGGGATGGAGGGATGGTTGACTTCTCCCTTAAACAAAGTTGCCCCGACAGCGACGAAAACTTATGAAGTTGGCCTGGAAGCTACTTCTAATGGACCGACAATTGGCCAAGTTAGCACGGTTAACGAGTCTTTCGGTTCTGGCCTTTGCACAGTCTCTTAGTCCAGATGAATGGAATGTAATTTTCTGATTGTGCCCCACAGCATCTGCACGACCTTGCCATGTGGCATGTGCCACGTGAGCGTGAGTGTGAGTGTGAGTGTGCATCCTTGGACCGTCCCATCTATGCATGCATGTTAGATAGGGAATGCAATAAAAGAACGTCATATGCAGTAGAATCAGATATTTTTGTTTGTTTTTAGCTTTCGCCCGACTATTGTCCTTGTCCTTGGCTAAAAATAAACATATGCTCATGTAAATATAAATATAAATATGTATGTATATATGTGTGCTGCTGGTAAGCCAAGACAACAAAGATCTACAACAATTCCAGGAAAAAACAAAAGCTACAAAAGTGCTTGTAAAACAATCTGAAAATAACTCGAGGGAAAAAGACAGACAAGAGCTTAAACAAATGAGAGAGACACAGAGAGAGAGAGAGAGAGAGATGCATAACATCAGACCCTCAGACGAGACTGTGAAAGACAAATTCATAAGCAAATTAACTGTAAATACGCAGGATAATAACATTCCTTAAAGCTCTCTCTCTCTCTCTCGCTCTCTTTCAGTCTCTTACACGTTCCTTCTTGTGTGGTGGGGCGGGATAGCTTTCTGATTCGGTTTGCCAGATGAAGTGTTACCCACGTAATCCCCCAATTAATGTACAGCCCAGCCCTTCAACCTTCAAATTTTCGTTGACAACTTAATTGGCCTGCAATGACTGTACTTGACAGTGTGAGGGTGAAAGTGAGGGCGGAGAGCACACGAATTTCCCATGACCAGACGTACCATACTGTGTAATTACCCAAACTAATGGGTAGTGGCTGTAACGGAGTGGTTGGAGGCGATTCGATGAGATCTATAGCCTAGAGGGGCAGATAAAAATGTTAGCTGAAATATTCGAAAAACAATCGACAATTATAATTAAATTCCAACAAACGCTGAACTCATTTAAAATGGAATTTATTGGTATTTAGCCAAACCATCATAATGAATTATTCAATTCAGATAAAGTTTTGTTGAAATATTTAGTTGGAAAAGTTGGAACTGAAAGAACCGCAGACTGCAGTCCCATCCCTCAGAAACAAATGAAAATCAATAAACCGGATTAAGTTGGAATGAAATGATAATAAAATGGGAATTTAATAGAGTGAAAGTGAAGCTAAAGCTAAATTGGAATGGAAGTTTGCTGGGAAATCGGAACAAAACGTTCCGATAATCCACAGCAGAGCAACACAGAAACAATTCGATTTGCGAGATAAGTAGAGTCCTAACGCCAATTAAAATCTTCCACTCCATTAGGCAATTAAAAATTCAACGAACTGACAGCCCGCATTACGTCTAATGGAAACCATTTACAATGCCCAGGATATGTACATTGTACATGCTTGTTGGAGATACATTTTGTATCTGCAGTCGCGCACACGCCCGCATATGTAGGTGTGTGTAGGTGTGTGCGGCTCTGGCCGTGCTGTCATCCGCACTAATCGCGCAGCACTGGCACATTTCAAACGATATTTATTTTCTAAATTTTCATTAATTATTTGGACAGCATTTTAAGCCAAATTGAAAGCTGTGCGAGGAGGGTTCATGATTCCGAGAGATTTTTAATTCGAAATGAACTTTGATTCGCAATTAAAATGCCACTACAAGTACTTGGAAAATTTAATTAAAAATAATCCAAATTAGTGAAAAATATTCTGACGAAAAAATCGCAACAAAGATTTCTCCACAAAGATTTCCTTTCGGCTTATGTGGCGCTGCTTTTGATTTGAATATCCAGTTGGTTCATGTACATAAATGGAAACTAAAAGCAGCTGAAATTTTCCATAATCCTCAAACAGGAGTCCCGGGCAGACTCGACTCTGCTGCGGAAGAGCAAACAATGAACAGTGAGAGCTGCCGCCTGTCCGTGCATATTTTATGAGTCCTACAAGTGGCCGCAAGGGCAGTGCGCCAGTGGGGCAGTGGGGCAGCGGGGCAGCGGGGCAGCGAAGAGTGGCCAGCCCTAAGCTTTTAATTGGCCATTCAAAATGGAGGCAAAGTTTTTCCATTTCTGTTCTCTGGTGAAAATCCTGGCAAACAATATAGAAATTCATCTGCCAGCGACAGCGTGAAGTCGTTTTTCCCCATAAACAGCTCAATAAACTAGTAATTGGGATATGCCCATAGCCATCCATCTTCCTATCCCATCCATCCCATCCACACCCACACCCACCCCCACCTTCTGTTTGGAAATTGTGCTCCCTTCGTGTATTTGTTGTGTGTTGGCTATACCATTAAATTCAAAAAATATAAAAACATTGGTACCCAATTCTGCGAAGACTCTTCGAAGCAGTCATTATTTTTGTTATTCCAACACACTTTAGAAATATAAACAATATTTTGTAAGCAGTTTATGGCAAAATTAAAGAATAATGTCTCTACTGAAAAGATTTTTCTATTGGGCACACCTGATACCCTCTAGATTACGAAGAAGAACCCAAACCTTAACCATTTCGGATGCCCCATCTTGAGTTAAGATTCGTGGGGAAAGCGGCTTGCATATGTCATCAAGCATCGGTGGTTCAGTGGTAGAATGCTCGCCTGCCACGCGGGCGGCCCGGGTTCGATTCCCGGCCGATGCAGATATTAATTTTTTTTTTCTTAAGTAATTTTCACAAATTCTACCCTTTTATTCATTGATTCACCCCATACACCATACACCCTTAGAAAAAAAGTGTCTCTTCCTCTTTGCTTAACCTTTTCCTATACATTTTACGGCCTTTCCTTTTGTTCATTCCCTCTATCGACCAAAGTTTATACAACCCTCACAAAATGCTTCTGGTCGATCCGTACTGCCATTAAAGCAAATGAATATTATTAAAAACCATTCGTTTTTCTTGTTGTTGTTGCGTAAATAATGAACAAAAAAAATCCATCAGATTTTATGTTATGTTCAACACGAAAGCTAGATTACTCATACGCCCCGTCTGCCGCCTGCCGCCTGCCGCTGGCATAGAAAGAGAGAAAAGGGGGGGGGGGGGGGGAAATGGGGAACCAGTGTCTAGAGAAAGTGGCACAAACTGTTGGCCTCCTGCCTTAAGTGGCAGTGTCCGAGAGGCGGAGTAAGTTTGCTTTATCATTGCATTAATCATACGCCATGTTGAGCATTCAACAGTTTTTCAACGCCCGCCGCTCAACGCTTGCAGTTCGCTTATAATTTTAATTTATGCCTTAAGCGCTGCGACACTGATCAAATATATTCATTATTCAGTGCAAGAGGGGGGAGCAAAAGGTTATGGAGGGAATAGGGAGAATAACAAAATATGGAGAGTACTTTCAGCACAAACTTTGGGAAAAACCAATCGATTGCCGTAAACTTGCAAATTATCAAAAAGTTCTTCGAAAGGAGGGCGAAAAAATGGAATAATTTGGCAAAAGTCTTCAAGATGCATTGGCAAAGTTCCCGATGTTCTGGTCGGGCCCTCGAACACTAACTAACTTACTGTCTGTAAATATTTGAGGAAGCATGTTGCGGCTGCCACAACCACATCCACATCATCATCATCATCACCAAGAACTGTAGGAGCAGCAGCAGGAGCAGCAGCAGGAGCAGCAGCAGCAGGAGGTGGAACAGTATCAGAAGCATTTCTCCTTCGGAATTCCTCCAACGTTCGCCATTTCTTTGGCATAAATATTTAGAGCTCTGCATCCTGCCACACGTGATGATGTGGAGGGTGTGCTGGCAGGAAAATGTGCGGCACAGGCACAGTCACAGACAGGAGCCAGGAGCCAAGGTGGCGGCTAAATTACACTTTATGCGGATATTACGCATACAACGCGGTGTCAGCGCTTTAAGTTGCAAATTGCGCTGGATAAATACGTGCCAGAAAACAGTTGCCGTGCCACTTTTTCTCTGCTCTCCTCCTGGAATATTCATTTAGCTTTTCCCAATTTATTTTCATTGGATTAATCCTTTAACTTTTGCCGTTTCCCTGCATCGTTTGCTGCTGCTGCTTTTTTTTGCCAATTTTATTTGGCTTTGATGGGGTATTAAGTGCCAGCAATTTGCCAAAAGTGTTGCATGCAACATGACACCCAAATTACAAGGGGGGGGGTCGGTTGGCCAAAGCTTGTGCCAATAAACTGCAGCTGGTTTTCCGTCAAGGCTGGGGACTGGGGCGTGGCTTTGACTGGTGACTGGTTCCAATGAAATGAACGCTATGAAATACGAATCCGTCTAATCCAGCGAGAGATCTCAGAGTCCTAGCCATGTCCTGGCCAGTGCCCAAAGGCTCTGCTCTACCACATTGTGGTCCATTGTTAACTTATTTAGCACTCCGACTAAGCCAGGGACATTAAGGACTGCCATGGATGCCTGATTCCATTGTCCACTTAGACACGGATGATGCGGCAGGGATTAGTGCGGAAATTATAGGTCTACTCGTAGCCATAGAAGTACAGTACGTGAAATATGAGTTGCCTGGATGATGACTATGACTATGACTCGTCCACACATACCCCTACTCGTACACGTACCCGTACCCCTTCGTATATTTCTGGGCCATGTCGATTCTGCTGCAATTACAGATGTGAAATCAATCTCTGACAGAAGTGGGGGAGCCAACAGTCAGAGAAATGGGAGTGAAGAGTCAGTGATGTTCTGCCAAGCACATCCTTGACTATGCCAATAGCCTGCGGCCGCAGGGACAAAGAAAATGGCTCCATTTGCATGCCAAAAAAAAAGAAGAAATACCACAAAAAAGATGGAACGAATGCCAAAGTTGTGGGGGAGATCTGGAGAGCTGGAAAGGAAAGTAAGGGAAAGGGATCCATGTCGAATGTCTATCACTTTGATGGTAATTTGAGAGCAGCTTATGCTTCCATTTGTAATTGTTCGAGTGCCAGAGGACTCCGACTGGTCCCGCAGGAAGGAAGGAAGCAGCACAGATTAAGACAGAGAAATATGTAAATTGAAATCATTTCGACAGTCCTGTAGCTGTCTCTGTCTCTGGTGCAAAGCCTTGGCAGATTACAGCATCAGGCATTTGGTGTAATAGTTTAAACGAAAACTTCTTTAACGACTACTGTTACCAATAAAATGCAATAGAAATGTCAGTTAATTCCGAAAAAACTGTCACACACACATGAAATTCCGCAAACAAAATGCAGTCTGTTTGTGGCTTTTCGAACAAATCCAGTTACAAATAGGGGCATATTTGCATTTGCCACTTGCAACGTTTACGATGCACTAAAGCACCCCCTCGCCCATTCAATCATCACTCAAACACAAGTTGCAAGTATACGCGCCACCAACGCAATCACTCAAACAGAAGGGGAAATGGTAAAGGGAAGGGTAAAGGATGATTTTCGGGGTCGTAGATTCGGATACCCCTTTTAGATATGACAGATATGACCTTTCATATGACAGCTTATAATTTCTAAATTTTAATCAAAAGTATCCGAGTTTTAAAGTGAATCCCCAGGGAGACAGGGACACTCTTCCCGATTGAATAGCGGTATATCGGGATATCTGGTATATCGGGATGGGTTTTCCTTTCCTTTTTTACGCAGCTGCTGGCCAGCCCACTCTGTGGCGTGAGTCCTTGGGGCAACCTGTCTAAGTGACCGTGAATCATCTGGATGTTCCGCCGGAGATCACATACCATAACTCCATTACAGTCGTGCCAGATCCGATCAGTTAGTTCAGGTTTTTCAGGTCTTCTATTTCTTTTTTTCTCTACAAGAATGCACAATCGATGCCTTGGTGTATTTTTTTTTGTTCACTTGCGAAGAGAAGTTTCGTGAAGTTTCTCGGGTACCCAAATGGTCCTGGCCTGATCCCAGAGGCCACTGCGGCGTGGAGTCACAGGTGTTTTCTTTTTTTAGAACAGAAATGGAAAGACAGTAACAAAAAGTGCTCTAAGTGGATTAGCAGACAAATTTAAGTATGTACAAATGTACTCGTAATTTTAGTGAATATAACGAGGTAGCATAGCAGATCGTCGCATAAAACGGAGCGGCACGTGTATAAAAACGATATAAAAGTGTTACTGCTGCTTTTACTGATGGGAGAAATGAGAGAGAAAGGGGCACATCGATTGCGTGCAGCGTCATGTGTGAGCCCGCAGCCAATTGCCAATGTCAACACACACACACAGGCGCAGGCACAGCACAAATACAAACGTAGTCTCCCTCGCACTGAGGGAAGAGCGGCAAAGGAAAACAGTTTTGATTTGTGTCCTTTATCCTCTCCCAGACTTCTGCATGATTGCGTGTCTAAAACGCATCAAAATTGCCAGAAATGTGTGACAAATTCTCAAATCAATTTTACAGGGTACTTCTTCTGTGACCCCCGCCCCCACCAATTCATCCACTCTGTCAATCGCATTCATTTATAATTATCACAGACAAACACGAGCAGGCACATCCACACAATGGCCTACTAATTAAGGCAAAAGCAATTATCTCAAGCAATGCCCAAGTCCCAGACACAGTCTTAACAACCGCCTCCAACTCCAATTACCCGAAGGTTAGAGGAAAAGGAGGCGCCACTGCTACTGCCCCCCACCTCCATTCCCCTTTAGATCACACAATGCAGGGAATGTCGGGTCAGAGGTAATTTGAGTAAATCTCACGATTTGCCTATTACTTATCTATCCACTTATCTGCCACCCAGCATCTGGCAGGGCAGGGCACATCGGAAGCTCAGTGCCCCAGCGATGTGTGCACTTTGAATTAATTAAGCTGAATTTGATATTGGTGATTCTTCGTGCTTCTCTGATTGCCAGCTGTTTAATGCAATGTAAACACAAATAAATAAAGCTTTGGGGCTGCTGTTCTTTACCTTCCACTCTCCCCCCCGCACTGCCGCACTTTCCCGCAATAAGTTAGTCCCGGAGCTGAAACGGCGAGGACCAAAAACAATCGAAGAAGTGGGAGAAAAGTCAAGGCCAGGCGAAATCGAAGATTGGAATGCCCTTTCGCAGGAATTCCGGAGAAAAAGAAAACAAAAAGCTCAAGGTCCTTGCGACGCTGACTACACCGGAGAAAATCAACGAAATCATCTTGAAATCCAAGGCTCAGAATTGTATTCTCTGGCTTCATACAAACATGATCGTTAACGAAACTAAAAAGTGCTACCAAATAGTTAAACTTAAATAATACCAATTAAAATACCAGTTATTCTGAAAGAAGATACCCAAGCACAAATCCTGCTCAATTAATGATCAAAACAGTATGTAAAACATTCAAGGATTCAGTTGCGACTGGGGAAATCGCTTTTCAGAACATTAAAAGAAAAACACAACTTGCTTTACTTCTTTTTTTGGCTTCTTTTACATATATTTACCTCCCTTCGGTGTCTGTGTGTGTGTGTAATAAATTTTTGGAAAATTTATTTGAGTCGTCGGTCTGTGCTGTGGCTGCATTTGAAGTGGTAGCCATTATCACGCTCAGACCTCCGATGCTCCCCCCTCTCTGACCCACCCACCGCCGTATTACCCTGCTGACTTGCGTAAAATATATTTGCATGTCAAATTTGTGGAAATTCTTTTATTTTGATTGCACATTTTATTCAGTTAATGTTTTATTCATGGAGACCGCACAAAATCCCATTAACAAATTTACACATTCTCGATATTTAAAGTGTGCTTTAAATATATATGTATTAGGTATATATTATGTACATATGTATATATGTATATATTTCATGGAAATCTCTTTTCTCTGGGGTTTATTCGGGGGATTTTCGCAACGAATATACATAATTTCAATTAAAAGAAATCTAAACAAAGCCACTTGGAAAACGACTTAAAACGAGCACATGCTTTGGGCATTTCTCTAAAAATCTATTTTCGGGCATTTGGTATCCATCCCCCTCCCCCTCTCCCTACCCAAGTACATACCAACATACATATGTACATATGTATGTACATATGAATAGGTTCTATTGTTGGTTGTCTTTGGAGCACATTTATTTGGTATTTAATTATTTTAATTGAGAAAATATAAACAAGTGATTTCCTTTCGGTTTGTTTTGGTTTTGGTTTTGCCCTAGGAATTCGACTTCCAATTCCCCTCATTTTTACACCTCTTCTCCCTCTCCGCTTTGCAGGAAAATCTGCTTTGTTTTTTTTTGATAAGCGAAGCATTAGGAATGGTAATTTATTGCCAGCTTACAAAGCCGCCGAAACTTTGGCTAATGCGCGGATTTCAAGTGAGATTTCATTCATGAAAAAGTTGTCTACAAAGGCATTACACAGATACATACATATACATATGTATATATACATATATGTGTATATATAGTATATATGTACAAATAAATCAAGCCTGATTTCCATCAGTTTGAAGAGCAAAAGGTAATCAAGGCTTATCTAAGCGAGTCTAGCTACCTACATAGAAATCCACAGTGAGACGGGATATCGAAATGACCTTCATAGTTTACATAAAAACCATAAACTTTACCTTTGAATCACCTTCGCTTCGAATCTCGAAATTCTATGAACTTCACTCAGCCGCAAATAAGCAATTGCATAATGGAAACCTGGGACGTTGTGTTGTCCCTTTTGATATGACCCAAAGATTACACGACACACACACACGACACTCACGACACACGTAGAAAAGATTAATAAACAGTTTCATTTACTGCCCAATGGGTCCCCAGTGGGTAGGTGGGTGTGTGGAAACCCTTTTCGGGTCTGGCGCCCACCACTCATAACAATTAACTTTAAAGGCCTAGGACATAAATCCTTGCACAATTGTGGAGCGAACATATACAAGTAACATATGAGAACATGAGTGTGTATAATAGTAGAGCAGCAGCCCCGAAGAAGGTAAAAAGTGAAAAGTAGAAAGTATAAAATGAATAATGAATGAGCAAGCGGCACGCTAAAGCAGCAACATGGTTGGTCGGTCGGTCGTACAGGAAGGGCATATGGAAGAGGGGGAGGGGAAAGACGAGGTGGAATCAAAAGAGAGAAAGAGCTTGGCATGAGTAACACTTGACATTGCTTAGACGACTACAGCTACGGCTACGGCTCTCAAAGAGAACGGCCTGAAGGACAGCCGTAAGCATGTCGTTTTCCTACTAAATTATAATATGGCATGCAGATAAAACATTGAAAGTCAAAAGGCCCTGAGGGAACTACAATTAAAAGAGCACGCACACACACCCACCCATGCACACACATACACACGCACGCACACACTGACAAAAGCCGTGTGACACGCACACAAAAAAGCTTCCCAGTCAAAACAAAAGTTTGAAAGTTCGGAAGGTGCGAAGGTGGGGAGAGTGGATGTAGATGTGCCGGAAATCATTTCCAGAATATGCTCCTCATTGTACATACAATATTTATTTGCGATTTTTCATACATTTTCCAGTTTAGATAAGAATAAACGAAAGAACGAACAAAAGTCCACACACACATTTTTCCAGCCAACCAATTTTCTAAGAATTTTTCCGAGCATATCATAGAACGGAGTGCAAAACAAAAGGCCAACAAGAATGTCGACCAAAGTCTAAAGGCTAGGGGCGGCTGGCGGATGGGGCGTATGGTTTGTTTATGGAATGCCTGGAAACCGCACGAAGGAACTGTCGACCCCGCAGCGCAGAGACATGGGGAAGCATGGGAAAGAAGAACCACAGACACGCACAAAATAAGAAGGGAGGAAACGGGCCAAAAACAATGAGAAATTCAACAGTTTGTTGCCAGCAACATGCTGCACGAGAAGCACCTCTCCGGCCAGCAACATGGTGGCGCCTACCCTACGCTCCATTTTGGCCCCGGGTAAAATACGTTGGCTCTCTCGCTCTCTCTTGGCCGTGTGTTGAGTTTCTTGGTTTGATAAAAGCAAAGACCAGGCCGCATTCGTAACAGTCTGCAAAGGATTCTAGTCGCTTACGGTGCTCCAAAAAGTCCCCCGTGAACTAACCAAAGGAAAACGTCGCGTGCCGTTCAATCAGTAGTCGATTTTAAAAGATTTCAATCGGAAAAGTGCCCAAAAGTGAAGACAAAAACCAGGAGAGAAAATCGAAGCAGCTTCTAAAAAAAGTAATGTATTCTAATCAAAAATTGAACAATTTACAGCGAACAGCGAACGATTTCTAAAATATATTTCAAGAAACGAATTATAGGTACATTCAGGAATATTAAATGAAATTTTTTGAGAAACTATGTTTGTACTGTATTCAAGAATTTCCTTGAATATATTTGAAAGTGCACGAATGAATTTCTGAAAGGCAGATAATTTTTTGATATACGCCTAAAAGATTTCTGGAAAGTTTCAAAATCCAAATCAGATTAAAAGCAGATGCCAAAATATATATGTACATACAAAATGTACATACATATGTATGTATATTTCGAAATCAAAAATTCTAACGCTGAAATCTGAAATATTTTCAAAAATAATTAACCAAGTTTTGGTTTTCAAAAGAGTTCATCAAATATGCCAAGGGCTGCCTCCAAATCCAACTGAAATTAGTCAGAGGCTATCCCATGCCGAAAGCAGATATTTCAGATTTCCGAAACCCTTTAGGAAAACACTTAAAAAAAGAGAGCAACAGCATGAATATTCATGTCGCTGACAGGTTCAAGCCTGTGTGTCAAATGGCTTCATTTGGTTTTCATCGCTTCCGACCTTTCTGGCGACAATTTTTTCTGCGGGTCCGTCCCGCATTCAATAAAAGGGCTCAAATAGGGACGGCCATACCTCATTTGTATGCCTAATGGCCGCCGAAAGACTTGACACTGAAAGCCGCCGTTGATGTCCTTGACTTTGTTTATTCATTCGCAAAATTCGCACACGATTCGAGGGGAAAGCAAAGACAGAGAGGACAACGGGAAAATAATGGCTCCTCAACGGGTGTGAATGTGGTGCTGGTGTGGAATGCGTAGGGGCGGGTGGGAGACGGTGTTTGTGCCTGTGTGCTGCGTGCCAACATTTACGATGAGTCCCCTTAATTTATGCTCATTCATAAATTTCTCTGCGGTTCTCTGCGGGCGCCCGAGCGCCCGTGCGTATGCAACGGCAACACAATAATAAAGAAAATTGAAAATGATGACAATTTCACGCGGGAATTGTTCAATTAATTGAGAAATATGTACATACATGCATATGTACAGCAATTACAAAAATATGACGACCTTTTTGGTGTGCGTCTCTTTCGCTGTTTTACGAATTCCCTTGAAGATGTGCCCAAAATCAGAGCAGAGCAGAACAGAGCAGAACAAAGCAGAGCAGAGCAGAACTGTTCGAGGCTTGCCAACTGTCAGATTGGCTAATTGGACGACATGCCAAATTGTCACTTGGTCGAGCAGCGCGTTTTCTGAATTCAATCAATCTGAAAATGGCAATTATTTTGTGCATTTATTTACAATCGAACAATTTGCTTTTGAAAGCATTTGAATAACTAATTTTCCAATTATTTTCATTACATCAAAATTGTCATTGTTTAATTTCGGTATCATTTAGTAATCCTATAACCTCTATCTCTCACTGACAGGGTATCAACATTTTATATTTCCTGTGGCCAACTTTTTGTTTTCGATAGCTTCTGTTTTTTTGTTTTTGTTTCCGTTCCTCTTGATTCACACAAAGCGCATTGTACGCGCGCTCGTGCCGCATAAATAAATAGGAATTGGAATATGAAAACCGAAAAAATTATCAAAATAAATATGATTGTCGGTCAGTCATGCCCAGAATGCTAACGAGCCCAGCAGAATGAAAGGGAAGGCCTTGTTTGCGTTTCGCTAGATACCTACTATATTTAATGGCAATGGGAAGGAAGCGAAATTACATTTCCAAATACCTCTGTGTCTGTGTGTGTATCTGTGTGTATTCTTGGAGAAGCGAATCGGCGGAAGACAAACAATAGAACGCTATCGCTTGATATTCCAACGTCATTTGACAGTAGCGGAACAATGAGCAATGTCCAAATTGTGATTCATTTAAATCATTTTCTTGGTATGCCGACGATTAGGAAAATGTCTAAAAATGGCAATGATTGTTTGGTTTGGAGAATTCAATTGAAATTATTCCGATATTCCGAGTCCAACTCCCACTCCCACTTCTATGATCTAAATGTAATCTATTTAAAGCTTTTAACTAGTATTTTTTCGTATTCGTAGTATTTCATGAGTGAATGTTCCTTTCACGCACTTGATTTTCCCTCTCCGTCTCACTTTTTCCCTTCCTTTCTATGCTCTTTTCGTGGCTATTCCCTAAGTGCCGTTAAATTTCCCTGCAGACCACTCATTCATTCGTTCATTCACCACCGCCCACAGGTATTGGGCCGTAATTATCTTTGAACAATGTCAAAACTGAAAGTGCCATTAAAAAACATTCGCGCCTAGCGGTAATAATTATTCTAATTACGCGGAATTTCTTTCGAAAAGTTCCTGCCGCACTGCGGGGCCCCCGAGGGCCCTGTCAAACGCACAGATAGAGGGAGAGAGAGAGAGAGCATAACTTTGTGGTTCTCTTTAGGTGTTCGGGTATTCCTTCGAGTCAGAAATCTTTCGACACACTCGTTTCAGTTTCCCTTTCCCTTGCCATTGGCCTCCAGCTGGTTAATTGCGTTTGGAGGGGCCCAGGGCCCCCATTATTATTTATTATGATTATTATTTCTTGATTATTATTTACACACAGGCAGTGTAAAAAGTGGCTTATATTGGCCAAATGTAAATGTTTGCATCGTTCACTTAATGTCTCAGTCATACTGCTGGTTCTTCTGTGTCCGAATGGCCAGTGAGGGAGTGGGAAGCGGAGAGCAGGGAGCAGGGAGTAGTTGGACAATTGCCAGTTGTGACGCCATCAAAAGAATAAACAATGAGGAGGGGAAACCTTTAAAAAAAACTCTTAAGTAAATATTAATATGGTGGAAATATGTACACATTTAATTGTACAAACAAGCTGCCACCCGCACTCGTGGCGATCTTTTGTTCGATTTTTCGATTTTTTATGGCTCTGCTTTTTCCTGAATTCGTTGAAAAACAGGGAAAACCAACACAAGAATAATAGATGATGGTTTTACCGACTGACTCTGATTTTCGTTCGCTGGAACTCGCGCTTGTTTTTAATGTTTTTCATTTTTTTTTGGCTTTCCTTGTGGTAGTTTTTAATTTTTACCAGACCCCGAAATGAAAATGAAAATGCCAGTAATTGCGCAGCTTTCTCACTTATGTACATATTTATTTATTAATTATTTTAAATGCAGAAAAAGAAGGAATTCTTAGTCTGTGTCTGGCTGTTTCCATAAGGACTAGTTAGTCCCTGTTTAAATCCTTGGACAACCCGATATGATCAGTTGACTATGTCATACCGAATTAGACGTATGATAGATAGATCGGTCAATGTCTTTGGACGGCGAAACTGTTATTCCTTTTTCTGTTTTTGATGTCCAGTTATTTATAGGCCATCATATGTATCGCCCCACCTATGGCATGTCCTGGACATGTGTCCTTAGCGCTCCTCCACTGACAATTTCAAATTGAGTGACTGGCATATCCATTACGACGTGCCCATCCTTTATCTCAAACTGTAAAACAAGACACGCTGTTTCTTTGCAAATTTCCTCCTTCTCCCGTCTCACCCGTTCGCTCTCTCTCCCTCTCTCTGGGAGCTTTTCTCTTAAAATAGACAAAGCGCGGCCACACAGAAACGTTCTTCGAAAACTCCACTGCCGTCAAATAGGGGACTAATAAGAGCCCGTCAAAACGGCCCCATGCAGCGCATCCCCTGACAAAGCCTCTCCTCGCCCGCCCTCCTTCGGTAATCCGATTCTGATGCCATACAAAATTTAATTAAAACTCTCCAAAGCACAACAGGATACCATCGGGCGGCAGAGTGGATGGGAGGTACATGCGTGGCATGCGGTCATGCCAAAGGAAATTCTACCATTCATTAGTTTTCCCTCAGCATATGCTAGGCAAAGTGTATTTTTTTCAATGGAAATTCCACGGCTCCAGCGAATGCAACGCTAATTAGATTGACCAGAGCTGCCAGTCGACCAGAGTGGCCAAAGCTGCTAGCTGCAAACACTAACCATACAGCCACCAAAAAAAACAACAACAACAAAAAAGAGTAGCATAATGAAATTCCCGACTGAATTCCTCGAGTTGAAAACTTTCACAACTATGTACATATCTTTGCAGGAAAACTATTTCCCAGCCAGTCTGCTGCACAGCATTTTTTCACACATCTTCCTTTGGCAGAGCACACTTTTCGAGGTGCGAGAAAAAAGGCAAATGAAAATGGCAAATTAAATACACAGAGAATCTTTTCTCTATAAACATCTATCAGACGGAGAGCTGGATCTCTCCCACAGCATGACAATAATTTGGCCAGACCTGGCCTGGCAGTTGTAAGATCTATATTTAGAGAGAGGAGATCATCAGCAGCAGCAGCAGCAACACTTTGCATGCGAGATGCTGTAATCACTTTTCCGCAGAGTATACAAATTAAGTCGATTATCGACCATAAATTACAAAGGAAATCGATTCTTCGACTTGCTATAAGTGTTTACAAAAAGATCTGCAAAAGAGGAAGGGCATTCGATACATAAATCAACAGATGCCTCAGAATGCGCCTACTAAATCGTTCGGCGGCACAGGCACAAGTACAGATACAGACACAGGCGCAGGAAAGCGAAATAAATAAAGCAATTTATTAAAATCATCAAATGCAATAAACCATTCGATTAACTGTACTCTCTCTGATGGGAAAGGGGGCTGGGATTAGTTCTATTGATATGACCATATTTCAAATGGCTTTTGCCAATTAAAAGTTATTTTTACACCCCATAAATTGTCTCTGTTTGGTTGTCTGTTCGAAACCGAAATCGTAAATTACCGCTGCTAATTTGCCTGAGACAGATAGCTGCAACATAGAGGAATTTGTTTTCCCTATTTCACCTTTAAAAAAGGTAGCAAAAAAACGTCCATCAAACCTGGGCACACAATCTGCCATCCCATCCCGTCGCGTTTCCTGATGATCCAACAAATTGGCATTTACATTTTTTAACTGCATTTTTATGATGCCTTCCCTGCCAGGAAATAAAATAAAATATACCCCATTGCAATAAATAAAGCTGTGCTTCGACGGGGTGTTACAAATTGTCCACCTCCGCTTGGGCTTGGGTTTGAGCCATAAATTATACGATTTCCACCATCCACCACCCGCTCAACCGACTAAACTTTTTCCGAAATAAAAGCAAAGATTTGCCTTTTGGGTTCCATCTATTTACATGCAAATCAATGTATTTGGCTTTGTTTGATAACCAGCTTAAGGTATTAACTGATGAATACTATTGCATTATGTATGCATGGACACATATGGATGGGCATGGGCATTGTTTAACACCCCCCTCCGCCTTCACGCGAGTAACGGCAAGTAGTAAATGTCAATGTCAACTTTTGCCTTTTGTTTCGCTTTGGGGTTTCGGTGTTTTTTTGGAGTGGCCCGTGGCCCCCACGCAAGGATAAGTTTCTGGGTATTATGCCGAGGCGAAGGGGACGGACCACTTGACGGCGAATGCCGCATCTGAGCTCTCGCTCTGGCCCGCAAGCCTATTCACTCTGGCATGAAAGAGAATCAAGGTACAGTCGAGCCAAGCACACCTGAACTCAACCGAACAAGAGCGAGCATGTCGGCTCGGCTCTCTAATTCAACTGCTAAAACAGGCACCAGCAGTCAGTCAGTCTGTCAGTCAGTCAGTCAGTCATTCATTCATTCATTCACTCACTTATTCATTTCAATTCTCCGTTCCGTGCAGTTTCTTGTGTCTGCCCCCAGGACTACTGCACTTGAATACATTCTAAAGCGCCATGTCTGTCTGTCTGCTGTCTGTTCTTTTATCCCTGCGTGTGTGTGTATGTGTGTGTGTGTATTGTGTATGTGTGGGAGTTCTTTCTTTTTTTTATGTGATTATTTATGAATATGACTTTGGCTGACTGACATTCATACTGCGGCTGCGGCAGATGTCTTGCTTATACGACGCTTATATGGTTGCCTGTAAAAATGCTCTTCTAGTTTTACAACTGCCTCCGCCCACCCCACCCAAGGCCGCCACAGAAGAGTGTGCAGGGACTGTACATCAAAAGTAAAAGTGAATTATGGTCAGGTAGTAAACAGGAAATTTCCTGCACGAAGGCTAATGGAAAATGTGGAGCCCGGATGTGCCCCCAAGTGAATTATTAGATGCATTATAACTCTAATATGATTACTACTCGTATCGACTCCCTTGACGTCACACACTCTCATAAAGGAGACACCCCAGATGAGAAATGGTGTGCGATGTGCCCACGAAAGTGCCACTTAAGCAGGGGCTGCCAATGCCTGATGGCGAAAATCCTCGCTTGACCATCCCCAATCAATGGGAAATGAAAAAGATTGCCTGGTGCACAATTAAGGATATAAATATCCGCAAGCCGAGGCGGCCAAGAGCGGAAATCAAACACAAGAAACACTAATGCATAATTCAGACTTGGGAGGGAGAAACGTTTAAAAATAGAAACAATACCGAAGCGGCACGAACCCCAAAGAGGGGGTAGGGGCAGTGGTAAACAAGTTGGCAGCAACAAGCAAGAATAGAGGGTAAACGGGGAATATTGGTTAGGGGAAAAGGGAAAAGGAAAACAGAGGCCAGAAGCCAGAAGGCAGCGTGAGAAATAAACAGACAAGCACTCAAATTAAATTGCGAACAGAGCTTAATGCACTTAAAGCCACGACATGCCCCTCAAGTGGGGGCTTCGGATAGGGATAAGGATAAGGAGGAATAGCGTAGGACGAGCCACTGTCAATGTCAGCGAGTGGTAGACACGCAGACAGACGGGGTAGATCCATTGACAGGTAAGCCGCTGTGGCAGTGGCAGGTCGTGCGTTCAGTGGGAGCACTCGAACACGCGCGCCTCGCCTCCATTGTACTAGAGGGAAACCAGTACCACCTTATGCAATGAGAGCCCGGCCCGGCCATCCAGAGGCTTAACAATTGTGTGCCATGCAAGGCGGCCATTAATGATGTTACCTGATCCAAAATTATGCTATTCAATCGATTTCTCGCTCGCCCTGCAATCGAGATGAAACACGAGAGAATGGGACACAAGTTTTATTTCCTTGTTCGGTTTCACCTTCACCTTGGAATAGATCTATATCTATTTGTTCATTAAATTCGTGCTCTTATCGATGAAATTTGTGCACTGCTTTGCACTTCTTACTTACGTAACTCATATGACGGCCATAATTCAGCCTTCAATATCCAACATTAGCTGACTGGCTGACTGGCTGGTTGGCCCTTTGGCGTCTAGCCAAGAGTATTTGCCATTTTGCACTCTAAATTGGGAAAGTTCTCGACCAACATTACGCCATAATCGGATCTATCTCGCTCCCTATTCCGCTCTCTGTCTCTCGCTATGTATAATGGAGGGAAGCGGAAGCGGAAGAGGCCTGCTGCGAAATACCTTTGGATGTAATGCAATTTCCAGTCCATAAAACGTCAGAGCAAAAAGGACTTTGTACTGCCTTTGTCATAAAGGTCTGCAGCTAATGGCCGCCGCGTATCTCCCCCTCCCCAGCCCCCCCTTGGTTAATGTGGAAGCCGCCTGTTTGCTGCTGGCAGATTGCACAAGTTCCTAAAGTGCCCGCGAACAATGTAAAAACTTTCGCCCGACATCTCGCCAGTCTGTAAAATTAAATGAAAAGTTAATACCTATTGGAAGGTAGGGGCTCGATAAGCAATGTTGTGCGGAGGAGGACAGCGAATGCTGCTGGCAGCAGTAGCAGGATGACAATGACAGTCAACAAGTTGGTGGCATCGCATTTTGTGGCACAGTGGGTGGCTTTTAATGCTAAACTGAAACAAAATGGCAATTAGTTTGTACTGGCTGCTAAATGGAGCACAGCTTATTAAACGGCTTGGGACATTTCCTTGAATGACAGTCCACTGTGCTGGGAATTGGTTGCGCAACTCATTTAGCTGCAGCTGATGGTGCTGCTGGTGCTTCCGGTGCGTGGTTGAGCCGCCGCAGCAGCAGCCGCAACAAGCTGTCAACGATTCCCACAGCAAATATCCTGTTTGGACAGGACAGATGAGCAGAGCAGAAAAACAAATATAGAAAGCAACAGACACATAGCCGAGCTTCGAAGCAAACCGAAGCTTGGATACTCTCGGAGCTGTGTACTGCACATAAAGCTCTAAAAACAGCTAGAGACTCTCTTTAAGGGCAGAAGCTCTCTCCCTCTCCTCTGCCTTCGATTCAAGCTTTGCCCAACGGCTGCTCTTTCTTGTTTGTTCTCCCTCCGTCTTAAGCTCTACTTAACTGCTGCTCTCACGCTGCCGCGAGTTCGTTCTGCCAGTTCTGTGCGTTCTCTTTTCTTATTTTTAGAACCACCGCGCGGCTCCCCCCGCCAGGCGTCTGCAGGCATTGTATAGCAATTTCGTTTACACTTCTCCTTCCTTTATGCCGCCTTGTGACGTATTTAATTCGGAATGACTTGTGCCAGGAGAGGGGCCGCACAAAGAGGCACGCAGAGGGTGGTGGTGGTGGTGGTGGTGGTGGTGATGAGAGCGGGTCAGTGGGGGGGCTATTGTCTCTTCTATGCTGTCGCTGCGGGGGAGTCCGACACGAATGCAATATGCGCTTCCTTTGCTGCACGGGAACTCCCCGCTGCGGATATTTCTATGCGTAAAGTGTGTGTGTGTGTGTTTCCCCTTTGGGAGAGTGTATTTTATGATATTAATTTTAAGGTTTCAGCAAGGCTGACAGACAACGGGTTCACTCCACTATTCAGCTAACAATAGGAGCTCTCACAGAAAAATTTTCTGCTAATTACAATCTACGATTGTAGAACTATCTATGTATGTGATTGCACTTTAATTAAGACATTCGCCTGCTTTCTTTTCTATCCGATATTAGGTATTTCCCTTAAGTAAAGAAGTAACAAGTAAACAAGAAATGGATTCCGCAGCAGCAGCCGCCGCCAAGCGCGTTCAAATCGAGAAAGCGCACAACTTTATGCGCCAATACCGCGATCCCGAATCGCGGGAGCTCAAGAAGCTGTCGGCCAATCAGTTCATGGATGTCTGGGCCCACTACGACAAGGATGGTGAGTGCGCGCGGCGGAAACAGGGTTTTTTTCTTGGGGGATTTTCCAACATTTGTCATTGCAGGCAATGGCTACATCGAGGGCACTGAGCTGGACGGCTTTCTCAGGGAGTTCGTGGCCAGTGCCAATGTCACAGACATCAGTCCAGAGGTAAGATTCGCCCCATTATAAAGCCCCATTAAAAAGCACTTTAAGCTGTCACTTCATCTTGTTCTTGTTCTTGTTTTCGCCCCGATCCCCCAGGCCGTCACAGACACAATGCTCGAGGAGCTGAAGTCCTGCTTCATGGAGGCCTACGATGATAATCAGGATGGTAAAATCGATATCAGAGAGGTTTGTATGGCTCAAATGAGATAGCCTTGTATAATTCCACCTGACCTCCCCGGGGCCACACAACAAAATGCTCCTTTGATGATGGGGCCCCCATGTCGTATGCGCAATGTATTCTCCCTTTCATATGGCATTTACTTGAGACGGTGTCCCAATAGGTTTTTAAATGTCAGTACGCCCCAACTACCCATCCCCCTCGCACCAGTGTCAATAATTTATTTGGCGTTTTCCTACCAAAAAAGTTTCCTTTCTGGCAAGGTCTTGCCCTTGCCCGCAAAAAAAAACCAACCAACTTTTCCCCCTCTTATGAAATGAGTTTTTAATTGAAGTTGGACCAGCAGGCGCTGCCGCAGCGTTTGAAAGAAGATTCTTTTCGAATGGTGGAAATAATAAAGCACTCTTGGCTGCCGCACAATGGTCCTTTGATAAATGAGCACACGAAAAAAGTTATGGGGAAAGTTCAAACTCTCAGTCCCTTCGCAGGGACCGCTTATTAAGGTTCAAGTACAACAAAAGAAACAAAGAATTCATAATTTATGTGGTTGGTGGCATTGCTCATACGCCACGTCGGACCGAACAGAACAGAACAGAGTGTTTATCGATTGAAATGCCTGCTGGCTCGTTTGCCATCAGGTAAATCCCGATAATAAGCCAGAAAAGATAGTCTTGGGATCAACTTAAATGTCAATAGTGCATTAATTACCCACAGCAAATAATAATTAAAATGCAAATAGTCGTGCAAAAACTTTTGAATTTGATCGAGCCACAGTTGATTAAAGTGAAGGGGTACGGAAACCAGAGGGTTTCCAGATTCAACACTTGAATTATGTCGGAAAGTTTTTAATTGAAAGCCAAGAAGAAAACTTGGTCTGTCTGTTCAGAATATAATCCGGGGACCAGAGCTCTTTCACTGCAGTTTCGGAAACTGTTGCCAGAAGCCCGCTTTCAGGACACCCCATACAATATGCATTTGAAAGTTTATTTATTGTCAAGTGACGCATTGAAACAGACGAAATTCAACCATTCACAGCTGGCTCAACTTTTGCCCATGGAGGAGAATTTCCTTTTGCTTTTCCGCTTCGATAACCCACTGGAATCGAGCGTGGAATTCATGAAGGTAAGTGACAAGCAAAAAAAAGGTCGTCGCTCCTCCCATCGTTTTGATGGGTGCACGATGCGAGGCATTCCCATCCGAGAATTCCCTAATTGATTTGACATTGTTTGTCCCTTCCTTTTTTTTGTTGGGATCCAATCTTGGAATTCCATTCCACATAGATCTGGCGCGAGTACGATACCGACAACTCGGGCTACATTGAGGCGGATGAGCTGAAGAACTTCCTTCGCGATTTGCTCAAAGAGGCCAAAAAGATCAATGATGTGTCCGAGGACAAGCTCATTGAGTACACTGACACTATGGTATGTATGGCACTACTCTGCAATCATATGGGATGGCCTTTCGGATCAATCAATCAACACAAATAAAAGCATTAGCTGTTGGCACTTTCCTCCATTTCCGGTGTAAGTTCTAATGAATTTTCCCCGCACTTTCAGCTGCAAGTCTTCGATGCCAACAAGGACGGACGTTTGCAGCTGTCGGAAATGGCCAAGTAAGTGTCCTTGAAGAGCTGTGCACTGTCGATGGTGGAAGCCTAACAACCTCAACTTATTTATTGCAGATTGCTTCCGGTTAAAGAGAACTTCCTTTGCCGCCAGGTGTTTAAGGTAAGTGACAAGCGATATGACAGTGATTTCCACCCTGAAAACATAAGTAAAATACATATATCCAAATCGAGGCAAGTCATCGTTCCATTGAGGAAATTGACACTCACAAAAAAGATAGCATCAATCAGTATGGATTGCCCAGAGTGTAGCCATAGAGGACAGGGCCAGACCTCCTCCTTCTTGGCCTCCTGCCCAACACGTTTTGCACTTAGGCTAGCTTTGATTTTTAGTTCCTCACTAGCGCTAGCTGAAGCCTGGACTTGCCAACTAACTAACTAGCTTTGCAATTAACTCAACCAGCAATGCATTAAGCATAATAATAAAGTTATATTTTCATTTTGTTATATACCACTTAATTGACATAACAATTATTTTCCAGCCATGTCTGTGTCGACTCAAGGGACATTCGAAATTGATTGGGGAACAGATGGGGGGGGGGGAATTAGTAATTAGCACTTTTCATTTCTATGCTCCTTGAAGGAGCAGTTGTTGTTGTTGCTTGTTTATTCAACAAATTCAATTCAGAACACAAGATTGAAATCGAAAGCCCATAAAAAAGGTATCACCTCAGCGAATTCCAACAACAAATTGGATCTGCTCTTCCCGCCTCAGCCTCAGGCCAATTCTCGCTGCGTCGCAGAAAATAAAGTCATGGCCGAGGCCATAAATAGCTTCAACGCCGAAAAAAAACACACACAGAGAGAGTAAAATATTGTCTAGAAACGTAAAAATAAACGTAGGAAAATGCTTGCAGAGCTCAGCTGAAACCCCAACCCACCCCGCACTCAGGTGCCATCTATTCTGTATCGCGATGGACGGACGGCATTGGGATGCGTGGCAGCCTTCGAAATCAATTTCGCATCCGCTTTCGGCTTGTCCGTGTCCCAACAGATTTGATGTGTTTGGGATTGGGTTATAAAAAGCAGTAAAAAAAGAGGAAAAGCAAAAAGGTAAAGGTAAGCCCCAGCCACGCCAAATGGAGATGGGCCGCCCCATTAAATACTTAAATATTAGTTTTCACCAAAAAGTAGACCCAAACAATTAGCAAAGTTTCAAACTTTTCTGAGCCTGCTGCACCAGATGCGGACTCTAATGGGACATTTAAAATTCCCTTGGGAAATTCTGGCGGATGGACTGTTGGGTGAGTGGGTGGCAACTCATTGCGAAATTCGAATTGAGCAAATGGCGGCGATGCCAACTGCGGCTAAATGAAGCACACAGTCAGATGTCACGTAAGAGGCCAGCAGGCAGGACAGAACTTGGCCAAAATATATACTCACTCCCTTCCGTTTTCCGTTTTCCGCTCTCACATTTTAAGCATGCTCAGCAGCATTTTGGCAAGACACAACCAAGGAACAAGCAAGGCTTGTCTTGGCCTCCAAGGCAGCGCGCACCAGATGCTTAAAGCCAGAATGCTGAAACACCAAGAAGTATTTATATATGAATTGTGTAACATTCGGGTTAAATCTTGGGGAAAAGTAGGATTTCATAACACACATAAATTGAGTCAGGGCTTGGCTCAAACAAATGTTGATGTCTTACCATGGATATTCCCCAATTTAGCCCAGTTCCTGCCCCCCGTCTTCTGTCAACTCTTTTCCGTCTGGCGTGTCGTTTTCCTGTTACCAAAGAATATGGTTTTCGGTTACGGTGTTTTTGCCTGGCAATCAAGTGGGCACACAGAGAGAGAGGGGGGGTGTAACAATTCCTTTTGCCCAGACCCAGACCTCTTATTGTTATTTGCTGCAAATGTACGTGATTCCGTCGCATTGGCCCTGCTTATTGACAGTTGCCAGTGCCAATGAAGCGGTGCCATATCGGGGGGCGGGGGGTAGAACACCGAAAACATTGTGGCACTCAAAAGTGTTGCATCCTAGTTCTGCCTCCTTTCTGTTTGTGTTGCCAGCGTGGAATTTCCATGGGATAGCATCAGTCTGTTAGTATGTAGTTTAGTACTGTGTAAACTACGCGTGCATGCTGCCAATGAATGGAAATTGAATTTCCATTACCATCAGCAGACTCACTCAGTTAAAAGAGAACACATTGGTCCACTGGTCACAGCTGGAAAAGCAGTCAAGCAATTTCACAGTTTCAGATTGTTATTAAATCTACCAATCTGTGGCTTTCATTGCTGCCTTTTTAGGCTGGTAAATAAACATAAACCCGCTATCAATGTACGAGCATGTACATCGATCCTTGCTGGGATCCTTAGTATCCAACTATCGCTTGTTAGCTTCCAACATTCCCCAAGGAGTAAGTTTCATTTCACACTAAAAACATTGCTGTTGCAACTGTCGGTATGTTGTCGACTTGGGCTCGGGCTGTGGCTGGGGCAGGCCACAGCCACCGCCGCAGCAATGAACACCGAACAATGCTTGTTCATGGTAGAAGAGTCCTACGTATTTGCTCATTGTTACAGCTGGCAGCACAAACGACATTTTATTTGGTTTTTATTGACGCAGCGCATGCAGGGAGCAGTGCAAGGAGAGCTATGGCTGTGGCTGTGGCTGGATCTGGAATCATGCATCACAATGTGAAGCGTAACGGAACAAGTCGGATTTTAATCGAAATATTCAGTGGAGACGACAAGGTTGCTGTCTCTCAGTTCCAACCCGCCGAGCCGAGGCACCTGACCAACTCCGATATCAGAGCTGTCCGTTGTCCTTGCCTCTGAAGAGCCATAAAAGCCATGAAGCAGAAGCTCAAGCAGCCATAAAATAGGCGCTTCCAGCACATTTACCAAAGGTGCACTTATTACTTTTTTATAATTTCTTAAGACCTCCATAAAAACGGCGCATGCATCAGCATTTTGATAACCACAGCGCGACATGACAGGATACGATAGGACAGGACTGGACAGGACTGCAGTCACAACGTTGCAAAAAGTTGGACTCAACTTGGTCGCACAGCTTACACTGAACAGCGGTCAACTTTGCCGAACTTTTTCTTCAATATTTTGATCCTGTTCAGGCGGAAATTTCTGTTTTCTGCAGCACAGTGTAGCTGCTGGCTGGCTCAGGGCCAAGCTGGCAGAGACCTTTATGCTAATGCACATCACGTATTCGCCGCATGCACCGCAACGAACAGTGACATAATGTGCAGCAACAGGACAGGACAGGGAATGGAAATGGAAATGGAAGTGGGAATAGGAATGGGACTGGGACTGGGCATGGGACATTAGCAGAAGTTGGTGATGCTGATGCTGGTGCTAAAAGGGGACTGCAGCATCCACTGCTGCACAGACGCAATGTTTATAATGTCCACTAATTTTTGTGACACAGAGACAGAGACTGAGGCTAAGTGAAAACGTGACCAGGGCATTTTCCGATGGCTCGACACAGACAGGGCGCATTTTTCTTTTTAGTTGATTTTCTTATATATTCTTATAAACTAGATTAAAATTAGTGCGATTGACCAGCGATCAACTGCAAGCGGCAAATATTTTGCACTCCCATTGGTCTTGCGTAGACGTATACTTGATATTTCTGAGATAATTTTAGTTTTGCTGCATCCCAGATCCTAGATCGCTTAGCTTACTAAACTAAACTCTAGACTAAACCAATGCCAATCTAAAATGGGAATCAGATTAAAGATGGCCCATTAATTAAATGTGATATAATGTAAATGAATTCGATTTGGATTGATTGGCCATTTTTTTGTCGGATTCGAACTAAAACAGAATAAAACTTTAATTTTAATTTACATTTCTCAACTCTCTTCTCTAACTTTCTATATATATATATATACAATATTTTATTTCGTTTTTCCCCCGCCTTTCTCCTCTATGCCCAACCAATTACATATGTACTACTTATACGAACTATGCATACATATACTATTTCGATAATCTTGTGCCTTTTAATTTTCTAAACCAACAACATAACAACAATAATCGACCAAAACAATCAACAATAATTACCGTATACCGTATACCGAATTAATTAAATACTCTGCACGTGATATCAAACATGTCGGGGCTCTCACACGTTGATCCAATAACATAACCAAAATGCAATTTAAAAATCAACTCAACCAACCATATGCTGTGTACATAATATACACCAATATAATATCTCCAAATAAACTGCACTGCCAACAATAAACAATCAAAACAATCCCTACTATAACCATACACTCCAATTTCTGCAATGAAATAAATAACCAAAAAACAAAACCTGTATATGAATATATAAAACCACACTCTGAAGGAGGGCATTGATGTAAGTATTTACTTTACCATGCAATCACCGAATTAAACAAAAAACATGCCCCACAAAGCGAAAAATCCCCCCACACACTGGGTGGCGTTCTATTATATGATAGACTGGGGGGGGGGGCTAGAGACATATTTACACGCTGAGAGAGAGGTCATAGAAACACTCAATAAAATTGTGTGTGTGTGTGTGTTTTTTTTATCGTTCAAGAGTATTCTTTTTGAAGAATTCCCGCTTTTTGTTGAACACTTACTTGATGAAAGCCAAATAATATATTTATATTGATTTTCCTTTTGTTTTCCTGGTATTGTAGTATGATTGTACATATTGTCTGTGTTTCCCAAGCCAAAAAAGAACAGAAACTTTACAGAAACTTTACAGAACAGAAACTGCTTTGCATTTGATTGAAAAAGTTCAATTTGTTGAGATTGCTGTGGGTTTGGAATGCATGGACGCAGCATGAAATCTAATTCCTTTGATAATTCCACTTGTTATTTTTTTAATTTGAATGCGAATGCGAATGTGTATGATTTGGAAAAGTATTTGAGGTCTGGTCTAACCAAAGAACTTTTAGCTAAATAACAGCTGGCCCAAAAACCAGAGAGCAAAGGTGGGACTAAAACTCTCTCTCTCTCTTACTCTCTTTCTGTGCAACTCTCTGAGAAGTAAATTCATAATGATTATCCGTTAGTTTAAGTAATTCTTAAACGAAACTGCAGCTGATTTGCAAATCAAGCCAGAGAGCAAATGTGGGACCAAAACTCTCTCTCCCTCTCTTATTCTCTGTCTGTGCAACTCTCTGAAAAGTAAATTCATAATGAAGATCCGTTAGTCCTCAAGCTGAATTTTCCGCTTAAGCAATTTTTAAACGAAACTGCAGCTGATTTGCAGCAGAGCCACACTTATGTATTTATTTATTTATATACATATATGTATGTACATACATATGTACATAGAAATCAGTCAAAAAAAGAGTGTAAACATCACGGCAGACCAGTAGTCACATCACACCCTCGTGAATCCAGTACTTTATGTTTATGGACAGACATACAGACAGCGAGAGAGAGAGAGCGAACGAAAGCTTGCAATTAATAAGAGCTTACTGCAGATTATCATTTGGAGAGTAATCTTCACTTTGATGTGGAATTTACCCATTTTTAGGATCTCTCCAACTGAGAATGATAGCTATGAGCTACTAATTAGACTCTTGATGGCATTTATATTTGTCCACCCAATGTCACACTTAGCACATGCATGCACATCCGAAGGATGGGATACGGTACGTGAACAGCTTTAGACCTAAACCTAATGTGGGGTCCGCAAATTACACATTGCCGCGCTACCACCTCCACCTCCCCATTACATCACATCACCGGGAGCAAGAGAGAACCTTTTGCATAATTTAGTCATTGAGTGAGAGGAAGGAGAACTTTGTGGCACTGCCATATGGATAATGGGAGCCACAGCCGCAGCCGTAGCCGTTGCCGTTGCCCCTGGCGGTGGGTCTCAAAGTGTTGAAGTGTAAAATAATTACTTCATTCCAGCAATGGATGAGCGTCACGTTTCGGGGCTAAATTCGACTTAAGTATGAGCAATTTGACAAAAGAGCGAGGCAACAACAACAACACCGGCAGCAGCAGCAGCAGCAGCATGTGTGGCATTCAATGCGGAGAGCACTGCTGCCGAAAAAATGAAATTGGGCAAATGGAATGCGCTAAACTTTTTTAATGCCGGGCTGAACACACATTTCTGAAGTGCGTAAGTCTCAAGCTCAAGAAAGGGGTGACAAGAAAAGGGCACAGCCGCTTAATGGGTTCGTAATCCCCTTAAGACCGCACAAGGAATGCGCCAAATGCGTTTTGCACGGCTCCACCGGAACGAGGGTGTCCCAAGGATGAACGAAGTAGCAACACCTTGAGCTCCACCTCGTAACTTTTGGGCCAGCTCTTGAGGCGCCGCACACGGTTGCCTTCCCCACTAACTTTGAACTTGGGCGCCGCCAGGGCTGCATTAGATTACACAACCACCGAAAAAAAAAACACAAATTGCATGTCTGTGCGTGTCTGAGCGTGTCTGAGTGTACAGTACACTCGCATGGAAGAGGTAGTGGTAGTGGTAGTGGGAGTATGTGTGAAAAGAAAAGTAATTCGAGCCATTCGTCGAGCACAAATGGAATCGATAAATTCTTCTGGTCTCGAGGGGTCGGCGGCTGGGGAACGGAACAGCGCCCAGCCTCGGCGGAGATTAATGTACGGAAAAAATGGCCAGCACCTAAGGAATAATTCATGTTAATTAGGAACTGTCAAAGGCAAAGGCATATAATTGGCAGAATGTTTCATTTAGCTTAATTATACGTAAGGCTCTCAGCATTAGCATAATACGAATGTAACAACAAATGTCTGTAAATATGGAAAACGTATGTATGTATGTATGTATGTGTCCTTTGGCTAAACCCAAACCCACATGTTGCATGACATGCATGCGTTCTACAGCGCTTTGTATATAACAAATCATTTTAAATTCCGCACAAAATCACACACAAATCATATAGAGTCGATATATTGATATGTCGTAAAGCAAAGCACCACCTCTCCGATTCCAGATCCCACCACCCTTAAAAAAGTTGCATGATTATCTTAGAACCATCTTGTTTGGGGGATCTGAAAGGTGTGCTTTGGTGAATCCTCTAACTGTTGGATGTTATACCCACTGTAAAGAAAGTTCTTTCCACAGTTAAAGTTTTAGCATACTTGCAGAGGAAAATATGGTGAAAAGCTCTACTCCATTTTATTTGTAGATATTCTGTAAAGATGTCAATTTTGGACAAAAATCGATCTGAAAAGTATGCTAAAGCTAGGTGTTATAGCTACTGTCTGTTCAAAATGTTTACATATATCCAATAATAACTAAGGAAACGCATTAAATTTTTATGTTCTCTCTGTGTTTTGCTCCCATCTCTCTCCATCGCAGGGTGCCACAAAGCTGACCAAGGACGATATAGAGAAGGTGTTCTCGCTCTACGATCGTGTAAGTAAACTCTTTTAAAATCTGGCAAGAAGTCAACAAAAATTGCAAACTAATGGTTAACTAATAATCTTGCAGGACAACAGCGGCACCATTGAAAATGAGGAGCTCAAGGGCTTCCTCAAGGATCTTTTGGAGCTGGTCAAGAAGGTAAGTTTCAGTCACGGCCATCATAGGCTGATCTTATGGAGGTTTCGTTATTGTGTATATGCCAGGACGACTACGATGCCCAGGATCTGGCCGCCTTTGAGGAGACCATCATGCGTGGCGTGGGCCATGACAAGCACGGCAAGATCTCCCGCAAAGAGCTCACAATGATCCTCCTGACACTGGCCAAGATATCGCCCGACGACGAGGAGTAGAGGGATTTTTAGCCGATATTTAGCCATATTTGTCACCCATTTGTAGGCACCGGAGGCCACGAGGCAATTGATTACTTTAAACCTGCTGAAAAGTTAGCAGAAGATAAACGATTTTGGTAAAGATGGTAAAGATCTCCAGAGCAAACGAAATGGAGATTCTACCCGAAACAAAAAGCAAAGAAATAAAAACTATTGGTAAAACTAAATATATTTAATATAAATGTTTCAAGCTTAAATAAATGTTTATCGTATGTAAAGCTATTGAGAGTATATGTGTATGTATATGTATTTTCTCCCCCAAACTGAAACACCAAAGATATATATATTTACTCCAAGCCGGAAATAAATCCAATCCAAAAATTAAATCGAAATTTAATCCAAGCAACACTGAATCGAGCCACTTATTTTAAAAAGTATAACAAAAGAATTCAACCAAATTCAGTACAGTACATCGATTTTATATTATATTATATTATATATTTACGTATATTTTCTAAATGTATTTGCCTATATACATACATACATATATAAATATATATACTATATATTTTATTTTGTTTAATTACAAAACGGTAACTTAAAATAAATGTAGCTAATCTTAAGAAAACACAAAAGAATCAGTCGTGATTTATTTGAGATTGTATTTACATATAAATATATAAATGTGTGTGGAAAGAATTAGTAGATAATTGTTGTTAATAACTGTGGATATATTTATGCAACACAGCACCATACTTTTTGGTGCGCTAATCGTACATTTTGCCAAGCCTCGATCGTATTCCTCTGATTGTATTCCGTGTAAATGTGAAAAGAAATTAACCTGCACTCATTCTATGCTACAATTGTCTACCACAAACATCAATCAATCAGTCGAGAGGCACTTGGAACCGCCCGAGGGTGGGCTTGTTCCAATACCACCACCTGACACGACACTATCGAGCACGAGCCTGAGGCGTGCTGGCTGTTGCAACATCAGTGACAGTTGGAACGCATCTGCCACTCGTCCTTGTTGTCTGTTGTTCGTTCAAGTGCGTTGCAAAAGGATTTTCCACCCCAAGGCACACACGTCTCCTCTTTTTTTGTATTTTTAAACAGAATTGGAACAGTATTGACTACGCTAAAACTAAACAAAATCTAAAGGAAAATCTAAGGTTAACCCCCACAAATCTATCAACTACTTATCGAACGTTTCTTCAAGGTGCTATAGCTATATAATTACACAGTTATGATTTAGCCCTTTCGACTTTCCCAAAATTAATACTAATGCTATGCAATTTCAAGTCTATTTTTCCAAGAAACCAAAAAAACATAAAAAACGAAATCTATATATATAAATTATATTACATTGTTAGCTTTAAGTCGCTAAAAAATGAACATTTGATTTGGTATTTGGATGACAGGGCACTGAACCCTGATCGGGCTCAAGAAAAGAAGTCAAGTCACCATTTACAGAAACCACTTACTCGAATAATTATACAAATTCTACAAATACGTTGTGTAATCCGTTCTTCGTAGTCGAAGAACTCGTACGCGTCCGTAAATGCCAACTTAAAGATATATGAATAAACTAATTACGATACAACTCTATATGGTACTTACGCTAATACATAGGATACTATACTCGTATTGTTCACACAACACAAAATGCATGGTAAAGCTTCGAAACGCGACTTTCTCTATATGCGAATACCCGAATGCCCGAATATCGAATATCTACATATATGGATGTATATTGTATGTATGACAAATACTATGTTTTAATAAATTAAATACAATTACGCAGACATTATCGGGTCAGCACACCAAATGAAATTATTTATCTTGAAGGGGTTTACGTTTACGTTTCCGTATCCCCTTCTTCTGTACCGAGTCGATGGTTTCGATTGGATTGGTCCTGGAGCTCCAGGAGATCGTGCAGTTGCCTGAGCGAATCGTTCACCTCCTTTATTTTGGTCTCAAACTTGTGAGGGTCCGATGCAGCATCAACTGTTTCGTCCTCCTGCAGTTCCGGGCTAATGAGATCTTTGATGTGGTCCGTGATCTTTTTTATTTTCAGACAATAGCTAAAAGAATTTCTTGATTAAATTTGGGAGTCAAGGTTTGGGGGTTCGAATGATTGCTTACCACTTGGGCGAATCCGATTTGTGGCTGAGAGTTGTCTTGGCAACGCAGTTCTCCAAATGCCAAAACCGATTGAAGATCTCCATAGTACCTTTTTCATGATCGTTCCATTCTATGACCTTGACCCACTGTGGCTTGGGTTTTTCAACTTTTTCCAAGTGCCAAGAAGGCCAGGCGACACCCTCTTTAGCTTTATCTGTGTCTTCCATTTCACTGGACACCGGGGTTCTTACATTACCCATTAGATCGGGAAACCGCTCAGCCAGTAGGTAAAAGTGTCGCTCCAGAAAGGACTCCGGGCGATATCGATTGACTTGAATACGGGGATCACAGTTCAGACTAGGATCCCTCATTCCCCCCGGAAAGGCATGCCCCGAGGGATTCGCATAGATCACACGTGTGGAGCCGTCTCTATAACTGATGCGTGTTTCCCTGGGGAAAAGATTTGCAGAGTGCAAGAGAGTTTCTTAGACTGTTACAAAATTTATTCTTTTTTGTAAAATTTTAACAGGGAAGGTCTTTTGAGACGCTTTGAAGACGCTTTCCAGTAGTTGGAAGGCCGTAAGGATTCGATTCGTATTCGATTCCACTCACCCCTTGCCGATGTTGACCACCAATTTTGTAATGGGTCCAAAGTTAGCCATTGATTACTTATTTTCGTGTCGTACGGGCAATTTTATGTTGATTCTCAAAATAGGTTAATAGAAAATACGAAACTAATGTCGGGGACTACTTTCACCCTGATGCTGATCTCTGAGTCTACCCGGTGGGCTTTGTTTTGGCAGAGTCCCCTGCGGCGGCGGCTTTGTAGTCCAACAAACGCTGATAGGCCAGTCGCTGCAGGACCGTGGGATGCGTGTGATGCCACCTGGAATAGCAATCATCGAAGACCGGGAAGGTCATGTGATCGGCGTAGATCTTGACGAGGGCCGAGCTCAGTTGCCCAGAGTAGCCCAGGCGATGGGCATAGCGATCGGCGGCAAACTCATTGTGCCGCATCATCCACAGCATCAGGAAGTTGGCAAGTATCAGATATGGGGTCAGGGCGAAGCGCAGGACTATGATGAAGCCGACGATGATAGGAGTAATGCCCCGTGCGAAGCCCACACCCATGTACAGCTGCGGGCAGTGGAATAGCAAGCCGAAGAGCAGCATGCTCACCAGGAAGTGTATCTTCATGACTAGCGTGGTCTTGCAGAAGTGTCCGTACTTCCAGTGGCCCAGCTCGTGGCACACCACTCCAGTCACCTGCTGGGTTGTGAGTCCCCTGCCCACCTCGTAGGGGCGCAACTGACTCGGGTCGAGGCCTTTGTTGAGCAGCAGCGTATCGAAGAGGACGATCCGCTTGCAGCAGCAACTGCCATAGAAGTAGGCATTGCTGTACTGCATGGTCTTGGTGCGGATGATGAAGACCCGCCCTACGGGGAATCCGGCCACGTCGCAGACGCGCTTCACATCGGTGTACAGCTGCGTGCCTTCGGGCAACCTCTGCTGCTTTCCAATGCAAGGGATGCAGCAGTAGGGGAACAAGAAGACCAGCAGCAGCGTGAAGATGGCCCAGACGGCCCAGAAGTAAAGGAAAAACCAGTAGCCGACCGTCTGCACGATAAACACGAGGAGCAGCGCTATGGGGGCCAGTATAATCTGCGTCAGAATGACGGCCGGAATGGCAATGCAGCAGTAGACGCACCAGGAGAACTGCCTCTGGATCCCATAGCGCAGCTCGAGGATGCACTTGTCGTAGGCCAGCACGGGCAGATATCGGAAACAGCTATAGATGGTCAAATAGAATACGAATATCGGGCTTATCCAGAGCTCCTTATCGGTGGCCTTCGCCAGCGTTAATACAGCCAGATTCCAGAGGAACGGATAGAATCCAAAGTAGAGCTCGACCAGACTTAGAACCATGTCTACCAGAATCTTCCAGCTCATGAGATCCATCTTATGCAGTTCGTAGATGCGGGCCCGATGGAAGATATCCGGTGGAATGATCCCGCGAAGCTCTTCGGGAACGATAATGGAATTCAGGCACACCAATTGCTGTGGACGAGAGGAAGGCATAAGGGAATGAGTCCCTTGGGTGCTTTGGTGCTGGCGTCGAGCCTCCGGATTACCTGTCTCTTCGTCAGTATTATCTCCCACACATTTCCAGCTACCACAATGATCATTAGCAAAGCGAGCACCACCTTTGGTTCCCACTCTGGCCAGTTTTCGTAGAATGCCATCTATCAAGAGCATGTTTCCCCAACAAAAAACAACAATATTGGGGATATGGATGTGGGTGCGGATGATTATAATTCAGAACCTACTGTGATCCGGAAAAGGTCACAAAATATATGTAAAAGTTCATATGTATATGTGGAGATTTTACAATCGATCGAGTCGATCCAGCATCGTGGGATGCGTGTGGTTCCAGCTGGAGTAGCAAGAGTCCGAGATGGGAAACGCCAGATTGTCAGCGTACAGCTTCAGCAGGGCGGTGCGCAGTTCCTTGGAATAGCCCATCTCAAAGGCAAATCTGTCCGCCTGGTACTCAAAGTGTCGCGTCGCGGAGAGCATGAAGAAGTTGGAGAGCGTCAGGTAGGGCGTCATGGCAAATCCGAATACAATGAGGAAGCCCACAATGATGGGCTGCAGACCCGCCTCGAAGCCCACAGCCTGGTAGATCGGTCCATGGTGGAAGAGCACGTGAAAGAGGCATAGCATTAGGATCATGTGGAACTGGAACATGGCTATCGCCTTATAGAAATGGCCATTGACCCAATGACCCAACTCGTGTGCCACAACGGCAACCACCTGAGAGTCCCGCAGACCCTTGCCCACTTCCTCCGGGGCCAGCGTTGACAAGTCCCTCAACCCCCTGTTGAGCAATAGAGTGTCAAATATCACGATCCGCTTCAAGCAACAACTTCCATAGAAGAAGGCGTTGCTGGACGTGTTGGGATCGTTCACCCTTATGATGTGCACCTGGTCTATGGGGAAATTGACAACATCCGTAAGATGCTCTAGCTGTGCGAGCAAGCTCAAGTTCTCCAAGGGAACGCGCTTGCCCACAAAAGGATCGATCATGAAGGGCACCGCAAGAATAAGGATCACGGTTAGCAAAAGTGATTGAATGTAGAGTGCAACGGCGGTGTATTCCACCAGCCAGAGTACCATGAACACCATTGAAACCACTATCAAGCTCATGAAGATTATGACCAGAATGGTGTCCATGATCTCACAGCAAATCCGACGCGCCCACGACTGGGTCTTGCGCCTTTGCAGTTCCGAAATGCACATCTTCTCATAGAGCATGCCTGGGCATGCCTTCAGTGTCATGTAGATGGACAGCAGGAGCACAAAGATTATGGAAACGCAGGCCTCGTGTTCCATCCACTTTGCCAGCGTGCATTTAGTCGCCACATTCCAGAGCCAAGGATAGAAGCCAAAATATAGCTCCATAATCCCACTGAAGACCACTATAAGCAGGGTGTTGACGATGGTGAACCAGCTCTTGTGTATCTTATAGGTGCGCATCTTGTTGAACAGCTCTTGGGGCAAATAGGGACTTATCACTTCCGGCACCTGCTCCACATCGTGGACAGCGACTATCTGTGAAGACATCCAAAACAGTGCAAACCTAGTGGATGGTCGAGAGCACTCACCTCACGAATCAGCAGGTAGACAGCCCAGAGATTGTCCACGACCAAGAAGGCAATGATTATATAGAGGATTATATCCGGATCATCCCAGAAATTTGCAGACATGTTATTTGAAGAACTTGGCATTTCAGGCACATTTTGAAAATTTTGAAATGTCTGAAACAGACACACTCGGTTCCGATTTAAAAATATTGAGCATTTACTTTGGGGTTACTTCCCCATTCTTTATTTTACGTTTTAAAATAGGGAATACAGTGTAAACTTTGGTCTGTGCGCTGCGTGGATTCCTAGTTTAATTTCTTGCTCTCCTTAAGCTCCTGCAGACGGTTCAGGCGCTGGAGCAAAGTGGGATGCGAGTGATTCCATGTGGAGTACAGCCAATCGTAGACAGGAAAGCCCAAGTTGTCCAGGTTCAGCTTGATCAGCGCCCGTCCCAACTGTTCCGCAAATCCCAGCTTGAAGGCAAACTCATCGGCCTGGTACTCGAACAGCCGCGAAAGGATCGTCATCGCGAAGTTGATGATGGCATTGTACGGCGCCAGCACATAGGTGAACACAACCAGCAGGCCGACCAGAATGGGACGAGTGCCTGGCTCAAATCCCATTGCCACATAGAAGGGAGCATATTTGAAGAGGTAGCCAAAGACGAGGAACATTAGGAACAGATGAACCTGCATGATAACAATGTTTTTGGTGACGTGGCCCAGCTTCCAGTGGCCCAGTTCGTGTCCCAAAACGGCCAGTACCTCCTCATTGGTGCAGCCCTTGCCCTTCTCATCATCGGATAGCTCTGAGGCATCTGGCTTACCCTTGTTTAGCAGAAGAGTGTCGAAGAGCACGATTCTCTTGGAGTTCCACAACCCGTAGAAGTAAGCATTGCTGTGTGAGGAGCGCTTCGAGCCATCCACAACGAACAGCTTGGTGAGGGGGAATTTCAGAGAGGCAGCCAGATCTTCAATCGACTGTCGGAGGGGTCCCTTCTCCAGCGGCGTATACGTGTCGAACAGTGGAGCGATGAAGATCGGATAGAGGGTGAGCAGGACGAGTGATACCATTCCAGTGAACAGCCACAGCCAAATGAAAAAGTTATCTCCACCGCGTTGCACTATGAATATTATTGCTGCTGTGATGGGAATCATGAGTACTTGTGTAACCAGGAATCCCTTCACCTGATCCCAGGCAAAGAATCCCGCCGTTTGCTTATTGAAACCATGTGTCTCCTCCAACACAAAGATCTTGTAGATCTTGAAGGGCAGCGACTTGAATGTGCTAATCAAATTAGAGATCACCACAAAGACGCAGCTGACCAGGATTTCATTGCTGGCGTCCCACTCAAGGTGGTTGAGGACATTCACCGATATTTTCCAGATCACGGCAATCAGCCCAATGTGCAGCTCCAGGCAGAGCAAAGCGACGTCCATTAGAACTGCCTTGAAGATGCCAAAGTTCTCTTTGTCCAGTCCATATTTGCGCGCCTTGTGGAATGTCTCTTCCGTCATGTGTGACGTCAGCTCCTCTGGCACTTTGAGTGCATTTCTATATACTTTCACCTGGTTGAAGCGGGGGAAGAGATGAGAAGGGAAACAATTAAATGCCAATAAACACGAACTGGCTCTAAATTTATCATTCGGCACTGATAAAATAAATTGCCGACTATCTCTCTCACTCGCACGTGCCGGCACATTGCAGCTTGCGAAAATACTCACTTGACGCAGCGATATGTAAATCTCCACAGCGTTTTCAATAATAACTAAAGCTAAAATGCTGTACAGAACCGTGTCTGCGTCCATTGACATTTTAATGGCAATAATTTGGTAAAAACTAGTATAAATTTTCTTCTGCCAATGACGACTCGCTTAGTGTTGTAAAATGAATGCTAGTGCTAGTGCTGCCAGAATTTAAGAGACAATAAAAGCTAGATTTGAATAACAGATATAATAAATATGCTAAACCGAAAATAATAAACTAACCATTTAAGACTAATGCTATTTTGTTTAAGTTCACTAACATGATCATCATCCACTTACAAATCCTCGTACCCCTTAGATTTGATCTATTTGTTTATATATATAAAACGAGGTTAGAGTTATAAATTACTAGCCTCGATTATTGTGGAAATTACATAGCTATGGCAAAATTTTCCAATTTGCGAAACCCATATTTATGAATTTGTAGTCCAAAAACTGTTGTGCCATTTAGTGGGAACTTAAAATATTCCACTATATCATCGGTTCATTTGGCACGCAATACGTTATCTCCTGAAACAAGCTAAAATGGCAGCACTGGAGCTAAAATGTTTGCCAAAAATGAATGAAGAATGAACTAGAACTAATAGTCGATCCTTAGCACCGGGGTATTCAGCTGTTTTGTTTAAATATAAAATATGTTAATTATCAGAAGGTTTTACTGCAGCTCTCAGCGAATTAGTCATATAGCCAGGTCACATAAGCCAGGCGACTCACTCAGTATTCAGGTAAATCCCCCGATTCAAAGTTGTGCTGGTTACAAAATCATAACAGTCTTATCAATGGGCAGGGCTGGATAAAAAACATTCGCCGGTTGAAGAACAACACATTTCTAGACGTTGACGATGGATCGACGAGCAGGAGATTCCAAGTTGTTGTGCCTCGCAATCCAGAAACACAAAACCTAACACCGGGCAGCGTCATCTCGGCTGTTGGACAGATCCAAGTGGCACCCAATGGAAACTTTGAGTTGCATGCAGATCGCGTGGAATCACTGGGTAAATTTTGTGTTTGTTTAAGCCTGTTGCACTTGTCACACCTTTGTCTTGTCCGAAAGCCGAAGGGCACCTGCAGGATGGCTATCCCTTCACCCCCAAGCAGAAACACGCACCGGAATATGTTCGAGAGCACCTGCATCTACGCGCGCGCGTCGACTACGTGGCCGCCCAGATGCGAGTCCGACACAAGGCTCAGAAAGCCATACATGACTACATGGATGAGCTGGATTTTGTCCAAATCAACACTCCTCTGATGACCACCAACGATTGTGAGGGCGCCGGTGAGGTTTTCCGCGTACAGCCCGACTCGGAGGAATTGCTTAAGCAAATGGCCCGGCCCAATGTTCCAGCAGAACAGAGCTATTTCGACAGCAAGGTCTTTCTCACCGTCTCGGGACAGCTGCACCTGGAGGCCATGACCTACGGCCTGGGTAATACGTATTGTCTGGCCCCCGCCTTTCGAGCCGAGAACTCAAAATCGCCATTGCATTTAGCCGAATTCTATATGTTTGAAGCCGAGCTGGCGCATCTGGATGAACTGGAGAAGCTGGCGAGATTCATTGAGCAGATGCTCAAGTCCATAACGAATCGCCTACTCGAGACGAGTTCAGAGGACCTACACTTCTGCCAGAGCAATGCCAATGCTAGCTCGGATCTGCCTTGGCTGACTGTTCCATGGACGATCATGAGCTACGACGATGCTCTCAAAGTGCTTCTGGCGAACAAGGAAGCCCTCAAGACGCCCATCAGCTTGAATGAGGGCTTTACTAAGGACCAGGAACTGTTTCTTGTGTCCCACAGTGGCACTCCCGTCTTCGTTGTGGATTGGCCCACCCAGCAAAAGCCTTTCTACATGAAAATCGCCCGCAATAATCCAGATCGTGTCCACGCCCTAGATCTGCTGATGCCAGCTGTGGGAGAATTGTGTGGTGGCAGCCTGCGTGAAAGCGATGCAGACACTTTGAGCTCCCATCCACTGTTGCCCAAGGATTTGTCGTGGTATGTGGACCTGCGAAAATACGGAGGGATCCCTACAGGCGGCTTCGGCATGGGCTTTGAGCGTTATCTGCAGCTCGTAACGGGTGTTAAGAACATACGGGATGTGATACCATTTCCTCGATATCCACACAGCTGCAAAATGTGATTAATCTGAGTGAAATATATGAACTTTTTATTGTTGAAAACTATATAAACTTGCATTACTTTGGGGGGATGGCTTGGATCGCAACTATCGTCGATACAGATCAGTGATCGGCACGCACACATGCACATGTTTTGAAATGCGTGCAACCATTGTGTACGCGGGCGACAGCGCAGCAGCAGTGCACCTTCCCATGCACATAAGATAGGGCCTAGCCGATCGCTGATCCAGATCATTGTGTGGGAACATAATTGCATTTATGTTTTAAAAAATTACCGATTATTCTTGGAAAGACTCTCAATTATGAGAAGGGATTAGAACTTTGTCGCAGTGCCTTCTTTGATCAGAGCTAGAGATTTAATTGTGTTACAATTACAACTGCCCCAGCATTGGTTTGCGTCCCGGCCAAGCCTCCTTGGCGTATTTCTTTTTCTGTGGTCCCAGACCATCGCCCTCGCCACTCGAGTCGTGAGGATCCTCAGCATGGCGACGCACTGTAACGAAACACAATATAATTAGAGTTAGAGTTTTAAGAGGAAAACTTTAAGAATAACTCACCTCCTGCATTGGCAACGGCCAACTTTTGAGCCAAAGTGGAAGTCGGTTCCACCTCCTCTTCAAAAACGGGCATCACCTCGGGCGCGGGATTGGGCAGAAGCAGGCCCAACTTGGAGCCAATACTCAGAGGAGAGATGGGCTCTAGATCGCTCTTGCCGTGAGCATCTGGGAGCCCCTGATATAGAGAATTCGTGGGTGACTGCGGAGACGCCTGCAAAGCCGCCAGCTCTCGGTGCTGATGATGTTTAATATCCGCCAGGCTCTGATGGAACATATGTTGCACACTGGCTGCATTGGCAGCCGCCAAACTGCTGTGCCCTGAATGTATGCCCATGTGGTTGAGATCGTACCGAGAACGCTTGGCCGGCACAATTGTTGTCTGCACAAGGTTGCGGAAGCGTCCCACATTGGGGTCAACATCCTCTGGATTGATGACGATCTCCTCGTCATTGAACGTGACATTACGACTCCGCCGCCCCTGTTTCAAAGCGTTCTGCTTGCGCATGTTGGTGTCATCGTCAATGCCCAGCATTGAAATACGCCGGTTGTGGGCCGTATTGTACTCGGTGAGATTCTAAAAGAGAAGGTCCAATCATCGGCTTCGCTTACATTCGCTTATGTCTTTCAACTCACATCCAACTCGGTTTGGCTTTCGGGCAGACCCAGCAAGGCTCCATCACCGGTCTCGCTGATGGGCAGATCCTCCATGATGTTGGTGTGCTGGCCGGCAGACGGTCGCTCGCGGAGGATGTAGTTCCTTGTCGAAGCCCCAAAATGAAATTGGCTATTAATCTGAAGCTGCGTCGGCTTATGAGCCTCCAGTCTAAGGGTGCCAATAAACGTTCCATGAGTGGAACCTAAATCCACGAGGTATGTAATGTTGAGGTGCTTGTGGTATACAAAGGCTGCGTGCACGCGGGAGCAGGATGCGTGGTCGATGCAAAAGTCATTCATTTGACTGTTTCGACCAAATAAATAGCACTTTTTATCATCAACCATTAGTTTTTGTACTAATTTGTCATCCTTGAGGACATCCAAGTGGAGCCCCGTCGGCGGTTTTCCGGCCCTGAAATGTGTTTATTTGTGTGTATTTGTGCGTCCAATGCTGTTGCTTTCAATTACAAACCAACTGGGTATGTCGTAGCTGTTAGCCATGCGTTTAACTTATGTTGAACTGGTGATAATGGTGATACAGAATTTTATTTATTTGTTTATTTTTATGCTCACCAGTGTGACCGCGGAATTATCGATGCAATATACCGTCAGACCATCAGAAATATTCCGAAAACTACGGTCTCATTTTAAAAATATACCGTAAAAATACCTAAGAAAATCATATTCCTCGATTTTGATATTCCGCTTAATAGTACTTACTAGCCCCACTAACCAAGGTATACTAAACAAGGTAGGCTTATAGAGAGCAGCAAAGAAGGTAAAGAGATAGAAAGAGAGAGAGACTCTCACAAATGCGTTGTACTTTTCACAACAGACTGAGTCGAAAGAAGCAAAACAAGAGAGCGAGCGAGCCAATAAGCCTACCTTGTTTAGTATACCTTGCCACTAACCATACAATATATAGATACGACACTCCATACATTGAATTTGTCCGCACCAACAGGGCAGGCATCAGTTACCCGGCGAGTCATGAGAGTGTATGTGTGCACATGCATTCTCACGTACTTTGCGTGTGTGGGTGTGACCACTGAACCGAAACGAATATATCTACGATTTCTATGGCATTTTGAAAATCCAAGGAAAAATAACGGAAAATAGAACAAAAACATATGTATCACGAATGAAACAAAAACTGTTGTGGTAAAGAAAGGGAAGTTTTATTTTAGTACATATTTTATTAGAAAACTTCAATCAATATTTAATGTCTTATATCGTCAAACAATAGTTCGAAAATAGCTCAAATTTTCCGAAGGTTTCTCCAAAAGGTACACTTTTTACCACATCTATTTCAGAGTATATGCTTTACTTATCCGGATAATATACATAGTTATATCGGTGCTGCCACAGATCGAATTCCACCTGATATGCTTTGATAATCTGTGGCACCACCCCAACCCCACAGATTATGGGAATCCATTTGTGGTTCAATGGGATTTCTAAAACTTGCAAAATACTACACATGCATCTACTACTACAAATACTACCATTAACTGACCCATTTAAGAGTCGTTTAGAGAGGGTTCCAATACAGTTCCAGTATCCAGCGGATACCATTTGTGGCTATTGAGGTTCTTTAGGACGTTGATGTGCAATGACTGCACCATCAAGTGGCCCAAGCGACACCAGCAGATGGCTGGCCAACCGACCGAGGAGCGCCGCCGCATTTCGATTGGGAAGTATTACGCTTAATAAAACACCAAGTACTACGACGGTTAAATCTGAAAAAGAGCCCCCCAGTACGTGAAAGTGAAGCTTTTAAGAATTGCATAGAACTCCCATTATGTTGCATCCAAGACAAATATCCGACCCGACCCCACCTGAAGCAATAATGTAACTATCATACCGGAATAAATCCACTGTTCAAAAACAAAAAGCCTTTAAATGAAAAAGGAGTGCAAGAAGGAGATAATATAATATATAAAAGATAATAAATATAATATAATAATATATAGAAGGATAAATAAATAAATAAAATAAAAAAATATGTGAAAGGCAATCGAAAGAAGAAACAGTATAAGGAGTAAACCAAAACAGAGAGACTCACCTGATCCCATAATTATAAAGTGAAGCGTTGAATATCACTTGCTCTTTCCTTTTGTTGCATTGCTGTAGTTTGATTTTTGTCGTTTGCACACATAAACACAAAAACACACATAAAAAAAAATCAAAAATTAATTATCACATACACCTTGCACTGCGTTTCGCTTTGCACTCCTTGCCGCCTCCTTCTTCTTGCGCTCCTTATAAAATTGTGTTTTTTTTTTTATTTGCACTCGCACTTTCACTCACAATGTGCACTTAGAACCCCTCATAAAACTTTGGTTGGGTGGTTTCACATTTTTTATTTATTTCAATTAAGTTTTTTTTTTTTATTTATTTCAAATTTATTTATATATTATTTTTATTATTTATTTAAATTTGTTTCACAGAGAAAAAATTTACACTTAGGCCTGCGCGCACAGGCCTGCGCCTTCTACTTCTTGCCGCTCCGTATAGTCTTTCACTGTCACTTTCACTCACATTAGAACCATAGAACCCCTCATAAAACTTGGTTGGGTGGTTTCACTTTTCATTTAAATTTGGTTATTTTTGAATTTTATTATACTTAACTTAACACACTGAACACGTATTATAATTTATTTATTCTTATTTAATTTTATAATAATTGATCACAGAATAAAAATGTCACATTTTGGCCGGCGCGCGATTTGCCGTCGGTAAACACACGATTTGATTTTCCGTTTTTATGACCGCTTACCGCTTGCAATGATTGCAATGATCGCCAGAAGACTGAGCGCAGCGATAAGAATGCAGCGGCAGGTAGCCGCACTGAGAGAGCTTTACTTCTTATTTCAGTGAAGAAGAAAAAGAACAAGAGAAAATCGTCCGCGGAGAGAATCGTCGCTCACAACTGCTGCTAGGCAGACTCAAGGCAAGGTATACTAAACAAGGTAGGCTTATTGGCTCGCTCGCTCTCTTGTTTTGCTTCTTTCGACTCAGTCTGTTGTGAACAGTACAACGCATTTGTGAGAGTCTCTCTCTCTTTCTATCTCTTCTGTCATTTTAACACTTAAGAATACCTTCTTTGCTGCTCTCTATAAGCCTACCTTGTTTAGTATGCCTTGACTCAAGGTATACTAGTATACCTTGGGCAGACTGAAATTTAAGAAGTAAAAGAGAGGGCGAGAGAGCGAGAGAGCGAGTGCGGCTACCTTGTTAAGTATGCCTTGGGTGCCGGTGATCACAGATAACGGCTCGCTCTCGCTCTCCTACTCAGTTTATCTTTTGCTATTAGCTCGCTGCTAAATTACCATGCCTCTGTATCGGCAGCAGCGAATTTATTCTTTCTATGATAGTTAACTGTTAAATCTTATTTCCTGTATTTGGCTTACGCTCTAGAAGCGAAGAGGGAGACGAAGAGTACATAGAAAATGTAGATTACTTTGAAGAGTTCTTCTCTTTGATGCTCTCTTCCTATGCTTATGCATTGTAAGGGTGATTTTAATTATTGCGTTATTTTGTCTTTGGCGTATGTTGTTGTTGTTGCTTGCATGGGTGGAATGGGAGACGGAAAATGCGTGGATGATGTACATATGTACATAAGTCAACTTGACCATAGAAAAAATATTTTAATGTGAATAGCTACATATGTATGTATATTTGATCCATCTCTTCATTGCAGGTAATGCAGGGCAGACAATTAAGAGCGCACCTTTGCTGAAATAATCTGAAAGCGGCTTTTTGCAATAGGGATTTGTGTGTGTTGTTGTTGTTTTGGTTTGTGCTCTGTATGGGGAGGGGGAGATAAGCCACGAAAATTTGTAATAATTTGAATATTTCTTATATTTGATGCTCTCCTCATACAGCATGTGGTGTGGGTATAATGCTCTAAAGCGGGGGCAAAAGTTAAGAGAGCAGTAGCGGCCCAGGCTTTTACATTGTAGAGAGTATTTGTAATTGTTTTTTGGCGTTGGCGTATGCATCGCTGTTGTTGTTGCCTGCCAATTTTTTACATGGGTGGGAATGGGAGACGGCGAGTGCGTGGATGACGTAAGTCAGACCATAGAACTAATATTTTAAAGTGAAGAGTTAAACTTGATCCCCTCTCTTCACTGCAGGTAATGCCCTGAAGCACGGCAAACAATTAAGAGCGCAGCTTTTCCTAGAGAATCTAAGAGCGGCTATTGCAATGGGGTTTTTGTGTTTGTGGGTTTTTTGTTTTAAGAAAAAATACCAAAAAATGGCGAAAAAAAAATAGCACCATTAGCACTTTTCTTAGTGAAGCTTCTGTATTTCTCAAAATTGTCTTTGTAAAAGGCACGTATTCATTCGTTTTGACTAAGATTTCATTGTTTCTGTCATAAAAGTTAATAATAATCATTACAATGGGACGTGGAAAGCACTGCACTGCGGAGATGAGAAATCTGACCAAAAAACTGATATTAAACGGAAAAACGTACAGAAAAGTTGGTCGATTGGTATGATATTCCAATAAAATGATTAAAAACGTCTTAAACTATGAAGAAAAGGCTGAAACACGCGGACGAAAACGATTTATGGCCCCTCTTCATGGCAATAGACGGATTCGTCAGAGAAAGAAGGTTCCCTTTAGGTCAGCTACCGAGCTTAAAGAAGAGCTTAAAATAAATGCGACATATCTTAGCCAACATAATATAAAAGTCTGCAGCCCAAGAAATATTCCACTTTTAAACGCGACACATATTACTAAGCACATGAGGTTAGGCAGTGTTCAAGCAAATCGGACATCCCAACAATGGACGAATATTCTATGGTCAGATGAGTCCAAAGTGGATATGTTTGGTGGAAAAGGATCTCGATCATACGTTAGAGGTCCAAGGAAAGTAGAATACAAACTTTAGTACACCACAAAAACCGATAAGTATGGAGGGTATAGTGTAATGGTATGGGCCTGCTTTTTTCACTATGAAGTAGGTAAACTAGGTTGAATAAAAACCATCATGGATTAGCACGTGTAGGTGAATATCGTGGATACAGTAATGCTACCCTTTGCAGAATATGAAAATCCGCTCGTATGGGTCTTTTAACAGAACTGTGACTCCAAACACACCAACAAGAAAGCAAAGGAATGTGTTATGGCAAACTATGTGAACGTTTTGGAGTGGCCTGCTCAGTCACCTGACCTGATCCCATCAAAAATCTGTGGCCCTACGTCAAGAAGCCGGTTGCTACTTCCAATCCAGCCACTATCGAATCACTTTGGGTATAAATTAAAACGATGCCAGGACTTGATTGATTCCATGCCAAGACGCTACGCAGCTGTTATTGCCAAAAAAGGACATTGTACTAAATGTTAAATGATAATTATAGATTTAGTAATAATCGTTCAAAATAGTTAACTAAGGAATTCGTTACTTTTTGGTCACTATTTTGTTATTAATTCAATATTTGAAAAGTGGTGCTATTATTTTTTTCGCCTAATTTGATCACTTTCAAGGAATTTTTTTAAATAACTTAAAAACGTTAAAAAGGAAGACGATTTTTTTTATATTCACATGTTTATAAGAGTCTTCCATTTCTAAAAATGTGCTTAAAGTTTCCTTAAAGTTAAAATTGTGAGTTTGGCAACTATTTAAAAGTTGCATGTGGTCGTGGTGCTATTATTTTTTTCGCAGCTGTACATATCTTAGCTTTCGATGTGTCAAATTCATTCCACTCTAGCGCGCTGAAGTTGTCGGATCCTGTTAGTGCTCTGCTCTGCTCTGCTCCTTCACTTGATCATTTTTCTGCGCCATTTTGACACAGAATCCGGAAAGCCCTCACCCTCCCCTCCCCCACACACACACAAAAACATCTGCAGTCTGCCAGAGGCAACTCACATACCCCTACCAATGTCCTGCCCCTTCAATTTTCCACATTCTGCAGTGGAGAATACGAGAAAAAGCTCAAAATATTGCGGCAGTAGGATATTTTTTTTTAATATTAATAAGTTTATTATTTCTTGTTTATTTTTGATGTTCTATTTTTCACATGTATGTATGTACATATGTATGTACAAATATTTAATAGATTTAATTCTAGGCGTGGAATATGGATGTGACTTAATTATTGAAAAGTTTTTAAATTAAGTCATATCAAGTCGACTCAAAGGTCAGATTAATTTTTGACCCCATTACAGGTGTAATGGCCTCCTCGTGGTGTTCCCTGGGTACCTGGGTACATATGTCTATATGTACATATGAATGTTTGTACATATGTATGTATGTTTACGGCTTTTTCATAGGCAGTAATAATATAATAATTTATATAATAAAAATAAAAAAAAATAACAGATTTCTTTCTTCCCACGGCCAAGTGTCCCTCCAATCCACACCCACCCCCACCCATCCTGCCAATTCTTCATATATTTTTTGGCGGTAGGTCAGTTCATCAACAAGCTGAAGAAGAACACACAACACATAATTTCAGCTTGGCAAAGTAAAAAACGCTCTGTATGTGGCTGAGCTTTAGCTGTATGTGTGTATTGTTGGTCTGCTTCTTTGTATTGGTTTTTTAAAACGCCGCTGGCTAAGAAAACACCCATTACTTTAGAATTGATTGTAAGTTATGATGACGCTTGCCCAAAATTACAATAATTGTATATATTGAACATCCACTATATTCTAATTTTGTCTAATGTACTATAAACGAATATAATGAACGAATGTAAATATGTACAAATGCAAAATGTATGTCAGACATGACATCAAATTATATTAATTGTCTATAGGGTATTAGTGCGTCGCCTAATAAGCGACACTCAGCTTTGTGTCTCAAGAAATCTTATCAAAAATATTTTGCTGGCAGTTTCGGCAGCACTGCACACGTACACACACATATCAATAATATCATTATATACTACAATAAACCATACAATTAAATATATATCTGTGAATATATATACATATATGTATCTGCTCATTATATTAGTATATTCTATATTAAACAAAGTTAGCATCTAAAGCATGTACAGAATAATAATTATTCTGGTATTATAAGGCAAGCGTCTTCAAAAAGGGTCGACTCCAATAATGCTTAAGTGAAGGGTGAAGCCTTTTGTGCATATGGCCAAAGCCACACGAATTATTTTCGCTGCCGCAGAGCTGCCGATCAGAATTATGACAGCAGACACGAAGCCACACGATTGATTTTCTCTACCGGTGCGACAGCCAATCAGAATTATGAAGCATTTTGTGCATATGGCCAAAGCCACCCGAAATATTTTCGCTGCAGCAGAGCTGCCGATCAGAATTACGACAGCAGACACGAAGCCACACCATTCATTTCCCCTACCGGTGCGACAGCCAATCAGAATTATGAAGCCTTTTGTGCATATGGCCAAAGCCACCCGAAATATTTTCGCTGTAGCAGAGCTGCCGATCAGAATTATGACAGCAGACACAAAGCCACACCATTCATTTCCCCTACCGGTGCGACAGCCAATCAGAATTATGAAGCCTTTTGTGCATATGGCCAAGGACACCCGAAATATTTTCGCTGCAGCAGAGCTGCCGATCAGAATTATGACAGCAGACACGAAGCCACACGAATCATTTCCCCTACCGGTGCGACAGCCAATCAGAATTATGAAGCTTTTTGTGCATATGGCCAAAGCCACCCGAAATATTTTTGCTGCAGCAGAGCTGCCGATCAGAATTATGACAGCAGTCACGAAGCCACACGAATCATTTCCCCTACCGGTGCGACAGCCAATCAGAATTATGAAGCCTTTTGTGCATATGGCCAAAGCCACCCGAAATATTTTCGCTGCAGCAGAGCTGCCGATCAGAATTATGACAGCAGACACGAAGCCACACGAATCATTTCCCCTACCGGTGCGACAGCCAATCAGAATTATGAAGCCTTTTGTGCATATGGCCAAAGCCACCCGAAATATTTTCGCTGCAGCAGAGCTGCCGATCAGAATTATGACAGCAGACACGAAGCCACACGATTGACTTTCTCTACCGGTGCCGACAGCCAATCAGAATCATGAAGCCCATATATATATGTAGATATATTCACAAATATGTATGTATTTAATTGTATGGTTTATTGTAGTATATAACGATATTTTTTATCAAAATTAAAAAAGTAGTATGCGCTAAAAAAATATATATGTCATCCTTATATGGATATTAATGACATATAAATGGGTCCATACGGATTTTAGTGCCACACTTGCGAGTCAAATTTGAAATCATTTCTGATGCGAATGTGCATCCACAGACAGAACCGCAAGTACATTCATATGTGTGTATACGTGTGCATGCTAAAATTACCAGCAAAATATTTTTGAGAAGATTTCTTTGCGACCATCCTGTAGGCGCTTTCCCATGGGTCCTCTTCGGCGGAGTCGCATAGCTGGAGGAAGCACTCCCGTTTGCTGTCCCTGATGGCGTGTTTCAGCTCCTTCTGCGCTGCTTTGTATGATGCGTCGCGGTCCGCTAGGCGCGGTGTGCCCCGAGCTCGCTGGAGCAGCCTTCTGGCGCGGATGCACGTTCGGCGGAGCTCGGCTATCTCCTCACTCCACCAGAACACCGGCTTATGGTGCTACCGGAACGCCCTGCGACGGCCAAGTGGTTGGCCCACTCGTTGGCTCCAGCTGCCTCTCTTGAGTTCGAGCCCCGCAGTGCTCTAGCGAAGGACTGGGCCCTCATAGTGTCCTGGCGCTACGCCTTCCCTGACCCTGCTCCTGCCCTGTTGAAGATCTACTGAGATCCTTCGTTCAGTAGGACGAGGTCCAGCGTCGCAAAAGCCTCCAGCACTATGCGTCCTCTGGCGTTTGTGCGAGTGGATCCCCACTCCATGGCCCAGGCGTTGAAGTCACCCCCTAACTACCACATTGTTCCGTCCGCGTAGGTCGCAGCTCATCTCGTCCATGGTGGGGCTGAAGGCCTCCAGGGGGAGACTAGGCGCCAGGTAGCAGCTGTAGATCCAGGTGCCACCTACGATCCCTCGGGAACGTGTATATGTATATTATGTATGTATGTACATACATACATACATACATATAATAAGATGAACACACAGATACAGATAGACTGATACCAGTCTAAACGCTGCGGACACCTACATGTATGAACTGTCTCATCTATATACTATAACTATCTATCTATGTACAAAGACAGAACCTGCAAGAACGTAGGTGTATGCAAGTATGTGTGTGTTCTTGTGCAGAGCATGTCATTATTGTGACCAATAGCATGGCAGTTGACTTATGGAAAGAAAATTTTCTCTGTCCCTTAGAAATATACGTAAATATTTGGTCTCATATTTAAAATATACCGTGTTGAAAATTACAATTAATTAAATTGTCGGAGTTTCAATATCCTTAAAAAATAACATATAATAAATAAATAATAATAGAAACAATAAATAAATAATATAATAAACTTTAATCACAAGTAGAAGAAGACAGCGAGGGCACAATGGAGAATAGCGAAAACGATGCGATTCTTACCCCTGTGGCCTGCTGCATAGCCCATTGGCGCCTGCATACAGGTTCACCATTTTAAAAAAATGTGTCATTATTGTGACCAATGGCAAGGCAGTAGGCGAAGCAGACCTACAATATGTGCACACATATAGTTAAAGCTCAGCCTCACATACAGAGCTATATTAAACAAAGTTAGCATCTAAAGCATGTACAAAATAACAATTATTCTGTTATTATAAGGCAAGCGTCTTCCAAAAGGGTCGACTCTAAAAATGCTAAATTGAAGGGTGGCGCGAGCACAAAAATCAAAACAAAGTTGAGAAAGCGCGAATATCAGTTGTGCGCTCATACACACTTGCAAACACGCAAAGTACGCGAGAATGCATGTGCACACATACCGTCTCAGGGGATCTGATGTCAGAATTTGGTGCGGACAAATTCAATGTATGGAGTGTCGTATCTATATATTGTATGGTTAGTGTTACTAGTCAAGACTTAATGCACTGACCAAATAATTGTATCTGATAAATTAATCAATTTTTTACGAGATTGGCAAGTTTTTCTTCTTGACAAAGGTCTGAAAACATCGAAAACATCAAAGCGCCGATTAATTTCTTCAGAAATACCAGTATATACCATAATAAAGTAGCCTAGCCGGCGCTGCCAGAAAGATAGAATAAGAAAACATGTTTAAATATAGGGGGTTAAGTGGGTTATATTTCTATTTCTGAGGGTCATACAGTTTATTTTATCGCTAATTACGCGGTCACACTGAACCAAATCAAAAACAAAAACAAAAAAAAAACGAACAACCAGCGAATGCGTTGTTACGTTTGTAACGCGCTTCTAAAAATATTTACGGGTGGCGGGTTTTTTAATCCAATCGATAATTGAAACAGTGTTTGTTTCAGTAAATTCTGCAAGGTATGTGCCTAGGCTACAAGCTGCAAGTGGCCCTGGACGTGCTGTCAAATCCAAAAACCGGATCTCCGTGAACTCATCTTTGTGACGTCGTCTATTATCGTAGTATTGTTGTATTAATCATAGTTAATTAGTCGCGAAAATGGTTACGACTACGGTGATAGCCGATCTGTGCATCTTCCTGCTCACTTGGAATGTTGGCACTCATTCGCCCAGGGATTTGTCGCTGACGTCGCTGTTGGCCTTGAATGGAACCACCAACTGTCCGGGCAACCAGCTGCCCGACATTTACGTCATAGGCATGCAGGAGGTCAGCACAAAGCAGGTGCTGAACATCTTCCAAGACGACCCGTGGGTGCTGAAAATACGCAGCCATCTGGAGGATCACGAGTACCTGAAGGTGGACTCGAAGCAGCTCCAGGGAATACTGATAACGATGTTTGCCCAACGCAAGCACATTCCCCACATGAAGAACATCGAAACGGAGGCGACCAGGACAGGCCTAGGAGGTCTGTGGGGTAATAAAGGTGCAGTAAGCATCCGCCTCAGCCTGTACGGAACTGGAGCCGTCTTTGTGTGCTCCCATTTGGCGGCCCACGACGACAAGCTGAAGGAGCGTATTGAGGACTATCATCAGATAGTGGACAACCACAAGTACCAAGCCTCGGGCTATCGTCGGATCTTTGACCACGATTTTGTCTTCTGGTTTGGTGACCTCAACTTTCGACTATCCGGCGATAGCAGCGCATGGGACGTGAGGACCGCCGCAGAGGGCATGCGCTACGAGGAGCTGCTCAAGCAGGACCAGTTGAACCTGCTGAGGGAGACGGGGAATGCCTTTAGCTTGCTGGAGGAGCAGGCCCCCAACTTTGCGCCCACTTTTAAGGTGATTGAAAATACAATTCAATTTCCCTTATCTGAAATAATAAAATTGTATTTTCTTATAGTTCATTGAGGGCACCAATGACTACGACCTGAAGCGGCGCCCAGCCTGGTGTGATAGGATCCTTCATCGCGTGCAGCGTAACATTTATCCGGCCGTTACTCTGAGCGCCACCCAGCTTTCTTATCAGTCGAATATGGAGTATACACTCTCCGACCACAAGCCCGTATCTGCGACATTCAACTACAAAGTGGAGACGGCTAATCAGACCGACGAGGAGCTGCATGAAATGACCCATGCCGGCGCCTCGACCCCCGGCACACCAAATGTTAGTTTGACCTTAGCCTTTATCGTGCTTGTAGCTTTTTCTTATTCTCAACTCTGATTTCGCTTCTTTTTATAGTTGTTTAATGCGCAACTAGAGCAATGGTGATGCAACCATGACGTCAATTAGTTGTTATATCCCTGTTAATGCTTTTTTGTATCGAGTCTAAGCAATATCCATACTTTAATGTGATTTCCTTACAGAAGAAATCTGTGAACCGAATATGATATCAAGAGTACAATGTGAAGGAATCTCTTTAAGTCTCTTTAAGTAGCAATCACTCAATCAAGAAATATCTCAAGTGTCAAACTTCAAGTGCAATTATATATACGAGTATATCTATCGGAATGTCTGTAAATTCTTAAGCAATTATAAAGACTAACTGCTGCATATCGAACGTTGTATTAGACAATGGTATTTTTCTACAAAAATTGTTAATCGAATAAAGACTTGTTTTTGACTGGCAATCAGATTGACTCATCATTCGGCTCTCAAATCTATTTAAATAAATTATATATACTACTGAGAAAAACAACAACACACACAGGTATATTAATTCAGAAATGATTTTTTGTCTGGGTTTATTTCGTACAACATCGGCGCGTTGTCTATTCTTTATTAGCTAGGGGGTTTCGGTTCTTTCGGTTTGAACAGTTCTTTATATTGTACATACATTTGCTTGGTAGGAGGGGGGGCCAGCCAACGTAGGGTAGTATATAATATAAGTATATAAGCCACCTTTAAATTATTATTAAAGCGCTTTGCCTTTGCCTTAAACTTAGAGCATATGTAAGGTATGGATAAAAATCTAAATTAATGTAGGTAAGATACATACATATGTATGTAGTCCCTTCTTGCACAAAAGTAGTTCATAAAAATAATAAATATATAGGTACCCATATATATATATAGATGTATATATATTGGATATATTATGTAGGTATAGATGTATTATGTATATTTTTGGATGAAGCGTTTCTTGTAATGGGGGGTAAATGCTACAGTACAAATTATCGTAAAATTGCCTCTCCTCACTTTCCTTCCGTCTAGCAGGTCGTCAGATGTTTTCTTCGGGATGGCACAAACAGCCACCAAACAGGAAATAAACCGAACTACAAAATTAATGATTTGAAATTACTTTTGAATTACAATCTCAAATGGATATTTGTTCGTTATTTTTCCAGTGATTTCAAATGTAGTGCTGATTGCATTTGAGGTTTCTTTCCTTCTGTTCAGTGTTTGAGTTATACTTAGATTGCTAACGGACGTTTTGATCATTTTATTATTGAACTCTTTACTTAAATACAAACGCAATTTCGTAGTGTCACAGTATTCTTTGTTGTATAACCATTTTCCATGGCCATGTGCGGGTCCGGTCCATATTTGTGATTCGATTCGGTCAAACGATCTACAGCGAACCACAGAGCAGAGCCACATTGTGTGCCACTGAACATACAAACATACATACATAGATATCTAACTATTTATATAGATAAGATTGTGTGTGTTTGTTTGTTTGGGATGTGTTTTGGTTTTGGGTTTGGTTGTGTACTACTCATAAGTATTAATCTCCAGTCAAGTTTCGTAAAATTTCGATTTCTATTGTAGAACACATTTTTCCTTCCCACCGCTGATATCCACTTGCTCCAGCTCCCTGGCTATCTCATGGTCATCTTCAATGCTACAAGTAATAAATGAGGTTTTAAATACGGTTAAATAGGACGGTTTAATGGCTTACGCAATCTCCTGATTATGCAGATGTTGAACCAACTGATCCCGTTTGTCCACAATCGTAACCAGCTCCTCGAGCAGCAGTCGCTCCTTCTCGCGCTGCACCTCCGTCTTCCGCCAGTCTTCCACAGATTGCGCCGCACGCAGTTCCTGATTAAGCATTGTAAACTTCCGCTCCAGATCTTTCTCTTGTTCGCTGGTGGAAAAGCACACATGAGCAATGCATTCCGGGGGAAAAAAAGATCGATAGTACTTACAGTATGTTCAACTGCATCTGTCGTCTGAGTAATGCGTTCTTCTTGTTGACCAACGTGAACCATTGCGATAGCAGTTGCTCCTCCGTTTCCTCAGTTTCTGTGGGGAACGATACGATACGTGTTAGGATTAAAATGCATGCTTACTCGTATGGTTTCTATTATCTCAAAAATGCTAGTTGTAGTTTAGTGTAGTCTAAGAACTAGGACTCCTTGGGCGATTTTAAAAGCTGTTGCAGAGATTGCAGACTCTGTGATTAGTGAGAATTAGTGAGCTTAGAGCTTCCGTCGAACGATGTTAGACACAATCGGAAGCGGGGTTTTTGTAAATAGGGGGAAGCATAAGACACACAAAACGAACAAACGGCAAACAACAAACAGCACAGAGCAGACAGGATACAGCAGAAGGTACAAGGTATGAGCGATGCGATGCGATGCGGTTTAGGCTGCGAAAACGGCGGCAGGCGGTTGTGAGGCGCTTGGGTAGTGCTGTTGTAGCGGCGCATGGCGGAAGCAGTTAGCAACTCAATGAATCTAGTGGATGGACAGGCTGGCACTTTACCGCAATGGGTGCGAGAGTGGGGGCGGCGGGAGCGCCGTTGATGGTGGCGCCGCTTATGGCGATCCTGCTGCCGCCGCATGGAGGCCACATGTCCTGTGGCTGCCATGGCCAGGGCATCATCATCGTCGCTGTTGGCTGGCAGATTGTCATAGGAGGACTGCTGGGAGGACATGCCCGAGGCAGAACTGCTTAGCAGATGACTGTAGGGCACGACATGATGCACATGATGCGGTCGCGGCCGCAAGTGATGTTGATGGCTTTCATGGGTGTTGGGGCTGTTCGATGGATGATGGTCTTTATTCACATTTACAAAACAGGAATAGGAACGGGGTCGCGGCCGTGTCTGGGCCAGGGCCTGTACCTCATCGCCCGAGATACAGGCGCTATCGCTGGATGTTTCATCATCTTCGCTGGTTGTACCGGTTCCCGTACCCGTACCCATACCCGCCCCGCATGCTCCTCCACTACCGAACAAGCTCTCATCGTCGGAATCGAGCAGCTTAATGCGAATCACGTCACCACCACCAATACTATTTCGGATTAGCCTAAGGAACGGGTTGCCGTTCCGATTGGTTCGATTATTACTTGGATTGCCGCCCATCACAGCGCGCAGCTTAGCCTCCAGACTGCTGGCCTTCTGGTCGATGGCCTCCTGCTCCCGCTCCAGTGCCTCCAGTTCGGACTCGATGTAGGATAACTTTTCGCCCTGCAAAAGAACAGTAGACGAAAATTGAACGAATTCCGTAGTTTGTAGGCACATCTTTCCTTACCCTCTTCTCGTGCTTCGGTGAGATGCGGTCCACAATCGCATTGAACGATTGCAGGGGACTGCCGTTGACGTTGACTCCCCCGGATAGGGCGTTGCTTAATCTATGACTAGGACTGATCTTGTTTCCCCCACTTCCTGACTCCGCCTCGTCTATTTTCTTCAGATTCTCGAAGTAGAAATCTTCGGAGCCATTCTGAATGGGCGAGATGGTGCGCTCGGGTGAAAAGTTGAAGCGCTTGGGCTTCGTGGGGCTGGTGGGACTGTCGATAGAGCCGCCGCCGCCGCCACCGGTCTTGGTGCGGGTCTCCAGTATCAGGCGACGTGCCTGCTCCCGCAACCGCTGCTGTCGCTCCTCCTGCGAAAGCAAACAAGGGCGATAATTGTGTGAGCATTGATTGATTAGCATGGCGTCGCGATGCATGCAAGAGATAGGCTGCGCTGCGGGCGGACTGTGTCTCTGGCAAAAGCTACTTACGTCGTTCGCATCGCCGCGATCGCCGCTGCCGTTGGAAAACTTTAACTTTTCCATCATAAGCTTTGCTTTTTCACTCATTGCCTTGTGGCGCATTAAAATTCGCTATAAAACAAACCAAAGTAAAGCGAAAAGAACACAAAGAAACCAAATAATATTTACAGAAACGAAAAGCTTAACTACAACTTGAAATCAATTCAAAACTGCAACATAACGAAGCACTGCAAAAGCTACAGCTACTACTCTGCCGCTGGCATCTACTCACATTGGCAGCGTGTGCATCCAGCACCGATAGGGATGCATTCTCCTTGCCCCCCACCTGTGTAGCGTTCATTGAACATTCATCGGCGTCCTCCACAAACTGGCTCTGGGGCGGCGGTGGCGTCACGCATGACTGATTGGCATGCTGCGATGCGTTGATCGAGTTTTTGTCCTTTGTGGGCGACAGCACTTTGCCCAGGATATTCTTCGAGTTATACAGAATAAGGTTCTTCACATCCTTTTTGGTCTGCGGCGACAGCTGCTGGGCTTTGTCCAAAGTAAAGATGTCATCGTCGAAAGAATTCTGATGTAACAGCTGCGTCTTCAGGTGCGAAAAGTTCAGGTTCTGCGACAAATTGTCCGACTTGTAATTGCCAATAACGTAGCTCGACTCGTCCGAGGTTGTGCCTGTGAGATGGAACATGGTAAAATTGATTATTTATAAGAATTTCAATAGTTAACATACCGATTTGTTCAATTTGCAGCTGCTTTCCGGTAAAGTGCGCCCGCAACTGGTGCAGATATGTCATGACAGCCAGCTTGTCCGGCACTGTTAGCAGATTCATGTCCCGCGGCTCAATGACACGGGGTATCCCCAGTGACTCGGCTGCATCAAAGGCAATGCGACAGTTGCCAACCACATCGTGAGCACTCAGCTTCGACATGTCGCTGAAAATAGTGACAGAAGATTAGCATGCAAGATAAACGATCTCTGGGGCATCTGAAAGTGGACTCACATCAGATCCGGGACAAAATGATGGATGATGGCACAGAATGCCATGCCGTTGCGCCAGCTGGTGGTCAGGTTTGTAACCTTTACATTTGGATAGTCTTTGGTAACTTCTTTGCACCACTCGAGCAGATCCTGTCCGGGTGTGTTCTCTTTTAGCACAATCTTCTCCACGGGCTTTAGACTGTTCATTCCACCGGCCACTGCAGTCGATTGCGATTTGACAGAATCATTAATCGTTGGGGCGGGTGCAGGGGCTACTGGATCGTAGCTCTTCTTCAGATTCAGGGGCTGCAGCTCGGCACGCTTGGCATTGGACGAGACATCCCTGCTGCTCCTTGTGGTCTGCTCTGGTGGGGCAGCCTCCGTAGCCGTGCTGTTATTCTTAACGCTATTCGCGGTCTCCTCCTGCTTGGGCTCAGCCGGTAGTTCGACAACTGGGCGAGACTCCTCCTTCGCGTCGAAGTTTAAAGCCTTTCCCTTCTTTGCTTTCGCACTCTCCTTGTCAGTCGCTGCCTTTGGTTCTAGCGGTGTGGATGTGACCACCTTGGCGAATCCCTCACTGTGATTGTATCCCAGTGAGCCAGCGGGTGTCTTCTGCTGATCAATTTGCCTGATTTCACCTGTGCCCCTGGTGGGCGTACTCTCCACCACCGGCTGCAATCCGTTGGGCGTTTTCGAACCCGCTTCGGTAGCAGAAGCAGAAGCTGCGGGCAATTCAAGCGTATGCGAAGCTTCCCGTTCGCCATCGGCTTCTAGTTCAAAATGCAATTGATTAAAGGACTCGGCCAATGGTGTGGGATCTTCAGATAACGAAGGTACTACACAGAGTAACAAACGGAACATAAACGAAAAAGAGTAACGAAATTTACATTTACATTTACGCACAAGAATACGAGAGTTGCGAGGTAAATCATTCAATCATATACGTATGTATGTGGTGTGTTGTGAATTGGATAGAAAGGGAAATAAATCTTGTTTGAGTACGAGGAATTATTATACAGATATGTATCTACAGCTAAGAGATATATATTAAGTAATACTTAATCTAATCTGATCTATTTTTTGTACATTTAGAAATACATCGAAACATCAAGAGTCTGTGCATACAAAGGATAAACGGACGGGACGGCACTTACCACTTAGCGGCGTGGCCACATCTATGCAACCATTAAGGCTCGTTGTCATCTGCTCAAGTTGATGGGTGAAATCATACAGATTGTCTGTGATTTCGCTGAAATTCTCGAGGTCCGGTATATCCTCCAGATCGTCGAGCGGGGCCACATCACAGTTGTTGTTCACCGACATCATTGAGACAACGCTCTGCATGTCCTCATCTCTGTAAAACCCCATAGGTATATGTGCATTTGAGGTGGATTTTTGGACACTGCACTCTCTGGATTTGTGTGTGTTATGTACTCACGTTGCCTTGCCCTCTCGGAGGAACACACAGCTGATGGTTAGTTCCAGGCTGGCTGCGGTTATCTTCTTCGAGACTGGCTTAAGACTCAATGTAAAGCTCTGCTGAGTAGATTCGATGCTTGCGTACCTTCGCATATTGATGCTGGCGCTGGCCAGCACACGTTTCTTACCCATGGGCGTGACCTGTTGGACGGTATATAAGATATAAGTATTGTAATGTGTATTTTTATGGCCCATTGCTCGCTCACATCTTCGATGACGAAGGTCCAATCCTTATCCTCCAGCTCGTGAGTGCGGGGATCCTTGAACAGGGTGACGGATATGGTGTGATTGTCCGGCACTGGCCAGGATATATTGCCCACCAGGGGGTTCATCATATCCGGCTCCCATGGTAATGGTGCACTGGCCACGCGTCTCGATCTTCTTGTCCACACAATGGAGAGATTTGATGGCCGCCTTCAAAGATAATTCAATGAATGTATGGATTATCTGTTTCTGAGGAATCTGTAAGTGCTTTCAACTCGAATCTATTCTAGGAACATACGCGGGATTAAAATACATATGTATAAATGAAATGAATAGCATTTTTTGTTCCCGGAAAAAGATATGTATGTGGGCCCTTGAGCTGATATGCCGCCTCTTACACACATATGTATGTACATACATCTGTACATACAGATCTTTATATATTGTTATATGCAAATGATGATTATACAGATGAGTCTGCATAAAGAATTTTAATATCAACAGGAAGTTGTTTCATGTACGAGTATATAACCACAGATATTGCTGGTGAATTTTATGATCACTTGAAAACGAGAAATTCCTCATTTTCGGCTGTCCAGAAGAGCTCTAAATACTTATATCCCAGGCATAGTTACAGATAACATCACTTACCATTTGGCGGTGGTCTCTAGGTGCAGGTCGTGGTAGGATGCGGTGAACTGGAACTTTGCCGCTCGCTTGAAATTGCGCTGTAAACGCTTCCAGACGCTGCCCATGACGACACTTGTGGTACCCTTGTGGGACCGTTTTGTGGGGATGTTGAGGGTGGTGGTGGGGGCTTCTGTATAAAAGTTATCTCCGCTTCGATTCTCGTTGTGGGTGACGACGACTTAAGTCTCTTAGTTCATGATGTCCTGTCATAAATCAGCTTCTGTTGCTGCAGTCGACCTTAAAAGCACAGGGCGCAATAATTGATTAGAATGTGCTTCAAACGCCTGTCAATATGCTATGGAAAATCTGGATTATATTTCTGGGTCGTTCATACAAAGAAAGGGCACTCTTCAGATACAATCCAGATTGCATAGGCACGAGATACTTGAGAGATTTTTGCTTAAAATAGTGCCTAAAACACTAGACCGAGTCGCCATTAAAGGATTTTATTCTATCTATCATTTCTTAACACTTTTTTCCTTTAAGGACTTCGTCTCCTCTCTCGCTTTGTTGTCTGCAAAAATACTCAAAAAATACACACGCACACACACACTCGCAAAGAGACACACACGGATACGCACGATTCTCCCTCCCACCCTCGGCACGCTATGTATCGTTTCGTAGTATTTGTTGTTTTGCCATTGCACTGTGTTTTTTGTGACCTTTAGTTGTCACTTTTGTCGCGTTTTTGTTGCTTTTCTTATAAATACTTTCGAGAATTACAGCTTATTGCTAGTTTTGTTTTTATCTATTAATGGCCTGTGTATGTGTTTGTTTGCGTGCGTCGCCTTTAAGTGTATTTCACTAGCCAATCTAATATTTAGCAAAACTCTGTATCCCACATATACATAAGAATATGTTTGTCTGTATATACATAAATAGCACCATTATGACGTCACTCTTGTTTTGGTCTCTGAATTCTTTTCAAGGCCTTATATGCAGTGATACGGGCAACGACACTGTTCCTTGAGACTTCGCGAGTGTTCTTGACTTGCACGAGATCGGTTTTGTCACAGCACAACATACATTTAATTCCTCGAGTTTTCCGCACACAAAACAATATCCCAGGGCTGCAGCTGAATATATTTTATTCCCGAGTTCTTCGCACACAAAATCCAGGGCTAAAACAATTTTTCAATGAAATGTTAAGTCTAGACTGGTAGAGACGCAGTTAAGTTCAATATTCAGGGCTACAGACACAGAAAGTGCTATCGATAGTTGAAATGGTTAATTGATTTGCGCGCAAGCAAATTCTTAAATAAACTGCGTTGTATCACTAACCATACAATATATAGATACGACACTTCAAAAATTGAAAATGGCCGCACCAACAGGGCAGGCATCAGCTAACCGGCGAGTCGTGAGAGTGTATGTGTGCTCATGCATTCTCACGTACTTTGCGTGTTTGCAAGCTGTATGAGCGCACAACTGATATTCGCGCTTTCTCAACTTTGTTTTGATTTTTGTGCTCGCGCCACCCTTCACTTTAGCATTTTTAGAGTCGACCCTTTTGGAAGACGCTTGCCTTATAATAACAGAATAATTGTTATTTTGTACATGCTTTAGATGCTAACTTTGTTTAATATAGCTCTGTATGTGAGGCTGAGCTTTAACTGTATGTGTGCACATATATGTAGTAGGTCTGCTTCGCCTACTGCCTTGCCATTGGTCACAATAATGACACATTTTTTTAAAATGGTGAACCTGTATGCAGGCGCCAATGGGCTATGCAGCAGGCCACAGGGGTAAGAATCGCATCGTTTTCGCTATTCTCCATTGTGCTGTCTTCTTCTACAAGCAGCTGATTGTGATTAAAGTTTATTATATTATTTATTCATTTATTTATTCGCGGTGTGCCCCGAGCTCGCTGGAGCAGCCTTCTGGCGCGGATGCACGTTCGGCGGATCTCGGCTATCTCCTCGTTGGCTCCAACTGCCTCGCTTGAGTTAGAGCCCCGTAGTGATCTAGCGAAAGACAGGAGCCTCAGAGTACCTGGCGCTACGCCTTCCCCTGTCGGGGTGGGACTCCTCTCCCCAGAGAGCACTGGATGGCCTCATGGTCGCTGGCGGTGATCGCCAGCAGATCGCAGATCCTCCATCGGGCGTGGCGAGCCAGCGCACTGCTAGCATACATATGTTAGGTCCATTACTGACCCTGCTCCTGCCCTGTTGAAGGTCTCCTGGGATCCTTCGTTCAGCCTCCAGTACTATGCGTCCTCTGGCGTTTGTGCGAGTGGATCCCCACTCCATGGCCCAGGCGTTGAAGTCGGTTCCGACTACCACGTTGTTCCGTCCGCGTAGGTCGCAGCTCAGCTCGTCCATGGTGGGGCTGTAGGCCTCCAGGGGGAGACTAGGCGCCAGGTAGCAGCTGTAGATCCAGGTGCCACCTACGATCCCTCGGGAACGTGTATATGTATATTATGTATGTACATACATACATACATATATTAAGATGAACACACAGATACAGATAGACTGATACCAGTCTAAACGCTGCGGACACCTACATGTATGAACTGTCCCATCTATATACTATATCTATATCTATCTATCTATATCAGGGGTCGGCAGCGTCCTATCCCATTTGCATAGCAAAAAGGCCACGGCGCAGCGCAGTCGGCACACGCATAGCGTAAAAACTTCACGATTCATTTTCTCTGCCGGTGCGACAGCCAATCAGACTTATGCAGCCTTTTGTGCATATGGCCAAAACCACACGAAATATTTTCGATGCCGCAGAGCTGCCGATCAGAATTATGACAGCAGACACGAAGCCACACGATTGATTTCCTCTACCGGTGCGACAGCCAATCAGAATTATGAAGCCTTTTGTGCATATGGCCAAAGCCACACGAAATATTTTCACTGCCGCAGAGCTGCCGATCAGAATTATGACAGCAGACACGAAGCCACACGATTGATTTTCTCTACCGGTGCGACAGCCAATCAGAATTATGAAGCCTTTTGTGCATATGGCCAAAGCCACACGAAATATTTTCGCTGCCGCAGAGCTGCCGATCAGAATTATGACAGCAGATACGAAGCCACACGATTGATTTTCTCTACCGGTGCCGACAGCCAATCAGAATCATGAAGCCTTTGTGCATATGGCCAAAGCCACACGAAATATTTTCACTGCCGCAGAGCTGCCGATCAGAATTATGACAGCAGACACGAAGCCACACGATTGATTTCCCCTACCGGTGCGACAGCCAATCAGAATTATGAAGCCTTTTGTGCATATGGCCAAGGTTAGGTTAGGTTAGGTTACAGCGGCTGCCCGAATCACTGGGAGCCCAGCACACTTAGGCCGTTTCCGGCCCGTTGTGGTACCGCGGGGGAATCTACCCCTTCTCGTATTGTGAGAACTAAGGTCAACAGTTGTCCCAGCCTGCAGCTTTTATGATGTTAGCTATCTTTCTGGGACATATGGTGGACATTACCGAAATGTCTGAAATGAAGGGCGAGTCCAAGTGCTGTAGCCTTCTTCTGCTGAGAGCTGGGCAAGAGCAGAACAGGTGTTCCACCGTTTCCTCCTCTTCTTCGTCTCTGCAGCTACGGCAAAAATCATTGTATGGGGCGCCCAGTCTATTGGCATACCTATTAACCAGTGCCCCGTTAGGGAGCGTATGACTGCGCTGCACCTTCGTCTGCCGAGCTTATATTGCTCCTTTATTATGAGTGGGCCAACCACTTGGCCGTCGCAGTAGGCCTGCGACCAGAATATGCAGCAGAGGAGGGTGTTCCGGTAGCACCATAAGCCGGTGTTCTGGTGGAGTGAGGAGATAGCCGAGCTCCGCCGAACGTGCATCCGCGCCAGAAGGCTGCTCCAGCGAGCTCGGGGCACACCGCGAATAAATAAATGAATAAATAATATAATAAACTTTAATCACAATCAGCTGCTTGTAGAAGAAGACAGCACAATGGAGAATAGCGAAAACGATGCGATTCTTACCCCTGTGGCCTGCTGCATAGCCCATTGGCGCCTGCATACAGGTTCACCATTTTAAAAAAATGTGTCATTATTGTGACCAATGGCAAGGCAGTAGGCGAAGCAGACCTACTACATATATGTGCACACATACAGTTAAAGCTCAGCCTCACATACAGAGCTATATTAAACAAAGTTAGCATCTAAAGCATGTACAAAATAACAATTATTCTGTTATTATAAGGCAAGCGTCTTCCAAAAGGGTCGACTCTAAAAATGCTAAAGTGAAGGGTGGCGCGAGCACAAAAATCAAAACAAAGTTGAGAAAGCGCGAATATCAGTTGTGCGCTCATATACACTTGCAAACACGCAAAGTACGTGAGAATGCATGAGCACACATGCGCTCTCACGACTCGCCGGGTAGCTGATGCCTGCCATGTTGGTGCGGTCAAATTTAATGTATGAAATGTCGCATCTATATATTGTATGGTTAGTGGTTGTATATTAATTTAGAAATTAAATTAAAGTTCCATTATAAATAATAGCCAAAGGTTTGTTTTAAACGCAATTCGATAATTTTTATTTATAATTAAATCATGGGTTCATTAATATTAATTACAATTATTTAAAAATTAGACGTGGCTGCTGCTGCATTTCGATTTGTATGATCAATAGAATGTCGATTTAATTGAATGTGAAATTATTTTGTTTTTTGTTTTGCATGTTTCGTTTTGTTTTTCTTTTTTTTGCCGTTATAAGTCTACACATATGCTATGTAAGTGTGGGTGTACATATGTATGAGTCTTTGAGTGCAGCTGGTGTGTGTGTTTTGTTGCAGCGGCGTGGCAGTGGCTTTCTATCATTGTTTTCTTTTTTGCAATTTAATTTAATTCAACTGATGTTTTTCCTCCAATTAACAAAGAATAAATAAATAAAAAAAAGAACAAACGAAAATGATTAGCTGTGTTTGGGCGGGAAACGTTTGGAAGGGTCGACCATGTGGAGATTTACAGATACAAAAGAAGCGTATGGTTATAGACATGTCATAGTGGTGCATGAAACGAAATATATCACAAACAATTTGCTATCAAATAATTTAAAAGATAATCACAATTGGTTCTGAACCATGCAACTGAAATTATCGATCATTCTACAACCGAGAAATGTGTTTAAAATGCTTTGTACATATATTAATTCGCTTCCTGGTGTTCGTGCATACACATACATATACGAGTACTATACCTAGCTGCCACGCCACAAAACCACACAGATACCCGTCTAAGTTTTGCGATTGGACTGGCCCTTGGCCTGCGCCTGCTGCTGACCCTGTTTGCAGAAGTCCTTGTACGCGCGTTCGGTCTCCTCGTCCATTTCGGGATCGAGATCCAGGTCGCCGTCCCGGACATCGAACTCGTCGCCTTCACTGCCATTGGCATCGTCCTCGGCAGCCAGAAAGTCCGTCTCCTCGGCAGTCAGCTCATGGCCATCGGGGCCGTAGAAAACGGGCTCATCGCTGAGACGCGGTGGCTCTGCCACAGTGTCCTCCTCGCCACCGAGGGCGTTGGAGACCTTGCGGCCCCAGTTATTCTGCTGCAAGGCAATGACGCTGGCAGCCATTGCATACTTGCCGTTGGTCTTCAGTTCAATCTCTTTCAGGGCTGTGATTATATTCAGCATGTCTTTTGGGCAGTCGGCAGTAAGGTCGTAGCCGGCCAGCTTTAGGGTCTGGCAAATGCATCGCACGTTCTCGGCATTTTCACAGGCCAGAAGCTTGGTCAGAGAGTACACAATGTTAACGGCAATGAGTTGGATACGGGCGTCGTCATCCCCACGGAGCTGCATGTAGAGCTCAGCGAGGAAGAGCGCAGTCTCGCGCACCTTCTGCTGCTCCCCAGAAGTCATATACTTCGACACCTCCTCCTGGTGGTAGTCGAGCTTGCATTTGAGCAGAGTGTGGAACAGCGAGTCTGGCTTGGGGTTCAGCATGTGCAGCAAATTGTACAGCTTGGCTCCCATGTATCGGAAGTTCGGCTGCTCGATGGATTTCTCGAATATATCCTCCATAGCGATCGAGAGCACGTGTTGGTTGCTCTCCATGCCATCGAAAATGGTTAGGAAACGTGATGCGATTGTATCAAATTGGCCCGGATTCTGAAAGATCGATCGAATAGAACCAGGTTAGTGGGACAGATCCCAAAGGAAATGGAATTTCCTGCTCTCACCTGGTTAAGGCAATGTATCACTGTATCGAGATACTCCAATGCAATAGTAGCCATGTCCGGCTGCGACGCATTCGACGACGACGACGAGGACGACGCAGCTGCGGACGAAGTAGAGGCTTGTGGCTGCTGCTGCTGTTGATTTTGGAAATACTGCTGCTGCTGCTGTTGCTGATGATGCGGCTGCTGTGCGATTTGTTGGAATGAATTATTTAAATGAGCGTAACGTTGGAATTTCCCGTGTTGATGTTGCGTGTTCTGTTGGTGTGGTAGTTGCTGCTGTACTTGCTGCGGATAGTAATTACCCCCCATCGATCCATTGTTCGACGACTGTTGATTGGATACGTTCAGACGACTTTGGAGAGAATTCGGTAGATTTTGCATATCGTTCTTAAACTTCTGCTGATTCTGGTGGTGATGATGGTTGTTGTAGTGTTGCTGATGCTGGTGATGGTGCTGCTGGTGCTGGTGATGATGCTTGTAGCCATTGGCATATCGCTGCTGCTGCTGCTGACCGTAAGGCGCTCCGGGCTGGTGTTGCTGCTGATATTGCTGGTGTCGCGGTTGAGGATGTTGGGGCGCCACTGCCCTCGGTATAAAAATTGTGGCGGCCGCCGACAGTTTCGATGAGCCATCAAAACCGCTGGCCAACTCAGACAAAGCCTGAGCCTGCGCCTGTGCGTAGCCGACTGCCTGGCCAGAAGCGTACTCACTCTGAGCATAGCCCGCGGCTCCTCCATAATCGTTGAATAAGTGCGCCTGTTGGTCAAGGGGGATGGCGGCGCCATGGGTCAAGCCAGTGGCTGCGGCATTGCCCCCGGGATTCGGTCGTCGTAGCTGCTCATACTGCTCTTCGGATTGGTAGGGTGCGCGGCATGACATAGCGATAGCGGCGTCGGTTTCGAAAACTATAAATACAAAACACAATTAGCTCTGAACACGTTTTAAAAATCACCAAACAAATCACATTCATGTTCAAAAGATGCGGTTACGTCGACGCCGAGCGCCGACGCCAATTCCGCCACAATTGCGGACATTTTGTTTCTTCCCTAGGTGATTTTAATTTTTTTTTCAAGCACAAAAAAGCGTCTTCGTTAGTTTTCTTTACTGACTTGCACTCCCACAAAACTTTCTGACTCTGATGCTTAAGTTTTCAATGCCTACCTTAATTTTATCAAAATTAAACGTATACGTCGTTGCTTTTCTTCTTTTTTTTTTCGTCTTGCTTGCGTTGTCACCTTTGCTTTGCTGCCTTTCAACTTTCGCTTGCTCGTGTCTCCGTGTCTGTCGGAATCATATATATATATTAATGGCCGACAAGTTCACGTGATTGTAATATGATTATATTAATATGCGGAATGCTGATATTATATTTGTTGTCGCTATAATCTACATACCAATTATTTCTTCGCTAAAGGTAATTAACAATTTCGCCTTTTCACTGTCGCAAGAGACAAATAGGGCTACAAGACCATCGACGGCAGTAACGATAGTATCGATGGTTTTATAGCGATTTCGTTTGAGAGAAAACTTAGGATTTTGAAGTCTAGAAAATGAAATGAGCGTACTTATAAGGACGTGAAAAACAAAAACCCCAAAAGCACACAAATAATAATGATTAAAAATAATAATTAGATGGTAGAACCACCAATTGAGCAACCATCTATGGTCTTGCAGCCCTGGTATATCCCATAATTTGGTATCGATATTGGTAATTTTTAGAATTATTTCGCCACCACTCAACGTTCACACTGTTGATTGTGTTGTTGTGCTCTCATGTGCGCAATTTTTGTGTGCAATTTTTATTTATTATTTTTAAACCTCGTCGTGTCGCAAATTTAATTTAATTTAATTTATGATAACTAAGACAATGTGAAAGAAAAAAGACCAAAACGCAGAACTCGTTCGGTCGATGTCTCATAGCATAAGATAAAGTGCAATATATATGTAAAGAATTATTTCTCATTTAATGTAAGGACAACGGTTTCGTTATAAATAAACACAAACGTAAGTATTAGTGAGTGGCATTCGTTCGTATGTACTACATGTATTGTATATGCAGGTTGCAGGTGCAAATGCACTGGTATTGTGCAGTATAATTGTTCTACTAGTGCCAAAATTCTAAAATATAATTAATTTACGTGTTTTGCCACCCCCTCTTGTGCATACGTGGTTGAGTGGTTGCTGTTTTCCTCCCCGTTTTTTTGTGTTTGGTGTGTTTCTTCTCTTTTAATAAACTCAAGGCATTGTGACTCAAGAACGCGCACACAAACGCTACGCTCCAAGTTCATTCACTTTTATCTGTTGTTATGCTTATCTACACATCCATCCAGGCTTCCAGACTTTCAGGGTTCTCGGCTATGAGTCACCTGTCGTCGATTTGGCGGGAAATCGACAGATACATAATCTAATCAAATCGAAGAGTTAATTTAATAAGTCAATAGTAATAGTTTAGTGCCCGAGCTTGGAGATGAGACATTGAAAAAAGATACATAGTGCACAGAATCTAACTAGAATTTCCTTTTATGATCGTGTGCTGCTGTGTCACGAATTCCGAATCTTTTCGAGTTGAACCAGTTTTTTAGATTTCCTTGACGGATCAGCACTCAACACAGAAGGAGTTGTCATGGTCCACGATCGCTGCACGTATATCTAATTTCACCATATACTCTGATTGTTCGGAATCTCTGCTCTCCGTTTGATTCTTTTTTTGCGGTCAAGACTTGTGGATAACACATTTTGGTTGTTGGTTGTTCCATTTTCCCCCAGGCTATTTTTATAAAACACAATGGATACTGATTTGAACGGGATGCATTACAATTACAAGGATATATTGTCGGTGTTCTTGGACGCCTTCATCGAGGACTTTGACTGCAAGGATGTGGAGGAATCACTACGCTCGATACTAACCAAAAGGGAAATCGATTTCATCATCGCATCGAATCAAACGCATGTTAGCATCTACCTTTTATTTTGGAAACTACTCGAGAAGCCAGAGCGCATCGTTCAAAGGTTCGTCGAGGAGGTTCTCAACTACCGCGATGGGGCCAACTATGAATTCCTGATGACGCCCATCAAGGCCGAGTATCTACAGCCGAGCCCCAACACCAGGCTGTACGTAGAGCAGCGGGATCGCCTGTTCAATGACAATCAAGTGTTTTCCAAGTACAATGTGCCGCGCCTGAAACCGGTAAGATATTCCCCCTTTAGGTTAGGTTAGGTTGCAGCGGCTGCCCGACTCACTGGGAGCCCAGCACACTTAGGCCGTTTCCGGCCCGTTGTGATACCGCGGGGGAATCTGCCCCTACTCGCATTGTGAGACCGAGGTCAACAGTTGTCCCAGCCTGCAGCTTTTATGAAGTTAGCTATCTTTCTGGGACATATGGTGGACATTAGCGAAATGTCTGAAAAGAAGGGCGAACCCAAGTGTTGTAGCCTTCTTCTGCTGAGAGCTGGGCAAGAGCAGAACAGGTGTCCCACCGTTTCATCCTCTTCTTCATCTCTACAGCTACGGCAAAAATCATTGTTTGGGGCGCCCAGTCTATTAGCATGGGTACCTACTAACCAGTGCCCCGTTAGGGAGCGTATGACTGCGCTGCACCTTCGTCTGCCGAGCCTGCATAGCTCAGAGGTGCGCTTCCTATCTATGGTCGGCCATGTTTGCCGAGATATACGACAACGTGGTACTGATTGCCACTTGTTATCTGTTAGTTGCTTATATTGCTCCTTTATTATGAGCCTACATGTGGCCATCGGCATACGAGTATCCTCCTTGTCTTGGAGAAGGGGGATTGTAGTGCCAAGTCTGGCCAGCTCGTCTGCAATACAGTTGCCTTCGATGTCCCGATGTCCCGGGACCCATATAAGGCTAATAACAAATTGCTGAGCCATCTCGTGAAGAGATTTGCGGCAATCTGCAACGGTGGCCGAGTTTGCGGAGATCGCATTAAGCGATTTGATTGCAGCTTGGCTATCACTATAGATGTTTACGCAGGTTACCATGGCGGTAGTTTCCTGAAGGCAGTTTAGGGCCTCCTTGATTGCAATGACCTCCGCTTGGAAGACACTGCAGTGATCAGGAAGTCTAAAGGAGTGCTTAATGTTTAGCTGTTCGGAGTATATGCCTCCTCCGACCCTATTGTTCAGCTTTGATCCATCTGTGAAGATGTTTAGGGCCCCTTTTGGGCCTGGGGGTCCCTCACTCCACTCGTCTCTGTGGGGATAATTGCATCGAAGGGGTATCTGTGTACTCCCTTGGAACACAGTAGTCCGTTTTAGTAGGGACGGAACTGCCGTTTAGTATTGAGGAGTGACCTGTGTGCTGTGGTGCCCATTGGTCAGAGTCTCTCAGTCGTATTGCTGCCATTTGTGCCCTTTCTTTTCCTGCGAGGGCAAGGCTTTGGAGGCACAGAATGGCATCTAGCGCATCGTTTGGAGTGGTGCGAAGAGCTCCACTGATGCAGAGGCGGCTGTTCGCTGAACCTTGTCGAGCTGTTTGGTGATCGTCCTTTTTGATAAGGCCGGCCACCATACAGTAACTCCATAAAGAATTATCGGTCTAACTATGGCTTGGTATATCCATTGGACTATACTTGGGTTCATGCCCCATTTTAAGCCGATAGCTTTTTTGCAAGTGTAGAGGGCTATCGTGGCCTTCTTCACTCTGTCTTTGATATTCAGGTTCCAGTTTAGCTTTTTGTCGATTACTAACCCTAAGTAATTGGCACTGTCGCTAAAGGAGAGCCTGCATCCGTTTAATGTGGGGGGGTTTAGAGACGGAATCTTGTATTTGCTTGTAAATAGCACAAGTTCTGTCTTTGAGGGATTAACTCCAAGACCCCGCGATTCTGTCCACCTTGACAGTCTCGCGAGCTTTGCGGTCATTAAGTCGCAGAGTGTTTGAGGGTATTTGCCCGAAAAGATAATTGCTACGTCGTCCGCGTATGCCACGACTTTGCAGCCCCCCCCTTCCAGGTCACATAGAATCTTGTTGACTGCTATGTTCCATAGAAGGGGGGATAGGACACCACCTTGCGGTGTGCCTCTACTGACATACCTTGACTGAGTGGACGATCCCATCGATGATGTCACCGTCCTGCATGTGAGCAATTGATCGATGAGCATCACCAAGTGACGATCCACCCCAAGGTCAGTCAGCGCTTCCGTAATGGCACCGGGTATGACGTTGTTGAAAGCTCCCTCGATATCTAGAAAAGCGATTAGACAGTATTCTTTGAGGTATAGTGATTTCTCTATCCCCGAAATTACTTCGTGAAGTGCCGTTTCCGTGGATTTTCCTTTCCGGTAGGCATGCTGTGCTCCTGACAACAATTGAGAATTTATAGTAGTTCTCAGTTGTAGCCCGACGAGTCTCTCAAAGGTTTTGAGAAGGAAGGACGATAGACTAATTGGTCTAAAGTCCTTTGGTGTAGAGTGCGAGGCTTTACCTGCTTTAGGGATGAAGACTATTTTTGCCTTAAGCCAAGCGTGTGGTATTCTCCCCACTACCAGTATCTTCTTAAAAATACAACGCAGCCAGTTGATGGCCGTGTCTCCGGCTTTCTGTAGTTGGGCCGGAATGATCTGGTCCGGACCAGGGGATTTGAACGGATGGAAACTGTTTATTGCCCAGCCTATGTTCCGTTTCGAGAAAATGTGCTCCATCGAGGTGATCGAACCCTCACTAGGGAAGTGGGTCGGTTCATTGATGGAGCACCCTGGAAAATGAGTATCGAGAAGAATGTGTAGGGACTCCTCACTGGAGTTGGTCCACGTACCATCGCTTCTCTTAAGGTATCCCACCGAGGGGGTCGTTTTGGAGAGGATCTTGCGCAGTCTTGCAGCTTCCGACGTTACCTCGATTTCAGAACAGAATCTTTGCCAAGAGGCCCTTTTTGCCTGTCTGATTTCTTTCTTGTATAGGGCCAGACTATTTTTATAATCTTCCCAGTGTTGCTCCTCGTTAGCGCGTTTGGCCCTGTTGAAGAGGGACCTGCAGCTTTTTCGTAGGATATCTATTTGTTTTGACCACCAAGGGGGTTTCTTTTTCCCCTTGTGTTGGTTTGATGGGCATGCTGCCGTGAAGGCCGTGTTGCATGCTTTAGTAAACCTGTCCACTAGATGATTTAGATCGTGCTCTGTGTTCAGGCAGATTGGTGCCTTGGAGGAAGAAGTCCCTCCATGACTGTGACATATTTTTCCCAGTTGGCTTTCCTAGGGTTAGCAAAGACAGTGGGTTTTGGGTTCTCGAGAAATAGTGTGGTCTCGATATACCTGTGGTCCGAAAAGGAATGGTCTCCCAGAACTTTCCAGTTCCTTACTATGTCTGACAGTTTGTGAGACACTAATGTTAGGTCAATTACCTCTTGTCTATTCTTAATTATAAACGTAGGATCATTGCCCCGATTGCAGATAAGAAGATTAGAGTTTAGGATGAAGCTGAATAATGACTCACCCCTTACATTTGTGTCCGAACTCCCCCATTGGGTGTGGTGGGCGTTGGCGTCGCAGCCTATTACAAGGCCTATATCCGACCTTTCGCTATCTCTGGTGAGCTTGCGAACTAGGTCACCGGGAGGATCGCTTTCCTCATGAGCCATGTAGGACGACATCAGCCTTATTTGGGAACCTTGTAGTTCAAGGCTTGCCGCTGTGTTGTCACCATTGCTAAAGTTGTGGAGCAGAAAGATATTTAAGTGCTTCCTTGCAAGAATGCAGGTACGTATTTTACCTTCCTTTTGAGCTACAATAAGCTTGTGCTCCTTCGTCGCTAATCCACAGACCTTGTCTCCTACTACCCAAGGCTCTTGGATCAGGACTACGTCTGCTCCGCTTGCTTCCAAGCGGAGTATGAGGGCAGCGGATGCTGCTTTACAGTGGTGGAGATTTATCTGAAGGAGTCTTAGAGACATCGACAGAGATCTCCACCACTGTATTGTCGGCGTCCGAGTCGTCCTCGATAGTGTCATCGCGACACATCGCCTCGAACTCTCGCATAAGAGCCGTGTCGGAAGAGTAGTCGTCGTGGGCAGGCTCTGGGTCGTCATCGGGTGCTTCGATCTCCGAGGCAACGTCCTGCTCGACTGGGTTGTCGACAGGACGCGCCTCGGCCGCTGCATCCGACTTGTAGACCCTGATGCTCACCGCACTGAAGCCAAAGTTGAGCTCTCCTTTTTTGGCCTCAATCGGAGCTAGGGATTCCTTGTTCAGGACTAAAACTGCCTGGGGCATCGGGCCTTGACTCGCCTCCACCTTGACTACCCTCCAGTCGGAGGTTGGTAGCTCCGGGTTACACCGCTGCAGCATTTTCAAGATGCGCTCAGGCTCCTTTATGGAGGCGGGCACCCAGACTCTTGCTCTGGGCCTACTGGGCACCTCGTTCCAGTTGACCGCGACAAGCTTCGCCCCTGGGTACACCTCCCCGACTTGCGCTACCGCTGCTTTATACAGCTGGACGGAGCGCTCGTCTTCGCAGGCTATAATTTTTATGCAGCCCTGGTACCACCCCATGTCTTTACAGACTGGAGGGGGGCCGGGCTGTTTCTCCAGCAGCTCGAAGCAGCGGTCGGCCAGTGCCGCTTCCACCCACTTCCACTGGTTCCTGGGGATCTTCGAGTCCGCGCTGCTTTTGTCCAGGACGCCAATCAGCGTCCTTTCTTTTGCGATCTGCGCGAACGATACGTTCGGCAGCACTCTGGAGCGCTTCGGAGCCGGTCCGGGAGTCTCCTGTGAGCGCTGCCTTTTTGTTTGCTGGGCAGTCAACTTCGCGGGGCAACCCTCTTCGGTGCCTCTTTGCCAAAGTTGGGCAGCACCTTTGATGCCCATTCGACCTTTTTCCGCCACTGGTCGGTCGGGCTGGACATCGTGCTTGCATTTTGCCGACGGAGTATGTTGCCAGCACTCCTTCTCTCGGCATAGGTGTAAGTTTTGGCTTGGGCGCTAGTCGATGGCAACTCGCTCTCCGCAGCCTTACCAGCAGGCAGGGCAGCCGCAGGGTTGCAGAGCCACTCCACCAAGGTTTCGGCTTTGGTCGGCGATTTGCCACCCACCCCGGAACTAGGATGGGACCCCTTCGGGTTCGCCCTAGCGTCTTCCGCCGCGCTGGTTTTACCAGCTATTTCGCGGGTCAGGCCAGGCCTTTGGGCCGATGCCTTTCCCTGTATGGGATTGCTCCCAGTTGGCAGTTGGGGAGCGCCAGACTCATTTTTGTTTTTGTTGTTAATTTGTTTGTTTTCCATATTTGATCCCACGATTTGCAAAGAAAGGGCGGTCCGTCCGGGCAGAGATTCACGTTGCCCGGATAAGGCATCATTAGAACAGGGGCTACCAAATCCCTGAGCTCTCCGTTAACGACTGGGCTAGTTTTTATACCGGGCCCCCAGCCAGGCTGACTCTCGGCACGGGTCGAATAACACACTTAGTCCGGCCCGGTGTGAGATGAGTGTGGGGGTTGGGATGTGGGTAGGTAATGTGTAGGGATGGGGTGTGTGTGAGCTACTTAAATGAGGCGGCACCACAAGCGCATCGTCAGTGTTGCTACTTCGCGAACACCCGCTGGCTGTCCGGGACTGCTTATTTCGGTGCCTTCCCTAGGGATGACCGTTTATTCGCAGCTGGCCTACCTCAAGAGGTAGGTCATTCGCTATCCGCAACCTGCGACCCGTCCGGTGGCCTCAGCTAGGCCCCCTCCGAGCCATCTCACATGCTCGTCAGACCAGGAGGTCTTCCCCCTTTAATTAAATGCATAAATTGTTTTTTACTTTGTGTGGGCAGTACCTCGACTTAACCAAGGCTCTGCTGGAGTTGAGGCCTGCCAAGAATGTCCTGGTCGATGGCCCCCTGGGCGCCGGGAAGCAGTGGCTTGTGCTCGACGTTTGCTCCTCGTACAAAGTGCAGCAGAAGATGGACTTTAAGATATTCTGGCTGAACGTGAAGAACAGCAACAGCCCCGAGGCAGACCTCGAAATGCTCCTCACACTGCTCTACCAGATAAATCCCGATTATAGCAGCCGCTGCGACTCCGGTACCTGGAACATTACGCAGCGTATTGAAAGCGTGAAAGTCGAACTGCGGCGTCTGCTAAAGAGCAAACAGTATGAGAACTGCCTGCTGGTGCTGCGAAATGTGCAGAGCGTTCGTACCTGGAAGGCGTTCAATCTCGGCTGCAAGATACTCCTGACCACTCGCTACAAGTGCGTCACCGATTACCTATCCGCGGCGACCACCACGCATGTGCCGCTGAAGGATGCTCTCACCGAGCACGAGGCTGAGTCGCTAATTGTCAAGTACCTCCACTGCAGGCCAGAGGATCTGCCCAGGGAAGTGCCGACGACAAATCCACGCAGCCTGAGCATTATTGCCGAGAGCATTCGCGACGGCCTGGCCACATGGGAGAATTGGAAGGAGTGAGTACACGAATATAGAGGACATCCCCTTTTTAAATTTCCACAATCTCTGAAATCTGGTTTTTTCCTCCCAGTGTGAACTGCAATAAACTCACGAGCATTATCGAGAGCTCACTAAAGGTGCTGGAGCCGGTCATAAATAGGAAAATGTTCGATAAGCTCTTCATGTTCCCACCGTCCGCCCACATACCCATCGATGTGAGTGCCTCGATTGGCCCCTTGCCAATTAAATATCTAATTTGTAATGTTTTTTTTTTTTTTTTTGTGGAATTCAGCTCTTATCTCTGGTTTGGTCCGACGATAAATCAGATAACCACGATCCGATGGTGGAGGTGAATAAGCTGCACCGGTTCTCCTTGGTGGAGAAGCAGGCCCATCAGTCGACCATAAGTATACCCACGATATACTTGGAGTTGAAGCTGGAGGTGGATAACGCTGCTGCACTCCACAGGAGAGTCGTTGATCATTACAAGTAGGTATTATATAGTATATATAGTATATAGTGCCTAATTAGCTTCGAGTTGCATTTACAATTAAAATTGCTTTCTATTTCGTGCGGCAGCATCACAAAGGCATTCGACGATGATGACGATCTCACAGTGCCCTCCTTGGATGGTTATTTCTATTGTCATATCGGCCATCATCTGACCAATTTGGGGCGTTCCGAGAGCGTGGCTTTGTTCCGCAAGATTTTCCTCGATTTTCGATTTCTTGAACAAAAGATTCGACACGACACGACAGCGTGGAATGCCAGCGGATCGATACTCAACACTTTGCAGCAGTTGAAATTCTACAGCTCCTTCATAATCGGTATGCATTCCCCACTCATTGCTAAATTCTACACAAAGTTAACCCTGTTTGGTGCTGCCATTTAGACAATGATCCCAAGTTTAAGCACCTGGTGAATGCTTTGCTGGACTTCCTGCCAAAGATTGAGGAGAACCTTATACGGTCCAAGTTTACACGCCTTCTGCGAATCGCTCTGATGGCAGAGGAGGAGGCCATCTACGAGGAGGCCCACCGACAAGTGCAGCGGTTCGGCGATCAAGTTTGGTTCACAGAGCAGTACGTAAATGATTTCTTTTTTGGAACTAAACTCTAAGTTGAATCCGTTTTGCAGTGGTCGCTTTCACCAGCATCGGCAGATTATCAACCTTGGGAAAAATGAGGTTCGACACGCCCTTTACCTGAACAATGATTTCTGCTTGATGGCTCTGGCTAGTAATCAAATGCTGCTGACCGACGTTTCTTTGGAGGCGGAGGACACGTACCTACTGAAGGATGACAACGACAGCAGCGACATCCAGAAAATGGCCGTTTTCAATCATCAGAAACACTTGCTTACGCTCCACAGCAATGGCAGTGTGAAGCTCTGGGCTCTGTGGTCCGAGTGCTTTGGGCGACGTCACAGCAGCGGAAGTCGCCAGCGTGTGCGACCGCCACACCTTGCCCATTTGCGGAAGTATGCGGCGACTCGTACGTATAAGCAGCTGGTCAACGGCGTCGCCAAGAGAGCAATAAACAGCTACCAGAGCGTGGACCAGAACATTGTGGCGTTCCACCTGAACGAGAATGCAACCGTGGGAGACGCAAAGATTCAGCTGCATGTGGCCTTCAGCAACGGCGACGTCTGCATCTGTGAGTGGGATGACAGGGACCAAGTGTTCAAGTCGTCCAATACGCCCACACTCAAGACGCATCAGCTTCATGTGCGCTGCTTCGTTCAGGTGCTGAACCGCTATTACGTCATGTGCACCGCCAACTGCACCCTCACCGTTTGGGATCTGCACTACAGCTCGGGGGACAAGCCAGAGCTCAGTGGCTACGATGTCCACAATGATCCACCGCTGGCGATTGAAGCTTACAATGAACGTAGCCAGCACTCGACCCTGCTGCTCATCCACAGGTACAGCGTGTGGCGGCTGACGTTCGAGCCTGGCGACAATCAACAGCCTCTGGTGCGGCTCCAGTCGGAGCCTGTGCAGCTACCGGACACGAGCGTCATAAACTGCGCTAAGGGATCGGCAGATGGCCGCTATCTGATCCTGGGCACATCGGTGGGCCTCATTGTGTACGACATCAAGCTGTCCGATCCCGTGCTTCGCAGTAATGTGAGCGAGCACATCGAATGCGTGGACATCTACGAGCTGAGCGATCCCATTTACAAGTACATAGTGCTTTGTGGTGCCAAGGGAAAGCGGCTCCTGCACGTGCACACACTACGCAGCATGGATTCGGGGGTTACGTGGGTCCACAACGTGGACGAGACAAGGGGTATGACACGGGCTTGCCTCGAGCCCAATGTCTATCTGCGCCCGCTTCTCGACATGACCAACAGGCGTTCTCAACTGCTGGCCGTCGACTCCAAGGAGCGTATCCATCAGATTGAGACCACTGCAGATCCAAGCGCTCGCCGAAGGTCCAGTATTTCGTCCTGGTCAACGATCACCCCCACGCATGCGGCCAGCAAAACGCGCATAACCGCAATTTCCGCCCACGACGACGATCACATATTTGTCGGCTACATGGACGGGGTGATCATCGATGTTAACCGCGATGTGGTGCTGCCCCAGCAGTATATTACGGAGTCAATCGACTACCTTAAGCAGATAAACTCTCAACTGCTTGTGGCATCATCGCACAGTCCACGAAAAACTGTGATATTCCAGCTACAGCCAGAGCTGCCATCGCTGCCAGTGGCTTGGACAGCGCCAGTGGATTGGCCGCTCCAGTTGGAGCTGGACACAAAGTATTCCTGCCTTTTGGGTGGAAAGTTTCTGCTCTTGTTCTCCCATCACGGTGTCTTTGTGAGTGCAAGCGTTTTTTATTAGAGACACCGATTCCCTAACTATTTGAAATTACTATTCCAGCAATTGGATCTATCCAACCCGCTGGCAAACATCAAACTGGAGGACTGTGACGAACCACTTGTGGGCTTTGACTTGAAGAACGGTCTCCTCTTTCTGGCCTTCGGGAACAACACCATTGAGGTGAGTGAGGCAAACGTTGAGAATTCCAAAAACTAACAACCAGATGGTGCCCCTATACCTATAGGTTTCCAGATTCAGCTTCACCGACACGGGGCTAAGGAACGATGTCATCTGCAGGAAAGGGATCACAGAGGGGACGCAAATTAGTTATCTGATTGCCACAGATGACGCTTGCCTTTTCGCACTGGGCTTCCAGAGTGGTATTATAGAGCTCTACTCCTTGGCAGGAACTGCCATTCAGTTGGTCTACAGCATAAAGGGAGTGCACGAGCAGTGCATCAGACAGCTACGGTTCTCGCCCTGCAAACTGTTGCTCATTAGCTGCGCGGAGCAGCTGTGCTTCTGGAGCGTGACACACATGAGAAACAACCAGGTGGAGTCGCAGCTGGCCATACGACGCAGCCGTCGGCACAAACTGCACAGTGTCACGCAGGAGGATGATGTCGATGCGGCTCCCATTGTTTCGGACATGTCAGAGCCGTCGCCATTTGTTAGCCATTTCCGTCAGCCCGTTCGCGACACCCAGCCGGAAGCACATCTGTGGCAGAACAAACGAGGCAATGCCATAAGGCCCGAACTGCTGGCTTGTATCAAGTTTGTAGGCAACGTGGCCCACCAGTTCTTCACCGACGCCAAGTTCTCGCAGTTCTATTCCATAGACGACGAGGGTGTCTACTACCATTTGCAACTGCTGGAAACGAAGCACCACCCGCCGCCGAGTGTGTTGTCGTCGGACCTGCAGATAGCTGAACGGCTTGCAAGCGAGATGATCAGTGATATGCAGTATGCGAATCTGGCGGACATTCGAATAATTGACCCCACATTGACAATTGGGGGCATTGATGACGAGGGAGCCGATGTCGTTGGGGATTTGCAGCCGGAGTGTAGCTCAACGAGCCAGACAGAGACGCCGCTGGCTGTCGACGAATGCAGCTCATGACGCCAGAAGTGCGCCACTCTCCAGCGCACGGATGAGGGCAATGGACACTTCTATTATGCATTTATAGGATTAATTCTCTCTTACTTAGTCGCAATGGTATTTTACTGCCTCAACAAGCACGATGCGTCATAGTGTTTATGTATACATATGTATGTATGTACATACAAATGCATTGCTAGGGAAACGTGAAAGGGATTCAAGCTTGCACGCCATATCTCAGGGGGACAATGCCCTACTATTGTTTGGCAAACGACCAGTGCCTGCGTCACACAAAAATACAAATTTACCTAGAAACGAATCGCCTGATATTTATTTTGGAACTGTGTGCCAGATAGGGGGTTGATTTTTGCCAAATCTGTTTATTTATGATTTTGGATCAAGAAAAATATGAAAATTCATTCCTAGAGAGCGCAATCTTTTTCAAATAAAAAGTCGTCACTTTGAAGAATTTATATAGGACTATATGTTTCACAGACTTTCCTATTCAGACCGTTATACGGAATTCACAGGCGAATGTTTATATTAAATATCGATAGTATTTAGAGAGCTTAAATTAAGAAGGGTATTCGGGTTCACTATATATTACTTTCGAAAGTTTCGGCTCGAAATATTAGAAACTGGTGGACAAGCCCACGTTCATTTGTATGTGTTAAAATACATTTTCGGCGGAATATAGAATATTTATAGTGTCAACGAGAGAAATATTTGGATCAAGCCTAGTCCTCAGATCTGAAAATATTATTAGCGAGCAAAAACAGGGATGATAATCATACGAAACCGATAAGTAACTTTTGCGGTGAAATTAGTTTGCTCCCGAGTTCGCCGAGTATTAGCAGATCAGAAAAATTAAATAACCATTTATAATAGAAAAGCAGCCGACGATATTTTATCCTATAAACAGACAAACAGGCAGGTCATTCAAAATGGATGGAAGCAACCCAACCTTTCAATAATTTAGTTTACTTTAAACATATGGCACTTTTTGCTAGCAAAAATTGTATCGATAGATTACTGGAAAACATCGATGGACTATCCTATCAAAGAGCAAACGAGTATCGACTCGTAGCGCGATAAGTAGAAAAACAATTTTCTCTGCTTTGTTGTAGAATATAATTTATATCAAAATAAGTGCGCTGTTATTTTGCGTGCGTATATATATGGAATCAATGCGCCATCGTTAGTAGGCAGCGCTGCCCAGAGAAAGTAAGAAAGAATGATGTTTCTGATATGATGCGCAGCTTGCTACGCGCTCCGTTCGTTGTCGCTTTCGGGTTGTGAGCTCACTTTTAGCAGGGGCAATAAATAAGATTTGTACATGTACATACATATCATATGCACATATGTATGTAAGATAAGTTTACACACATAGCTGTGTACTTAAAGTGAAGGTGATTTATCAAAATGCAAAAGTCGATTCGCGTGTGTGCAATGCTGGAAAATTATTACGGCCTAAGTTCATCTAAAAACGATCTCTAACCTATTGAACACATACATAAGGATACATATAGGGGCACGTACATACGCGCTGGCGCACACACAGCCACAAGTGAGTTGCTGTTGGTGTGTTTGTGTATGATGACCCAACAGCAGCTCAGCAAAACAATATGGCTGCCACCGCCACTTGTTAGATATAACAACAGACGCGAATTGAAAGAAAACTCGTCGCTGTTTATCAAATTTCCATTAATTTACCCGTCGCCAGGGCTGTAAAGCCGCCTTTCGCTAAAATCGAATTAAAGCGATGTACGTACTGCAGTTCAAGAGTTCACTACTCAAACACAGAGGCACAGGCGCTCACACACCCGCGCATCTAAATGTGTACTCACACGCGCGCACACAGACGAAAATTTCACACAAAATGCGTTTGCGGCGATGATCGCACTCGCACCCCCACAAACACGTCTAGTGTGTGTTTGTATGTATACACATTTATTCAATTAAATATTTGCGTTTAATTATGAAAGGAGTGAAACTGCAGGGTTTGATTTAATTTTTCTCTATACACGTTGAGATAAGAGTGTACCCCGCTGTAATAATTTCCCCCTCCATAAGCAGTTAATTGAACAATCAGCTGTTTGCGATGATGAGAACATCAAATATGAAGATATAGTACTTGTAAATAGATCTGTACTTTAACGAATCTGCCCTCTGCGGGTATTTCACATAGGATATATGTACATATTCTTGCATATACATCTGTACATATATGCGTTTTGTGCCTGTCCATTCTGACCCATTAGTATTTTATTAGTATTTATTTTTTCGGCCAAAACTTGTTTTACCCCCACCCCATCCCTTCCATCGGCGTCGGTCGTCGTCATTCGTTCGAGTGTTTCGTGAAAACTAGTCAGCAAAAAAAGAAGAAAAAAAAAGAGTACAACAACAACAAAATAACAGAGCGCCAGAGCGCAGACGTTAACGGAAGTGTGAGAGTGAGAGAGGGAGCGGCGGGGGCAGACAAGGAGGAGCGAAAGAGATGACTGTATTGAAATGAAAACAATGAAACTGCAAGGAGATCGTTGCATGTTCGTGGTCGTCCCTCCCTCTCCTCCACCCACTCCTAATGTGTGTGAGTGTGTCTATGATGTGTTTGTGTGTGTTTAGGTTGGAGTGAAAAGAAATATATGAAAATCTTATTACAAAAATATGCCAATAAATCAATAATACTAAAGGATAACTTGACAAACAGCTGAAAATAAAAACAGACAAACAGCCACCAGAAGCCAGAAGTCAGAATCCAGAACTAAATCAAACCCAATTAAATCATCTTAGTGCAATGAGTGCTTTGGAATAATTCCGAACAGTGCAGTGCAAGTTTTTCGCAAGAAAATTTACAAATACCTACGAATCAGCCCCTGGGACGTGCTCCGAGGGCAGTTCCACCCCCGATTCAGGGTAGTAGGAGGAGGATCACCACCACCACCATTGGATGCCAGACTATCGAATTCTGAATTCTCAACCCACCAGCAGCCAGCGTAGGAAACAACCCTATGGATGACCCATCAATAAAGAAACGGTGAGCTAAAGCCCTGAAATGAATGCCCAGCATGCTCCTCCCAGAGCCAGATCCAGAGCCAGATGCTGTGTTCTGATGGAGACTCAATCCACATATTACTCATCCGCGTAGTTTGAATTGTGAAAAGCGACGATAAATATTTATCTCCGTAAAATAATGTACAATGTATTTTCCTTCCCCTACGTAGTATTCACTCTCGTATCCAAAGTATGACATATGCTCTGGCATACAGTCGCCTCTCGTTTCTATATTATAAGCTTTGGGGGACAGTGCCGTCCATTAGTGACGAACCATTTTATTTGCTTAGCTAGATTAGTCGTGGAAAAACTAATGGGACAGGCAGGGAGGGGAATCCAGATTTCAGCAGTTCGAGCCGTTTTGCTGATTGCTTTTTGGCCATAGGTTCCCTCAAATGGGGTTGGTTTTGTTTAGTAGTTCGTGGTTCAACCACATTCGATGACTTAATGCCCGCCGCCGCATACAAGCCAAAAACTAAGGAGCGGCCAGTTTTCACATTCTACTACCTTTATTTTGATGTCTGGGGTAAGTTTTAGCCTCAATAGATATGTATATAGTAGTTTTTGACCAGCTAAAAAGTTAGTGTGAAAGCGAACACCCCACCCATTGAACGACATACTAGCATATATAGTTACGTACGAGATATGTATGCAAAATCAGTTAACTATATCGCCTCTTGGGTGGAGAGATAGAGAGAGAGAGAGAGATAGTGGGGGAATGTGTGTGTTACTCAATTTGTTTGCCTGACATTGTGGGCCTTAACAGGTTTTACTGTCTGTCCACTAGTCATGGCATCGCATCGTTTGGTGATGTGATGTGATGCAGTCAGACTTCCTCAAAGAGCGCTAGAGCAGGGGCGAAATACGTTCGTTGTGTATTATTGGATTGGCAGTGGGGGTCACTCTCGGACCAGCGTTAAGGTAAACATTGGTTTTATTTTTGGGGCTTCTGCTCTGCTCGGCGGTGGCTTTTCTGTTCGGCTGCTATGGAAATCTATCATAATTTTTTGATGGATTCGGCAGGCGGGAAATGAGATTTTATAGCAGTCCAAAGCAAAGACAGCCGCATATACATTTGCGACGTCGATTCTATTCACATGCAAAACGATCAAATAAACATCAATTAAACTGTATCTATTCTTTGGGCTGATTTAATTTTAGCTCAATTAAAAAAGAGACTGACCCCAAACGTATGAGCGAACGAACGACCAACGAATCAGGCGCTGGCCATGACTTTCGTTACATGTCTTTCTGTCTGTTTGTTTGTCTGTGGGGTCTTTTGATTATCCACTAATCTGGCTAATCACAGAATGTCAATTGTTTGTGGTTCCGGTAGCTGAAAGACCTTCGCCCGCCCAAACACCATATTAATTAATCAATTAAAGTGCCTTGCTTTTCTGTCTGGGAATCCTTTACTAAACGATGCAATTTTTTTTGGCCATTCCTTATCTCTGTAGGTTAATAGATCTATGCACCGACGAACATGATTACGATGAAGTTCAGGAGCTGCCAGAAGAGTCAAGCATTCAGCAGCAGCAGCCCTTGGAGTCATCAGCAATCGCCACAACGAGCAGCACGACGAACGGTGATAGCAGCAACGCGGGAACGGGAACTGGAACTGGCACTGGAACAGTTGTGCCATCTGTGGTTGCGTCAACGCCAGCAGCAGCAGCAGCAGTTGTTGTTGTGGATTCAGTGCCAGAGCTGCCTTCGCCCAAACAGAAATCTGTGAAGAATTCCAAAAACAAACAAAAGCAGAAGCAGTTGGCGAACAAATCGAAAATACCCCGATCCCCATCGTTGGCAAGCAGCCTGAGTAGTCTGGCCAGCAGTTTCAGTAGCCACAGAGACAAGGATAAAGATAAGGACAAGGATAAGGATAAGGATAGGGAGAGTCAGAGCAGTTCCGTGCCACCACAGACCCCGCCATTGCCAGCCGGCTACCAGCAGGCGAATAAACAGAGCCAAATGAATGGTGAAGCCACTGCTGGTGGCACTGCACCAGCCACCCCCACAGCCCACCACAATAACAACAACAAAGTCGCCGGGGATAATCCTCTACTTGGGCCTGCAGATCGCAGTAGCCTCAACCTGGCGACACCCCTAGGGGCCAACCATCCCCAGACACCGACAGCGGGCGAGGGCACAACGCCAGCGACGACGCCAACGACGCCAAGTTTAGCTTTACCAAAAAATTTCCAGTATTTAACCCTGACAGTGCGTAAGGACGAGAACGGATATGGGATGAAGGTGAGTGTATGCCTCAGCCTAAGATCAGCTTTAAGATAACCTCCTACCTCCTCCAGGTTTCCGGCGACAATCCCGTGTTTGTGGAGAGCGTTAAGCCTGACGGGGCAGCCCAGGTTGCTGGTCTCGTCGCTGGCGATATGATACTGAAGGTCTGTTGTTTGTTCAAGTGTTTCTACCTAATGTTAGACGGGGGATTCTCATGTTTCTCATGTCTCCACTTTCAGGTGAACGGACAGGAAGTGCGCCTGGAGAAGCATCCCACGGTTGTGAGTCTGATAAAAGGTTTGTAAATGCCCAGTGGAATATATTAATAAAAGCGGTACATTTTCAAAGGCTACGCTGCAGAATTTAGAGGGTCGCTTGCTTCAGTTGCACTCGTTTGGAAAATCACCAGCGGAATGAGACGGGGCAGGGCAGATTTTGCATTTTTTCTTGGATTTCGGTTCGGACTGGTGCGGAGGGGGGCTTTCGGATGGCGGGACTGCCGGGCACTTGCGCTTCTTGTCTGCCCAGCCCTCCTCCTGTCGTTTCTTGCACTTGGGGCAGTCGCACTTCGGCTTCTTGGGCATTCGGGGCTTGTAGATGAAATCATCTTTGAATCGCTCCTTGCACGGAACCTTTGTCATGGGACACGCCTTGTCATTGCAGAACGATGATAGCGCACCATCGTTGGGCACCAGGCCCGGGTCCGTTCGCTTGCCACACTTGCACTTCGATTCGGCGTCGGGCCTAATCGGCTGCACCAGCGGCCCCTCATCAATGTATATATTAGTGACTGTAACTTCTTTCTTCGACATCTTTTCCATGAAGTCACTGTAGTACTTGCGAATTCGCACGACCAAGGCGCTGACCACCCCGGGCACCTGCTCTAGCAAATGCTGCATAAACATGGGAACGGCGCTGAGAACCTCGAAGAAGGCCATCACCACCTGGTTATAGTAGTGTACAGCAGAGTACCTCCAGCTGCCGTTGGGCGGTGGACGTGGCGCACATATTTTCAGCTTGCGACGTGCCTTCTCCGCATACGGTTCGATCTTCTCCGTGGTGTCGTTGTAGATCTCCTCCGTTTTATCCGATGGGCCCCATACACCGTAGTTTTTGGTGGCAACCACCACCGCATAAACCACGCCTGCCCGCACAATCAAGTCGATTATCATCTTGTGCCAAAAATTTTGTTCTTGAATAGTTGTAATTGAGAATTTGGATATATATGAAGTATAAGGGCCGGATATCTATGATGTATCTAGACAGGCACATGCTTGCCGCATGTTATGTCGTCTTTGATCTTGGGCGATCGGATTGGCTTGTTTTCCTTGGGAGGGGAATGCAGTTGCTCCTCATAGAAGCATCCCCGCAGCTTCTTCTGAGACCCCGAAGGGCTATTCTGCTTCTCATTTGGCAAGACCACGTTATGTTCCATTGTTGTGGCCAGGATGTCGTTGGTTTGCCGCTTGAACTCGGCGGCCCAGTCAGGCATACGGAGAGAAAAGTACATTCCCCGCTGAATGGCCAAGTTGCACTTGTGGTGGGCCACAAAGTTTCCCTCGGTCTCCGGTGTCGGCGAAAGGGCATCTGCATCGAATAATCCCTGGTCCATGGCATGTACGACGGGGCACAGTCCCTTGGCGGCAGCCAACAGTCCACACATCCCACTTATTATTTGGAAGGCCATGATAATGTTAAATTTGTATACTTTTCCTTATTGTCCGACTCTTTCTGAATATTGTCACGGGAGTGCCGTCGCCTACTTATCGTCTCCTTTGAACAACTGACATATGCTGTTCCCCAAGTCGCTCGCAACACTGCTCCAGAAGGCTGGGATCTTCTTGAGAGTCCTCACCGTATCGCTCCAGGCATCCTCGATGCTTTCCGAAAATGTTTTCGGTGGCGGAGGTTCACAGATGCCTCCTTTGGTGCAATACTTTCGCTTGAATTCCTCCGTCTTGCGTTTCAGATCCCGTTTGTCATCCTCATCGAAGATGATGTTCTTGCTTCTATCGTTTGCCACCTCCACGGGATTGCATTCTGATTCCTTTCGATCGGAGTCAACCAATGCACGAGCAGCGTCCCATTCGCTCAATTCATTGAACAATAACATGGTCCCAGCGAAACCCATTACCTTTAGAATTTTTACCAAAAACATGCCTAATCTTGAGCCTGGGATTTCACAGAAAACACCAATGGAATTTTTGAGTTTTTATTTGGACAATTAATTCAAAGCTCTTTTTCCCCGTACCTTTTGCAGCCTCTACAATTGTGGAGTTGGCCGTGAAGCGACAGAAGATGACACGTCCCGCGTCCGTTGGTGTGGTGACCACGCCCATGACACCGATTCTATCGGGAAGAGATCGAACCGCATCCATTACAGGACCCCAACCGGTCGACGTAAGATCATATGATTCCGCATTTGATTGAATACTAAATCGGTTTGTGTTGATTGATTTGCAGAGCATAAAGCGTCGTGAGATGGAATCGTATAAGATTCAGACGTTGCAGAAAATGCTGGAGCAGGAGAAGCTGAATCTGGAGCGGCTGAAGAGCGATCAGAACAATCCGAGCTACAAGCTGTCGGAGGCGAATATCCGTAAGCTGCGGGAGCAGCTACATCAAGTGGGAGCCGAGGTGAGTGCCACCAGAAGCGGATCAGCAGCGGGCGTCTGTCCGTCTGTTTTCCCCCTTTCCGGACAGTGGGTTTGGTAGCAGGAAAAGTTAAATTAACGAAGCTAATCGCAACAAACAACCTAACCAACCTGCAGCCATTCGTGGCGAAGCGCTCTCGCTAAACAATTGTAGAACATGTTCTGGTATGAGATTTGTGGAGAAATTAATGCGAGAACCGAAGCAGCTTCGGATGATATGGATGATTGCTACATGATCTCTCTTTCTTCTCTTCCATTTCGTGCTGTCTTAACGAACCCTAACTTCAGGATGCACCAACAATTAAACTCCAAGCAGCCGCGAGCAACAAGAACACCGCATTACTAACGCCCAATCAAATCCAACACTTGTCTACGTCCGCCACTCACAACAATCCGCATCAGCATCAGCAATTCCATCATCTCCACAGCCACAACAACTATCAGCATCAGCAGCAACAGCCACTGCCACAGCAGCCCCTAGCACACCACTCCTCACCCGCATTCCTCTCCCTCCTGCCGCGTTCTCTCTCGTCCCTGTCGCTGGGCACACGCAAGAACCGGATCGAGAAGGACTTTGTTGTCTCCTCGCCGTTCAACAACACGGCGGACTTCCTGCAGCACCAGCGGATGCAGCACCAGGCCGAGGCCATGTCCCAGTCCCTGCACCAGCACACATCCACACCGACCATGCAGCAGCAGCAGCAACCGTTCTTCCATCCGCACCTCCAACAGCTACAGCAACAGCAGCAGCAGCATCGGTTCAAGGAAGCTCCCAAGTCAGCCGCCGGCTCGAAGAGCAAGAATAAGTTCCAAATATCCAAAAGCCTGATTGAGGAGGATGTGCCGCCACCATTGCCGCAGCGGAACCCTCCCAGGCAGCTGAATCTCGACCTGAAGAACGGCAATGCATCACTACAGAGCGGGCATTTGATGGCGCCTGTCTCTGACCTGGACAGAGCCACCAGTCCCCAGCTGAACCGATCGCAATTGGGCGTCGGCGGCAGCAACAGCAACGACAGCAGTCCTAGCAGCAATGCTAGCAAATCCAAGCGATCGAAGATCAAGACTAAGGCACTGTCCGATCCAAAGATGTCCACGCAAATGTTTCTTCAAATGGAATCGGCGTGTGCCACTGGAGGAGCACCCGGTGGTTCCCTCGAAGTGGATGGTGGACCGCCACCATTGCCCCCGCGACTGCCGGGCATGATGTCTGAGGATATGAGCCGTGGCAGCTGCCAGAATCTGGCCCAGCCCAACTCCCTGAACACCGCGTTCAACTATCCCCTAGTTGCCACATGCACAGCCGTGCAGAGCGATAACCTGAAGGCGGCCTTTCCGCTATCCCAGCGACCGAACATTGTCCAGCAATTGCAGCAGCACCAGCAGCAGCAGTTATGCAGTGGCCAGGCCACAGGCGTAAGTAGCCAGCCAATCGATCGATAGATCACTCTGAAAGCACTCGTAACTTTTAATCCTTCACTGCCTCCTTTTTCCATCTCTCTAACATTTTACTGTGTCTCACTCGCTTTTATTTAATAAATGAAGGCCTGGTTGCTGGCCAGGCCTGAAGCTTCATCCCAGTCTAACATTAACATTAACCTAAACATAAACATTAACTTTACTTTGCTTCTGTGCTAGCCTGCCACTAACCGCAACCGCAACACACTCTTTCGAGCACACACAACAGATACACAGATACATATACTCGTATGTACGAGTATGTGCGGAAATTCGAAATTATCTTATCATTTATGTGGGCTTCTTTGTATCTGAGACTTAGACTTTCGAAAGAGTAACAAAATGCAGGAGTAATATGTAATTGCCTAGACGCATTCTTGTGCCACAATTTGGGTATGAGAAATGTATAGAGAATGGACAGCATCTTCTTATATTTTGTTCATCTGCCAAACACAATTTATCCCCCTCCCACCGACAGGCCCTGGGACAGACACCCAATTTGGGCAAGAAGAAACACAGACGCGTTGGCTCCTCACCGGACAATATGCATCCACGACATCCAGGTGAGAATCCTTCAATAATCGTTACATAGAAGAGGCTTTAACTGATATGTAAACAATCTGTAGATCGTCTAACGAAAACTACTTCCGGTTCGTGGGAAATTGTGGAGAAGGATGGGGAAGTGACACCGCCAGGAACACCGCCGCCACCATATCTGACCAGTTCGCACATGACAGTGCCAGAGGACCCGAACGAGCAGTGCAGGGGAGCTGCCGGAGCTGGAATCTTCATTGAATCGCATCACTATACACCAATGGGAGGTGCTCCGTCGCCGATACCGACGTCTCTACATTCCAGTCATTCCATACAGGCGGCACAGTCGAATGACACGCAGAAGGAGATCATCTCAATGGAGGACGAGAACTCGTCCGATCAGGAGGGGCCCTTCATTGACGAAAACGGGCCGTTCAACAATCTCACACGCCTGCTCGAGGCGGAGAATGTCACCTTTTTGGCGGTGTTTCTCAACTACGTGCTCTCGAACTCGGAGCCGGCGCCGCTGCTGTTCTACCTGATCACAGAGCTCTACAAAGAGGGCACCTCAAAGGATATGCGCAAGTGGGCGTACGAGATACACTCGACATTCCTTGTGCCGCGCGCGCCGCTCTCGTGGTACCGCCAAGACGAGTCGCTGGCCAGGGAGGTGGACAATGTGCTGCAGCTGGAGTTCGACAAAGTAGAGATCCTGCGGACCGTGTTCCTGCGCAGCCGTAAGCGCGCGAAAGATCTCATCAGCGAGCAGCTGCGAGAGTTCCAGCAGAAGCGCACCGCCGGCTTGGGCACCATCTACGGTCCGACGGATGAGAAGCTGGCCGAGGCGAAGACGGACAAGCAGCGAGAGCAAATCATCGACAAGTATTTAATGCCTAATCTTCAATTGCTAAGGTAAGTTGCCATCCATCTCCTTCCTGGATCATCCATTATCCATTGTGTGTGTTACAGCGAGGACTATGAGAAGGATTCACCGACAGAGGATGTGCGCAAACAGGCCCTATGCTCGGCCCTTTCAACGGTCATCTATCGCATATTCAATACGCGTCCCCATCCCAACAGTATTGTGGAACGTGTGCACCACTTTGTCAGCCGAGACAAGAGCTTCAAGTCACGTATAATGGGTAAAAATCGAAAGGTAAGTACTTCAATGCTCTTCAGTATGCTCCATGTAAAATACCCCTTACTTTGTAGATGAATGTACGTGGTCATGCATTGATTTTGCGTCAATACTATGAGGTGACGCACTGCAATCATTGTCAAACGATCATATGGGGCGTGAGTCCCCAAGGATATCATTGTACAGGTGAGTAGTTCTCAATACTTCATCGCAAATCCAGACTAATCCAAACCACTTTATAGACTGTAAACTGAATATACACCGTCAGTGCTCGAAAGTATTGGACGAGAGCTGTCCCGGCCCACTGCCGCAGGCCAAGCGGGTTGCCCATAACGATAAGATTAGTAAATTCATGGGCAAGATTCGACCACGTACTAGCGATGTAGTTGGAAGTAAGTCGTAATCGTATATACTTCAATTGGAAACGAACCATATTCATATTTTCTCTTTATATCCATTCTGCAGATGAAAAACGCAGCCGGCAAGATGAGGACTTGGACAATGATATGACTCCAGGTAAGTGTTGATAACTCGAGTTTTGAGTATAGTCTCTAGGAAATTACCTCTCCTACTTTTCTTTTGGTTCGATTTTAGAGCGCGGCCAGTCTTCAATTGTGCGCCAACCATCGGATCGCCGACCGGATGCGAATATATCAATGCGTTCGAATGGGAATGCGTCCTGCAACACCTCTGCGCTGAACAGCACTGACCTGCAAAGCTCGTTTCATGGCAGTAGCGCCAACGATAGTATTAACCCAAGCGGGGGCGCCATTTGCCCCATGGAACTGTCAACGAGTGTGGCGTCAACAGCCCCATCGAGCAGTGGTTCAGTCTCTGCCGGTCTGAGTGCTTTTGCCGAGCTGAATGCACCGGATACGGTGGATAAGGATGCTCGTAGGGAACGGTAAGTGGAACTTGGTCTGCACACATATACAAGTCTTTAATTCGTTATCCTTTGATCCTCCGTGCAGATACACCCAGAATCCGCAGCACAAGAGCGCGCCAGTGTCTGTGAATCGCTCGGAGTCGTATAAGGAGCGTTTGTCCAGCAAAAGGAACCGCAACAGTCGCCGCAAGACCTCTGATCCAAGTTTATCGTCACGTCCGAAGTAAGTTTTGGTGGCATCGACTTCACCGTTCCCTTGCCACCATCAACTCAGCTCAGCTTTTTTCTGCCTCCTATAAATTGTTCTTACACTCCAAGGACATTGCCTTGCCGCTCCCTAAATTCTCTCAACTCAAACATTTCTCTTTCTGTGTTCTTGTACGCTGTCTGCCACTGTCCGCCGTCTGCTGTCTGGTGGCACAAGTAACCGGATATTAATTTTACTAATTAATGCGAATTGCGTCGCAATGCAATCAATATGGACTCTGACTCCCACCGTCCCCCTTCCGCTGTTGCGTCGCTGCAAAATTTTCCATTCATTTTCCATTTGGAATCTACTCTAAAGGATGCGCTTTAATTTCCCTTTTTAATTAATCCAATGTGAGGGACGTTCTCTTCTGCCTGTGTGCTAAGGAAATGCCTCAGGGCATTGGTATATCCCCTGGGACAAGGAATAACTTGATAGGGCATCCCGGCTTCGACATATGTATTGTCGGACCGGACCTGACCTGACCGTCTACTTTTGTTTACGGCTACTATTAACGTATATGTATTTAGCAGTCACTGTGGGTAGTTGATTAGACGCCGGCATTGGCATCGATTATATTGTCCGCCTCGCTTTCTGCAGAGTAATGTAGGCCACGCCAAGCCAATCCCATCGTCCTTCCCAGCCCATACTGGCTAGTCGTGGGTAGTCCTGCCCCCGGGCAACATCATCAGCTCTCTCTCTCTCTCTCTCTACCCATCGTAATTTCTTCGTTTCCTGTTGACAAACTGCATGAGTGACTGGCTGGCTGGCTGGCTGACTGACTAGCTTCCACATAGTCAAACATTTTGCTGTGAACACTCGTCGTCGTCGGTGTCTTGTGTCCAGTGACAATTCTCGTGTTGAATTTGAGTCATCGTGGTTGCAGCGGCATACTCGAAATACAATAAACATAGTTATCTGAACAAACACGGCGATAATGGAACGAAATATACGCTTCAATAGAAGTAAAAGTTTCAAGGCGACTCTTAACTATAACTACAAGTAAATGGAATCTCTTCAATTAAATGAATCATTCAATTTAAGGATCGAGTGTTCAGATTTCGAGACCAAGTGCTCGTCCAAGTGTATTTTTTTAAAAGGCCTGTGTAAACGGAGCCGCAGCAAACACCCATTCCTATGGGTGTGTTGCAGCAACAAGCTGATAATGTGCAACCAGAAGCAATCTGCCTGCAATTTACCCGCTAGAACAGGCCTTCAAGTGTCTTAACTTGTGTAAATTTCCACGTATCACTTTAAGATAGATCGCTAAATTAGTGTTGATCCATTCCTAACCGACTTTTGCATAAATATAATACGAATTAATATTAACATAAATATTTTATTTATTGGTTTCTTTAATTTTATCAACGCAGCGAGGAACAACTGGACTTGGGGCTTTCGAATGCCAACTATGTGGCCAGTTCCAATTCTAGTCTCTCTTCAGCTGGCGGCTCTGAAAGTCCCAGCACATCGATGGAACACTTTGCTGCCAGTGGTGCAGCAGGAGGGCCCGTCATGTCTAGAGAACTGAGCCAGAATCAGCATCCCTATTTACTCAGACAGCAGCATGCCCAGCAGCACTGTCAGCAGGACTCGTTTCAGAGTAGTGTGGCGGCCGGTGGTGCGGCCAACAATTCGAGCTTTTGGAATGCCGGACACCCACTGAACCGGCAATGGAACATGGACAGCGACGACGAGGAGGATCTCAATGAGGCCGATTGGAGTTCAATGGTGGCGGCCGAGATGCTTGCAGCCCTCACCGATGCCGAAAAGAAGCGTCAGGAAATTATTAATGGTGAGTCGCGTAGAAAAACTTTCTTTAGATGTGTAACAAATTATTAAAATACTTTTTGAATCTTTTCCACACAGAAATCTATCAAACGGAACGCAATCATGTACGCACACTCAAATTGCTCGATCGTTTGTTCTTCCTACCCCTCTATGAGAGCGGGATGCTCTCGCAGGACCATCTCTTGCTGCTCTTTCCACCCGCATTGCTGTCGCTGCGTGAGATTCACGGTGCTTTCGAGCATCAGCTGAAGCAGCGACGCATCGAGCACAATCACGTGGTGAATCACATTGGGGACCTACTCGCAGATATGTTTGATGGCCAGTCCGGGGACGTGCTATGCGAGTATTCGGCTCAGTTTTGCGCGCGGCAGCAGATCGCCCTTGAGGGGCTGAAGGAGAAGCGGAACAAGGACGAGCAGTTGCAGAAGTTGCTGCGGAAGTCAGAGTCGCACAAGGCCTGTCGGCGGCTTGAGCTGAAGGACTTGCTGCCGACCGTTTTGCAGCGCCTGACCAAATATCCATTGCTCTTCGAGAATCTGCACAAGGTCACGGTTCGGGTATTGCCCGAGAATACCGACGAAGCGGAGGCCATACAGCGTGCCGTGGAATCCTCGAAGAGGATACTCGTTGAAGTGAACCAGGCCGTGAAGACAGCCGAGGATGCTCACAAGTAATGATATCTTATGATGTCTCATGACATCAAGCAGAAACTAACAATCTTCTCTCATTTGAATAGACTACAAAACATTCAGCGCAAATTAGATAGATCCTCTTATGACAAGGAGGAGTTTAAGAAACTGGACTTGACGCAACATCGCCTCATACACGACGGCAACCTGACAATGAAGAAGAACCCCAGCACCCAGCTGCACGGCTTGCTCTTCGAAAACATGATCGTATTACTCACCAAACAGGCAAGTCCATCCACAAGGCATTCTATACGCGGATAGCCCTTTTAAACGTCTGATTTCTCTCCCCTTAAGGATGACAAATATTCGCTTAAGAATCTGCACACACCTCTGGTGGTCAACAATAAGCCGGTTAGCCCCATCATGAGCATCGATGCGGAGACGCTGGTGCGCCAGGAGGCAGCCGACAAGAATTCCTTTTTCCTCATCAAAACAAAGACATCACAAATGCTGGAGCTGCGTGCCCCCAGCAGTTCAGAGTGCAAGACGTAAGTACCCTTGGATTTTTTACCCAAACTGAGATTTGATTTGTATTTAAAATTACATTTGCAGATGGTTCAAGCACATCTCGGATGCGGCAGCACAGCATTCGAAGCATAGGCCGAAGAACGCCTCCAATAACCATGACACGAGCATCGGTGATCCGGCAGTCACCACCATACCGCATTCCAACACCAAGGAGTCCCTGGAGCTGGCGTCCGAGTGCCCGCAGCCAATGTCCGCCACCGCGACTGTGACAACGACACCATTGGCGCCATTGCTGCCAATAGCCACAGTCACGCCCGCACCTGCAACTAGCAACAGCAACGTTAGCAGCGGCAGCACCACCTCTGGTGGCGTGCAGCTGCGGAATGTTTACCGAGAATCGGTGGGACCAAGCGATACCGATGCTGACTATGTCAATACGCCCAAGCAGCAGCGTCTTAGCCAAAACGATGTTAATCGCAGCAGTGGCTATGATTCTGGCACCGCCAGCACGACCCATGGGTCATCGGACCAGAACGACGTCACTCTGCGCCACTCACAGTCTGTGAGGGAGACAGCCAGGCAGAGAGAATCGGCTGGCGAGGACCGCAACTCGAGCTACGGGTTGGTGGGAGGCCACTCCAAGCGCGACAGCGCCAGCATTGTCTGCTCGAACAACTCTAACAATACGCGAACGTTGCTGATGCAGAGTCCGCTGGTGGAGCCCACAGCCATCCAGATAAGCATTAGTCCAGCACATACCGCCGAGCCTGTACTGACATCAGGAGAGCGCCTGCGCCGCTTGGACGCCTCCATACGAGGCAATTTGCTGGAGAAGCAAAAGATCATTTGTGATATCTTCCGTTTGCCAGTCGAACACTTCAATGAGATTGTCGACATTGCCATGATGCCGGAGGCACCCAAGGACAGTGCAGACATTGCATTGGCCGCCTACGACCAGGTCCAGATCCTCACCAAAATGCTAAACGAGTACATGCATGTGACGCCGGAGCAAGAGGTCTCCGCCGTGTCGACGGTGGTCTGCGGCCACTGTCACGAGAAGGAGAAGCTCCGCAAGAAGACTACGGTAGTTTCTTCGTTGTCTGCGTCCTCGTCGCCGCCTCCGCTGCCCCCACCGAATAGACAGCATGCGCAAGCGCAGGCACAAATACCTATTTCCAGGATAATGCCCAAACTGCAGACTCTCGATCTTGAAGACGTGGCCATACACGAGGACGATGACGGATACTGCGAGATTGATGAACTGCGGTTGCCAGTAGTACCCGCAAGACCACTGAATGCCCCCACAGCGCCATTGGCTCCGTTTAGAGCAGCTCCACCAGCACCAGCGCCAGTATCAACCCCAACCACGGTACTGACAGCTGAAAGCAGCAACTCCAATGCGGAGATTAATAAACGACAGAGCACTCAAAGCACGGATGGTGCTCCGGAGGATTCCCCGTCGCAGAAGAAACAATCCGAACCTGAGGTCAAGAATGATACTAACAGTCCTGCGGAAGCAATCAAAACTGAGCCAGCACCAGAAGATAAGCCACAAAATACAAATGAACAAACGGCCCAGCAGGCGTCCGCAGAAAAGGCAACTATTGATGACGAGAAATTTGAGGAAAAGAATGATTTGGAAATCGCTGGAGCACACTCTGACAATGTGGCAGCGGCACCCGCTTCGGCACCTGCATCTGTGGATGAATTGCATCAGAGTCAGAGCAGCGAGGCGACAGCAGGAGCAACGAAAGTAGACAAAGACCACGCCTGCGAAGAAGAATCGGTAACTATTTACGACTTGTTCATACATTGTAAAGCCACTGATGTGTGTGATCCTCTGCAGGTCCAGCTCGTCTCAGTGTCTATGGTTGACAGCTCGACACAGACAACCGAAGCACCGACTGAAGCAGAGAAATCAGCAGCTCCACCAGCGTCTTCTGGGTCGGCCAGTAGCACCTGTGGCCCGAACCGTATACAGCATGCCAGTGTACTGGAGCCCAGCGTTCCCTGCCATGCACTCAGCACCATTGTGACAGTACTAAATGAACAAATTTCCATGCTATTGGTAGGTTCAATTAGGTTTTATTGATCAACCAGATCGTCGTCTATAACAATGTTTGATTTTCGCACAGCCAAAAATTAATGAGCGCGACGTGGAGCGGGAGCGATTGCGTAAGGAGAATCAACACCTGCGCGAGCTTCTGAGTGCGTTGCATGAACGCCAGCGAGTTGATGATGTAAAGGTATGTTCCACAGAGACATAACGATCCCACAGTTGACCGAATGCTAATGTGTTTCATCTGCTAGGAAACTCCTTTTGATATTTCAAAGCTAATGCGTGCTGAGGAAGTGGAGTTTGATGACGATATTGACGCCATGTCAAATAGTTCCCTGACGCCAACACCCACGCCGATACCGACAGCCTCCCCAATCGGCAGCAGCAACCAGACTCGGACTACGGAGGCCACAAAGGTGGATGCGAATGAGGATGTGGAATAGGAAGCATGGAAGCTTGTTCACCTTTTTTTTGTTGTATAAAATACATATATTTGTTCTTGTTTTCCCCCAAGACGCACTGGGTCCAATTGAATTGGCGGCGTTTGTGTTTTACGAGTAGCCTTCATAGAGCATGCCTTTACTACTGTTAATATTGTAGCTACATTTGTTTTCTTAAATATTATATTCCACTCCAGATCCAATAACACTCGAGTTAAGCTAATAATGTCCTCGTAAAACTAATTAAACACACAGACTATATATATATGTATATGTTTGCATATTACCTACTTAAATAATATGATATTTGCTAAATACACAATGTTTGATACATTTATAAAGAACAATCGAAAATAAACGTAGGTTTTCAGATTTCCGTACTTAATGTGCTTTTCCAGCTGAGAATGCGTGCTGTTGCTGCCTGGCGATTCATGGAAGACTCGAAGGCTGCATTCATACCGGGATTCGCGTGCAACAGGCTTCGGCTGGGTGTCGCATGACGTCGTTGAGGTGCAGTCATTACATTGCAACGGTAATAAAATGTTCTGACTGGTTTTATTTGCACAGCTTCAATACATAGAAATATTTAGGTACAATATTTAGAATTCGGAAAGACGTCCATAGCACTGGATGTCAAATCGAATCCTGTTGTCAATAATCCCATGAGATTCCAAAAGGTAGTCACCTTCCGGAAAGGGCAGAACCCTTGTTGCTTGATGGTTGACAAGGCTAATGGGAACCTTATCCACATAACAATCACCCTGTACATGTTTAATTATTGGGAAAATAGAATCTGATTGATCAGGCTGGATCAGCAACATTTACAGCACTAACCATACAATATATAGACGGGACAATTCATATAATACATTGAAAATGTCCGCACCAAAATCAGACATCAGCGCCCGAGCCAGTCGTGAGTGTGAGTGAGTGAGTGTATGCGTGCTCATGCATTCTCACGTATTTTGTGGGCTTTGCATGTTTTATCAGCTCCCGCGAGTCGTGAGAGTGTATGTGTGCTCATGTACTTTGCGTGTTTACAAGTGTGTATGAGCGCACAACTGAAATTTTCGCTCTCCCAACTTTGTTTTGATTTTTGACCAACAATATCTGCAGTACACATACAGTTAAAGCTCAGCCTCACATACAGAGCGTTTTTTACTTTGCCAAGCTGAAATTATGTGTTGTGTGTTCTTCTTCAGCTTGTTGACGAACTGACCTACCGCCACAAAATAAATGAAGAATTGGCAGGATGGGTGGGGGTGGGTGTGACCACTGAACCGAAACGAATATATCTGCAATTTCTATGGCATTTTGAAAATCCAAGGAAAAATAACGGAAAATAGAACAAAAACATATGTATCACGAATGAAACAAAAACTGTTGTGGTAAAGAAAGGGAAGTTTTATTTTAGTACATATTTTATTAGAAAACTTCAATCAATATTTAATGTCTTATATCGTCAAACAATAGTTCGAAAAGAGCTCAAATTTTCCGAAGGTTTCTCCAAAAGGTACACTTTTTACCACATCTATTTCAGAGTATATGCTATACTTATCCGGATAATATACATAGTTATATCGGTGCTGCCACAGATCGAATTCCACCTGATATGCTTTGATAATCTGTGGCACCACCCCAACCCCACAGATTATGGGAATCCATTTGTGGTTCAATGGGATTTCTAAAACTTGCAAAATACTACACATGCATCTACTACTACAAATACTACCATTAACTGACCCATTTAAGAGTCGTTTAGAGAGGGTTCCAATACAGTTCCAGTATCCAGCGGATACAATATGTCCTGTATCCAGCGGATACCATTTGTGGCTATTGTGGTTCTTTAGGACGTTGATGTGCAATGACTGCACCATCAAGTGGCCCAAGCGACACCAGCAGATGGCTGGCCAACCGACCGAGGAGCGCTGCCGCATTTCGATTGGGAAGTATTACGCTTAATAAAACACCAAGTACTACGACGGCTAAATCTGAAAAAGAGCCCCCCAGTACGTGAAAGTGAAGCTTTTAAGAATTGCATAGAACTCCCATGATGTTGCATCCAAGACAAATATCCGACCCGACCCCACCTGAAACAATAATGTAACTATCATACCGGAATAAATCCACTGTTCAAAAACAAAAAGCCTTTAAATGAAAAAGGAGTGCAAGAAGGAGATAATATAATATATAAAAGATAATAAATATAATATAATAATATATAGAAGGATAAATAAATAAATAAAATAATAAAATATGTGAAAGGCAATCGAAAGAAGAAGGCGGAGATAATATAAAATATGTATGTGTCTGTATAAGCTAAAAAGATAATAAATAAATAAATAAATAAAATAAGAAAATATGTGAAAGGCAATCGAAAGAAGAAACAGTATAAGGAGTAAACCAAAACAGAGAGACTCACCTGATCCCATAATTTTAAAGTGAAGCGTTGAATATTATTTGCTATTTCCTTTTTTTGCATTGTTGTAGTTTGATGTTTGTCGTTTGCACACATAAACACAAAAACACACATAAAAAAAAATCAAAAATTAATTATCACATGCACCTTGCCCTGCGTTTCGCTTGGCACTCCTTGCCGCCTTCTACTCCTTGCCGCTCCTTATAATATTGTTTCTTTTTTATTTGCACTCGCACTTTCACTTTCACATTATGCACTTAGAACCAATCATAAAACTTGGTTTGGTTGGCTTCACTTTCCATTTCAATTTTGTTATTTTTTATTTATTTATTTCAATTTATTTATAATTATTTTATTATATATTTATTTCAGTTCACTTTCAATTTCACATTATGCACTTAGAACCACTCATAAAATTTTGTTTGGTTGGCTTCACATTTCAATTCACTTTAGTTATTTTTTATTTATTTATTTCAATTTATTTATAATTAATTTATTATTTATTTATTTCAATTTATTTATAATTAATTTATTATTTATTTATTTCAATTTATTTATAATTAATTTATTATTTATTTATTTCAATTCACTTATTATAATTTATTTATTATTATTTTTTATTATAATTTGATCACAGAGAAAGAATTTTAAATTTAGACCTGCGCACACAAAAGGCGCGCCGGCGCCTTCTATCTTGCCGCTCCGTTTAGTCTTTCTTTTATATTTCACTCTCACTCTCACTCACATTATGCACTTAGAACCCCTCATAAAACTTTTGGTTGGTTGGTTTCACTTTTCATTTAAATTTGGTTATTTTGTAATTTTATTATAACTTAACACACTTTTTACTTTTCAGAATTTATTAATTGTTATTTAGTATTATAATAATTGATCACAGAACAAAAATGTGACTTTTTGGCCGGCGCGCGATTTGCCGTCGGTAAACACACGATTTGATTTTCCGTTTTTATGACCGCTTTGACCGCTTGCAATGATGGTTTGGGGGGAGACTGAGAGCTCTGATCAGAATGCAGCTGCAGTGACGCATACTTAACAAGGTAGCCGCACTGAGAGAGCTTTACTTCTTATTTCAGTGAAGAAGAAAAAGAACAAGAGAAAATCGTCCGCGGAGAGAATCGTCGCTCACAACTGCTGCTAGGCAGACTCAAGGTATACTAGTATACCTTGGGCAGACTGAAATTTAAGAAGTAAAAGAGAGGGCGAGAGAGCGAGAGAGCGAGTGCGGCTACCTTTTGTTCAAGGTATATGCTCTTGGTGTGCCTGGTGATCAGCACAGTACTTGTTTAGTATACCTTGGGTCAAGGGCTCGCTCTCGCTCTCTTACTCAGTTTATCTTTTGCTATTAGCTCGCTGCTAAATTACCATGCCTCTGTATCGGCAGCAGCGAATTTATTCTTTCTATGATAGTTAACTGTTAAATCTTATTTCCTGTATTTGGCTTACGCTCTAGAAGCGAAGAGGGAGACGAAGAGTACATAGAAAATGTAGATTACTTTGAAGAGTTCTTCTCTTTGATGCTCTCTTCCTATGCTTATGCATTGTAAGGGTGATTTTAATTATTGCGTTATTTTGTCTTTGGCGTATGTTGTTGTTGTTGCTTGCATGGGTGGAATGGGAGACGGAAAATGCGTGGATGTATACATAAGTCAACTTGACCATAGAAAAAATATTTTAATGTGAATAGCTACATATGTATGTATATTTGATCCATCTCTTCATTGCAGGTAATGCAGGGCAGACAATTAAGAGCGCACCTTTGCTGAAATAATCTGAAAGCGGCTTTTTGCAATAGGGATTTGTGTTTGCTGTTGTTGCTTTGGCTTCTTATCTGTTTGGGGCGGGGGGAGATGGGAAACGAGCGACAAAAAACTGTAACAATTTGAATAGTTCTTTTATTTGATTCTCTTTTCCTACTGCATGTGGGGACAGTACAATGCCCTGAAGCGGGGGCGCTTCAGTAAGAGCATCTTTGCTTTTGCATTATGTGAGTTCTTGTAATTGTTTTTTTGCTTTGGCGTACGCGTCGTTGTTGTTGCTGCCTGTCAATGCTTTTACATATGTACATACATAGGTGGAATGGAAGAAGGGGAGTGCGTGGATGACGTAACTCAGCTTGACCATAGAACAAATATTTTAATGTGAAGAGTTATATTTGGTTCCCTCTCTTCACTGCGGGTAGTGCAGGGACAATTAAGAGCGCACCTTTGCTGAAATAATCTGAAAGCGGCTTTTTGCAATAGGGATTTGTGTGTGTTGTTGTTGTTTTGGTTTGTGCTCTGTATGGGGAGGGGGAGATAAGCCACGAAAATTTGTAATAATTTGAATATTTCTTATATTTGATGCTTTCCTCCTACAGCATGTGGTGTGGGTATAATGCTCTAAAGCGGGGGCAAAAGTTAAGAGAGCAGTAGCGGCCTAGGCTTTTACATTGTAGAGAGTATTTGTAATTGTTTTTTGGCGTTGACGTATGCATCGCTGTTGTTGTTGCCTGCCAATTCTTTACATGGGTGGGAATGGGAGACGGCGAGTGCGTGGATGACGTAAGTCAGACCATAGAACTAATATTTTAAAGTGAAGAGTTAAATTTGATCCCCTCTCTTCACTGCAGGTAATGCCCTGAAGCACGGCAAACAATTAAGAGCGCAGCTTTTCCTAGAGAATCTAAGAGCGGCTATTGCAATGGGGTTTTTGTGTTTGTGGTTTTTTTGTTTTAAGAAAAAATACCCAAAAAATGGCGAAAAAAAAATAGCACCATTAGCACTTTTCTTAGTGAAGCTTCTGTATTTCTCAAAATTGTCTTTGTAAAAGGCACGTATTCATTCGTTTTGACTAAGATTTCATTGTTTCTGTCATAAAAGTTAATAATAATCATTACAATGGGACGTGGAAAGCACTGCACTGCGGAGATGAGAGATCTGACCAAAAAACTGATATTAAACGGAAAAACGTACAGAAAAGTTGGTCGATTGGTATGATATTCCAATAAAATGATTAAAAACGTCTTAAACTATGAAGAAAAGGCTGAAACACGCGGACGAAAACGATTTATGGCCCCTCTTCATGGCAATAGACGGATTCGTCAGAGAAAGAAGGTTCCCTTTAGGTCAGCTACCGAGCTTAAAGAAGAGCTTAAAATAAATGCGACATATCTTAGCCAACATAATATAAAAGTCTGCAGCCCAAGAAATATTCCACTTTTAAACGCGACACATATTACTAAGCACATGAGGTTAGGCAGTGTTCAAGCAAATCGGACATCCCAACAATGGACGAATATTCTATGGTCAGATGAGTCCAAAGTGGATATGTTTGGTGGAAAAGGATCTCGATCATACGTTAGAGGTCCAAGGAAAGTAGAATACAAACTTTAGTACACCACAAAAACCGATAAGTATGGAGGGTATAGTGTAATGGTATGGGCCTGCTTTTTTCACTATGAAGTAGGTACACTAGGTTGGATAAAAACCATCATGGATTAGCACGTGTAGGTGAATATCGTGGATACAGTAATGCTACCCTTTGCAGAATATGAAAATCCGCTCGTATGGGTCTTTTAACAGAACTGTGACTCCAAACACACCAACAAGAAAGCAAAGGAATGTGTTATGGCAAACTATGTGAACGTTTTGGAGTGGCCTGCTCAGTCACCTGACCTGATCCTATCAAAAATCTGTGGTCCTACGTTAAGAAGCCGGTTGCTACTTCCAATCCAGCCACTATCGAATCACTTTGGGTATAAATTAAAGAGTCCTAAAACGATGCCAGGACTTGATTGATTCCATGCCAAGACGCTACGCAGCTGTTATTGCCAAAAAAGGACATTGTACTAAATGTTAAATGATAATTATAGATTTAGTAATAATCGTTCAAAATAGTTAACTAAGGAATTCGTTACTTTTTGGTCACTATTTTGTTATTAATTCAATATTTGAAAAGTGGTGCTATTATTTTTTTCGCCTAATTTGATCACTTTCAAGGAATTTTTTTAAATAACTTAAAAACGTTAAAAAGGAAGACGATTTTTTTTATATTCATATGTTTATAAGAGTCTTCCATTTCTAAAAATGTGCTTAAAGTTTCCTTAAAGTTAAAATTGTGAGTTTGGCAACTATTTAAAAGTTGCATGTGGTCGTGGTGCTATTATTTTTTTCGCAGCTGTACATATCTTAGCTTTCGATGTGTCAAATTCATTCCACTCTAGCGCGCTGAAGTTGTCGGATCCTGTTCGTGCTCTGCTCTGCTCTGCTCCTTCACTTGATCATTTTTCTGCGCCATTTTGACACAGAATCCGGAAAGCCCTCACCCTCCCCTCCCCCACACACACACAAAAACATCTGCAGTCTGCCAGAGGCAACTCACATACCCCTACCAATGTCCTGCCCCTTCAATTTTCCACATTCTGCAGTGGAGAATACGAGAAAAAGCTCAAAATATTGCGGCAGTAGGATATTTTTTTTTAATATTAATAAGTTTATTATTTCTTGTTTATTTTTGATGTTCTATTTTTCACATGTATGTACATATGTATGTACAAATATTTAATAGATTTAATTCTAGGCGTGGAATATGGATGTGACTTAATTATTGAAAAATTCAACTTTTTTTTCCGCTGTGGCCAAAAATGACTTTTTCTGATAGATTTGGAGATTTAAATTTTTTTAAAGAATTATGGTTTTTTTTTCATGGAGTAGTTTTTTTTTAAAGAATTTTTGAAACATTTTGTGATTTTTGTCATAGGTAGTGCTTCTATTTTTCACATAACTTAAGTTTCCTACAACTGGTTGTATTGAACTTTGCAGTTAAACACGCTGACAAATGCTGCTATAAATCCGCCTCAGACACTTTGTAGCTGCAACTTAACGTCTGGAAGATATTAAGCTTCCAAATTGAAATTTCATAATTTTTTTCGGTATTTTTCCCCGAAATTTTGACTTTGAAAGCTCAGGAAAAGTCGAAAAAAAAATATTTGAATGCCTTGATTTTGGTTTTAGATAGACACATTAATTAGGCGTCGTTTAAGGTATCGCTTATAAAAATATAAAAATAAACGGCTTAGTTATAAGCGTTTGACCAAAACTACATATGCGTTGATATAAGTTATTAAAAAGTTAAAAAATTAAAAAAAAAAAGTCAAATATCAAATCGATAAAGGTCAAAAAAAAAAAAAAAAAAAAAAAAAAAAAAAAAAAAAAAAAATTAAAAAAATAATTAAAAAAAAAAAAAAAAAAAAAAAAAAAAAAAAAAAAAAAAAAAAAAAAAAAAAAAAAAAAAAGTCATATCAAGTCGACTCAAAGGTCAGATTAATTTTTGACCCCATTACAGGTGTAATGGCCTCCTCGTGGTGTTCCCTGGGTACCTGGGTACATATGTCTATATGTACATATGAATGTTTGTACATATGTATGTATGTTTATGGCTTTTTCATAGGCAGTAATAATATAATAATTTATATAATAAAAATAAAAAAAAATAACAGATTTCTTTCTTCCCACGGCCAAGTGTCCCTCCAATCCACACCCACCCCCACCCATCCTGCCAATTCTTCATATATTTTTTGGCGGTAGGTCAGTTCATCAACAAGCTGAAGAAGAACACACAACACATAATTTCAGCTTGGCAAAGTAAAAAACGCTCTGTATGTGAGGCTGAGCTTTAGCTGTATGTGTGCAGATATTGTTGGACTGCTTGTTTGTATTGGTTTTTTAAAACCCCGCTGGCTAAGAAAACACCCATTACTTTAGAATTGATTGTAAGTTATGATTTTATGATGACGCTTGCCCAAAATTACATTAATTGTATATATTGAATATCCACTATATTCTAATTTTGTCTAATGTTCTATAAACGAATATAATGAACGAATGTAAATATGTACAAATGCAAAATGTATGTCAGACATGACATCAAATTATATTAATTGTCAATAGGGTATTAGTTCGTCGCCTAATAAGCGACACTCAGCTTGTTGTCTCAAGAAATCTTCTCAAAAATATTTTGCTGGCAGTTTCGGCAGCACTGCACACGTACACACACATATCAAAAATATCATTATATACTACAATAAACCATACAATTAAATATATATCTGTGAATATATATACATATATCTGCTCATTATATTAGTATATTATATATTTAACAAAGTTAGCATCTAAAGCATGCACAGAATAATAATTATTCTGGTATTATAAGGCAAGCGTCTTCAAAAAGGGTCGACTCCAATAATGCTTAAGTGAAGGGTAAAGCCTTTTGTGCATATGGCCAAAGCCACCCGAAATATTTTCGCTGCAGCAGAGCTGCCGATCAGAATTATGACAGCAGACACGAAGCCACACGATTCATTTCCCCTACCGGTGCGACAGCCAATCAGAATTATGAAGCCTTTTATGCATATGGCCAAAGCCACCGAAATATTTTCGCTGCAGCAGAGCTGCCGATCAGAATTAGACAGCAGACACGAAGCCAAACGATTCATTTCCCCTGCCGGTGCGAAACCCAATCACAATTATGAAGCCTTTTATGCATATGGCCAAAGCCACCCGAAATATTTTCGCTGCAGCAGAGCTGCCGATCAGAATTAGACAGCAGACACGAAGCCAAACGATTCATTTCCCTGCCGGTGCGAAACCCAATCACAATTATGAAGCCTTTTGTGCATATGGCCAAAGCCACCCGAAATATTTTCGCTGCAGCAGAGCTGCCGATCAGAATTATGACAGCAGACACGAAGCCACACGATTCATTTCCCCTGCCGGTGCGAAACCCAATCACAATTATGAAGCCTTTTGTGCATATGGCCAAAGCCACCCGAAATATTTTCGCTGCAGCAGAGCTGCCGATCAGAATTATGACAGCAGACACGAAGCCACACGATTCATTTCCCCTGCCGGTGCGAAACCCAATCACAATTATGAAGCCTTTTGTGCATATGGCCAAAGCCACCCGAAATATTTTCGCTGCAGCAGAGCTGCCGATCAGAATTACGACAGCAGACACGAAGCCACACGATTCATTTCCCCTGCCGGTGCGAAACCCAATCACAATTATGAAGCCTTTTATGCATATGGCCAAAGCCACCCGAAATATTTTCGCTGCAGCAGAGCTGCCGATCAGAATTATGACAGCAGACACGAAGCCACACGATTCATTTCCCCTGCCGGTGCGAAACCCAATCACAATTATGAAGCCTTTTGTGCATATGGCAAAGCCACCCGAAATATTTTCGCTGCAGCAGAGCTGCCGATCAGACACGAAGCCAAACGATTCATTTCCCCTGCCGGTGCGAAACCCAATCACAATTATGAAGCCTTTTATGCATATGGCCAAAGCCACCCGAAATATTTTCGCTGCAGCAGAGCTGCCGATCAGAATTACGACAGCAGACACGAAGCCAAACGATTCATTTCCCCTGCCGGTGCGAAACCCAATCACAATTATGAAGCCTTTTGTGCATATGGCAAAGCCACCCGAAATATTTTCGCTGCAGCAGAGCTGCCGATCAGAAGACACGAAGCCACACGATTCATTTCCCCTGCCGGTGCGAAACCCAATCACAATTATGAAGCCTTTTATGCATATGGCCAAAGCCACCCGAAATATTTTCGCTGCAGCAGAGCTGCCGATCAGAATTATGACAGCAGACACGAAGCCACACATTCATTTCCCCTGCCGGTGCGAAACCCAATCACAATTATGAAGCCTTTTGTGCATATGGCCAAAGCCACCCGAAATATTTTCGCTGCAGCAGAGCTGCCGATCAGAATTACGACAGAAGACACGAAGCCACACCATTCATTTCCCCTGCCGGTGCGAAACCCAATCACAATTATGAAGCCTTTTATGCATATGGCCAAAGCCACCCGAAATATTTTCGCTGCAGCAGAGCTGCCGATCAGAATTACGACAGCAGACACGAAGCCAAACGATTCATTTCCCCTGCCGGTGCGAAACCCAATCACAATTATGAAGCCTTTTATGCATATGGCCAAAGCCACCCGAAATATTTTCGCTGCAGCAGAGCTGCCGATCAGACACGAAGCCAAACGATTCATTTCCCCTGCCGGTGCGAAACCCAATCACAATTATGAAGCCTTTTATGCATATGGCCAAAGCCACACGAAATATTTTCACAGAGCTGCCGATCAGAATTATGACAGCAGACACGAAGCCACACCATTCATTTCCCCTGCCGGTGCGAAACCCAATCACAATTATGAAGCCTTTTGTGCATATGGCCAAAGCCACCCGAAATATTTTCGCTGCAGCAGAGCTGCCGATCAGAATTACGACAGAAGCCACGAAGCCAAACGATTCATTTCCCCTGCCGGTGCGAAACCCAATCACAATTATGAAGCCTTTTATGCATATGGCCAAAGCCACCCGAAATATTTTCGCTGCAGCAGAGCTGCCGATCAGAATTATGACAGCAGACACGAAGCCACACCATTCATTTCCCTACCGGTGCGACAGCCAATCAGAATTATGAAGCCTTTTGTGCATATGGGCAAAGCCACCCGAAATATTTTCGCTGCAGCAGAGCTGCCGATCAGAATTACGACAGCAGACACGAAGCCAAACGATTCATTTCCCCTGCCGGTGCGAAACCCAATCACAATTATGAAGCCTTTTATGCATATGGCCAAAGCCACCCGAAATATTTTCGCTGCAGCAGAGCTGCCGATCAGAATTATGACAGCAGACACGAAGCCACACGATTCATTTCCCCTGCCGGTGCGAAACCCAATCACAATTATGAAGCCTTTTGTGCATATGGCAAAGCCACCCGAAATATTTTCGCTGCAGCAGAGCTGCCGATCAGAATTACGACAGCAGACACGAAGCCAAACGATTCATTTCCCCTGCCGGTGCGAAACCCAATCACAATTATGAAGCCTTTTATGCATATGGCCAAAGCCACCCGAAATATTTTCGCTGCAGCAGAGCTGCCGATCAGAATTATGACAGCAGACACGAAGCCACACCATTCATTTCCCCTACCGGTGCGACAGCCAATCAGAATTATGAAGCCTTTTGTGCATATGGCAAAGCCACCCGAAATATTTTCGCTGCAGCAGAGCTGCCGATCAGAATTACGACAGCAGACACGAAGCCAAACGATTCATTTCCCCTGCCGGTGCGAAACCCAATCACAATTATGAAGCCTTTTATGCATATGGCCAAAGCCACCCGAAATATTTTCGCTGCAGCAGAGCTGCCGATCAGAATTATGACAGCAGACACGAAGCCACACCATTCATTTCCCCTGCCGGTGCGAAACCCAATCACAATTATGAAGCCTTTTGTGCATATGGCCAAAGCCACCCGAAATATTTTCGCTGCAGCAGAGCTGCCGATCAGAATTACGACAGAAGCCACGAAGCCAAACGATTCATTTCCCCTGCCGGTGCGAAACCCAATCACAATTATGAAGCCTTTTGTGCATATGGCCAAAGCCACCCGAAATATTTTCGCTGCAGCAGAGCTGCCGATCAGAATTATGACAGCAGACACGAAGCCAAACGATTCATTTCCCCTGCCGGTGCGAAACCCAATCACAATTATGAAGCCTTTTGTGCATATGGGCAAAGCCACCCGAAATATTTTCGCTGCAGCAGAGCTGCCGATCAGAATTACGACAGCAGACACGAAGCCAAACGATTCATTTCCCCTGCCGGTGCGAAACCCAATCACAATTATGAAGCCTTTTATGCATATGGCCAAAGCCACCCGAAATATTTTCGCTGCAGCAGAGCTGCCGATCAGAATTATGACAGCAGACACGAAGCCAAACGATTCATTTCCCCTGCCGGTGCGAAACCCAATCACAATTATGAAGCCTTTTATGCATATGGCCAAAGCCACCCGAAATATTTTCGCTGCAGCAGAGCTGCCGATCAGAATTACGAAGCAGACACGAAGCCAAACGATTCATTTCCCCTGCCGGTGCGAAACCCAATCACAATTATGAAGCCTTTTATGCATATGGCCAAAGCCACCCGAAATATTTTCGCTGCAGCAGAGCTGCCGATCAGCAGACACGAAGCCAAACGATTCATTTCCCCTGCCGGTGCGAAACCCAATCACAATTATGAAGCCTTTTATGCATATGGCCAAAGCCACCCGAAATATTTTCGCTGCAGCAGAGCTGCCGACCAGCAGACACGAAGCCAAACGATTCATTTCCCCTGCCGGTGCGAAACCCAATCACAATTATGAAGCCTTTTATGCATATGGCCAAAGCCACCCGAAATATTTTCGCTGCAGCAGAGCTGCCGATCAGAATTACGACAGCAGACACGAAGCCAAACGATTCATTTCCCCTGCCGGTGCGAAACCCAATCACAATTATGAAGCCTTTTATGCATATGGCCAAAGCCACCCGAAATATTTTCGCTGCAGCAGAGCTGCCGATCAGAATTATGACAGCAGACACGAAGCCACACCATTCATTTCCCTACCGGTGCGACAGCCAATCAGAATTATGAAGCCTTTTGTGCATATGGCCAAAGCCACCCGAAATATTTTCGCTGCAGCAGAGCTGCCGATCAGACACGAAGCCAAACGATTCATTTCCCCTGCCGGTGCGAAACCCAATCACAATTATGAAGCCTTTTATGCATATGGCAAAGCCACCCGAAATATTTTCGCTGCAGCAGAGCTGCCGATCAGACACGAAGCCACACCATTCATTTCCCTACCGGTGCGACAGCCAATCAGAATTATGAAGCCTTTTGTGCATATGGGCAAAGCCACCCGAAATATTTTCGCTGCAGCAGAGCTGCCGATCAGAATTGCGACAGCAGACACGAAGCCAAACGATTCATTTCCCCTGCCGGTGCGAAACCCAATCACAATTATGAAGCCTTTTATGCATATGGCCAAAGCCACCCGAAATATTTCGCTGCAGCAGAGCTGCGATCAAGCCAATTAGAATATATGAAGCCTTTTGTGCATATGGCCAAAGCCACCGAAATATTTTCGCTGCAGCAGAGCTGCCGATCAGAATTATGACAGCAGACACGAAGCCACACCATTCATTTCCCCTACCGGTGCGACAGCCAATCAGAATTATGAAGCCTTTTATGTATATGGCCAAAGCCACCCGAAATATTTTCACAGAGCTGCCGATCAGACACGAAGCCAAACGATTCATTTCCCTGCCGGTGCGAAACCCAATCACAATTATGAAGCCTTTTATGCATATGGCCAAAGCCACCCGAAATATTACCGGTGTGACAGCCAATTAGAATTATGAAGCCTTTTGTGCATATGGCCAAAGCCACACGAAATATTTTCGCTGCAGCAGAGCTGCCGATCAGAATTATGACAGCAGACACGAAGCCACACCATTCATTTCCCCTGCCGGTGCGAAACCCAATCACAATTATGAAGCCTTTTATGCATATGGCCAAAGCCACCCGAAATATTTTCGCTGCAGCAGAGCTGCCGATCAGACACGAAGCCAACACGATTCATTTCCCCTGCCGGTGCGAAACCCAATCACAATTATGAAGCCTTTTATGCATATGGCCAAAGCCACCCGAAATATTTTCGCTGCAGCAGAGCTGCCGATCAGAATTATGACAGCAGACACGAAGCCACACCATTCATTTCCCCTACCGGTGCGACAGCCAATCAGAATTATGAAGCCTTTTGTGCATATGGCCAAAGCCACCCGAAATATTTTCGCTGCAGCAGAGCTGCCGATCAGAATTACGACAGCAGACACGAAGCCAAACGATTCATTTCCCCTGCCGGTGCGAAACCCAATCACAATTATGAAGCCTTTTATGCATATGGCCAAAGCCACCCGAAATATTTTCGCTGCAGCAGAGCTGCCGATCAGAATTATGACAGCAGACACGAAGCCACACGATTATTTCCCCTGCCGGTGCGAAACCCAATCACAATTATGAAGCCTTTTGTGCATATGGCCAAAGCCACCCGAAATATTTTCGCTGCAGCAGAGCTGCCGATCAGAATTACGGCAGCAGACACGAAGCCAAACGATTCATTTCCCCTGCCGGTGCGAAACCCAATCACAATTATGAAGCCTTTTATGCATATGGCCAAAGCCACCCGAAATATTTTCGCTGCAGCAGAGCTGCCGATCAGACACGAAGCCAAACGATTCATTTCCCCTGCCGGTGCGAAACCCAATCACAATTATGAAGCCGTTGTGCATATGGCCAAAGCCACCCGAAATATTTTCACAGAGCTGCCGATCAGAATTACGACAGCAGACACGAAGCCAAACGATTCATTTCCCCTGCGGTGCGAAACCAATCACAATTATGAAGCCTTTTGTGCATATGGCCAAAGCCACCCGAAATATTTTCGCTGCAGCAGAGCTGCCGATCAGACACGAAGCCACACCATTCATTTCCCCTACGGTGCGACAGCCAATCAGAATTATGAAGCCTTTTATGCATATGGCCAAAGCCACCCGAAATATTTTCGCTGCAGCAGAGCTGCCGATCAGAATTACGACAGAAGACACGAAGCCAAACGATTCATTTCCCCTGCCGGTGCGAAACCCAATCACAATTATGAAGCCTTTTATGCATATGGCCAAAGCCACCCGAAATATTTTCGCTGCAGCAGAGCTGCCGATCAGAATTATGACAGCAGACACGAAGCCAAACGATTCATTTCCCCTGCCGGTGCGAAACCCAATCACAATTATGAAGCCTTTTGTGCATATGGGCAAAGCCACCCGAAATATTTTCGCTGCAGCAGAGCTGCCGATCAGCAGACACGAAGCCAAACGATTCATTTCCCTGCCGGTGCGAAACCCAATCACAATTATGAAGCCTTTTATGCATATGGCCAAAGCCACCCGAAATATTTTCGCTGCAGCAGAGCTGCCGACAGCAGACACGAAGCCAAACGATTCATTTCCCCTGCCGGTGCGAAACCCAATCACAATTATGAAGCCTTTTATGCATATGGCCAAAGCCACCCGAAATATTTTCGCTGCAGCAGAGCTGCCGATCAGAATTACGACAGAAGACACGAAGCCAAACGATTCATTTCCCCTGCCGGTGCGAAACCCAATCACAATTATGAAGCCTTTTATGCATATGGCCAAAGCCACCCGAAATATTTTCGCTGCAGCAGAGCTGCCGATCAGAATTATGACAGCAGACACGAAGCCACACCATTCATTTCCCCTGCCGGTGCGAAACCCAATCACAATTATGAAGCCTTTTATGCATATGGCCAAAGCCACCCGAAATATTTTTCGCTGCAGCAGAGCTGCCGATCAGCAGACACGAAGCCAACGATTCATTTCCCCTGCCGGTGCGAAACCCAATCACAATTATGAAGCCTTTTATGCATATGGCCAAAGCCACCCGAAATATTTTTCGCTGCAGCAGAGCTGCCGATCAGAATTATGACAGCAGACACGAAGCCAACGATTCATTTCCCCTGCCGGTGCGAACCCAATCACAATTATGAAGCCTTTTGTGCATATGGCCAAAGCCACCCGAAATATTTTCGCTGCAGCAGAGCTGCCGATCAGAATTACGACAGCAGACACGAAGCCACACCATTCATTTCCCCTGCCGGTGCGAAACCCAATCACAATTATGAAGCCTTTTATGCATATGGCCAAAGCCACCCGAAATATTTTCGCTGCAGCAGAGCTGCCGATCAGAATTACGACAGAAGACACGAAGCCACACATTCATTTCCCCTGCCGGTGCGAAACCCAATCACAATTATGAAGCCTTTTATGCATATGGCCAAAGCCACCCGAAATATTTTCGCTGCAGCAGAGCTGCCGATCAGAATTACGACAGCAGACACGAAGCCACACATTCATTTCCCCTGCCGGTGCGAAACCCAATCACAATTATGAAGCCTTTTATGCATATGGCCAAAGCCACCCGAAATATTTTCGCTGCAGCAGAGCTGCCGATCAGAGACACGAAGCCACACCATTCATTTCCCCTGCCGGTGCGAAACCCAATCACAATTATGAAGCCTTTTATGCATATGGCCAAAGCCACCCGAAATATTTTCGCTGCAGCAGAGCTGCCGATCAGAATTACGACAGAAGACACGAAGCCACACCATTCATTTCCCCTGCCGGTGCGAAACCAATCACAATTATGAAGCCTTTTATGCATATGGCAAAGCCACCCGAAATATTTTCGCTGCAGCAGAGCTGCCGATCAGAATTAGACAGACACGAAGCCAAACGATTCATTTCCCTGCCGGTGCGAAACCCAATCACAATTATGAAGCCTTTTATGCATATGGCAAAGCCACCCGAAATATTTTCGCTGCAGCAGAGCTGCCGATCAGAACAGCAGCACGAAGCCACACCATTCATTTCCCCTGCCGGTGCGAACCCAATCAAATTATGAAGCCTTTTATGCATATGGCAAAGCCACCCGAAATATTTTCGCTGCAGCAGAGCTGCCGATCAGAATTATGACAGCAGACACGAAGCCACACATTCATTTCCCCTGCCGGTGCGAAACCCAATCACAATTATGAAGCCTTTTATGCATATGGCCAAAGCCACCCGAAATATTTTCGCTGCAGCAGAGCTGCCGATCAGAATTAGACAGCAGACACGAAGCCACACGATTCATTTCCCCTGCCGGTGCGAAACCCAATCACAATTATGAAGCCTTTTATGCATATGGCCAAAGCCACCCGAAATATTTTCGCTGCAGCAGAGCTGCCGATCAGAATTAGACAGCAGACACGAAGCCACACCATTCATTTCCCCTGCCGGTGCGAAACCCAATCACAATTATGAAGCCTTTTATGCATATGGCCAAAGCCACCCGAAATATTTTCGCTGCAGCAGAGCTGCCGATCAGACACGAAGCCACACCATTCATTTCCCCTACCGGTGCGAAGCCAATCAGAATTATGAAGCCTTTTATGCATATGGCCAAAGCCACCCGAAATATTTTCGCTGCAGCAGAGCTGCCGATCAGACACGAAGCCAACACGATTCATTTCCCCTGCCGGTGCGAAACCAATCAAATTATGAAGCCTTTTATGCATATGGCCAAAGCCACCCGAAATATTTTCGCTGCAGCAGAGCTGCCGATCAAAAGAACTTTACGGAAACAGCCAAATGACAACCGAAGACACAACACGATTCATTTCCCCTGCCGGTGCGAAACCCAATCACAATTATGAAGCCTTTTATGCATATGGCCAAAGCACCCGAAATATTTTCGCTGCAGCAGAGCTGCCGATCAGAATTACGACAGCAGACACGAAGCCAAACGATTCATTTCCCCTGCCGGTGCGAAACCCAATCACAATTATGAAGCCTTTTATGCATATGGCCAAAGCCACCCGAAATATTTTCGCTGCAGCAGAGCTGCCGACAGCAGACACGAAGCCACACCATTCATTTCCCCTGCCGGTGCGAAACCCAATCACAATTATGAAGCCTTTTATGCATATGGCCAAAGCCACCCGAAATATTTTCGCTGCAGCAGAGCTGCCGATCAGAATTACGACAGCAGACACGAAGCCAAACGATTCATTTCCCCTGCCGGTGCGAAACCCAATCACAATTATGAAGCCTTTTATGCATATGGCCAAAGCCACCCGAAATATTTTCGCTGCAGCAGAGCTGCCGATCAGACACGAAGCCACACCATTCATTTCCTGCGGTGCGAAACAAAAATAAAAAAAAAAAAAAAAAAAAAAAAAAACACATCCGGTGCGAAACCAATCACAATTATGAAGCCTTTTATGCATATGGCCAAAGCCACCCGAAATATTTTCGCTGCAGCAGAGCTGCCGATCAGAATTATGACAGCAGACACGAAGCCACACCATTCATTTCCCCTACCGGTGCGACAGCCAATCAGAATTATGAAGCCTTTTATGCATATGGCCAAAGCCACCCGAAATATTTTCGCTGCAGCAGAGCTGCCGATCAGACACGAAGCCAACGCATTCATTTCCCTGCCGGTGCGAAACCCAATCACAATTATGAAGCCTTTTATGCATATGGCCAAAGCCACCCGAAATATTTTCGCTGCAGCAGAGCTGCCGATCAGACACGAAGCCACACCATTCATTTCCCCTACCGGTGCGACAGCCAATCAGAATTATGAAGCCTTTTATGCATATGGCCAAAGCCACCCGAAATATTTTCGCTGCAGCAGAGCTGCCGATCAGAATTAGACAGCAGACACGAAGCCACACATTCATTTCCCCTGCCGGTGCGAAACCCAATCACAATTATGAAGCCTTTTATGCATATGGCCAAAGCCACCCGAAATATTATCCGAGTGCGAACAGCCAATTCAGAATTATGAAGCCTTTTGTGCATATGGCCAAAGCCACCCGAAATATTTTCGCTGCAGCAGAGCTGCCGATCAGAATTATGACAGCAGACACGAAGCCACACCATTCATTTCCCCTACTGGTGCGACAGCCAATCAGAATTATGAAGCCTTTTATGCATATGGCCAAAGCCACCCGAAATATTTTCGCTGCAGCAGAGCTGCCGATCAGATTATGACAGCAGACACGAAGCCACACCATTCATTTCCCCTGCCGTGCGAAACCCAATCACAATTATGAAGCCTTTTATGCATATGGCCAAAGCCACCCGAAATATTTTCGCTGCAGCAGAGCTGCCGATCAGACACGAAGCCACACGATTCATTTCCCCTGCCGGTGCGAAACCCAATCACAATTATGAAGCCTTTTATGCATATGGCCAAAGCCACCCGAAATATTTTCGCTGCAGCAGAGCTGCCGATCAGAATTATGACAGCAGACACGAAGCCACACCATTCATTTCCCCTACCGGTGCGACAGCCAATCAGAATTATGAAGCCTTTTATGCATATGGCCAAAGCCACCCGAAATATTTTCGCTGCAGCAGAGCTGCCGATCAGAATTACGACAGCAGACACGAAGCCACACCATTCATTTCCCCTACCGGTGCGACAGCCAATCACAATTATGAAGCCTTTTATGCATATGGCCAAAGCCACCCGAAATATTTTCGCTGCAGCAGAGCTGCCGATCAGACACGAAGCCACACCATTCATTTCCCCTACCGGTGCGACAGCCAATCAGAATTATGAAGCCTTTTATGCATATGGCCAAAGCCACCCGAAATATTTTCGCTGCAGCAGAGCTGCCGATCAGAGACACGAAGCCACACCATTCATTTCCCCTACCGGTGCGACAGCCAATCAGAATTATGAAGCCTTTTATGCATATGGCCAAAGCCACCCGAAATATTTTCGCTGCAGCAGAGCTGCCGATCAGACACGAAGCCAAACGATTCATTTCCCCTGCCGGTGCGAAACCCAATCACAATTATGAAGCCTTTTATGCATATGGCCAAAGCCACCCGAAATATTTTCGCTGCAGCAGAGCTGCCGATCAGACACGAAGCCACACCATTCATTTCCCCTACCGGTGCGAACAGCCAATCAGAATTATGAAGCCTTTTATGCATATGGCAAAGCCACCCGAAATATTTTCGCTGCAGCAGAGCTGCCGATCAGACACGAAGCCACACATCATTTTCATTTCCCCTACACAATTTGAGCCGTGCGAAGCCAAAGCCAATCACGCCAGAATTATGAAGCCTTTTATGCATATGGCCAAAGCCACCCGAAATATTTTCGCTGCAGCAGAGCTGCCGATCAGAATTATGACAGCAGACACGAAGCCACACCATTCATTTCCCCTACCGGTGCGACAGCCAATCAGAATTATGAAGCCTTTTATGCATATGGCCAAAGCCACCCGAAATATTTTCGCTGCAGCAGAGCTGCCGATCAGAATTATGACAGCAGACACGAAGCCACACCATTCATTTCCCTGCCAGTGCGAAACCCAATCACAATTATGAAGCCTTTTATGCATATGGCCAAAGCCACCCGAAATATTTTCGCTGCAGCAGAGCTGCCGATCAGACACGAAGCCACACCATTCATTTCCCCTGCCGGTGCGAAACCCAATCACAATTATGAAGCCTTTTATGCATATGGCCAAAGCCACCCGAAATATTTTCGCTGCAGCAGAGCTGCCGATCAGAATTATGACAGCAGACACGAAGCCACACCATTCATTTCCCCTACCGGTGCGACAGCCCAATCAGAATTATGAAGCCTTTTATGCATATGGCCAAAGCCACCCGAAATATTTTCGCTGCAGCAGAGCTGCCGATCAGACACGAAGCCACAGCCAGATTCATTTCCCCTGCCGGTGCGAAACCCAATCACAATTATGAAGCCTTTTGTGCATATGGCCAAAGCCACCCGAAATATTTTCGCTGCAGCAGAGCTGCCGATCAGAATACTGACAGCAGACACGAAGCCACACCATTCATTTCCCTGCCGGTGCGACACCAATCACAATTATGAAGCCTTTTATGCATATGGCAAAGCCACCCGAAATATTTCGCTGCAGCAGAGCTGCCGATTCAGACACAGCCACCATTTCCTCCGTGCGACCAATCACATATGAAGCTTTTTCTATGCAAAGCCACCCGATATTTCGCTGCAGCAGAGCGCCGCAGACACGAGCCAACCATTCATTTCCCCTGCCGGTGCGAAACCCAATCACAATTATGAAGCCTTTTATGCATATGGCCAAAGCCACCCGAAATATTTTCGCTGCAGCAGAGCTGCCGATCAGACACGAAGCCACACCATTCATTTCCCCTGCCGGTGCGACAGCCAATCAGAATTATGAAGCCTTTTATGCATATGGCCAAAGCCACCCGAAATATTTTCGCTGCAGCAGAGCTGCCGATCAGAATTAGACAGCAGACACGAAGCCACACGATTCATTTCCCCTGCCGGTGCGAAACCCAATCACAATTATGAAGCCTTTTATGCATATGGCCAAAGCCACCCGAAATATTTTCGCTGCAGCAGAGCTGCCGATCAGACACGAAGCCACACCATTCATTTCCCCTGCCGGTGCGACAGCCAATCAGAATTATGAAGCCTTTTATGCATATGGCCAAAGCCACCCGAAATATTTTCGCTGCAGCAGAGCTGCGACAGTCGCGCGAACCTCAGAATTATGAAGCCTTTTATGCATATGGCAAAGCACCCGAAATATTTTCGCTGCAGCAGAGCTGCCGATAGACACGAAGCCACACCATTCATTTCCCCTGCCGGTGCGAAACCCAATCACAATTATGAAGCCTTTTATGCATATGGCCAAAGCCACCCGAAATATTTTCGCTGCAGCAGAGCTGCCGATCAGACACGAAGCCACAACATTCATTTCCCCTGCCGGTGCGAAACCAATCACAATTATGAAGCCTTTTGATGCATATGGCAAAGCCACCCGAAATATTTTCGCTGCAGCAGAGCTGCCGATCAGTAGACAGCAGACACGAAGCCACACCATTCATTTCCCCTGCCGGTGCGAAACCCAATCACAATTATGAAGCCTTTTATGCATATGGCCAAAGCCACCCGAAATATTTTCGCTGCAGCAGAGCTGCCGATCAGAACGACAGAAGCCACACACGATTCATTTCCCCTGCCGGTGCGAAACCCAATCACAATTATGAAGCCTTTTATGCATATGGCCAAAGCCACCCGAAATATTTTCGCTGCAGCAGAGCTGCCGATCAGACACGAAGCCACACCATTCATTTCCCCTGCCGGTGCGAAACCCAATCACAATTATGAAGCCTTTTATGCATATGGCCAAAGCCACCCGAAATATTTTCGCTGCAGCAGAGCTGCCGATCAGAATTACGACAGCAGACACGAAGCCACACACGATTCATTTCCCCTGCCGGTGCGAAACCCAATCACAATTATGAAGCCTTTTATGGCATATGGCAAAGCACCCGAAAATTATGGAACAATAAATTATGAAGCCTTTTTGCATATGGCCAAAGCCACCCGAAATATTTTCGCTGCAGCAGAGCTGCCGATCAGAATTATGACAGCAGACACGAAGCCACACCATTCATTTCCCCTGCCGGTGCGAAAGCCCAATCACAATTATGAAGCCTTTTATGCATATGGCCAAAGCCACCCGAAATATTTTCGCTGCAGCAGAGCTGCCGATCAGAATTACGACAGCAGACACGAAGCCAAACGATTCATTTCCCCTGCCGGTGCGAAACCCAATCACAATTATGAAGCCTTTTGTGCATATGGCAAAGCCACCCGAAATATTTTCGCTGCAGCAGAGCTGCCGATCAGAATTACGACAGCAGACACGAAGCCAAACATTCATTTCCCTGCCGGTGCGAAACCCAATCACAATTATGAAGCCTTTTATGCATATGGCCAAAGCCACCCGAAATATTTTCGCTGCAGCAGAGCTGCCGATCAGAATTATGACAGCAGACACGAAGCCACACCATTCATTTCCCCTGCCGGTGCGAAACCCAATCACAATTATGAAGCCTTTTATGCATATGGCCAAAGCCACCCGAAATATTTTCGCTGCAGCAGAGCTGCCGATCAGACACGAAGCCACACCATTCATTTCCCCTGCCGGTGCGAACACCAATCACAATTATGAAGCCTTTTATGCATATGGCCAAAGCCACCCGAAATATTTTCGCTGCAGCAGAGCTGCCGATCAGACACGAAGCCACACCGATTCATTTCCCCTGCCGGTGCGAAACCCAATCACAATTATGAAGCCTTTTATGCATATGGCCAAAGCCACCCGAAATATTTTCGCTGCAGCAGAGCTGCCGATCAGAATTATGACAGCAGACACGAAGCCACACCATTCATTTCCCCTGCCGGTGCGACAGCCAATCAGAATTATGAAGCCTTTTATGCATATGGCCAAAGCCACCCGAAATATTTTCGCTGCAGCAGAGCTGCCGATCAGAATTACGACAGCAGACACGAAGCCACACCATTCATTTCCCCTGCCGGTGCGAAACCCAATCACAATTATGAAGCCTTTTGTGCATATGGGCAAAGCCACCCGAAATATTTTCGCTGCAGCAGAGCTGCCGATCAGAATTACGACAGCAGACACGAGCCACACGATTCATTTCCCCTGCCGGTGCGAAACCCAATCACAATTATGAAGCCTTTTATGCATATGGCCAAAGCCACCCGAAATATTTTCGCTGCAGCAGAGCTGCCGATCAGATTACGACAGCAGACACGAGCCACACCATTCATTTCCCCTGCCGGTGCGACACCCAATCACAATTATGAAGCCTTTTATGCATATGGCCAAAGCCACCCGAAATATTTTCGCTGCAGCAGAGCTGCCGATCAGAATTAGACAGCAGACACGAAGCCACAACGCATTCATTTCCCCTGCCGGTGCGAAACCCAATCACAATTATGAAGCCTTTTATGCATATGGCCAAAGCCACCCGAAATATTTTCGCTGCAGCAGAGCTGCCGATCAGAATTACGACAGCAGACACGAAGCCAAACGATTCATTTCCCCTGCCGGTGCGAAACCCAATCACAATTATGAAGCCTTTTATGCATATGGCCAAAGCCACCCGAAATATTTTCGCTGCAGCAGAGCTGCCGATCAGAATTCGACAGCAGACACAAGCACGATTCATTTCCCCTGCCGGTGCGAAACCCAATCACAATTATGAAGCCTTTTATGCATATGGCCAAAGCCACCCGAAATATTTTTCGCTGCAGCCAGAAGCTTGCCGATCAGACATTACGACAGCAGACACGAAGCCAACCATTCATTTCCCCTGCGGTGCGAAACCCAATCACCATTATGAAGCCTTTTATGCATATGGCCAAAGCCACCCGAAATATTTTCGCTGCAGCAGAGCTGCCGATCAGCAGACACGAAGCCACACCATTCATTTCCCCTACCGGTGCGACAGCCAATCAGAATTATGAAGCCTTTTATGCATATGGCCAAAGCCACCCGAAATATTTTCGCTGCAGCAGAGCTGCCGATCAGAATTATGACAGCAGACACGAAGCCACACCATTCATTTCCCTACCGGTGCGACAGCCAATCAGAATTATGAAGCCTTTTGTGCATATGGCCAAAGCCACCCGAAATATTTTCGCTGCAGCAGAGCTGCGATCAGACACGAAGCCACACGATTCATTTCCCCTGCCGGTGCGAAACCCAATCACAATTATGAAGCCTTTTATGCATATGGCCAAAGCCACCCGAAATATTTTCGCTGCAGCAGAGCTGCCGATCACAATTAGACAGAAGACACGAAGCCAAACGATTCATTTCCCCTGCCGTGCGAAACCCAATCACAATTATGAAGCCTTTTGTGCATATGGGCAAAGCCACCCGAAATATTTTCGCTGCAGCAGAAGCTGCCGATCAGAATTATGACAGCAGACACGAAGCCACACCATTCATTTCCCCTGCCGGTGCGAAACCCAATCACAATTATGAAGCCTTTTGTGCATATGGCCAAAGCCACCCGAAATATTTTCGCTGCAGCAGAGCTGCCGATCAGAATTATGACAGCAGACACGAAGCCACACCATTCATTTTCCCCTGCCGGTGCGAACCCAATCACAATTATGAAGCCTTTTATGCATATGGCCAAAGCCACCCGAAATATTTTCGCTGCAGCAGAGCTGCGATCAGAATTATGACAGCAGACACGAAGCCACACCATTCATTTCCCCTACCGGTGCGACAGCCAATCAGAATTATGAAGCCTTTTGTGCATATGGCCAAAGCCACCCGAAATATTTTCGCTGCAGCAGAGCTGCCGATCAGAATTATGACAGCAGACACGAAGCCACACGATTGATTTCCCTGCCGGTGCGAAACCCAATCACAATTATGAAGCCTTTTGTGCATATGGCCAAAGCCACCCGAAATATTTTCGCTGCAGCAGAGCTGCCGATCAGAATTACGACAGCAGACACGAAGCCAAACGATTCATTTCCCCTGCCGGTGCGAAACCCAATCACAATTATGAAGCCTTTTATGCATATGGCCAAAGCCACCCGAAATATTTTCGCTGCTGCAGAGCTGCCGATCAGACACGAAGCCAAACGATTCATTTCCCCTGCCGGTGCGAAACCCAATCACAATTATGAAGCCGTTGTGCATATGGCCAAAGCCACACGAAATATTTTCACAGAGCTGCCGATCAGAATTACGACAGCAGACACGAAGCCAAACGATTCATTTCCCCTGCCGTGCGAAACCCAATCACAATTATGAAGCCTTTTGTGCATATGGGCAAAGCCACCCGAAATATTTTCGCTGCAGCAGAGCTGCCGATCAGACACGAAGCCACACCATTCATTTCCCCTACCGGTGCGACAGCCAATCAGAATTATGAAGCCTTTTGTGCATATGGGCAAAGCCACCCGAAATATTTTCGCTGCAGCAGAGCTGCCGATCAGAATTGCGACAGCAGACACGAAGCCAAACGATTCATTTCCCCTGCCGGTGCGAAACCCAATCACAATTATGAAGCCTTTTATGCATATGGCCAAAGCCACCCGAAATATTACCGGTGTGACAGCCAATTAGAATTATGAAGCCTTTTGTGCATATGGCCAAAGCCACACGAAATATTTTCACTGCCGCAGAGCTGCCGATCAGAATTATGACAGCAGACACGAAGCCACACCATTCATTTCCCCTACCGGTGCGACAGCCAATCAGAATTATGAAGCCTTTTATGCATATGGCCAAAGCCACCCGAAATATTTTCGCTGCAGCAGAGCTGCCGATCAGAATTATGACAGCAGACACGAAGCCACACCATTCATTTCCCCTGCCGGTGCGAAACCCAATCACAATTATGAAGCCTTTTGTGCATATGGCCAAAGCCACCCGAAATATTTTCGCTGCAGCAGAGCTGCCGATCAGACACGAAGCCAAACGATTCATTTCCCCTGCCGGTGCGAAACCCAATCACAATTATGAAGCCTTTTATGCATATGGCAAAGCCACCCGAAATATTTTCGCTGCAGCAGAGCTGCCGATCAGAATTACGACAGAAGACACGAAGCCAAACGATTCATTTCCCCTGCCGGTGCGAAACCCAATCACAATTATGAAGCCTTTTGTGCATATGGGCAAAGCCACCCGAAATATTTTCGCTGCAGCAGAGCTTCCGATCACAATTACGACAGAAGACACGAAGCCAAACGATTCATTTCCCCTGCCGGTGCGAAACCCAATCACAATTATGAAGCCTTTTGTGCATATGGCCAAAGCCACCCGAAATATTTTCGCTGCAGCAGAGCTGCCGATCAGAATTATGACAGCAGACACGAAGCCACACCATTCATTTCCCCTGCCGGTGCGAAACCCAATCACAATTATGAAGCCTTTTATGCATATGGCCAAAGCCACCCGAAATATTTTCGCTGCAGCAGAGCTGCCGATCAGAATTATGACAGCAGACACGAAGCCACACCATTCATTTCCCCTACCGGTGCGACAGCCAATCAGAATTATGAAGCCTTTTGTGCATATGGCCAAAGCCACCCGAAATATTTTCGCTGCAGCAGAGCTGCCGATCAGAATTATGACAGCAGACACGAAGCCACACGATTGATTTCCCCTGCCGGTGCGAAACCCAATCACAATTATGAAGCCTTTTGTGCATATGGGCAAAGCCACCCGAAATATTTTCGCTGCAGCAGAGCTGCCGATCAGAATTACGACAGCAGACACGAAGCCAAACGATTCATTTCCCTGCCGGTGCGAAACCCAATCACAATTATGAAGCCTTTTATGCATATGGCCAAAGCCACCCGAAATATTTTCGCTGCTGCAGAGCTGCCGATCAGACACGAAGCCAAACGATTCATTTCCCCTGCCGGTGCGAAACCCAATCACAATTATGAAGCCGTTGTGCATATGGCCAAAGCCACACGAAATATTTTCACAGAGCTGCCGATCAGAATTACGACAGCAGACACGAAGCCAAACGATTCATTTCCCCTGCCGGTGCGAAACCCAATCACAATTATGAAGCCTTTTGTGCATATGGGCAAAGCCACCCGAAATATTTTCGCTGCAGCAGAGCTGCCGATCAGACACGAAGCCACACCATTCATTTCCCCTACCGGTGCGACAGCCAATCAGAATTATGAAGCCTTTTATGCATATGGCCAAAGCCACCCGAAATATTTTCGCTGCAGCAGAGCTGCCGATCAGAATTACGACAGAAGACACGAAGCCAAACGATTCATTTCCCCTGCCGGTGCGAAACCCAATCTCAATTATGAAGCCTTCTGTGCATATGGGCAAAGCCACCCGAAATATTTTCGCTGCAGCAGAGCTGCCGATCAGAATTACGACAGCAGACACGAAGCCAAACGATTCATTTCCCCTGCCGGTGCGAAACCCAATCACAATTATGAAGCCTTTTATGCATATGGCCAAAGCCACCCGAAATATTTTCGCTGCAGCAGAGCTGCCGATCAGAATTATGACAGCAGACACGAAGCCAAACGATTCATTTCCCCTGCCGGTGCGAAACCCAATCACAATTATGAAGCCTTTTGTGCATATGGGCAAAGCCACCCGAAATATTTTCGCTGCAGCAGAGCTGCCGACAGCAGACACGAAGCCAAACGATTCATTTCCCCTGCCGGTGCGAAACCCAATCACAATTATGAAGCCTTTTATGCATATGGCCAAAGCCACCCGAAATATTTTCGCTGCAGCAGAGCTGCCGACAGCAGACACGAAGCCAAACGATTCATTTCCCCTGCCGGTGCGAAACCCAATCACAATTATGAAGCCTTTTATGCATATGGCCAAAGCCACCCGAAATATTTTCGCTGCAGCAGAGCTGCCGATCAGAATTATGACAGCAGACACGAAGCCAAACGATTCATTTCCCCTGCCGGTGCGAAACCCAATCACAATTATGAAGCCTTTTGTGCATATGGGCAAAGCCACCCGAAATATTTTCGCTGCAGCAGAGCTGCCGACAGCAGACACGAAGCCAAACGATTCATTTCCCCTGCCGGTGCGAAACCCAATCACAATTATGAAGCCTTTTATGCATATGGCCAAAGCCACCCGAAATATTTTCGCTGCAGCAGAGCTGCCGATCAGAATTACGACAGAAGACACGAAGCCAAACGATTCATTTCCCCTGCCGGTGCGAAACCCAATCACAATTATGAAGCCTTTTATGCATATGGGCAAAGCCACCCGAAATATTTTCGCTGCAGCAGAGCTGCCGATCAGAATTACGACAGAAGACACGAAGCCACACCATTCATTTCCCCTGCCGGTGCGAAACCCAATCACAATTATGAAGCCTTTTATGCATATGGCCAAAGCCACCCGAAATATTTTCGCTGCAGCAGAGCTGCCGATCAGACACGAAGCCAAACGATTCATTTCCCCTGCCGGTGCGAAACCCAATCACAATTATGAAGCCGTTGTGCATATGGCCAAAGCCACACGAAATATTTTCACAGAGCTGCCGATCAGAATTACGACAGAAGACACGAAGCCAAACGATTGATTTTCTCTATCGGTGCGACAGCCAATCAGAATTATGAAGCCTTTTGTGCATATGGCCAAAGCCACCCGAAATATTTTCACATGAATGGCTTTGGCCATATGCATAAAAGGCTTCATAATTGTGGCTTTGGCCATATGCATAAAAGGCTTCATAATTCTGATTGGCTGTCGCACCGGTAGGGGAAATGAATGGTGTGGCTTCGTGTCTGCTGTCATAACGCTGATCGGCAGCTCTGTGAAAATATTTCGTGTGGCTTTGGCCATATGCACAACGGCTTCATAATTGTGATTGGGTTTCGCACCGGCAGGGGAAATGAATCGTTTGGCTTCGTGTCTGCTGTCGGCAGCTCTGCTGCAGCGAAAATATTTCGGGTGGCTTTGGCCATATGCATAAAAGGCTTCATAATTGTGATTGGGTTTCGCACCGGGAGGGGAAATGAATCGTTTGGCTTCGTGTCTGATCGGCAGCTCTGCTGCAGCGAAAATATTTCGGGTGGCTTTGGCCATATGCACAAAAGGCTTCATAATTGTGATTGGGTTTCGCACCGGCAGGGGAAATGAATGGTGTGGCTTCGTGTCTGCTGTCATAATTCTGATCGGCAGCTCTGCTGCAGCGAAAATATTTCGGGTGGCTTTGGCCATATGCATAAAAGGCTTCATAATTGTGATTGGGTTTCGCACCGGCAGGGGAAATGAATCGTTTGGCTTCGTGTCTGCTGTCGTAATTCTGATCGGCAGCTCTGCTGCAGCGAAAATATTTCGGGTGGCTTTGCCATATGCACAAAAGGCTTCATAATTGTGATTGGGTTTCGCACCGGCAGGGGAAATGAATCGTTTGGCTTCGTGTCTTCTGTCGTAATTCTGATCGGCAGCTCTGCTGCAGCGAAAATATTTCGGGTGGCTTTGGCCATATGCATAAAAGGCTTCATAATTCTGATTGGCTGTCGCACCGGTAGGGGAAATGAATGGTGTGGCTTCGTGTCTGATCGGCAGCTCTGCTGCAGCGAAAATATTTCGGGTGGCTTTGGCCATATGCATAAAAGGCTTCATAATTGTGATTGGGTTTCGCACCGGCAGGGCAAATGAATCGTTTGGCTTCTTGTCTGATCGGCAGCTCTGCTGCAGCGAAAATATTTCGGGTGGCTTTGGCCATATGCACAAAAGGCTTCATAATTGTGATTGGGTTTCGCACCGGCAGGGGAAATGAATCGTTTGGCTTCTTGTCTGATCGGCAGCTCTGCTGCAGCGAAAATATTTCGGGTGGCTTTGGCCATATGCACAAAAGGCTTCATAATTGTGATTGGGTTTCGCACCGGCAGGGGAAATGAATGGTGTGGCTTCGTGTCTGCTGTCATAATTCTGATCGGCAGCTCTGCTGCAGCGAAAATATTTCGGGTGGCTTTGGCCATATGCATAAAAGGCTTCATAATTGTGATTGGGTTTCGCACCGGCAGGGGAAATGAATCGTTTGGCTTCGTGTCTGCTGTCGTAATTCTGATCGGCAGCTCTGCTGCAGCGAAAATATTTCGGGTGGCTTTGCCCATATGCACAAAAGGCTTCATAATTGTGATTGGGTTTCGCACCGGCAGGGGAAATGAATCGTTTGGCTTCGTGTCTTCTGTCGTTATTCTGATCGGCAGCTCTGCTGCAGCGAAAATATTTCGGGTGGCTTTGGCCATATGCATAAAAGGCTTCATAATTCTGATTGGCTGTCGCACCGGTAGGGGAAATGAATCGTTTGGCTTCGTGTCTGATCGGCAGCTCTGCTGCAGCGAAAATATTTCGGGTGGCTTTGGCCATATGCATAAAAGGCTTCATAATTGTGATTGGGTTTCGCACCGGCAGGGGAAATGAATCGTTTGGCTTCGTGTCTGATCGGCAGCTCTGCTGCAGCGAAAATATTTCGGGTGGCTTTGGCCATATGCATAAAAGGCTTCATAATTGTGATTGGGTTTCGCACCGGCAGGGGAAATGAATGGTGTGGCTTCGTGTCTGCTGTCATAATTCTGATCGGCAGCTCTGCTGCAGCGAAAATATTTCGGGTGGCTTTGGCCATATGCATAAAAGGCTTCATAATTGTGATTGGGTTTCGCACCGGCAGGGGAAATGAATCGTTTGGCTTCGTGTCTGATCGGCAGCTCTGCTGCAGCGAAAATATTTCGGGTGGCTTTGGCCATATGCATAAAAGGCTTCATAATTGTGATTGGGTTTCGCACCGGCAGGGGAAATGAATCGTTTGGCTTCGTGTCTGATCGGCAGCTCTGCTGCAGCGAAAATATTTCGGGTGGCTTTGGCCATATGCACAAAAGGCTTCATAATTGTGATTGGGTTTCGCACCGGCAGGGGAAATGAATGGTGTGGCTTCGTGTCTGCTGTCATAATTCTGATCGGCAGCTCTGTGAAAATATTTCGTGTGGCTTTGGCCATATGCACAACGGCTTCATAATTGTGATTGGGTTTCGCACCGGCAGGGGAAATGAATCGTTTGGCTTCGTGTCTGATCGGCAGCTCTGCTGCAGCGAAAATATTTCGGGTGGCTTTGGCCATATGCATAAAAGGCTTCATAATTGTGATTGGGTTTCGCACCGGCAGGGGAAATGAATCGTTTGGCTTCGTGTCTGCTGTCGTAATTCTGATCGGCAGCTCTGCTGCAGCGAAAATATTTCGGGTGGCTTTGGCCATATGCATAAAAGGCTTCATAATTGTGATTGGGTTTCGCACCGGTAGAGAAAATCAATCGTGTGCCTTCGTGTCTGCTTTCATAATTCTGATCGGCGTCTCTGCGGCAGTGAAAATATTTCGTGTGGCTTTGGCCATATGCACAAAAGGCTTCATAATTCTGATTGGCTGTCGCACCGGTAGGGGAAATGAATCGTGTGGCTTCGTGTCTGCTGTCATAATTCTGATCGGCAGCTCTGTGAAAATATTTCGTGTGGCTTTGGCCATATGCACAAAAGGCTTCATAATTCTGATTGGCTGTCGCACCGGTAGGGGAAATGAATGGTGTGGCTTCGTGTCTGCTGTCATAATTCTGATCGGAAGCTCTGCTGCAGCGAAAATATTTCGGGTGGCTTTGGCCATATGCATAAAAGGCTTCATAATTGTGATTGGGTTTCGCACCGGCAGGGGAAATGAATCGTTTGGCTTCGTGTCTGCTGTCGTAATTCTGATCGGCAGCTCTGCTGCAGCGAAAATATTTCGGGTGGCTTTGCCCATATGCACAAAAGGGTTCATAATTGTGATTGGGTTTCGCACCGGCAGGGGAAATGAATGGTGTGGCTTCGTGTCTGCTGTCATAATTCTGATCGGAAGCTCTGCTGCAGCGAAAATATTTCGGGTGGCTTTGGCCATATGCATAAAAGGCTTCATAATTGTGATTGGGTTTCGCACCGGCAGGGGAAATGAATCGTTTGGCTTCGTGTCTTCTGTCGTAATTCTGATCGGCAGCTCTGCTGCAGCGAAAATATTTCGGGTGGCTTTGGCCATATGCATAAAAGGCTTCATAATTGTGATTGGGTTTCGCACCGGCAGGGGAAATGAATGGTGTGGCTTCGTGTCTGCTGTCGTAATTCTGATCGGCAGCTCTGTGAAAATATTTCGTGTGGCTTTGGCCATATGCACAACGGCTTCATAATTGTGATTGGGTTTCGCACCGGCAGGGGAAATGAATCGTTTGGCTTCGTGTCTGATCGGCAGCTCTGCTGCAGCGAAAATATTTCGGGTGGCTTTGGCCATATGCATAAAAGGCTTCATAATTGTGATTGGGTTTCGCACCGGCAGGGGAAATGAATCGTTTGGCTTCGTGTCTGCTGTCGTAATTCTGATCGGCAGCTCTGCTGCAGCGAAAATATTTCGGGTGGCTTTGGCCATATGCATAAAAGGCTTCATAATTGTGATTGGGTTTCGCACCGGTAGAGAAAATCAATCGTGTGCCTTCGTGTCTGCTTTCATAATTCTGATCGGCGTCTCTGCGGCAGTGAAAATATTTCGTGTGGCTTTGGCCATATGCACAAAAGGCTTCATAATTCTGATTGGCTGTCGCACCGGTAGAGAAAATCAATCGTGTGCCTTCGTGTCTGCTTTAATAATTCTGATCGGCAGCTCTGCTGCAGCGAAAATATTTCGGGTGGCTTTGGCCATATGCACAAAAGGCTTCATAATTCTGATTGGCTGTCGCACCGGTAGGGGAAATGAATCGTGTGGCTTCGTGTCTGCTGTCATAATTCTGATCGGCAGCTCTGCTGCAGCGAAAATATTTCGTGTGGCTTTGGCCATATGCACAAAAGGCTTCATAATTCTGATTGGCTGTCGCACCGGTAGAGAAAATCAATCGTGTGGCTTCGTGTCTGCTGTCATAATTCTGATCGGCAGCTCTGCGGCAGCGAAAATATTTCGTGTGGCTTTGGCCATATGCACAAAAGGCTTTACCCTTCACTTAAGCATTATTGGAGTCGACCCTTTTTGAAGACGCTTGCCTTATAATACCAGAATAATTATTATTCTGTGCATGCTTTAGATGCTAATTTTGTTAAATATATAATATACTAATATAATGAGCAGATATATGTATATGTCGCATAATGGACGTATTTTGGACACTGTACGCGTCTGTCACATTATGAACATAGTTTGACCACTGTACTTGCCAGACCAAGCTGTGCACTGATTCTTAGAATTTGACTACAACGTAAAATATGACTGGCGCCTATGTACCGTACGAGTGAGGCGACGGCGTTGTCGCGCTGTCGCCGAGTGTAGTCCAGCTGGCGTGTAAAAAGAAGTAGATCGAGGCGTGATCTGCGAATGCGAGGTAGTTGCGTTCAGACAATTGTATGCGCCGGTTGGAATTCGCTTCACTCTCAAAGTTTGTGAGTCAATATGGCAGACCAGCAACCAAAAATAAACGAGTCTGCGACATCAGAAGTGGGATCTGCTTTGCCTACAAATATCACCGATGCATACTTGGCAGCTTTACAAGTGCAAAACAACAACCTTTTGGAGATCATTAAAAATATGCAGACACCAAGGGCTCCGGCAACTGATGAAAAGGGAAAACATGTAACTCTGCCAAAATTTAATCCTGAGGGAGCTGGAGCAGATGCCACAGCTTGGTGTACGACAGTGGATCTAATTTTTGCTGATAAAATGCCCGAAGGAAGCATCCTGATGATAACTTTGAGTAAGGCGCTAGAGGAAGCGCATCACAATGGCTGTCCCAAATATGCTTTGCTGGCATTACATGGCCACAATTCAAAGAACTCTTCGTGCAACGCTTTGTTGCATAGAAACGTCTGCGGCTATACTGATAAAAATTTTGAACGGGCGACCAAAGTCTGGAGAAAGTTACACCGAATATGGCAGCCGAATTGTCACCTTAATAATGTCAAAATTTAAATCTAATGATCTGGAGGAAATCGCGGTTTCACTGGCTCTGGCCCACATGGCACAAATTGATGACAAATTGTCGCGCTGGGTTTTTACAAACAATATCAAAACCCGAAATGAAATGCAACAACAACTACAAGCGCACACTTTTAAGAAGCGGAACCTAGATGACGACTCATCTACAACAGGCTCGGAGCGTAAAAAGTCTAAGTATCTCTCTCAAGTGAAATGCAACTATTGTGGAAAGTCTGGGCATAAATATGCTGAATGTCGTGCTCGGCAGAGGATCGTTTGGCTTCGTGTCTGCTGTCGTAATTCTGATCGGCAGCTCTGCTGCAGCGAAAATATTTCGGGTGGCTTTGGCCATATGCATAAAAGGCTTCATAATTGTGATTGGGTTTCGCACCGGTAGAGAAAATCAATCGTGTGCCTTCGTGTCTGCTTTCATAATTCTGATCGGCGTCTCTGCGGCAGTGAAAATATTTCGTGTGGCTTTGGCCATATGCACAAAAGGCTTCATAATTCTGATTGGCTGTCGCACCGGTAGAGAAAATCAATCGTGTGCCTTCGTGTCTGCTTTAATAATTCTGATCGGCAGCTCTGCTGCAGCGAAAATATTTCGGGTGGCTTTGGCCATATGCACAAAAGGCTTCATAATTCTGATTGGCTGTCGCACCGGTAGGGGAAATGAATCGTGTGGCTTCGTGTCTGCTGTCATAATTCTGATCGGCAGCTCTGCTGCAGCGAAAATATTTCGTGTGGCTTTGGCCATATGCACAAAAGGCTTCATAATTCTGATTGGCTGTCGCACCGGTAGAGAAAATCAATCGTGTGGCTTCGTGTCTGCTGTCATAATTCTGATCGGCAGCTCTGCGGCAGCGAAAATATTTCGTGTGGCTTTGGCCATATGCACAAAAGGCTTTACCCTTCACTTAAGCATTATTGGAGTCGACCCTTTTTGAAGACGCTTGCCTTATAATACCAGAATAATTATTATTCTGTGCATGCTTTAGATGCTAACTTTGTTAAATATATAATATACTAATATAATGAGCAGATATATGTATATGTCGCATAATGGACGTATTTTGGACACTGTAGGCGTCTGTCACATTATGAACATAGTTTGACCACTGTACTTGCCAGACCAAGCTGTGCACTGATTCTTAGAATTTGACTACAACGTAAAATATGACTGGCGCCTATGTACCGTACGAGTGAGGCGACGGCGTTGTCGCGCTGTCGCCGAGTGTAGTCCAGCTGGCGTGTAAAAAGAAGTAGATCGAGGCGTGATCTGCGAATGCGAGGTAGTTGCGTTCAGACAATTGTATGCGCCGGTTGGAATTCGCTTCACTCTCAAAGTTTGTGAGTCAATATGGCAGACCAGCAACCAAAAATAAACGAGTCTGCGACATCAGAAGTGGGATCTGCTTTGCCTACAAATATCACCGATGCATACTTGGCAGCTTTACAAGTGCAAAACAACAACCTTTTGGAGATCATTAAAAATATGCAGACACCAAGGGCTCCGGCAACTGATGAAAAGGGAAAACATGTAACTCTGCCAAAATTTAATCCTGAGGGAGCTGGAGCAGATGCCACAGCTTGGTGTACGACAGTGGATCTAATTTTTGCTGATAAAATGCCCGAAGGAAGCATCCTGATGATAACTTTGAGTAAGGCGCTAGAGGGAAGCGCATCACAATGGCTGTCCCAAATATGCTTTGCTGGCATTACATGGCCACAATTCAAAGAACTCTTCGTGCAACGCTTTGTTGGCATAGAAACGTCTGCGGCTATACTGATAAAAATTTTGAACGGGCGACCAAAGTCTGGAGAAAGTTACACCGAATATGGCAGCCGAATTGTCACCTTAATAATGTCAAAATTTAAATCTAATGATCTGGAGGAAATCGCGGTTTCACTGGCTCTGGCCCACATGGCACAAATTGATGACAAATTGTCGCGCTGGGTTTTTACAAACAATATCAAAACCCGAAATGAAATGCAACAACAACTACAAGCGCACACTTTTAAGAAGCGGAACCTAGATGACGACTCATCTACAACAGGCTCGGAGCGTAAAAAGTCTAAGTATCTCTCTCAAGTGAAATGCAACTATTGTGGAAAGTCTGGGCATAAATATGCTGAATGTCGTGCTCGGCAGAGGACACCAATTCAAGGAAAAAGCCACTACGGAAGTTCAACGCAAGGATCAAAAGACCGGTCAACTGTCAAATGTTTCAAGTGCGACGAGCTTGGACACTTCGCATCCGCTTGTCCAAAAGGACGATCACGAGGAAACGACCGAGTAATTGAGAAACGTGTAGACATCTGTACTGTAGCTCCGCCATCAGGAACAATAAGCAGTTCAACGGTGAGTCCGTTCCATTTTGCTTCGACTCTGGAGCTGAATGCTCCTTGGTTAAGGAAAGCGTCGCCGATAAGTTTACTGGTAAAAGAATTAATAACATTGTAAAGTTAAACGGTATAAGTAATGATTCAATATGTAGCACTCAACAACTATTATGTAATATAAATATTGATCAATGTTATTTTGAGATTTTGTTACATGTTATTATGGACAAGTATTTGAAACATGACGTACTAATTGGTCGTGAAATTTTTAGTCAGGGCTTTGGCGTAACTATGGACGCTGACAAATTTCAACTTTACAAAACCAAAAGAGTAGAAGCGTTAATAATTGCCAATTATGAAGATGTCATAGAATCGAATAGTGAACTTGGTGATCCTGATAAGGCAGCATTGATAAATATTTTAAAATATTATTCAGATTGGTTTATTGATGGAATACCAAAGACTAGGGTCACCACAGGGCATTTGGAAATTAGACTAATAGATCAGCAAAAGACAGTACAACGGCGGCCATATAGGCTTAGTGAAGAAGAGAAAATCCAAGTGCGGGGTAAAGTTGACGAATTATTAAAAGCTCAAGTTATTCGCCCAAGCTGTTCACCTTTCGCTAGTCCCATGATGCTAGTTAAGAAGAAAAATGGCACCGATCGACTGTGTGTAGACTATCGCATGCTAAACGACAATACAGTTGCTGACAAATACCCGTTGCCCCTCATCTCAGACCAAATTGCCAGACTTCGTGGTGCTAAATATTTTTCGTGCATTGATATGGCAAGCGGCTTTTATCAAATTCCAGTTCACGAGGACTCAATCGAACGAACTGCATTTGTCACGCCAGAAGGTCAATACGAGTTCTTGACAATGCCGTTCGGTTTGAAGAACGCGCCATCTGTGTTCCAGCGGGCTATAATGAAGGCCTTAGGAGCTTTAGCTTACACTTATGCAATCGTGTATATTGATGATGTTCTCATAATAGCAGAAAGCAAAGAAGATGCGCTAGTTAGATTGCAGACAGTATTGGAGACATTAAGTAAGGCTGGATTTTCATTTAATGTCACCAAGTGCTCCTTTCTCACAACTAGAATAGAGTATCTTGGATTTGAATTAAGCAATGGAGAAATCAGGCCAAATTCACGAAAAATTCAGGCTTTAATTGGATTACCACCACCTCAAAATGTTTCACAGCTAAGACAATTTATTGGTTTAGCTTCTTATTTTCGGCAATTTGTGTTAAATTTCTCCCAAACACTTAAACCTCTGTACCTTCTCACCTCTAAGAAAAACACTGACTTTGTTTGGTTACCAGTGCATGAACAGATACGAACAAAAATAATAACTATATTGACTCAGACGCCAGTTTTAATCATATTCGATCCGCAATACCCAATAGAGCTACATACAGACGCAAGTTGTATTGGGTATGGAGCGATCCTGTTACACAAAATTGACAACAAACCTCATGTGGTAGAGTATTACAGTAAGTGTACGTCTCCCGCCGAATCTAAATACCATTCATACGAACTGGAGACGTTAGCAGTAGTAAATGCTATTAAACACTTCCGACATTATTTGCAGGGACGTAAATTTATAGTTTATACTGATTGTAATTCATTAAAGGCCAGTCGCACAAAACTAGATTTAACACCGAGGGTGCATAGATGGTGGGCGTTTTTACAGGCATTTGATTTCGAAATAGAATATAGAAAAGGCGAGCGAATGGCGCATGTTGACTTTCTCTCTCGGAATCCAGTGCATGAACAACATAAAAGTCTGATTAAAATACCTGAATTACGAATCAATTTAACGGAGGTATCTGACAACTGGTTGGTTTCGGAACAACAGCGAGATTCCGAGATACAAGAAATAATTTTAAAGTTAAAAAGTAATGAGTTACCAGGAAATATGGACAAAACCTATGAATTGCGAAAAGGTATACTACATAGGAAAATACAGCGAAATAGTAAGACCAAATGTTTGCCGGTAATACCAAGAGCTTTTCGATGGGCCGTCATAAATCACGTCCATGAAGCTATAATGCATCTGGGTTGGGAAAAGACGCTCGACAAGGTCTATGGTTATTACTGGTTCGAAAATATGTCCAAATATGTGCGTAGATTTGTAGAAAACTGCATCACATGTAAAGTATCTAAGCCACTTGTGGGAAAAGTGCAAGTCGAGCTGCATCCTATTCCTAAAATAGAAATACCATGGCATACTATACATATTGACATTACAGGCAAAATGAGTGGTAAAAATGATTTGAAGGAATACGTCATCGTTCTTATAGATGCTTTCACCAAGTTTGTTTATTTCTATCACACACTAAATATAGATTCTGAAAGCTGCATTAAGGCTGTAAAATCAGTCGTATCTTTATTTGGTTTACCCACTCGAATTATAGCAGATCAAGGACGTAGTTTCGCAAGTAAAAGTTTCCGCGAATTTTGCTCATCTCAAAAAAATTAATCTACATTTAATTGCTACGGGTGCCAGTAGAGCAAACGGTCAGGTAGAACGGGTCATGAGTACCCTGAAAGGTATGCTGACTGCTGTCGAAACCAGTCAGAGATCATGGCAGGATGCGTTGGCTGAAGTACAGCTAGCAATGAATTGCACGGTTAATCGTGTGACTAAGTTTAGCCCTTTAGAATTATTGATTGGTAAGGAAGCTCGACCTTTTGGCTTGTTGCCGATAAACGAAGATAACAATGATGAAGTAGACAAAGAAAATTTGAGAAAGGAAGCTAAAAAAAATATGGAAACTCAAGCAAAATACGACAAAAGTAGGTTTGATAAAAATAAAGCTAAAATAATAAATTTCAAAGTGGGTGATCACGTTTTGCTCAAAAACGAAGAACGTCATCAAACTAAACTTGATCCTAAATTTAAAGGGCCATTTGAGATAATTGAAGCTTTGGATGGAGACAGATATTTACTTAAATCTTTAACATGTAATCGAAAGTATAAGTATTCTCATGAATGTTTAAAAGCAATACCAAATAATCAGATACTCGATGAGTTATGTAAAGATAGAGACAGTACAATGGAAGTTGCATCTGTTGCCCAATATGATAACTGAAGACCGCACCATAGCAGAAGAGACATGTTATGGCGGGGGTCGTATGTGTAGAAGGAATTACACAAATGATAAGTTCGTATGTGTAGAAGGAATTACACAAATGATAAGTTCGTATGTGTAGAAGGAATTACACAAATGATAAGTTCGTATGTGTAGAAGGAATTACACAAATGATAAGTTAGTTGTGTGTAAAAGGAACTACACAAATTTGTTTGTTTCAAAAAAAAAAAAAAAAAAATGAATGTTATGATTTATTAAATTAAAATTATGTTATGAAAATGTAATTATGCTATGATAAGAATTAAATTGAAACTGATTTGAATTGTGTTACATAATGAATAAGAATATCGAATAAAAAGGTATTGAAATGTCCAGAGAGCCTTTGAATCCTGAAGCGTTGTCACTTATGTGGTTGAGTTAAGACAACACACGAGGACGTGTATTTTGTCAGGAAGGCCGTGTCGCATAATGGACGTATTTTGGACACTGTACGCGTCTGTCACATTATGAACATAGTTTGACCACTGTGCTTGCCAGACCAAGCTGTGCACTGATTCTTAGAATTTGACTACAACGTAAAATATGACTGGCGCCTATGTACCGTACGAGTGAGGCGACGGCGTTGTCGCGCTGTCGCGAGTGTAGTCCAGCTGGCGTGTAAAAAGAAGTAGATCGAGGCGTGATCTGCGAATGCGAGGTAGTTGCGTTCAGACAATTGTATGCGCCGGTTGGAATTCGCTTCACTCTCAAAGTTTGTGAGTCAATATGGCAGACCAGCAACCAAAAATAAACGAGTCTGCGACATATATATATTCACAGATATATATTTAATTGTATGGTTTATTGTAGTATATAATGATATTTTTGATATGTGTGTGTACGTGTGCAGTGCTGCCGAAACTGCCAGCAAAATATTTTTGAGAAGATTTCTTGAGACAACAAGCTGAGTGTCGCTTATTAGGCGACGAACTAATACCCTATTGACAATTAATATAATTTGATGTCATGTCTGACATACATTTTGCATTTGTACATACTTACATTCGTTCATTATATTCGTTTATAGAACATTAGACAAAATTAGAATATAGTGGATATTCAATATACATATACAATTAATGTAATTTTGGGCAAGCGTCATCATAAAATCATAACTTACAATCAATTCTAAAGTAATGGGTGTTTTCTTAGCCAGCGGGGTTTTAAAAAACCAATACAAACAAGCAGTCCAACAATATCTGCACACATACAGCTAAAGCTCAGCCTCACATACAGAGCGTTTTTTACTTTGCCAAGCTGAAATTATGTGTTGTGTGTTCTTCTTCAGCTTGTTGATGAACTGACCTACCGCCAAAAAATATATGAAGAATTGGCAGGATGGGTGGGGGTGGGTGTGGATTGGAGGGACACTTGGCCGTGGGAAGAAAGAAATCTGTTATTTTTTTTTATTTTTATTATATAAATTATTATATTATTACTGCCTATGAAAAAGCCATAAACATACATACATATGTACAAACATTCATATGTACATATAGACATATGTACCCAGGTACCCAGGGAACACCACGAGGAGGCCATTACACCTGTAATGGGGTCAAAAATTAATCTGACCTTTGAGTCGACTTGATATGACTTAATTTAAAAACTTTTCAATAACACTAGTCGACACGACTTTTCCGCTGTCGCCAAAAATGACTTTTTCTGATAGATTTGGATGTTTACAATTTTTAAAAGAATGTTTTTTTTTTTTCATAAAGTAGTTTTTTTTAAAAGAATTTTAAAAAAATTTGGTGATTTTTGTCATAGGTAGTGCTTCTATTTTTTACATAACTTAAGTTTCCTACAACTGGTTGTATTGAAAATATAAAAATATAAAAATAAACGGCTAAGTTATAACCGTTTGACCAAACTTTCATATGCCGAATTTCGCCGATAAATTCCGTCAGCCGACGAATAACCGTTTTTTTTTCCTACAAAAATACCAAAAATCTGCGTTTGTAACAGTTTTTAACGGTAAAATGGCATTTGGAATAGTGCCAAACGGCATATGTAGTTTTGGTCAAACGCTTATAACTAAGCCGTTTATTTTTATATTTTTATAAGCGATACCTTAAACGACGCCTAATTAATGTGTCTATCTAAAACCAAAAATCAAGGCATTCAAATATTTTTTTTTCGACTTTTCCTGAGCTTTCAAAGTCAAAATTTCGGGGAAAAATACCGAAAAAAATTATGAAATTTCAATTTGGAAGCTTAATATCTTCCAGACGTTAAGTTGCAGCTACAAAGTGTCTGAGGCGGATTTATAGCAGCATTTGTCAGCGTGTTTTAACTGCAAAGTTCAATACAACCAGTTGTAGGAAACTTAAGTTATGTGAAAAATAGAAGCACTACCTATGACAAAAATCACAAAATGTTTCAAAAATTCTTTAAAAAAAAACTACTCCATGAAAAAAAAACCATAATTCTTTAAAAAAATTTAAATCTCCAAATCTATCAGAAAAAGTCATTTTTGGCCACAGCGGAAAAAAAAAGTTGAATTTTGTCGAGTAGTGTAATTAAGTCACATCCATATTCCACGCCTAGAATTAAATCTATTAAATATTTGTACATATGTATGTACATACATGTGAAAAATAGAACATCAAAAATAAACAAGAAATAATAAACTTATTAATATTAAAAAAAAATATCCTACTGCCGCAATATTTTGAGCTTTTTCTCGTATTCTCCACTGCAGAATGTGGAAAATTGAAGGGGCAGGACATTGGTAGGGGTATGTGAGTTGCCTCTGGCAGACTGCAGATGTTTTTGTGTGTGTGTGGGGGAGGGGAGGGTGAGGGCTTTCCGGATTCTGTGTCAAAATGGCGCAGAAAAATGATCAAGTGAAGGAGCAGAGCAGAGCAGAGCACGAACAGGATCCGACAACTTCAGCGCGCTAGAGTGGAATGAATTTGACACATCGAAAGCTAAGATATGTACAGCTGCGAAAAAAATAATAGCACCACGACCACATGCAACTTTTAAATAGTTGCCAAACTCACAATTTTAACTTTAAGGAAACTTTAAGCACATTTTTAGAAATGGAAGACTCTTATAAACATATGAATATAAAAAAAATCGTCTTCCTTTTTAACGTTTTTAAGTTATTTAAAAAAATTCCTTGAAAGTGATCAAATTAGGCGAAAAAAATAATAGCACCACTTTTCAAATATTGAATTAATAACAAAATAGTGACCAAAAAGTAACGAATTCCTTAGTTAACTATTTTGAACGATTATTACTAAATCTATAATTATCATTTAACATTTAGTACAATGTCCTTTTTTGGCAATAACAGCTGCGTAGCGTCTTGGCATGGAATCAATCAAGTCCTGGCATCGTTTTAGGACCAGGACTCTTTAATTTATACCCAAAGTGATTCGATAGTGGCTGGATTGGAAGTAGCAACCGCCTTCTTAACGTAGGACCACAGATTTTTGATAGGATCAGGTCAGGTGACTGAGCAGGCCACTCCAAAACGTTCACATAGTTTCCCATAACACATTCCTTTGCTTTCTTGTTGGTGTGTTTGAAGTCACAGTTCTGTTAAAAGACCCATACGAGCGGATTTTCATATTCTGCAAAGGGTAGCATTACTGTATCCACGATATTCACCTACACGTGCTAATCCATGATGGTTTTTATCCAACCTAGTGTACCTACTTCATAGTGAAAAAAGCAGGCCCATACCATTACACTATACCCTCCATACTTATCGGTTTTTGTGGTGTACTAAAGTTTGTATTCTACTTTCCTTGGACCTCTAACGTATGATCGAGATCCTTTTCCACCAAACATATCCACTTTGGACTCATCTGACCATAGAATATTCGTCCATTGTTGGGATGTCCGATTTGCTTGAACACTGCCTAACCTCATGTGCTTAGTAATATGTGTCGCGTTTAAAAGTGGAATATTTCTTGGGCTGCAGACTTTTATATTATGTTGGCTAAGATATGTCGCATTTATTTTAAGCTCTTCTTTAAGCTCGGTAGCTGACCTAAAGGGAACCTTCTTTCTCTGACGAATCCGTCTATTGCCATGAAGAGGGCCATAAATCGTTTTCGTCCGCGTGTTTCAGCCTTTTCTTCATAGTTTAAGACGTTTTTAATCATTTTATTGGAATATCATACCAATCGACCAACTTTTCTGTACGTTTTTCCGTTTAATATCAGTTTTTTGGTCAGATCTCTCATCTCCGCAGTGCAGTGCTTTCCACGTCCCATTGTAATGATTATTATTAACTTTTATGACAGAAACAATGAAATCTTAGTCAAAACGAATGAATACGTGCCTTTTACAAAGACAATTTTGAGAAATACAGAAGCTTCACTAAGAAAAGTGCTAATGGTGCTATTTTTTTTTCGCCATTTTTTGGGTATTTTTTCTTAAAACAAAAAACCCACAAACACAAAAACCCCATTGCAATAGCCGCTCTTAGATTCTCTAGGAAAAGCTGCGCTCTTAATTGTTTGCCGTGCTTCAGGGCATTACCTGCAGTGAAGAGAGGGGATCAAGTTTAACTCTTCACTTTAAAATATTAGTTCTATGGTCTGACTTACGTCATCCACGCACTCGCCGTCTCCCATTCCCACCCATGTAAAGAATTGGCAGGCAACAACAACAGCGATGCATACGTCAACGCCAAAAAACAATTACAAATACTCTCTACAATGTAAAAGCCTAGGCCGCTACTGCTCTCTTAACTTTTGCCCCCGCTTTAGAGCATTATACCCACACCACATGCTGTAGGAGGAAAGCATCAAATATAAGAAATATTCAAATTATTAAAATTTTCGTGGCTTATCTCCCCCTCCCCATACAGAGCACAAACCAAAACAACAACAACACACACAAATCCCTATTGCAAAAAGCCGCTTTCAGATTATTTCAGCAAAGGTGCGCTCTTAATTGTCCCTGCACTACCCGCAGTGAAGAGAGGGAACCAAATATAACTCTTCACATTAAAATATTTGTTCTATGGTCAAGCTGAGTTACGTCATCCACGCACTCCCCTTCTTCCATTCCACCTATGTATGTACATATGTAAAAGCATTGACAGGCAGCAACAACAACGACGCGTACGCCAAAGCAAAAAAACAATTACAAGAACTCACATAATGCAAAAGCAAAGATGCTCTTACTGAAGCGCCCCCGCTTCAGGGCATTGTACTGTCCCCACATGCAGTAGGAAAAGAGAATCAAATAAAAGAACTATTCAAATTGTTACAGTTTTTTGTCGCTCGTTTCCCATCTCCCCCGCCCCAAACAGATAAGAAGCCAAAGCAACAACAGCAAACACAAATCCCTATTGCAAAAAGCCGCTTTCAGATTATTTCAGCAAAGGTGCGCTCTTAATTGTCTGCCCTGCATTACCTGCAATGAAGAGATGGATCAAATATACATACATATGTAGCTATTCACATTAAAATATTTTTTCTATGGTCAAGTTGACTTATGTACATATGTACATCATCCACGCATTTTCCGTCTCCCATTCCACCCATGCAAGCAACAACAACAACATACGCCAAAGACAAAATAACGCAATAATTAAAATCACCCTTACAATGCATAAGCATAGGAAGAGAGCATCAAAGAGAAGAACTCTTCAAAGTAATCTACATTTTCTATGTACTCTTCGTCTCCCTCTTCGCTTCTAGAGCGTAAGCCAAATACAGGAAATAAGATTTAACAGTTAACTATCATAGAAAGAATAAATTCGCTGCTGCCGATACAGAGGCATGGTAATTTAGCAGCGAGCTAATAGCAAAAGATAAACTGAGTAAGAGAGCGAGAGCGAGCCGTTATCTGTGATCACCGGCACCCAAGGCATACTTAACAAGGTAGCCGCACTCGCTCTCTCGCTCTCTCGCCCTCTCTTTTACTTCTTAAATTTCAGTCTGCCCAAGGTATACTAGTATACCTTGAGTCTGCCTAGCAGCAGTTGTGAGCGACGATTCTCTCCGCGGACGATTTTCTCTTGTTCTTTTTCTTCTTCACTGAAATAAGAAGTAAAGCTCTCTCAGTGCGGCTACCTGCCGCTGCATTCTTATCGCTGCGCTCAGTCTTCTGGCGATCATTGCAATCATTGCAAGCGGTAAGCGGTCATAAAAACGGAAAATCAAATCGTGTGTTTACCGACGGCAAATCGCGCGCCGGCCAAAAAGTCACATTTTTGTTCTGTGATCAATTATTATAATACTAAATAACAATTAATAAATTCTGAAAAGTAAAAAGTGTGTTAAGTTATAATAAAATTACAAAATAACCAAATTTAAATGAAAAGTGAAACCAACCAACCAAAAGTTTTATGAGGGGTTCTAAGTGCATAATGTGAGTGAGAGTGAAATATAAAAGAAAGACTAAACGGAGCGGCAAGATAGAAGGCGCCGGCGCGCCTTTTGTGTGCGCAGGTCTAAATTTAAAATTCTTTCTCTGTGATCAAATTATAATAAAAAATAATAATAAATAAATTATAATAAGTGAATTGAAATAAATAAATAATAAATTAATTATAAATAAATTGAAATAAATATATAATAAATTAATTATAAATAAATTGAAATAAATAAATAAAAAATAACTAAAGTGAATTGAAATGTGAAGCCAACCAAACAAAATTTTATGAGTGGTTCTAAGTGCATAATGTGAAATTGAAAGTGAACTGAAATAAATATATAATAAAATAATTATAAATAAATTGAAATAAATAAATAAAAAATAACAAAATTGAAATGGAAAGTGAAGCCAACCAAACCAAGTTTTATGATTGGTTCTAAGTGCATAATGTGAAAGTGAAAGTGCGAGTGCAAATAAAAAAGAAACAATATTATAAGGAGCGGCAAGGAGTAGAAGGCGGCAAGGAGTGCCAAGCGAAACGCAGGGCAAGGTGCATGTGATAATTAATTTTTGATTTTTTTTTATGTGTGTTTTTGTGTTTATGTGTGCAAACGACAAACATCAAACTACAACAATGCAAAAAAAGGAAATAGCAAATAATATTCAACGCTTCACTTTAAAATTATGGGATCAGGTGAGTCTCTCTGTTTTGGTTTACTCCTTATACTGTTTCTTCTTTCGATTGCCTTTCACATATTTTCTTATTTTATTTATTTATTTATTTATTATCTTTTTAGCTTATACAGACACATACATATTTTATATTATCTCCGCCTTCTTCTTTCGATTGCCTTTCACATATTTTATTATTTTATTTATTTATTTATCCTTCTATATATTATTATATTATATTTATTATCTTTTATATATTATATTATCTCCTTCTTGCACTCCTTTTTCATTTAAAGGCTTTTTGTTTTTGAACAGTGGATTTATTCCGGTATGATAGTTACATTATTGTTTCAGGTGGGGTCGGGTCGGATATTTGTCTTGGATGCAACATCATGGGAGTTCTATGCAATTCTTAAAAGCTTCACTTTCACGTACTGGGGGGCTCTTTTTCAGATTTAGCCGTCGTAGTACTTGGTGTTTTATTAAGCGTAATACTTCCCAATCGAAATGCGGCAGCGCTCCTCGGTCGGTTGGCCAGCCATCTGCTGGTGTCGCTTGGGCCACTTGATGGTGCAGTCATTGCACATCAACGTCCTAAAGAACCACAATAGCCACAAATGGTATCCGCTGGATACAGGACATATTGTATCCGCTGGATACTGGAACTGTATTGGAACCCTCTCTAAACGACTCTTAAATGGGTCAGTTAATGGTAGTATTTGTAGTAGTAGATGCATGTGTAGTATTTTGCAAGTTTTAGAAATATATTCGAAATATATTCGTTTCGGTTCAGTGGTCACCCCACCCATCCTGCCAATTCTTCATTTATTTTGTGGCGGTAGGTCAGTTCGTCAACAAGCTGAAGAAGAACACACAACACATAATTTCAGTTTGGCAAAGTAAAAAACGCTCTGTATGTGAGGCTGAGCTTTAACTGTATGTGTACTGCAGATATTGTTGGTCAAAAATCAAAACAAAGTTGGGAGAGCGAAAATTTCAGTTGTGCGCTCATACACACTTGTAAACACGCAAAGTACATGAGCACACAACGCTTTGACTGGTTATTTTTGCAGAGCTATAATAGTTTCTAATTCATTCAAAATATATCAATGAAAGGAAGCATTTGAATGAACCGCCCTATGGGACCTATCGTACAATGTCGTGGGATAGTCGATAGATCTATCGATAGTTGTGTGTAAATATGGGCTGCACGTGTTGCATTTGAACGAAAAGTGTTTCCAAACAAAAGGAGTTTTTAGCGCATATTTAATCTATTTTAAAATAGAATAGATGCAGTGATTTGTAAGTTTATGCAAGCAATTACAGAATGGCAGCAATAACAGAGAAGTCGAAAGACACAAACACATTTCGGGTAAGTGGCCAGAGAAGTCTCACATGGTTCGCAGCAGCTCACATTTTTGCACATTTGCCTGCAGTTCAAGTCGTTCGGAGATCGCGTCAATGAAATCGACTTGCGACACCTGGCCCTGTACCACATAGGGCACAGGAACGAGGAGCTCGACGAGGAAGAGAACGAGACCTATTTCCAGCAGACACTCCAAAAGTGGAATGTCCTCAATCTCACGGAGGAGTACAACTATTTCAGCAAGCGCTGTAGGAAGATCGTCACTTTGCCGCAGCTGCTGCATCAAAAGGATTTTGTGGTCGACCTGCTGCTGGAGCGACTTTCCACAGCCACGAATTTGTCCCAGCAGCCACTGCTGGAACTTCTTTATGTCTTGGCCCGTGACCTGCGCGAGGAGTTCTATCCGTACTTCCAACGTATTCTGGACAGACTCATCTGCCTGCTCAACACCCAGGATGCCGAGCAGCTGGAGTGGACCCTGATTTGCCTGGCCCATCTCTTCAAGACTCTGAAGCCCTATTTGAAGCGCAACATTGGTATTGTGTTCAACGCGATTCTGCCACTCCTAGACGAGCAGCACTACGCCGAACACGTAATCAACTTTGCTGTGGAATGCTTCGCGTACATAGCCCGAGATGTTCGCGACTTCCCCCGCTTTCTGGCCTACGTGCTGAAGACTGTGCTACGGGAGCAGGTCGAGAGTGTCCATGGCTGTGGCAGGCTGATCTACGAGATACTTCGAGGCGTCAATGGACAACTGCACAACTCGGCTGCCGACATCTTTGCCCATGTTCTAGAGGTGCTCGTCAGCCAGGATGCCAGCAACAACACAACGGCACAGGCAGAACTCTTGGGCGACATTGTGGAGTATTCATTGGGACTGCTTTTAAATTTTATACGTCCCGATCAGAGCGGCGTCCTCTGGCAACAGCTCTGTTCCGCAGCGTGTCGTGAGGGCGTCGATGCTGCGCCACTGATTGACTTGATGCTGCCCCTGGTCAGACACAAGGACGGGCGATATGTGGCTGAGTTGTCGCTCGTGGTTCCCACACTACTCAAGCTGCTTGAGCGGAGCGTGGAAAACCTGCAGCCCCTAACGACACTGGCTACCAGCTTGCTCAAGGCCCAGCACACGCAGTTGGCGCAACTGGATGCCAGTCGGTTGCTGCACAAATTGTTGGCCGTAAGCAGAAAATCCGAGACCGTTTACGAGGACTCTATTCTGCAGCTCCTGGACTATCAGCAATTTGAGATTTTGGTCCTGCCGCACGTCATCAGCTACTACGAGGAGGAGAGACGGACAAGAGCCTTGGAATTGCTGGCTCGCATTGTCCAGCACAAGAGGCCGCTGCAGGTGGACGGCACATCCCTGGCCCAGTGGCAGGTCTATCCCCTTCAGCTGAAGCACAAAGAGACCATCAAAAGCGTGGAGCAGCAGCTCCTGACCCTGGATGTGACAATAGAGGAGCATCTGCTTCTCCTGGTGCTGGCCCCACATCTGAGGGGCTTCAGCAAGCAGCCGTTGGAGAAGACACTTCACTCGAACATTGAAGATCACTTGAGGAGCGCCAGCTCGGACTACACTCTCCTGCTGTTGCTATTGCAGACCCATGCTCTGCTCAAGTTCAAGCTTCCCGCTGCACTTGCCACCAAACTGTATGCATTCCTAACGCCGGTTCTGGCCAAGGACATCCGAGCCATGGCCTGCCTTCAGCTGCTTCTGCTGGAAACCCCAAAGAAAGAGCTCTCCGCCTCCGCAGAGCTACTAACTGCTGTCTCCACTCTACTCAGTCAGCCCCAGGCGCAATACAGACGCATAGCAGCCCACTGTCTGGATCTGCTGAACTCTGGCAGTAAATGCAATCCCTACTCGCACTTCTACGCCGCTTCCTGCGTAGAACCCACCGTGCACAACTACCGAGAGCTGCTTCTCGAGCTGCAGCAACTGGAGCCGGCATCCGCCCAGTTCAAGCAGTACTCCGAGCTGCCTCATTTCAAGGAGCATGCGGTGAGCCTGCTCCTCGGCCTGCTCTACAACAACTTTAAGTTTGTGTGGGCCCCGGTTCAGCAGCTCCTGGCCGCCTACGTGAAGGTAATGGGCACGGACGAGTTCTGGAACCTGTTCAAGGCGAAGCTGCTCGATACGGTCGCCTGCATTGACTACGATGGAAACTCCACGACCCCACTACAACAGCCCCACCGGGCAGGCCATTTGTCGGCAGCCCTGAACATGCTCCTGCCCGGAGATGCTGGAGAGCAGCAGCTGAGTCTGCAGCAGGCGCTCAACTATCGCCAACTGCTGTGGCAGTGCCTGCCCAAGCTGGGAACTCTTGCGGAAGTGAAGAATGCAGATGTAGTGCGACTGTTCCTGCAGTTCGTCGAGCAGGAGTACCGAGCCCAGCTGGAAAGGACAGAACATACGTGGAACGTCAACGAGGCAACAGGTATGCACAACAGGGTTCATGAATAATCATATTATATTATCGTGTCTTGTCTCTGCAGCCGAGGAAGTTGAAGCCGACGAGGATGAGGAAAACGAAGCGCCGAGCGGCGTTCGATCCCGCCAGAAGCGGAGGACGCACAATGTCCATGCCAAATTCATACTCCAAACTCTGCAGCTCAAGCTGGCCTGCTTCGTGTCACAGCCGAACCCCAAGGCCCTGCACCGACAAGCGGAGATGCATGCCTTCTATCTGGAGCTCCTCGCCGGGCCCAATGCCCAGCTGCAGCAGCTGGCACTCGACTGCCTGGCCGCCTACAAGCAGCCAGTGGCTTTGGTGCAGCAAAAGGCTCAGCTGGCGGGTCTGATCGATGAGGCAAAGTTCAAGACAACGCTGAGCGGCTTCGAGTTGGCCAGCATCCCGGCAGAGCAGAGATCCCAGCTGATGCCTTTCATGCTGCGCGTGCTCTACGGCAAGATGCTAACGAAGGGTGTCCAAAAGCAGCTGAGTGCCCAGCAGCGGAAGATCCTTATCCTGAGATTCCTGGGACAGCTGGAGGAGTCGGAGATCATTGAATTTCTACAAATGGCCTTCGGACGCTTCGCGGAATACACAGACAAACCCATTCAGGAGTTGCCCCGCTATGTCCAGAGCTCGTACGATGCCTCGGCTGTGATTGCGGCCAAACAGCTGCAGAGGATTGTCAATCTCCTGGAGCTCATACGCAAAGAATTCGCTGGCCGACTGACGTCAGACTTCCAGGTCTATGTTCTCAAGTTGCTGCTGCTCGTTGGCAGCGTATCCCAGGAGGTGATCAACGGACAGGGAAAGCTGGCGACTGCCTACAAGAATGTGAAGCACTCGGCACTGCAGACTCTGGGAAATTACTTTGGCCAATTGGTGGATATGGAGGAATTATGGCAGGAGCAGGAGATGAACGCCATCTGCGAGGTGTTCGTGTGGCCAGGGCTCACCCGACTGCCACAGGATTCCATACACACGCCCACGCCTCTGCTGAAGTTGCTGCTCCTCTGGGGCGGTGAGCCTCGCTATCAAAAGTGGCTGAACCAGAGTCCCTCTGCAGATGAGCCTGCCATCATGCATCAGCTGATGGTATTGCTCCTTAACGACAAGGCCAAGCCGGTGGTGAAGCGTTCGCTGCTGCAGCTTGTGGAGCAGCTTCTGGAGGCCGCTGCCACCGAAGAATATGGCGTCGAGGCTCTGGCCATTATTTATCCCCACATCCCGGCCATCCTGCAGCAGCTGCAGACCAGCTGGCGACACCGGAAGGCCGGCAGACAGATGCTGGACAAGCGCGAACTCAATATTCTAACGCTTATAACCGCGCACGTGCAGGAGCCAGCCACCTGCAGACTGTTGCTGGAACTCGTTCTGCCAATATTCACTAAGCAGTCGGCTTCCGCTGGTCCCGAGACCGTCGTCCAGCTGATCACCACGCTCTCCAATCTCAGCCAGCGTGTACTCAGGCCACAGGATTATGTGCGCCAACTGGCGCCGCTTTTTGAGCAGGTGCACGTCCTGCCCGCCAGGAAGCTTCTCTGTGACCTTCTGGCGGACATGGCGAAGCGGCTGCACAAGGAAGCCAAGCAGAACCCAGAGCTCTCTGCCACTGCGTCGTCTCTGCGCGAGTGGGCAAGGATTGTCCTGCTGCTTAATGCGTGGGACAAGCGTTGGCTGGAGCAGCCGGACTATGACAAGCGGCTGGAGGGGCTGTCGGAGCTGAAGCAGCTGGTGGAGCATAAGGACAAAAAAATCGACCTGCAGTTGGGAGTGCTGGTGGTCTACAACTGCTTCTACATGCTGCGCCACGTCTCGGATTTGGGCATTAGGGTGAACATTGGCGAGCTGCTGAAGGCCCTGCTACCGCTGCTGACTCTCCAGCTGGAGGCAAAGGAGGAGGTACAGTTTTGGCTGGAGGACACATTGCTGCCACTGCTTCAGCGCTCTCTGAAGGATGAGAAGCACGAGCACGCCAGAAGCGAAGCCATCGGTTTGCTGGGCGAACTCGCTCGTCATTGTCCCGCAGCGCACGAGGTCTTCCGCGATCTGTCTCCGCTGGCGGATAAGCACGACCTGGAGGTGGACTTCTTCGAGAACATGCTGCATTTGCAGACCCAGCGACATGGTAGAGCCCTGCAGCGGCTCGTCAACATCTCCGGAGGCAGCTGGCGGCAGGCGCCGCCCTGTGCCCGCACCCTAACGCAGTTCCTTCTGCCGCTGGCCACACGATACCTTCTCAGCGAGCGGCACACGGGCAAGCACACCCTGGTGGACGCTGCCATCGAGGCGGTGGGCGTGATGAGCGAGCTGCTGCCCTGGACACAGTACCATGCCGTGCTTCGCTACTACCTGCAAAAGCTTCGATTCGCCCACGCCCAGCAGAAGCAGTGCGTCCGTTTGGTGGTCCGTATTCTGGATGCCTTCCATTTTGATCTGACGCAGGCAGAAGCTGATCTGGCCACGCTCGTCCGGCTCAAGCAGAAGCTGACTGAAGCGACGGAGGAGAAGAAGCCCCAAGTGCAGCCGGAGGAAGAGGAGGGAGATGAGAAGCCACCCAAAGAGGAACCCGAACCTGAGGATTACATTGATTTTGAGGGAGAGGAGGCGGCCGAGCCTGTAGAAGCTGTGGTGGCGCACCAGCGAACCCAACTCCTAGCCCCCAACGCGGCCAAGCGTGTTATGTCCACCATCACCACAGTGCTCCTGCCTACCCTCAATCGGTCCATCACTGAGAAGACCAACTACGACGCCAAGCACAAGGTGAACCGGCGGCGGCTGAGCTACGAGCGCGAGGAGGAAGAGATTCAACGCGTGCCCATTGCCCTGGCCATGGTGAAGCTGCTCCAGAAGCTGCCCGTTGAACTGCTGGAAAACAGCCTCCCAGGTGAGTAGATTCTAGCAACGTTTCCCCCGGCATACATTCGCATACTGACTCCCATAATGACTCTTCTCCATAGGAATCTTTATGAAGGTGTGCACCTTCCTGCGCTCCCCCCTGAAATCTGTGCGTATGCTAACCCGCGACATTCTCAAGAAGATTATGATCACGCTGGGCGGCAGCTACGTGGGCATGCTACTGGAGCAGCTGCAGTCGCTGCTCACTCGTGGCTTCCAGGTGCACGTCCTGTCCGTAACGCTGCACGGAGTTCTAGACGCGCTCCGAGGCGAGCTAAAGCCGGAGCACATTGAAAGCTGCTTGCATAACCTCCTTGAAGTGGCCCTGAACGACATTTTTGGAGATGTGAGCGCCGAGAAAGAGGTTGAGAAGATTGTGGCCCACACGCCCGAGGCCAAGCCCAGCGCCAAGAGCTACTTGACCCTTCAGATCGCCGCCAAGCACATCCGCGACAACTGTTTGCTGGACCTGCTGTTGCCCTTCAAGGAGCATCTGATCAAATCGCACTCCCGCAAGGTTACCCAGAAGATACAGGAGTGCTTTGCCAAGATTGTGGCCGGCCTGGTGGACAACGCGCACATCGCACGGGAGAGTCTGTTGATCTTCATCTATGGAACCATGTCGGAGAGCATCAGCGACCTGCTGCCGGGCACCCAGAAGCGCCAGCTGACCGCCAAGGAGCAGGCTCTTATGAAACGCGCTCGTCCCGACTGCCTTATCCTCCAGCCGGCACCAGGGCGACGTAGTGTGGCCACTGGCAACAAACTGGTCAAGTCCAATGCCCAGGCTAATGCCCACATACTCGTGGAGTTCGGACTGGAGCTGCTGCACTTCGTGCTGAAGCGAAAGAAGTTGTCGGAGCTTGACTACCAACCGTTTTTGCACCCCATGCTGCCCCTGCTGAGAGACGCGCTGAGCAGCAACCACGCCAGGACCACCACCTACGCCTTGAAGTGTTACACGGCCATTTGGATTGGGGAGTACGAGCTGTCCGAGCTCGACGCCGAGCAACTGCATCCAGTGGTGACACGAATGTTTGAGATCCTGAAGAATTTCTCCAGCTTTGGCGCCACGCGGCAGGAAGAGAACGCCCAGTTGGTCCGAGGTAGCTTTAAGGCAGTCGTCGCGTTGCTGCGCAAATGCCAGGACTACCAGCTAAGCGTTGAGCAAATCGAACAGCTGCTGCTCCAGATCGAACAGGAGCTGCAGGAGGGCGAGTGCAGCAGCCAGACCATGTGCTTCACTCTGCTCAAGGCTCTGGTGAGCCGCAAAGTGGACACTCGCTCGCTGCACGATCTGATGAAGCGTCTCGGCGATCTGTCCATCATATCGCAGTCGGACTACGTGCGTGACGAGGCCCGCGGCATCCTGCTCACCTACATCATGGAGTACACGCTGCAGAAGCGTGTGGATCAGATAGTCAAGTTCATGTCCGTCCAGCTGTGCTACACCCAGATCGCTGGCCGACAGTCGGCCATCCAGTTCATGCACTCCATCATTAACAAGTTTCCCCTGCTGCTACTCGCCAAGCAATCCGAGTTTCTGTTCCTCTCGCTGGGCACACGACTAGTCAACGATGAGGATCCATCGTGTCGTCGCAGTGTGGCTGCTGCTCTGGAGGCTTTGATTGGGCGCCTAACCAAGCTAGAGCGCCAGCCTCTGTTGGATCTCACTATGCTATTCTTCACGTCGTCGCAGTCCAGCCAGAAGCCGGGTGTCAGGGAAATGGCCGCCGCACTCCTCTCCAGGTTTGTGCAGGCAGAGCGGGCTGGATTCGCGGAGAGACTGCCGCAGGTCCTGCCCACGTTGGTGAATGTTCTGACGCTGGGCGATGCGGAAGCGTCCGGCAGATATGTGCGTGCTCCGGGGAACCTGGCAGCGGAGGTGGAAGAAGAACACTTGGAAAAGAAAAAGAGGCGAAAGGTGAGATATTTTTCTTCGAATTGTACAGAATTGTACTAAGGGGTTTTCTATATATTTCAGCATTCTCAGGCTACTCCCGACGAGGACCTGCTTCTGGCCGGCCTAGACACTGAGACGCGACTGGAGCATCAGCAACGCAGTGCAGACCATCAGATCATCCAGTTGCAGTATTGTCTGCTGAAGATCATGGAGCATTGCGGTGACTCTTTGTTGGCCGACAAGGAGATTTCCGACACCGTAGATCAACTTGCCTACGGCTGCCAGCGGCTCTTGGGGCACGAGCACAACTGGGTGCGTTGCAATGCGGCCAAGTTGCTGACACACCTCCTGGCCCACTACGACTACGCCTATGTGGGCCAACAGCTGGTGGGCGTAAAGCGAGAGGATGGCGACGCGAAGCCGCTGGACTTTATTTACGCTCAACCTGCCCAGGATATCAAGTCCTTGGTACTGGACTTGTGTGCCCAGGTCACGCCCGGCGAGACGGCACAGGAAATGATAGATGAACTGTCCAAGATCTTGCTGTACGTGGGGCACATGCTACGAGATGTCCCCTTCAGTCTTAAGCAGGAAAAGGAAACGGAAGACGAGGCGGCGGAGAAAGAGCGGGGGCCGGCCAACAAAATCAACCTCAATTGGCTGGTGCGAAACATACGCTTTTTGGTGAACAAGGAAGTGACCAAAGCACCACACGACACCAGCACTGTATGTACTCCACAATTTACCCTTTTCCAAACCTATTGATCTTACATATCCCTTTACTTGCCACAGCGCACTGCCATGTTCACGCTTATTGAAGCCCTCAGCACGTTGCTCAGTGTGGAGGCGGTTACCCGACTGGCTCCCGCCCTTCTCCAGGCATTGGTGCGTGAAATGTCAGAGGAGGATCAGAACGTCGATGCGGAACTTCGTCAGCTAGCCCTGCGCGTTGGCAGTCGGCTGCGAAAGCGAATAGGAGCGGATATCTACGACAAACTTCGCAATGTGGTGCAAACGAAGCTGATGGTGCGACGTGCTGAGCGGCGCAAGGCCGTTGCCCAGGAGAAAGTTCATGATCCAGAGCGTGCGGCCAAGCGCAAGGCTGGAGTGCAGGAGCGCAAGAAGGCTGCGAAGCGTCTGAAGGCAGCGGTGATTCGTGGCAAGGCGCCAGACACCAAACAGAAGCTGAAAAAGCGCAAGAGGAAAGCTGAAATGGACGGATTTTAATTAGTTAGTCGGCTGTTGCCTAATTTAAGTATTTCTAAGTAGAGACGAAACAAAATAGAATCAACAATTCAGTGCAGTTTAAATTTAGTGCGAACCAAATCCGAAGTTTCTGCACCTTCCACGGAAGGATTGCATACTGCTGGTGGGAATACTGACAGGTCACTGCCTGGCCGCATCACACGCAGCCAAACTAAACATCACCGACAGGAGCAGCTGCAGGAAATGCGAGGACCTTGGGGCTATCGAAACCCTGGAACATCTAATCTGCAGCTGCCCGGCTCTCTCACGGGCCAGGATAAGGTACCTGGGCGCACCGACGCTGACATCGCTAGAGGATGCCTCCAGGAGGTCGCCAAGGGAACTGCTGGCCTTCGCCAAGAACACCTCAATCTTAGGTGATATAAAACCATCACTAGCACCCGCGTAACAAGGTCCATAATCAACCGGACTACTAAGGGCCATACTGGCCTATGAGAGACCCCAGGAGGGTCGTCCGGGTTAACCTAACCTAACCTAAATCCGAAGTTTATGCTGTGAAAGTTTGTTTTTTCTTTTGGCAGAAGTTCGAATTTTGGCGCCATCCACTCAATGTCTCTTTATCGAGTACTTTTATCGATAACACAATCGATACACCCACGACTCGCACCATGTGTTGTGCAACTTTATTTTTGTTATTGTTCTTAACTTAATTGAATTTGTTTAAATGCAGCAGCTCCGGCACTGCGTGATCCGTGGCTTGGCTCGGCATCGGCACCACTCGAGGCACGAGCACACTGCTGGCACCGATATCTACGATGTAGTTGTCATTGGAGGAGGACATGCCGGCACAGAGGCCTCTGCAGCCGCGGCTCGGATGGGTGCCCGCACGTTGCTGCTGACGCACAAGCTGGAGACCATTGGCGAGATGTCCTGCAATCCTTCGTTCGGGGGCATTGGAAAGGGCCACTTGATGCGAGAGGTGGATGCTCTGGACGGAGTCTGTGGGCGCTGCTGCGATGTGTCTGGAGTGCACTACAAAGTGCTCAACAAGAGACGCGGGCCAGCGGTGTGGGGTCCGCGGGCACAGATCGATCGGCAGCTGTACAAGAAAGCTGTTCAGAAGGAACTTCATGGCACGCAGAACCTGGAGATCAGAGCGGCGGCTGTCGACAATATTCTCATAGAAGATGAGCATCAGCAGCACAGACATTGTACTGGTGTTTTATTGGCCGGTGGAGAAGTGATTCGCAGTCGTTCGGTTGTGCTCACCACCGGAACTTTCTTGAGGGCACACATCAACATTGGACTGGAGGTAAGACCGGCTGGACGCATGGGAGATGCTCCAGCAAAGGCCTTAGGCGAGGCCATAGACCGGCTGGGCTTCCGCATGGGTCGACTAAAGACAGGAACACCGCCCAGGATAGCTAAGAGCAGCGTGGACTTCTCCCAACTGGAGAGACACGAGGGAGATGATCCCCCGATGCCGTTTTCATTTCTCAATAGCCACGTGTGGCTACCAGCCAAGGAGCAGTTGCCGTGCCATCTCACCTACACGACATCGCTGGTCAATGACATCGTGCGGAATAATCTCCACGTAAATCGGCATGTTACCGAGGAGATAACGGGCCCCCGCTATTGTCCCTCAATAGAGTCGAAAATTCTCCGGTTTGGCGCAAGAGTTCATCAAGTATGGCTGGAACCAGAGGGCCTGGACAGCCCCTTGGTGTATCCACAGGGAATTTCGTGTACCTTGCCGTTTGAGCAGCAAGTGGAGCTGGTACACGCCATCAAGGGTCTGGAGCATGCCGAAGTGGTGCAACCCGGGTACGGTGTGGAGTACGATTTCATAGATCCGCGTGAGTTGTTCCCCACGCTAGAGACAAAGCGTGTGGCTGGCCTCTTCTTTGCGGGGCAGATAAATGGAACCACGGGCTACGAGGAGGCTGCTGCCCAGGGAATTGTGGCTGGTGCCAATGCAGCGGGCAAAACCCGCCATGCAGACGGCAGGCAGCTGACAATTAGTCGAACTGAAGGCTACATCGGTGTATTAGTGGACGACCTAACTTCTTTGGGCACTAATGAGCCCTACCGCATGTTCACTAGTCGGGCAGAGTTTCGACTGTCCCTTCGGCCAGATAACGCCGACATGCGGCTTACTAAAAAGGGCTATGAATATGGTCTGGTCTCCGAGCCTCGTTTCCAACACTTTAAGCAAGCGGAAGAAAGACTACAGTCGGGCATGGAGGCTTTGAGGAGACTGCGGAAACACAGCAATTACTGGCGCCAGTCTCTGTCCTTGCCCACGTCCAAAGCCTCTGTGGAAAAGACCGCCTTTGACATGCTTGCCATACCAGCGGACAACATCACGGTGGATAAGCTGATCAATCTATTTCCCACAGAACTGAGTTGGCTGCGCGACGATAACAACCTGGCCGAGAGGCTGAAGATAGAGGCCTTGTACTCGTTCTTTGTTGAGGAACAACAACGGGACGTTGAGGATGTACGACGGGAAGAGCGTCTGGCCATTCCCGCTGACATTGACTACTTCTCCAAAGTGCTGAGCCTCTCGAACGAGGAGCGACAGAAACTGACCCTCATTCAGCCACAGACAATCGCTGCTGCCAGTCGGATCCAAGGCGTCACCCCCTCCACAATAGTGAGGATAATGAAGTACGTCAAAAAGGCGGACGTAGCCAAGGACATAGCACAATAGAGGCTAGTAGTTTACAGTTAGTTATGTGTTAATAAACCTAAAAATTGTACAAGATTCTTAATGTTTTGAATGCCAATCGATTGGCAGGAATCTTCCGATCTCGAAAAGGTAAGCCACGCTCCGATCGCTATATAGTTAAGACATAGTGTACAGACATAGAGTCTTACCAGTGCAATGGCATCCTTACAGTGATCATTTAAAGGAAAAGAACAGCAAATCAATTGAATCCTTACATACAGTTTATTTCATAAAATCATAAATGCCTTAGGTAATGTTGTACAAGATTGTTTAAATGTTGGTTTCGCATATCGTTTGCCACATGGTTGAACGCTGTATTTATACTGGTGCGCTGTTTTGTAATTTGAATGTTTGTTTCTGGTTATACCCGCTACTCCTGTGGAATTGTGGGACGAAAGTATCCACATATGAATCTTTTTGAAGATATATGTATGTATGTATGTAAACCTTGGAGATTCCTTTGGTCAGCCGTGTGGCATAGAGGTTCTTTAATCTGCTCAGATAACATACCTATATAAGCGAGCTGATTTGGAATTGAATTTAAAGAGTGAACTTGGGTACTTGTGAGCTTGAAGTTGTGTTCCTGTCCTGATACAATGTTAAGTTTCAGATGATAAAAGTTCAGTAGCGGGTATTCTATAGGTTCTGTTGCACTGGCTTCCGCAGTCGTTTGTCTGCTATCAATGATAGGGTTGTCAATGGTCAACGTTTCGGTTTCTGTGGTCTCAAAGTATCTATGGATGCTGTATGATCTGTTTCGGTATTCTGTAGTATGAATTTGTTGTATTTGGTTTTCGATTTTGATTGCGTTTCGGTTAGCTTACAATTAAATGTTTTACACTTTGTATTCTGTTTACACACACACAACGAAGATTGAGGGAGAAGTACAGTACATTTAATTTATTTGGTTTTATTTTCATTTGTTTTGTTTTGTTTTTATTGTTTAGGTTGTATTTGAAACTATTTTTGTTTTTTAAATTGATTAGCTATCGCATGGCATTTGTGGGTTAGGTTATTAGATGCACGCCAATCGATATCTGTTATTTGTATATTATTCAAGAATCTATTACGATTAGTTTATTAAAATATATTCACTTTCAGTTTTACTGGTACATACACATAGTTTTGTCAAAGGAAAAATCGACTTGCATATGGCAGAATTTGTAAGGAATTGTGATCGGAACATGTCGGTGTCTATGGCTGTGTCGCGTCTCCCTCCATGGGTCGGGTCTGGTGAGGTCCAGTCCCGCACACTGCGGTTCGGTTCGGTGTACACCCTGCTTTGAAAACGTGATCTGAATATCCAGTATTGGCTCTCAAGAGACTTCAGATTGAGGCTCATACGCAATAATATGTTAAGTTTTGGTTTTTTTTTTTGTTTTTTTTTGTCTTTTTCATTTTATAATATCACAGATTGCTCGAGATTTATGCATTAAAAAAATAATATACTCGTACATATATGTACGTATAATCTTTAAAATTTTAGGCAATCTCAAACGCAAAAACACTTCGGGCAAAGATTGGAAAAGGGAAAAGAACAAAAACAACTATGAATATAGATCCCCTCGAGACATTCTTAAGGGTTTATGCTATTAGCTACTTACTATAAACATCAATTACAGTGTGGTTAAGAAGTACGCCTCTGTCTCTAATTAGGGACACCTCACCTCTCTCTCTCTCCCTCCTCTCTCTATCTGCGCTATCCTGTGTTGTGTTTGTTGTGGTCTTAACCTTTAGATGGAAGCGATTCTCCAACTGTGTATTGTGTATAAAATTATACGAAATAATAGGAAAAGCTAAGGGCCGAAGGGTTGCGTACAAAAGTGGATCAATTTCGAAAAATAATTTAAGCCTGCTCAATTTGCTCATCCTTTCCAGATTATCTTATCCCCATTTTAGTATTTGATTTGTTATCTAAATTTCAGTTCCGTTTTTTTCCCCACTTTGTATTCGTGTTACATATTCTCATCGTACATTTTCCGTGTTCGGTTATCGGCTTTTGTTTTTGTTTTTGTTGTTTTTGTTCATTTTTCGTACTCTCCAAATCACAATTATTAGCAATTTAAGAATAAATTATAGCTACTCAGTATGTTTGTATAATTCTGTTCCGTTTCTGTTTCCGTTTCCGTTTCTGCATCCATTTCCATTTCCGTTTCCGTTTCTCGTTCCTGCTTGTATGTATATGTATATATATAAATTTCTTAACAGAGGTTTAGTCTAAATTTACAACTATCGGTAACGAGCACACACGGAAGCCGGGCCGTGACGGGCCGTGAACATGTTCCACACCACAAAAAGACTACACTCAAAGTTCTATGCAAGTACCTAAAAGAACCTATAGTACAATGATAAATCTTTCAATATCGAGTACGTACATATTTCACAATATATTACATTTAATGCAGATTACTCGTAGCCGTACAGATCGATTCTTTACAAAACGTCTTTCGCTGTAGAATTGTATTCAACTGGTTGGGTAAACTTTAGATTGTAACACCGAGAACAAACAAATATCTGATATCTGTTATCCATTATCCATTATACATTCATTATACAATTATACATTCATTATGGGGATTCAGATGGTTCGCTATTATTGTGTATCTTGGGGTTGAGGGTTGGCAATTGCCACGGCAATCTCCGCACTGTATGCTCCTCCATTCAATTCAAAATCCAAAATCCCCATCCGCCTATAGCTTCAGGAACTCGTCGAGCATCCGCTTGCGCTGCTGGTGGAGGGCCTGTTCTGAGAGCAAATACATTCCGATGTCGCCAAAGTTTTTCGTTAGTTAGTTGTTCGAGTTGCTGAAGAGATGGTGTCATAAGGCGGTGGCCTCCTCTGCGCTGTTGCTGCGGCCCAGTCCGCTCAGCGAGGGCTTGCTGTCTGCGGCATCTGCAATACACCGAAGTTATAGTTGGGGAATCTTCTTCGATGGCTGTTGTGGTTGTGGTAATGTGGCAACGAAACCAAAGGCAAATAATAATGGTACTTTAACTTTAAACAAAAAGGATTTATTCAGGCAATCTCTAGGGGTACTTCACATTTAAATAGGGGCAAATAATAATAGATAATAATTAAAGATTAGGGATTAAAACATTCAGAATTGGATCTAACCAGCGTTGGCAATACATTACAAATTCTTGTATAAATAAAAAGATCTCCGACTAACAACTAAATTATCGCTTAGTTAATGTTACTGAAGGTAGATGTTAACTAGTTCCGATCCGAGGCGACTGTCAAACTTAAACCTAAGCGGAGGATGCCACCCTCACCGGGCGGGAGGATCATCTGCTGGCCGATGCCGATGCCACTGGCTCTGTGTCTGTGTCTGGGGGCCCTGTTTTTAAAGAGGAGGCACTGGTGGACACTTCGTCGCTGGTGGCGACTGCCTTGCCGCTTATGTTCGTGCTGCTGCTGACGACCGGCGGAGGTGTGGTGCCACTCGTCGTGGAGGTCACCCCGCCGGAAGCAGAGACGGTGTCTGGCGAGGCAGCCATAACCGATACCGGTACCGGTGCTGGAGCCGGCGACACTGACAACCGAGTGCGCTGCTTCTCCTCCAGACCTTGGCCCGCATCTGGCTTGAGACCACCCGTGGCAGGGGGAGTCGGTGTCGACTCTAGAATCTTTGGGGTCTCCTCTGAGCTTTTACCTGCTGCTGCGGCTGCTGCTGTTGTTGCTGCTGCTGCTGTAGTGACGCCACTGCCAACCGCCGGGAGCGAGGTGTTGGTCTCCGATGGTGGGCTGGCGCTGCGTCGCGAAGAGTTCTCCGGCGAGCTGTCAGGGTGCTGTGGCTTCTCGGGGGCTGCATTCGGGGTGGCCGGCTTCTTTTCGATGGACGCCGGTGGTGGAGAGCATTTCAGGGATAGCTCCTCCTTAGTTGCTGGAGCCTGCTCCTTGGTCTCTCCCTGCGACGCTCCATTGGACTCGACTCCGTTCAGTTCGTGGTTGGTTGTTGTTGCTTGACCGCTGCTGGTATTGGAGGGCGTCTGGATGCTAGAGTTTGAATTGGATCCGGTCAGGTCAAGAGTGGCCGGCTCATGAGTGATCGGAATCGCAGCGGCCTTCTCCACTATCATGGCCGACTGCTGGGCGGCCGCAGCTACAGCCGCCAGGTGGTGCCTCATCGCGTGTGGGCTGCCCCCGGCACGTCCTCCGTTGGAAGATGCCGATCCGGCGATGGGCGGCGTAATCTTTGGCGAGCTGGGATGCGACAGGGGCTGCTGCTGGTGGGCAGCGGTCGGGGTGAGGCCGCTGGCAGCCGCCGCCGCCGCATGCATGGCCGCCAGGTGGCCGTGGTGGTAGTAGTGACTCATTGTGGGAATGTGCGAGCTGGCCGTCGAGGTGGTGAGGGCCCCTCCGCTGCTACTGATGCTGATGCTGCTGGGCGTCGAGGTGGCCGCCTGCTGGTCGGCGCTCAGCTTAACGGCGGCGGTCAGGTTCAGGCTGCTGTGCGGCGAGGATGTGGACGAGCTGGAGCCGGCGGTTACCGCAATGGAGTTGCTGTGCACTCCACCCCCGCCCCCTGCCGTCGACGTGTGCGGAGGCAGCTGGTGGGCGGCCATGGAGGCGGGGTGATGCGGGGACATGTGTGGATGGCTCAGGTTCAGGCTGTGGGGATGCGCACTCAGTCCCAGGGCGGCTGCCGAGAATCCTGGATGCGTCAGACCAGCCGCTCCCGGATGCGCCAGCCCCATGGCCGCCTGCTGCAGATGGTGCTGCAGATTGGGCCCGTGTCCGCCCAGTGCGGCCACGCCTGGCAGTCCGGCCATGCCGAGATTTAGGCCCATGGCCGCATGCGGACTCTGGCGCTGGGCGTTGGCCGCCGCCGCATGGTAGTGAGACATCCCGGGCAGGCCGTGCAGGGATCCGGGAGGGCCACGCAGGCTCAGGTTGAGGTGGGGAATCATGTTGCCGAGCAGGGTGCGGTTGAGGGGCGAGTAGAGCTGATTGGAGTAGTGGTGGGAGGCGTTCAGCAGCTGCTGGCGCTCGCGCTCCCGCTCCTCGTCGCGCATCTTTCGCTCGCGGGCCTCCTTCTCCTTCTGCTCTCGCTCGCGCTGCTCCTTCTCACGCTGCTCGCGTTCCCGCTCCCGCTGCTCCTTCTCACGTTGCTCCTTCTCCCGCTGCTCGCGCATCTCACGCTCCTTCTCCCGCATCTCGCGCTCTTTCTCGCGATGCATCTCACGCTCGCGCTCCTCCTCGCGGGCCAGGCGAGCCCTGTGCTCCTCCTCCAGCTTGATGCGATCGTGCATGGCCGGCGAGATGCCCAGAGCGGCTCCTGGCATCATCGAGTACAGGTGCGAGTAGGGCGACGCCATCTGTGGGTACAGGGCGGCCGCATGGGGATGGGTGTGATGGGCACCGGCTGCGCGGAACAGCTGGTAGCGATGCTCCAAGTACAGCGGATCCGAGTACTGCAGTCCCGCGGGGTTCAAAAATGCTGCAAGGGATCGAAGGGTGCACATTAGAGCTGGTCATTACAGCAAAGAGAAAGCTATTGATTCTTACCTGCTGGTGGAAGCCCCGGCAGGCCCGGAAAATGTGAGTAGGCCTCCAGGGGGAAGGCTCCCGCCGGATGCATCAGCCGCTCGTCCGATCTGTACGGCTGGAAGCCGCTCCTGGCCAGCATCTCTGGCTGCATGGCCGCGCTCTGTGGTGTGTGGCTCAGCCGGGCGATCTTCTCCGGTGGCTGGGGCGATGGTGGCGAGCGCTTCTTGCTGCCCCCCATTCGGTCGTCCCCTGCTCCACTATTGGCCATCCCACGCTCGGGTCCGCCGCGACCCGCCACCGAATTCATCGAACCCTGACCCACCGACGTGGCCGGTTGTCCCTGGGCCACAGATGTGGGCACATTGCGTTCGCCGCCCACGTCCTCCTCCTTGATGTCCGCCTGCTTGGCCAGAGTTCGTAAGGCTGCCGCAAAAGACCCGCGACTGTTGGCAGCTGCGGCCGCGCCTATGGACCCCGGGGGCATCCCCACTCCGGCCAACTGCTGCTGCACTGCAGCTGCCACCGCCTGCTGTTGCGCCTGGTGTTGTTGCTGTTGCTGCTGCTGCTGTTGTTGTTGGTGTTGTTGCTGCTGCTGCTGCTGGTGGGTCTGATGCTGGTGCTGCTGGGACGAGGGGGTGCCGATGTGGTTGCTGGGCAGGGCGTGGTTCAGCAGAGCACTACCCTGCGTGGGCGGCACTGGGCTGCCGGCCACACCGGAGCCCGGTGGCGTCTGCAGGTGATGCGGCACGGGGATGTGCGGTGCCGGGCTGGTGGCCGGTCGCTTCTGTCCAGCCTTGGGCGGCGCTGCAATGGGCAGAAATCGGGTTCGGTTAGCAATGGCGATGACGAATGTATAGTATGTGGGCTGACTCCACCCTTCAAATGGGAATCTGAGACCAATCCGCGCTGGTCAAAAATACAACCTACAGAATACAGTATAGCAATGGGGAGACAGTTACAGGGACAGGGACAGGGACAGGTGCTCCTCTTGTGTCGGATTTCCTTTGCTAATAACTGATTGATGTCGCCTCTCCGCGTGTCGACCAAAAATTGCGCATTCGCCCCGTTGCATTTGCGCCAATTTGCATACCTATGGAGGAGCGGTGTGCCACGCAGTGAGCACACCCACTAGGGGGGGCGGGGTAGCGAGGTAGCGGGGTGAGGAGATGGTGGTGGCGCCACCATCAGCATCAGCAGCGATGGTCGAATGCAAATTGCAAAGGCCTGAAACTTGCATTTCGGACACGGCTCACTCAGGCATGCAGTGGCGTGGAGGCAGCGAGGCCAGGAGTGGGATGATGGAATGCTTCTCTACCTTTGATACACCCTTGGCCCCAACCCCGCTTCCGTCCACGTCCACGTGCCCGATTTCCTTTTGAAGGCTTCTCGCAGGCTCGTCACACATTGCACGCCCAACGAATTTATCGATTCTCGTTGCTCGTTTTCGGGTTGCCCGCTGCGAAATTGCTTTCAGATATGACAGTTCGGATCCGCTGTTCGCTTTGGCTCCGTTCCGCCCCAGCTCTTTCCAGCTCCGCCCCTTTCAGGTCAGCTCAGGTGAGGCAGCAGCTGCCGCCCACCGACTCTCCTCTCGACTCGAATCGAATCGAATCGACTGGACTCGACTCGACTCTTCTCGACTCGATTCTGCTCGAATCGCCTATCGCATTGAATGCCAAATGGAATTTGCAACGACAACATCGATGACATCGTGGCTGTGGTACAAAACCAGAGGACTGAGCGGGGTGCTGCACTGTACGGGAAACCATTTCGCAGGTCCTTTGTGTACATTAAAGCCCCTCTCCCGACGGTGAGCTGGAGCTAACAATTTCCCAGAGCCCTGGAATATTCGGCAGAACCAGAGCCAGTTGAGATTTTAACTAGAAAACCCAACAGCAAAAAATATATGAATATATTTTGCATTTCGGTTAAAATCAACACAACCCCAAAACACACATGGGGGAGGGGTTGGGGGATGGAAAGAAAAGGAAAACATCTGCAACATGGCTAAAGCCTCGTTTCCCCTTTTAATCCCTTCGCCCACTTCATAGATTTGTTTTTCCCTGGTATTTCTGTTGCATTTATTTAAAGACTTTTTCGACCCAATAGCAAAAGGAGAGACCCGGACCCGGACTAGGACGAGGACTAGGAGAGTTGTTCTTCCATTAGATGCAACGAAAAATGCATCCCTAGAATGTTTTGGATTCTGTTGTTGTAATTGTTGGCAGGTTGCACAGGTTGCAGGCCCTGCCAGGACTCATTATCATCATCATCATCATCATCATCATCGTCATCGTCATCATGGATAGCGTCTGCTGCATAAGCTTCTGGCTTAGAGCGTTTTGTGTCGTTTATAGGAGGTGGGACCAGGTCTCTCTGCAGGAACAGACGGAGGATTTGAGTTGTTCCATCCCTTCTGGTGTTTCCCCCCCCATTGCTATTTCCCCACCTTGCCTGACGTGTGTATTTACCAAACTAAACCCAAATAATGCCCGAAACTGCAGCAGAGCAACATTCGATGTGGACAACAACAATAAAATGGCAATGCCAGCGCCGAATGACTACGAATGTGAATGCCATGCGGGGGTAGGGGAGGGGAGGCAGAGGGAAGAGGGTGCCACTGCAAATGCGGGGAGAGCTCTGCTGCTCCTGCCCCAGCTCCTGCACCAGTTCCTGCTGCACGGAGCAAAACCAAACAAAGCTTCTCGACGGCTCGATTGCTCGATGGCGCTGCCATCGTTGACGTGGCTGGGTGGACGGTGGGTCCTATTTGCCCAACTCCACTCGGAGTGGAGCGGGGTGGGGTGTGGTGTGTGGAAAATCTCCTAGTTGCTAGTTGGGGGAATCTGCCTAAACCCCATCTCTTTCTCTCCCTCTCTCACTCTCTGCCCCTTCGATTGTTTGCCATGCAATGCCTGTTTCTGTTTGTTTGCATGGGTTTTGTGTACTTCAACATGTTCCCAGACTCAGACCCGGACTGGGACCCATTCGCAGTCGCAGTCCCCGAACATGCCACACCGTTGCCGTCATTTTGCATTGCCACACCCTGCAGCAGGCACAGAGAGAGAGTTCGACAGAGAGAAAGAGAGATAGAGAGAGAGAGAGCTGCTCAGGTTTGCATTGAGCAGGCAATAGCGATATTTGCCGAATTTAATCAGCGCACTGACACTGACGGAGCCCGAGAGGCACCACAAGACTCGCCTTTCATCGTCCGATGTGGATGTGGAGCAGCCCACGAGGCGTAAGCGGAGAAGGAGTAACCATTAAAGCGCTTCGGAATTCGCATTTGTCCATCAAGCCATCTCATCGGCGAGTATCGAGTGGAACCCATATTGAATTGCACATGGAAGAATCTCTTTAAGGACTCCCAATTAATCCCTAGTAAGGGATTCCTGCAGATCAATGCAAAAAGAGGATTAAAGCTATTCATAAGAATATCTACACAATATATTTTCACGGATGCATTTAGTGTGTGGATGCATCTAATCTCTCATTCTTTGTTAAATTCCTTGAATTGTGTTCTTCTATGAACCATTTAATCAACATTTAAAATAAGCTCTCAAAATCCTGGACTACTCCCCTGCTGCTGCTGCTCCTGGCAGGATTTCTGAATTCTCATTCAAAATCCTCCAATCAATTGATTTATCCATCATTTATTAGCTCTGTTGCAGCGGGTGGTCCAAGGGGGGCTCGAGGGTGGGTGCGTGGGGGTTCAATTCTGTTAATTTTCCTCAAATGAAAATCTAATTTTCCAAAGTCAATTAAGTGAACACCAGAGTGGGACTGGGACTGGCACTGGCACTGGCGTTGGCATGCCACAACAGAATGCAATAATAACAGCCAATAAATAAATGCTGAATAAATTATGCTGCACTGGACAATGCTGCCACTACTGCAACTACAACTACAACTACTACTACCTATTGTGGCTAGTCCTTCCTCATCTACGAATTGGAATCAGCATTATAAGCAATGGTTATTAGTATTGGTATTATTATTATTGTTGCACGACGAGTACGAACGAGTGTGGCATCATTGCTGCTGGATGGATTCTGTTTGTTGTGGCATTTGGCACATTTTCGATTTTTCAAATTTTCGCATTTTGGGTTCAATTTGGCAAAAATTGGTTTTTGTCGCTTGGTTAAATTAAAATGCTGCCGATTCCGAGATTCCACCCAGCCACAGTCCGGCATTCAGTGCGCCCACATCCGCACATCCTGCCATACGCACATCCTGCATCCTGCGCCTCCTCGAACCACATGAACAGCACATTAACACATGTTTCCATCCTCATTCTCACCGCCTTACCTCCGGGGCGATTCCCCTCTTCAGAGAGACGAGACCCATTCCTAGGCACACGCACACACACCACACACACACAGGACATATATGTATGTATGTACATCCATGTAGAGTGGACGAAAATTCCTTGCCATCATGGAGAACTGTCGGCCGTTGCATGCGATTATTCCACCACAACTAATTACAGTGGCAAACGGAAGAGTGCAGGGGCTGCTGCCCCTCCTCCTCCTCCTCTGGCTGGCTATGGGACTGGCCATGTTGCTACTGTGGCCAGGACATGTTTAGGTCAGCCACAGCCACAGCCAGGACGAAATTCACATGGCCAAAGTGCACTCTTGGCCTGGCCATGAATAATTTATTTAATAAATACATTCACAATTAAATCAAATGCGAAAATTGTGTGCCTGGTCAAAGGACTCTGGACACTGGACACACAGGACACACAGGACACACAGGACACCCCCTCCAATTATACATATACAAATGTGGGGTGGTGGGGGGAGATGTGTGAGAGCGATGTGTACATGAACGGTAAATGAGGAGAGATTCGAAATGCTCCTTGCAGGCAGGGAAATGGCGAATGGTAGAAAATCTTTGTGTGAGGGATCCTTAAAGATGAATCCTTTGCCAGACCTCTGCTTCCAATCCAGAATGGATACCCATGCAGGTGCCAATTATTATCCTGTTTGTGTGTCCAATAGCCATATTCAATATTCAATAAGTCTCCTCTTCTGTTGCAGGATTCTGATGGGTAAACCGCTCCCCGCCCCCGCAGATGGCAATCAGTATCCACCTCCTCCGCCGCCTGCATCCTTAAGAGATCTTGTGTTCTCCCTGCATCCTCCTGCAACTCCGAATCTTTGGCATTAATTTACTTTCGCAATTTGGCGCCGTGTTTCTCGTACGTGTGGAGCACAAATTAATTATAAATTAAGTTTGATTCCGTTGCTGTGCAGCCTGTGCCTGGTCTTCACTTCCCCTTCCCCGTCCCCGTCCCCTATCCCCATCCCCAGCTGTGTCCTCTGTGTATGTCCTGCCTGCGGCTAGTGGTGCACTGCAGCACTGCAGGACGGCCGTCAACTGCTTCTGCGGTTTCATATGCAATTATTTGTGCCGTTGTGCCATGTCGTTGTGCCAGCTGCCTCAAAGCAGGATGTTCGGGGTTCGGGGTCCAGGCTCCTGCTGGTGCTGCTCCTGCTGCCCGGTCGGTTCTGGCCACACACGCCCCGGGGCCTTTTGCGACTGCCGCAGCACAATGAAAGCCGGACAGGCAATCCAAAGGAAAGACTGACTCTCTCTCTCTTCCTCTCCATTCCGAAGCTGAGGAGTAGTCGGAAGCTGTTGCAGGAACAGGAACAGGAGCAAGAGGTGGCACACAGGAGGGTTGGGAATTTAGTTAGTTGGCAGCTCATGCATTAATTATGGCTGGTCTGTTGCGGTTCCAAAGACCCTCCACCCCCAGTCCCACCATTTCGAAAACCCCCAGCCCAGCAGGACATCACCATTGGCAGGGTCCCCCCAGTAGCCTCACAAGTGACGCGGCAGGGCAGGGCACGTCAGGGCAGGGCAGAGGACGAGCGGAGCTAGAACTGACCGCAGGAACCGAATCCCAGCCGGATCCGCCCCGACTCTGCCATCAATTTGCGCCATCGACAGCACAGGCCCCCACGTCCCATGGCCTATCGGAAGGAATGGAACGGAACGGAACAGAACGGAAGAGCTGTGGTCACGCCTCCATTTGGCTAACTAAAATTAACAGAATTTTCCACATATCGGGGCAGGGGGAGCGGCAGGTGGAGGTGGGGTAGGAGCAGTGTAATATGATTTGGCCGGCCCATCATGGCCGCACTCCCGACATCCAGGCCCTGCATCGTGCCAGTCGCTGTGAGCCGTTGATGTTGGCCGTGCCCGTGCCTGTCCATGGGCCAAACAATGTTATTAGCCGAACAAAGCCACAATAAATATGCATAATAATTTCATACATTATCATGCAGTTGCAGTTCCTGTGTACACACTACAGGAAGCCCCAACACATCCCCCAACTGGTCCTGAGCATCCGGCATATCCTGCTGATGCGATGCTGCTGCTGCTCTCTAGAATAGAGATATCTGCAGCCTGGAGCCTTGACAAGAGCGGAATCAGTTAATTGGAAGCCTATAATTAATACCATGCCAATTCTCTTGTGTTTTTTTTTAAGGAACAAAAAGGCATACGCGAAATTCATGGCACTTATCATTTGCAAATCCTAAATAAAGTCCTAATCAACATTTTTCCCTAATTGGTAACTTGATATGTAGAGGGATCCGAAATGCCATTTCTGTGGGTCTGTGATTCCTTTTGGCTGGCTCACATGTACATACATATGGTAGATACAATATCTGTACTTGTAGATACAATATATGTACTTCATTTACCACAAAAATAATCAAAATCGAATCGAATATAGTGGATAAAAAAAGCTGATATCGGATAAGCTTGCATGTCTGTAATTAATTTGTCAAAGGATCTCCACTGATGGCTGAAACCATGTCCACGGTTCTGCTCTACTCTCTCTCTCTCTCGATTTGTAAGGACTGTATGTGGGATTTAGCCTTTCAAGGGACAGATTTAATCAATATTTCTATAACTGTGTTTATGCTAGACTCATTTCATGCAATCATCTCATGAAATGGGGAAAAAAATGTGTGCATAAACACAATTTCATGTATTCCATTAACACACGAAAGTTGATTATTAATTCAGGCTCATTGCGTGAAATGCGTGTACAAATTAGGTGGCAACGCCGGGAAAAAAAAGGAAATAAATTAGGCAAAGTGATGAAAATAATTAATTATAACGGATGTGGAATCAAAAAGAGGCTTTTGGACTGGGGAAGGAGGAGAATGCTAGATGGATTTTACTTCGAAATTGTTGCCAAGCCAATAAACAAGTCTGGCAACACTGCTGCTACATGATGGCATGTATTCGTCTCCGTCGGATAAACAAAGGCTTATTCTAGAATTCATTCAAACAGAGTATATGAAATTCAGTGCAAACGAAATTGTAATCATTTTTTGAAGGGTTTCTAATTTCATTTTATTTAAAGTTACTTGCTTTTTCCCATGTAATTCGTGGTAGTATTCCACTCTGTCTCTCTCTCTCTCTCTCTCTCAAGCGACCCTCAACTAATTACAACTTGTCGCACTTCAAAGTAAACCTCTCAAAATGATTGCATGCCACCTTCCACCCCTTTTATTTGTAGAAATATTTGTTGTTTTATTCCATTTGTTGCTGCTGGATTCAGGAATAGCCAGACACCCCGGACTATGCCCCAGAAGCAGCAATTAAAAGTTGTTCGTCGCGTGCTTTTCCGAGTGTTTGTCGAATTGTCGAATAATTTCATGGAATTAAACATCGATTTTGGGGGGCACACTTGTTCCACCATTTGTTCTTGTATCTTTCTGTATCTTTTCGGGTGTTTCTCTATACTTTTCTTTGTGTGTGTGTTTCCCCCCCCCTGCACCACAAGCAGCAAAAGAGTTCGTTTTAATTAATTGGAAAAGCAAAAGGATGCCAGCAATGTTGTCTACACGGCGCCAAAAATTGCTCGACTGAATTCCGGCACGCAAAAGGATGAGGAGGCAAGGAGGAGATGCCAGGATGTGGCAGGGAGACACAGAGAGCAGCAGCAGCAGAACACAATGCCAGCAGCGGGGGACTGCGTGGAGCAAGAAAAATGTTTGCAAACTTTTCGGCTTGCATTCGTACACAATTTAAATAGTTTGCAGTCGCATTCTGCAGGAGTCGAAAGCACACAACACACACACACACACATACTCAAGGACTCGTGTATATAAAGGGCAATAAACAAGTTGCAGGAATCACGAACACAAAGGAGAATGCGGTGCCAGAGATCCAAGGAAGGTTCCAGTGCAGGGCAGGGCAGGGACAGGACGCCAGTACAGGAGCAGAAACAACTGCCAGGACAAGCTGAGAATTCCTTCTCCTCTCTTTCACTCTCTCTCTCTCTCTCTCTATGTGCGTCTAGAGGGAAGGCATGTTCAGAATGAAGGAATTCCACACTGGAAATTCCCAGCACGCGCGCAAGAAATGCACAACTGGACTCCATGGAAGCCAGGAAGCCAGGCAACCAGGCACTCGAGGCAGGCAGCAACTACATTCCAAGGCCAGCCCAGCAGAACGCATTCTGGGCGGTGCATAAGCGGTGCATAAGCACATACCAGCCAGAGATCCCACGGCAAATGAGATACGGAAGCCCACCCCCTCAAGGTAAAGATTCATTTAAAGATGTGAAGATCTGTTGGGTTCTTTCGCTGGATTTGTGGCACTCTGGAAACCAATTGAAAGCAGTCTTCAAAGGTTCCAAGTTACTCAGTTACGCAAAAACAGTTACGCCCACCCGCCTGCTCTTGAAAGTGATTCCAATTAAATCTCTAAGAAGGAAAGAAAGAAAACACACACACACACACACACTTAAAGGGAAAAGAGGCAGCGCTCAAGTGCTGAAAATGGCAGCCATATGCCGAGGACTTTGCCAAGACAGGTCCAGGAAATGAATAAGGATGCAGTTACACATTTGCATAGTACACGTACAGCCTTGTGTGTGTGTGTGTGTGTGTGTCTGTGTGTGTGTGGGTGCCTGAAGGACATGCCTGAAATACCACTGGCTCTGGAGGGAGCCAGGATACTTGACTGTGAGGCTGTGACACGACACGAGCACTTGTATCCTGCAGCCAAGTCAACTCCTGGAAATTTATATCTATTTGGGGATGAGGGGTGATGGGGGTGGACATTTCCCTTGCATTTTCATAGCTGTTTCTGTTGCTGAAGGACTGCAGCCCTGCGGCACGGCTGATACTTACAGTAGATCGTATTTGGAGCCCTTGCTTGATGGGAAAACTCACCTGAAAGAGACAGAGAAGCAAGAAAAAGGATATAGAAATTGGTAGGTATTTAATAACTTAATAGTAGAAGTATGTATCCCCCCCGAAAAACAATCATAAATATATATGCACAAGTTGATCTGCAGCATTAGCAGTATCTGTATAATCTGTGCCGAAAACTGCTGATGGATGGATTGCCATCGTCAGCAATGATAAGGATAAGGGACACACAGACAGCCAGAGAGGAGAAACCCCCGTTCTGATTAAGTTGCACACAACTAATGCCGCTTAATCCTGGCAACTGTTTCGCAGGATTTCCTGGGACTTGAATTGGTTTCCCTTTTTATGATCACACACACACACACACACAGCACCAGCAGCAGCACCAGCACCAGTTTCCCTTCATCCTCTGGCCAACCACAAGCAACCCTCTCTCGCATGGTCCCCAGGGCTCTTTTGTATGCATTGTAATGCCTAATTTTGGCCAAAAGGGACACAGACAGAGCCCGCAGCCCGCTGCCGGCTGCCGTCTGCCCAACCCAAATCCAATCCAATTCAGACCCGCAAAGGCGACAACCGGCAGTCGGCAGTCGACAGTCGTCCGTCGACGAGCACTTTGTTAATCCCGTATTTATGCGCAATTACGTATTTTTCGCATTAGTCAGCCAAGCAGTCAGCTTCGGGCGAGGACCATGAGAGTCCGAACTAAGTATAGGAGTAGGGGCGGGGACGGGGACGGGAGCAGGGGCAAGAGCAAGAGTAGGAGTCGGAGTTAGAGTCGAGACGGATTGCGGATTCCGAGTCACGGGTGTCTAAGGGATGCCTCTGCCCTTGCCCCTGCCTCTGAATCTGCCTCTGTCTATGGGTTGTTGTCCTCGCACCGCCTCCTCACCTGCACCCGCCCCTTTTGCACCCTTTGCCCTACACAGTTTGATCCTTTTATTTAGTATTTTCCTCTCCTTTTTTTGGTCCATAGACCATGTTGTGGCTGCCTTTTCTTGGCTTAGCGCTGTCGTACCCCCCGGCTCTCTGGTTGCTCCTTGCTCCCGTCTCGCTCCGGCGCTCCGCTTCTTCTTCTCTCTATCCCATCCCTCCTGTCTCCTGGTGTGCCCCTGGGTTGCTCCCGGGCTGCTGTTGATTCTTTTTATCTTTCCAGTGAAAGGCGTTGCCGGGTCTCGCCTCCGCCAGCTGTCGCTGCCCTGTGTCGACCCTCCTGTCCGTCCGTCCGTCTGCCAGTCCTTGGCGCTGCCTCTGACCCCTGTTGCCATTCTCGTCTCATCCCCTGCCATTCCAGCCATTGCTAGCTACCCTCCTCTCCTCTTCGCCTACCCTCTCCAGAGTCATTTACTTTTTACTGCCGCATAATATTGTCCCGATTAGCACAAACACAACGTTTTACCACAAAATCATCATCATTAGTGACGCTAACGCAAAAGGCTCCGGCTTTCGCTCTGGCTTTGGCTCTGGCTCAGACGCAGGCAGACACACAGGATCTGAGCTCATTCCCAGTCGCACTCGCACTCGCAGTCGCAGTCCTTGTATTCGCACAGTGGTGCAAATACCAAGGAAACTAGGGAAAATAGGCCAATTGTATCTAATTTTTAGAAGATATTTGTATGTACATTTTTTCATGCATTCATTGACGTGTCTCAGCCCCACTGTGCCGAGACGCAACAAAGCAGAAACACGGCACGAATTGCCAAGGACGTCGTCGGGCGAGGATAAGGATCTGAAGCAAAAGCAAAAGCAGTAAAATAAGCAGCAGGCAGGCGGGAAAGAGAGGCATAAGACAGAGGCAGGAGGCATGGGGCAGCAGGAGGCACGGGGCAAGAGGCAGGGACGGGCAAAGGCGTCTATTATGCGAAGGCATCATTTAAGGGGATTATTTTATTTGGGCTCTAAACAATAAAGTGGGTTTATTAAAGGCATTGCCCCACCACCAATCCTCCCTCTCCCTCTCCTCCGCCCACTGGATCTCCTTCTCCTGTGGTTGTGCGCCCCGCCTTCGTTCCTTTCATTCATTGTCGGTTTTTGCTCCTCCCCGCAGGACACAGGACGCAGGATGTCTGTGCACAAAAGATGTTGCGCTATAAAAGTGCAAAAATGTGTTTTTCGCTCTTCAAAGTGTGCCCCAAACCCCACACACCCCCCCACCCCCAAGACCTTACAGCTGACACCCACCCACTCTCTCTCTCTGCCAAGTCTTGCTGCGGCTGCTTCTTTATTATTTTCTGCTGCAGCCACTGTTTGTACAGTTGCGTGGAGGAGCAGGCGGACTGCGACTTGGCTGCCACATCCCACCACATCCTACCAGCCGCTCCCTACTCTACCCGCTTTCATGGCTTGTCATTTGGATACCCTTGCAGGGAAGGATGCGATGGTTTCATTGAGATGCTGCTTGCCACACAGTAAAGCCATAGATCGGATTGCTATATAGCAATGTTAAATCTTTTCCTCAGTTGTACCTCCCCTTATTTTTGGGAAAATTAAATAAAGCTGTAATATTCATGCCACCCCAACCCACATTGCTGAGAGTTTCAATTAGACACAAGTCTGAATCGGCAGCAAGATACAACACAACACAATTATCCAAGACTTAGGCCCTCCCCAAAAACGGAAGCCCAGAGGGGCGATGGGTGAGCGGTGGCGGCTGTGGGGCTTAGTCAGCTCATGGAAATCGCATTAAACAGCCAAAGCTGATTAGCCGCAAAAGAAGGACACAGAGACAGACACAGACACCAGACAATCAGACTCAACCAGACTCCTTTTTTTTTGTCTAGGAAGGATAATTTTTTGATTCTTTGATGGTCTTATTCTCTCATTGTTCTTAAGATGATGGCTCAGAGAGTACGAGAACTGAGCAAATGGGAATATGGGAAGCCCCTAAACAATGTCATTAAGAGTTAAGATGTCTACGTAACCATCTAACTATCTACATATCTGTGTATCTAACTTCATTTTAGGCTTACCACTCATCAGACTCTTCGTTAAGTCTACCCTCGCGGGTGATAATTGATTTTAGGGAATTAATTTATGCAGGACTCTGATGAACTGTGCCTCAAAGGAGCCCCCAAAAAACAGGCTCAGAGTAGCCCAAAAACAAAGATCAGACCGGAAGGCAGTAGCTTGGGATGTGTGGGGGGGGGGACACTTGAAAACTTTTGAGGCAGAAACTTTAACGCCAAAGTAACCGAAAAGTTCACAGAGACAGACACACTAACACTAGCAGAGAAGAGCAGAGAGATAGGTAGAGAGAAGAGAATGAGTGAAGAACTTTTTGGCGACATATTCTGGACAGGATGGACAGGCGGCAGAGACCATGTGTAGACAGGGTGTGATCCCTGTTACCCCACCCAAACCCCTCCCAACCCAAAAGCGAAAGGTTAAACGAAACGAACCCACACGGATGGCAACCAGGGGTTAAGGCTGCCAAGAGGGGTCAAGAGTGGGCGGTGTGGGGCGTTGCTTGTGTCTGCCCTACAGGCCACAAAATGAAAAGTTTCTCAAGCTAAAAAAACCAGAGAGCATCCCAGAGAGACTGTGCGACTGTGTGTACATTTTCCAAGGCAAACAAACGAATTTGTGGAAAATTCTTTTGCCGTATTAAAATTTTTGTTTCCTGCTGTCCCCCTCACACCCCTACCCCCTCCCGGCAATCACTCATTTATGAGTGTGTGTGAATAAGAACACAAACACGTTCTCTGTGCATGTCTGTGGGCTCCTTAAGGAGGCGTGTCTGTCCGCATGCGGCTGGGCTGGCTTTTTAGTGTCAAAAGCTGTCGCCCTCTCATGTCTCTCATGTCGCACAAGTGTCTCCTCAGCAGAGCATAGGTGGCACTGGCAGTGGCAGTGGCAAGGGCAGGTGGCGGTGGCGGTAACGGGAATGGGAACCGAAAAAGGTGCAGATGTCGTCCTAAATGCTGGCAACGACGACAACAGCATGTTAATGACTCTGACCCCTTCTGGCAGAGAGAACGAACACGACTCGGAGCCAGGCCGACCCGTGGCCGAAAGGATCCTCTGGGGTCTGTGGTCTGGGGTCTGGGCCCCTGGCCAGTTCATGTCTTGCCTTGTCAGAGCTGCTTAAGTAATTGGCATACAAATTTACTCACTCATTTCCCATTCCCTTTCCCTGTTGCTGCTGTTGCTGCTGCTGTCCCCCGAGAGATCTCTCGTTAATGTCGCTCCTTGGCTCCTCCGGGCAAAGATTCCCTTCCTGTCTTTCCTGGGAGTCTGTACATTAATTTCCAATCTGCCAGCATCCATGTTGCACAACACTCAAATACAGATGTCTATCCTGCCACAGACACTGCCCATGCCACTGCCCATGCCCATGCCCCTGCCACCAACAAGTGACTATCTAATTGAATGAGTGTGTGTGTGTGTCTGAGTGGCAGATACTTTTGGGGCAGATACAAATTATTCGAGTGCTTGTGTGTCCGTGTCCGGGATGTGCGAAGGAGAGTGTATTGTAATCACTATTCGTGCCAGGGCACACCCTGATTTAGACATATCTTTAGGGCCTCTAATAAGCCTGCTAATAGTCGAGGCTTTTATTTGGTTCCACATTTGGGGCGATGATTGAGACATCTGTGTTTGCCCCCACCCCTCCTACTGTGCTGCGCCGAACAAAAGATACAAGTATGTATGTATGTACATACTGGATGGTGGAGAGACATCTTCCCCGACGATTGTTTGTACAAATTATTAACATTTCAGTGCGATTCTCATTGTGCGTTTATTGCTATTGTTTGCTAAATAAATATTGATTTAAAGTCAAATAATAACACACGAGTAAAAGACAGACAGACAGACGGACAGACTGTAGAGAATGGGAGCAGCCATTGGGGATTTTCAGAGGAAAATTTCAAGAGAAAATCACCAAACAATTGATGGCATCAATTGACATTTAACAGGCCATCATCGAAAAGTCACGTGTGTATTATTTTTGGGAATTAATAATGTCTGTAAACCCTCCTCATAGTCCTCATGCCCCCATGTTTATTTGTTTTATTTTCCAATTCAATTTACCAGAAAAATAACACACAAAAATAATAGACTGCAAAATTAGTTATTTCGTGTATTTTTGGGGAAAGGGGGAGGGGGGTGAAAATCTCATTCGAAAATATTTACACACGAGTCGAATGCATTACAAAATTTTGTATCTCTTACAGTAAAGAGTGGGTGGCTCTGCCCCCCACCCCTCTCCGCGCCTCTACCCAAAAAGAATGTGTGGGATGTGCAAATAATTCTGTTTATTTCTATTTTAATTGACTTTGTGCGAGGCCAAGTCAATAATTGAATGATTAGTTATGCAAATGCAAATTCAAAAGAGTTCCAATGAATAATTATGATTGCGATTGGGATTACTTTTTGTTTTTGCTGGATTTCTGAATTCCAGCGAAGAGAATCGATCCGATCTTGCGTTCTCTTCTCACCAGCAATCTCTGTGTGTGGTACCGACGATACCCATACCATCCATAAGCACATGTTTCTCTGAGAGACACACACAATTTACAAGGTGATAATTTTTCCATGGCAGCGCTAAAACCAACAACGGATCGGAACAGATAGCTGAAGAACAGAAACACACACACATACAGAAAGCGAAGATCATTGGAAAAATAAACAGCAGCAGAAGCAGCAGCAGAAGCAGCAGTGGAAGCAGAGGCTAGAGAGGGTAAGGGAGCAATGTTGCAACAGCTGCTGTGGCAGCCAAAACAAATAACTTTGATCCGACACTTATCCCCCGTACCCTAGCCCCTACCCTACCCCGCCCTACCCTGCTCCCTGCTGCTGCTGCCACCATCAGCAGCAGGATATCAGCTGTGCTGCGTGTCAGCAAATTAATCAATTCCCGCCCGTGGCGGCAGCGGCAGCGATCCAATGCGATGCGATCGTGTTTATGTTACGTCTATTTTCCTGAGTGATGCGATCCCATTTCCATTTCCTCCCTAGGGGCAATCCCCCACCTCCCCATAAAGAGATCTCTTCAACGCATCTCTGGAGATCGGATCGGATGGGATTGGATCGATCTTTGTGCGTGTTGACATTTAATTGTCGGCCCAGGGCCTCGCATGTCAAAATAAATAGATGAAAATTAAAGAAACTTATTGGAACAGCCCCCCAGCTGTCTCCCTCTCGCTCTCTCTCCCTGGGGGAATGGGAGTGAGAGTGAGAGGTGCCATTAGATGAGGGATGGTGTATTTTTGGAACTACGAACTGGCCCCAAGACAAGACAGAATAGAGCAGAGAACAGACAATTAATGCCAAAGCATTTTTTGGTGCTGAAATTGAAATTTTATTGGTCTTCAAGGTGGGGTGGGAGCAGAGGAGGAGGAGGAGGAGGAGGTGGAGGAGGGATGAGGAGCAGAGCGAATTGTGTGTTTGACAACAGTTTTAGATGGTATTCTGTTGAAAGTTCTCCATTATGTACGATACAATGCCACCAAGTGGGGTGGGTAGGGGCTCCGATTGGAACGTTGGAATACAAATAAGTTTCGAAATGATATTACCAGAGAATGTGGAAAGATTATAGGGGGATAGGGGGGGCGTACAATCTACATAAGGTGTGGGGGGAATATTGGGAATATTTTCAATAAGTGTATGCATCCCACAATCCCACAAATGAAATCCCAATACCATCAATAGCTCCACCGATCTACCGATCTACTTGAGCATCGCACTCCAATCGATCTGGAGATAATCTTGATAAGACCCTTTACCTAAGGATGGGAGAACTTTACCAACGACTCACCACAAATCGGGATCGGGGCATGAATGCTGGGTAATCCTCTTGGTAGCCATTCCATCATTTATTATGGGCTGTAATCCAGGCGAGGTGCCACCACTGCTGTGGAGGAGGGCACAGGAAGGCACCCGCACACACAACACAACACTCGCTCGATACCAGAGAGAGATGCTGTGTGGGTACAAGTGTGTGTGTCTTCTATATGTATGTGTGTCTTTGGGTGTCTGTGTGTGTGTCTTCTGTGTGTGTTGTATATATCGGGTTGCACTATGCGTAAGCGTATTCCTTGCCAACTCCACTCCACTCCACTGCACTCCTGGTTGCTGGCTGCTGATGTTTTTCCTTTTGGTATTTTTGTTGTTTGTATTTTCTGTTTGCTCCTTTTTCTGCGTTTCGCGACGCGCGGGCACAACAAATTGAGTTAATCCAAGAAAACGGAATAATAAAACGCCACACAAGAAGAGTGCAAGAGAGACAGGGCGAGAGAGAGAGAGAGAGACGGAGAGAGTGAGAGTGTGAGTGAGAACGATGGAGAGATGGTACTCTGGCTCTTCCCCTTTATAAATGAAGCCTCTCCGTGTTGCGTGCTGCAAAAGGTTGAGATTTACGGAGGGCGGAGAAGCAGCATCGGCAACACTGCATTAATGACAGGCAACAACGGTGCGAGGGGGTGGGGGGGAGTTGGGTTGTTTGGGGGGCTTAAGCACGAGCTGCACGGATGCGGATGAGGATGCAGGCGGAAGTTGTTTTCTCTACCTCCTGTCGCGCTCTTCTCTCCGTACTCTCCACTGCCACTTCCACTTCCTTCCTTCCGGTCCCTGCGCTTTCCTTCTGGCTTTCTTTTATTGCACTTTACCGAAAATTTCACTGCGCGTTTTTCTTGCTCTTTGCCACACACACCGCACCACAGCACAGCACTAGACTCCTCCTCCTTCCTTCTGCGCCTTCTCCTGCTCCTTCTTGCTGTTATTTCTTTTCTTATTCTTATTCTTTTTCTTAATTTAATATTTACTTTGCACTTTGTTTAACTTTTACTCGAGCGCTTTTCTTTTCATTTTACTTTTCCAATTTAAATTCCACGCCGGAAAAGTTTTCCCTGACTGCGCGACTGCGGATCGCTGCGGGGTTGGGGGGGGGGGGGGGTCTGGGGGTGGACAACGGAAGAGGAGAGGGTGCACACAGAGAGTGGGAAACTTTTTGCCGCTTTTCGCTTTACTCGGGTTCGGAAAGGTTAACGTTATATCTTGGAATGAGGGCCGCTCGGCGGGTGGTGGTGGGTGGATACCGCACTGCACTGCACTGATACCGAAGAAACACTCAAACTGCGACTCCTCCTGCGCTTTGCTTCTTCTTCTATCTGGGGTGGGGGGATGTCTCGGGTGCAATTTGCTTGCGGAAATATTTGCACGCCTCTCCAAGCGCGTAGGGGGCGTTGTGGGGTAGGGTAGGGTGAAAGTTGTTCAAATCTGCGGGCGCCCACACAATTTCCCACACACTCACACACAAACACACTTCAAGTGGCCGCCATAATTACGGCAATCGTGTAATCGCAATTGTGATTGTAACAGTAATTGTAATCCAATTCACTTGGCCGCCTCTTCACGCCACGCCACGCGACGCCAAGCCACACAAACAATACAACACACAAATCACCGATGGATAATGCCACTCATACAACACACAACAACATTACTCACTGGAATTCTCAATGGCACACAAAATAGGAGAACACGAGAACACGAGAGTCTCAAGCACCACGCGATTTAACCGAATATTTATAACCGTTAATTGTGTGAAGCAGCAGCACTGACAGAAGAGCGTTAACCAAAAAACCGAAGACACGGCAATGGCGACGATTGTGAAAGGACTAAACGGGCGAACGGTAGTCGGCAGACGAATCGACTCGAAAATGGGTAAGACGTCAGCGCACACACACTCGCACCAGCACCAGCACTCAGCACTCAGCCTCACACTTACACGGGCTTACGCTCTCTCTCTCGCTCTCGCTCTCTGCGGGCGCCCCACACAGAGAGGAGGGCAGGCAGCAAAATAGAGAGAGAGAGAGAGAGTACATAAAAACGAGAGAACAACCGCCGCCCGTTGCTTAGAAAATTTGAGCATGACTCTCACAGTAGGGTCAGGCGTCAGGCGGCGTCGGCGTGTGAGTGAGTGTGGCCCGAGTGAGACAGAGACAGAGACAGAGAAAGAGAGCAGGCGAGTACGAGTGCGAGTGCGAGTGCATGGCAATTCGTGTGCATTCTTTTGCCATTCACTCCACTCTCTGCTGCTCCCTTGCACTCCCTGCTGCACTGAACTGCAGTTTTGGGGGTTGAATTGATATGTATTGCCTTGCTGCCAGCCAGCATGACATGGCAGCTTGTCAGAAAGCGTATGGGCTAGCGGCAGAGGGAGACGGAATGGCAGAATCAGCCCAAGAGCTAAATGGGAGAGAAGAGTAACGGACTCAAAATGGTGGCCACCACCACAACAACAAAACAACATCGTTGAGGTCGCTCGCTCAATCGGTTGCTGCTGCTTTTGCTGCTGCTGCTCCAACATAGCTGTAAACAAAATTTGCGGTTCATGAGCTCAACACCTTCGCAGCTGCAGATGTAGCAGCAGGAGCAGCAGCAGCATGGGCAGCAGCGCCGTCGAAGGAGAGTTCAGGTGTCGCACAATGGAAAATATTGCTGCATACTTTTTAGAACATGAATGTGAGAGGCAGACAGAAAGATGGGAGCTTAAGTTGAGTTAATTATGGTAAAACACAATGACTACCCTACATAAGCCACCCGGTCATCAGAGGCAATGTTATTGAGTGTGTAGTCAGCAGAGAGGAGATAAAGATAGAGTTGAGATTGAGCGATTGATGGATGGAAATGAATTATTGGGTTAATTTAGATTTGTAAAGAGTTGACTCCAACAATCGAACCCTCATCGTTTTGGTTCTCTATTCAATATCCTTTCCAGATCCCACCACGATCACCGATCTTTGGTAATCTCTAAATTAAATTGATTGGAAATAAATTGCGCACAAATTGAGGTTTTAGGGGTCGCAATCAATACGATCTATGCTTCAGTCCCGAGTCCCGAGCCCCGAGCAATGGCCACAGTATGGTATTCTCATTTTTAATCTTATGCCCGATTCGAACAAAAGAACCCGAAACTCGGAGTGGGGCGAAAGCAGAAGCAGGACCTAGAGCCATAGTCGGATCCGGAGAGAACAATGGGGTGAAACGAAGTGCTGGGTAGATAAAAAACAATAACAACAACAACAACAAAACAAAACTGAAATACTCATGCATCCTTGCAGTGCTTCTGTGTGCGTTTGCGTGTGTGTGTGCGCCGGAACAAAGGCAAGCTTCATGATATCCTCGGATGAGCATTTGGCTGATGCTGCTGCGTCGTTCCTGCTCCTGCTCCTTCTACTTGCTGCATGATGATGTTGGCAGTGTCGCTACCGCTGTTTCTATACCCTGCCCCAAAATAATTGCGATTTTCGTCAGCAATTTGATTCAATCATTGATTCAACTAATATCTGCATATATACATATATATATATATACATATATATATATAGATATGAGTCTGCAGATAATCCAATGAAATATAAAAATTATTTTAAAGACCTACTACACGAGTATGGAAGGGTATTTGTTGTGTCGACTGGCCCTCCTTAATGGTTGCTGTTATTTCTGGTGCTGTTTATGTACCCACACACACACACACGCAAACACAAATACACATACTCTCTCTCAAAAAAGGACGATTACGGCGATGACGATAACGATGTCGATGAGGCGACGGCGGTTACGGTGGCGCAGCGGGCATCGTTGAGAGCGAAGCGGAACAACTACGAGGACGAGTATGTGTGCACATTGGCACATTTAACAATGGCTCTGTGTGTGTGTGTGTGTTTGAGTGTTTGAGAGTGTGGCAGGCAGGCAGGAGCTGGCAGGACGTGCAGTGAGGCGAAGCCGACTCAGCAGGCGATGCGTGTAAAAAGGATAATTTGTCAATATGTTCACTCGTTCCGGATTTGCACGGCCTTTTGCCGGCAGTTGGCATCATCATGGGATTGAATTGGGCTAGCACTTGGGTTTGGCCTGGGGTTGGGATTCGACTAGGGTATGGGTATGGGTGTGGGGTGTGGGTGTGCGTGTGGGCCACAAGGACCGCCCGCTCTGTTTGCTCCGGTTCGTCCCTTCGTGTCGTGCTCGGCTCTCCTGCCGCTCCTTCCGCTCCTGCTGCTCCTTCTGCTCGTGCTCCTTCTCTGTTGCTGTCGCCCACACAAATTCTTTGTGCGACTATGCCGCTTATTCAATTGCTCGCTCAGTCAACACGAATTCCCCCCGGCCTGCTCTTGGCCACAGTCAATCCTACTCCTACTCCTCCCAGTCCCAGTCCCAGTCTTCGTACTACTGGCACATCCTGGCAATTTTCGGTTGGCTGCTTTCACCGTTCAGTTAGCAATGGTTAATAGGGCTTAGGAGCTGAAATTATTGCCTTGTTCAGTGTGAACCCAAGCCAAATCGGATGATTCTGATGGGTTCGACCAGGATATTGCCGTACTCTGTTTGTGTGTGTGTGTGTGTGTGTGTGTGTGTGTGTGTGTGAGTCCACCTAATGAGGGATGTGGGTGCTGCATTGGCACGATAAATATTCGATGATTGGTATTCGCACCATAAACGTTCGATAAATGCCAAAGCTTCAAAGTTCCAAGAGAAATTCCATTCCTTATGATCTTCTATCGATCTCTGTACACATTCCACTGTCCAGGAAACAGGGAAACCGGGAAACAGGAAAACTTGTTCAAAACCAATTACAGTTCAAATCTCCTCTGTGTGTGTGTGTGGCACATTTGCCCAAAAAGCAATCCGACTTTGGGGCCAGTGGGTGCAACAATCAGGAAGGCCAAAGCCAAAGCAAAGCAAAGTCATCGCCAAAACCAATAACAAAATAAACTCCGTGCAACACCAAACCCCAAAAACCTCAGAGCTACGCTACTGCTACCCAAGCACCCCGTTCTCCCTTCGGAATACCACAAAGCCCCACCGCCCCCCGTCCAGCAACCATCATCAGTGCCGTTCTCCGTTCTTCGTTCTCCGTTCTATTCATTCTCCCTGCGGACAGCCTCGAGACACTTCTGCTCCGCTGCCATCGTCGAGGACAAAACGCTGGCGATGAGATTTTAAAAGCCATTTAGAAAAACACCCTCCGACACAAAACAAATCCACAAAAATACCGACACGGATACCACAGGGCCACCACACAGACACAGACAAAGAGAGAGAGAGAGAGAGTGAGAGAGAGAAGCACTCACTCACTCACTCACACCCAGACAGTGGGAGAATAAGCGCAAAGCTTACACAAAAGTGGCGTTAAAAATGATGCGGAAACACGATGTTCGTCAGCGTCGACGGCGACGGCAACGACAACGAAGATGAACAGGAGACAGAGGAAGAGCAAGGCAAGGAAAAGACGGGGGCAAAATGAGCAGGAGAGAAAGAGAGAAGCTAAGAGGAAGACCGAGAACAGTGTCGACAATGAGCCTTCGAGCGAAAACCGCTGCTAAAACTTCACGCTTAAATATTTTTCACACCACATAGCGACAAGTTTGTAAAGACAGAGCGAGAGAGAGAGAGAGGAGAAGAGGGAGTAAGAGACAGAGACAAGAGTTGAGTAGAGTGCATACCAGAGATGTGAGATGAGGATAACTACGCGGCCAAGACTACAAAATGGCACGAAACCCAACGGAAGTGCGAGGAATGCGCGGGTCGGAGAACACACCGAGTGACTGACTGGAGGACACAATGAGCGACTGTGAGAAGAGTGAGGAGTAGGACGAGGGGTAAGAAGAGAATGGAGAATGTCCGTAAGTAGACGGCAAATGTCTAAATACCCTTTCGCTAGTGCCAAATGCCGGAGATGCCAACGGAGACCGCAACGAATGCGCTAAAAGCTCAAGCGGAAGCTGACGAGAGTAAGTGATTTTGGTAGCAGGAGCAGGACCCAGTGAAGGATCTGTTACTTGGAAGGCCACACAACGACAGGGGACAGGGGACAGAGGACAGAGGACAGCTGGAGGAAACAAGAATACATCGTAATGAACATGTACACATGAATGACGAGAAGGGAATGCAAATTAATGTTTCATTCGGATGGCGAGGAATGCAATGAATGCTCATCCACTCATCTCCACTGCACAGAAATGTGGGACCGTTCGAATGTTGCTGATTGAATAATTCACTTAGGACATAACTAAAGGAGTACGACGATTCTATGGAAATGTTTGAATGCCTGAGTATTAGCATGAAAGAGATACATAATATGTACATAGATTGGCTTTGAAGGCGCTTGGAGAAAGTGAATCCAATTAGACATATGGATGCGATAAGAGAGAGTGCATTCACTCACTGACCACTGACACCATTCAAGTAGAGTATTCAATATGCTTCCTTCTGTGGAGTGTAGGAGGGCCAAGGATCCCAATGGACCACAGGAGGAGGGAAACGAAACCCAAATCTAAACCGAAACACAATTGTTGGAAATTAAAAGGAAAACTTTAATCATACCCGCGGGCAGTCACAGCCAACCGGATGGGGCTGCTGCTGTTGGATGGGGCCCGGTCTTCGGGTTTTGGGGGGTTGGGTGTTGAGGGGGTGCGGACTTTGTAAGAATCTTAGAGTCCGTTTGCAACTGTCTGAAAATACAACGAAACTTCTGCAAGTTTCCGGTCGTATGTACAATATTCCGTGCTCATTTCCGCAGCCATTTCCTTCGGCACACACACATACACCCACACCCACACAAACACAAACACAAACACAAAGGGAGTCTGTCCGGCCAAGTCCTGGCAGCAGTCGCCAGTCCGTTCCGGGCCAAAGTCCACCCAAAGGCAAAACTCTCAGACAATTGTTGGTCTTGGGCGGCGCTCGAAAACTTCCAAACGCAACTTGGCCCTGGCTTGGGCCTGGCTCTGTGTCGGATCGGTGTGGATGTGGGTGTGTGGGTGTGGGCTGTGGGTACTGGGATTGGGTGCTTAGCATTGTTGGGTGCATACATATGTAGCGATTACACCCCCACTTTGGAACAACTTTTTCCGCTTGCTTCCTCTCTCTGTCGCCCTCTCTTGCCTCCCTCTCTTTTCCTCTGAAAGACGTCATAGGAGCCGGAGATGAATTTTTGAACGCTAGCAGGATGCTGCTGCGGTGGCCTGTCCTTGTCGGTCCGTGTCTCTGTGTGTAGATGGTTATGGGTTGGGTATGGGTATGGGTTGTGTGCACAGGCAGTCAATCAATACGTCAGTTCAGGGCTCATCAAAAATTCCAATCACAAATTGGCAGAGAGCCGACCGTAGCGGACTCTGCCACGCATACCATCCATCCTCTGCTGTGCTGTGCTGTGCGGCTGTGAGGCGGAAGCCAAGTCAAGCGCAGGCCCAAGAGCAGGACACCCCGTTGCCCCCATCCCCCCACCACTCACTTGTGTGACCTGCTGGACGTGGACGAGGGGTCGGAGGTGGGAGGTGGGACACAGAGAGGTCAAAAGGGGTGGTTGAAGTGGTCTGGGCGTAGGCAATAATGGCATTTAAATGCAGGGTCACGTATCAATTTACTTGGTTATTAGTTACGAGCATAACCTGGCCGGGCATGTCCCGGGTCCAGGGTCCTGGCCCTCGTTTCGACTCCTTGGTCACTGGTCAACCCGCTCTCTCTCTCTATCTCCATCTCTGTCCTACTCTGTCTCTTTCTGCTCCCCCTCCCTCTCCCCCTGTCTCCCTCTCTTTCTCTCTGCCTGTCTGTGTGTGCATCCCATTTGATATGCCCACTTGGTCGGGGCCGAGCGACCCGCACTCGCCACTTGCCCTCTAACCCGATGAGCAAATCCGAGCTGAGCTCTTAGTTTGTTGCTCTTTTCGAACGCTTTGCCTGCGCTCATAACGGATACGGCTTTGTGCTAAACTGACAGCACAACCCCCTAACCCCCAACCCCAAACCCGAACCGAACTGCCTCTGCTTCTGCCCCTGCTGCAGCCACACAACACGGACTCGGAGCCGGAAAGAGGGACCAGAACCAGGACGATTACGAGGACGAGGACTGTTGCAGGAGCAGGAACAGCTTTTACCACATTCGGACTGACTCGAAAACTTTTTCACTTTTCAAGTTCTCGCTTCTCTGACTGCACTTCGCCTCGTTTCGTATCGCTTCGTGGCACTCCTCTCTCTGCGGCGCCTAGCGCTCTCTCTCTCGCTCTCTCTGTCTCTCTAGAGCTCCTGCATAAGTATGCGTGTGTGCACGTACATATACCCCATCGGTTAGCCTATCTCCCAACGGTGCTCCCACTGGTTGCACTTTCGTGCACTCAAGAAGGAGTCACCACAATATCTTACTGCCGAACCAAACCCGAACCCACCAGGGCGACCAGGAGAAGAGCCTTCGTTTATTTTGGCTGCAGCTCAGGGAGAGAGATACAGATACAGAGAGCCAAAGCTCTTAAGCAGGTCTAGGGCCAGAGGGCTTCAGGGGTCGGCCTGCTCAATGTGGCAGGCAGGCTAGGTGGCACGCAGGCAGCGAACTCTGGGCAATGCAACAGCACTGCAAACAGCGAAGCAAACTGCGATACACAGTGCGATACTCTCGTATCTGCACTGAGAGAAACGATCGACCAAGAAGCTGAAAAAGTTGATCTTGAAATATGATATACGGCTTTAAAGAATGTTTTTTTAATAGAAGATTATCCATGACTTTAAAACTATTTGAAATGAAGGGAGCATATTTCTTTTGAGTAATAGAAGCAAAGCAGCAATCAGTTTTTCCCAGTGTATCGGATATACAAAAAAAAAACAACCAGAGCAAACTGTGTGCCTACAATTCGTGGGTTCAGCCTGCTCCAACGATAACATGATGCAATGGCAATGGGAGCTTTTGGTGCACTCTCCACCCACACACTTACACACACAGGCTTCGAAGGGATGCAAACAACGCACACAGTCGCACTCCTATGTATGTATGTATATACCATACAAAAATATAGGGTAAGAGAGGAGTCCCATTTGGAGGAGGGGGTTGGGGGGCACAAATGTACTGCGCCGCCACAACAAATCCCTAAACAAGCAACAACCAACATTGCACAACTCAACTTCCGTCGTCAACACCAACATCGATGGCGGAAGAGCCGACACACGGCTCTTCGTCCTGCCACAGCCACAGCCGCTGTCCCCCTCCCTCCACCACCCGTTCCTGCTACTCCTCCACTCTGAATGCGACTCCTGCTGCATGTGCTGGTGCTCCTGCTGCTGCTGGTGCTCCTGCTGCTGCTGCTGCATTCTGCATATAGAGCGGAATTTCCGGTCTAACCTCACAGCGCCCAAGCGGAAATACAAGCGGATTAGCTTTTAGATTTATATACTAACAAACACCGATTAGACAGGTGGGTGGTGGGTGTTAGTGGGAGAGACACACACACACACACACACAAGCAATAGAGTTGGAAACTCCACTGTCCACAGAGGGGAAGAGAGACAGAAAGAGAGCTTCATTCTGCTACATGGTTCGGAGAGTTTTTGCGTGCCAGCAAAACATTTCACTACGAAAGTTGAAAGATAGAGACACAGAGAGAGAGAGAGAGAGAGAGAGAGAGGAAGAGGGAGAGAGAAATAGAGAAAAAGGGAATGAGAGTCACAGCAGGAGTATTGGCGGAGACCCAGTGCTCTTCGCATCGTAGATTCTCGTTGTTGTTGTTGTTTTTGTGGCTGGTGTTGTTTCTGCCGCTGCCGCTGCTGCAGCTGCTGCTGCTGGCATTGCATTTTAGTGTTTCCTGCTCGAAGTTCAAATGTGAGAATATTTTTCCATCGATGGAACCCACCCACGGACGGGGTGTCCGCCCAACTCTCCGACATGCCTTTGGTCCTTGCTTTACTGGTTTTTAGTGTTCATTTTTCAAATGCCAACAACTTTGGGTTATTTCCCAACTAATAGAGCTTGCTTTTCCCCCGATTCCCAACAATCAACACTCCCCACCCACTCCACGCCACCCACCCACCTTCAAACTTGGGAAAAATCCTAGTCAAAAACAAACAATTTTATGGCACATTTTTACTTGAGCCCAAAGCCCAACATTTTGGCATAGACTCTTGCCAATTAGCATTGGTAACTGTGTACGTGTGTGTGTGTTGTATCTAGATGTTTCCAATTTCTCCGTTGTATTTCCAATTAGAATAGAATTGAGATTTTTTGATTGATTGATAACTTGGAAGGAATTTTAGCTTCATTTGTGGGACTCACATTTGCTCTGGCAAACGATATTGAGAGCCAGTTTGGAATTTGTTTCCGTTTCACATTTCAATTTCGAATGGCAGGCATTTGAGAGTAGCTCAGGGACTCAACTTTTGGGATTGAACTTCTTTTAACTCCCTCCCCCTTCGTGTAACCCCTTAAAGGAGGTCGCATTATCAGTTCCCAGAAAATCTGTTCATTTGATGGACAGCTTTTTATCAGCAACAGCCGATCAGCATGTACACTCTTTCAGTAGTTTACTCATTTATTTAGTAAAAAATGTGTTAAACTTTTTGAATAAAAACAAATCTATTGTAGCATCGAATTACAGAAATGTGGACTGCTTTAGTAGAATATTTATTTAATCTAATTCTAAAACTATTCCCAATACTCGCCCACTCATATATGTATGTAATTCTCCATTTTGAAAGTTTCAGCCGTCCCAAAGGAAGAGGAGGGTGGGACACTCTGCCACACATCTGCCACGCCCGCACAAATCACAACTCCCAGACTATTACTCTATACATATATTCATGCTGTATATACAGATATAGCTCTAGCACTTTTTTTTTTTATTTCGCTTTGCTTTTTTTTTTTTGTTGCTTGCTCAAAAGTTTTGTTGGTCCTGGGAATTGGAGGAAATGGTGCGCCACCTTAAAAATTGCAATGAAAGTCGTCGTCAAATTGTCATAAAAATGCGATAACTTTGTTTTGTGTTGTTCCTCCTGCACACCACCCACCCACCCATCTCTCTCTCTCTCTCTCTCTCTCTCTCTCATCCCCCCACCACTCTTGGGTGTTGTTACTGTTTTTGCCGCCTTGGCCAACTACGGGAGTATGATAAATTTTTACGATGTTGCCATAACAATAAACCGAGCTTCGGCTGGTTGTGGCTCTGGGCTCTGAGCTCTGGAATGGCGCCGGGGCATGTGAAAAGCGCGCGTGGAAAATGCAGAATGTGAAAAACTAATAAAAATCTGCTCTTGCGGGGCGATGCTGCACAAAACTTTTATGGGCAAACTACGCGCTTCATCACAAAAAGAGGCGGCGGGCGGGGGGCTGCGGGAGGCTGTGTGCTCAGTGCAAATGTGAAAAGTGTAAAAATATCTCAGGTGCAGGGCCGCGTAAGTGCGAGCGAGGCGAGGGAGGTAGTTCGCTTTGCTCCCTTTCAGCGAAACTGACTTTTGTGTCATCTCCTTTCTCTGCTCGAAATGTTGTTTTGCTTCCGCTTTAACGGAAAGTTTTTAAAGCTAGAACAAGGAAAACAAAAATGAACATTTTGCTTGACAATGAGCGATTATTTTTCTTAAAAGTGTCAACTTTGATTGACAGCCGGAGCCGGACCGAGACAGTCACCCGACTGAGACATACCCTGGTCCTGTACCTCTCATATAGAACAAAAAATCATAGCATACACTTGAGAGCAGAAGTTGACCAACAACAGGTAGGGTAAATAGGGCTTTCATCTCCCACCCCGAACCGTATGTTCCATCTTCTTTTAGTTAGATCTACCATTTCATGATCCGAGGTCCCTCTTTACAGGAACTTTTTCTGACTTCAACTTAAACCATGTGCATACACATGGAGAAAAGCCAGTCAACTTTGAAGCCGCCACCAAAACCATGATACTAGTCTCTCCAAAATCCCAACCAGAGTGGAACGAGTGCGAGAGAAGTTGGACAAAATGGGGAGGGGTTTTTTTAAGATTCGTGGGTGGGTTGGGTTGGGGTCTGTGAAGAGCTCACGTTGTTTGGCTTTGGGATATTTTTGGATTTTGGTTTTGCAAATGGATTTATAACCCCTTGTGTGATTTTATAGGCCCTTAAGCCATTGTTCAAATAACACAGTGTGCCCAGGGCACCATCCCCCCACCCACTCTCTTTCTCTTGTTGACTGACTCTGTGCTCTGTTCCCTGTTCCTGGGATGCGTATGCGTATCCGTCTAATGATATTTGAGGAACGGATGTGTATGTAAAACCAATAATAAGACGGCCGCACACAAGGGAGAAAGGAGAGAGAGAGAGGGAGAGAGAGACTCCGACTGGCAATAGGATAGATGATGGTTTAGACGGACGGATGGATGGATGGTTGCTTGCGTAGTGTGCCGGAGGTGGGCGTGGCTGTGGCTGGGGCTGGGACTAAGGCTTGAGTTGCTGGTCCGTGTCAGTTCAGGCCAAAATGATTTAACAAGTGGTGCGTGTATCGATTCAATTGAATTTGCAAATGTTGTTGTTGCCCACCGAGGCATGAAGTTTCGTGCCTAGGACCACGACCAGTAACAGGATCTGGTCCAAGCCACTGAGGCTCAACATCCTTATCATACTCATCCACATACCCATTCCCATGCCCATTTCCATGCTCATCATCGTCGTCGTCGTCATTGCCTGAGGCAATACTTGTGTATCTGAAGTACTCGTATTTGGTGATGTATGTATACCAATGCCACTTGATGTCTGTCTTTAGAATCAGGATAAGGGAATCATGGTATAAGGGTAAGGAGTGAATGGAATCAAGGGATGGAATACACAAAAACAAAGAGTAAGCTTATCTAAAACCAAATCCTCTGGGTATACCAATACCCATACTCTATCTCGCTCTCTCTCTGCCCTTATCCTCCTCCAAGTACTGGGGTTCTGTATATACGTGTAATTTACGAAATATTTAACACATTTCCACATCGACGAAAGCGCTTTAATTAAAAAATCGTACTGTACAGGCAGGCAATGAAGAGCAGTCGGTAATAAATACCGTTGTTCAGTAGCAACCAAATAACGACATGCACAAACATGCACGCACTTGCATTGGCGGAAACCACGTGAGTGAGCGGGCAAAGCAATGGCAACAATTCAATTAAAACGCCAATGGGGTGGGCTCGTGTGGGGGGTGAAATTAACCCCTATAAACGAATAATATGCTCTGAATGATGCACTTAAAAACGCATTAATCAGATCGCCAATTATGCTGGACGGCTTGTTGCATGTGTTTGAGTGGAATAAGTGTACGAGAGTGAGCCAAAGAGGGTGGGAGGGAGGTAGAGAGAGAGAGAAAAAAGGGTGATGGAGTGTGTGGACACGTGCTTGGAAGTGCGCGGCAAACCCCAATTTTTTTTTGAAGAGTAACGAATGATGGGAAAAAATAAAAATTAACAAGTAAACCAACCACCAAGGCATACAGAGCCAACATAAGTTAAGCCTGCACTGCAAGAAAATATGTAGTATATTTATGAATATTACAGCGTAAACAATTATCTTCATTTTCACTTAAGCATACACGAGATTATTAGTTTCCTTACTATAGAAATATTTTTTCATATTTAATTCCAATTCTCGTTCCCATTATTATCCATATTGATTAAATCTATAATTTACATCTTGCACACATCGAATTTCTCTCAGTGCAGTCCACTTGGACCCCTTTTCATAGAATTCAACGCATATAAAAGCTTTCGTGTCGTCATTAAAAACTGTTTTTGCTAATTAAGTGCTCAATTGAGCATTCAATTTCACAAACAGCAGGAGAGTGAGGAAGAGGAACGGTAGCAGGAGAGAGAGAGAGAGAGAGGAGCGTAAAACGCAAACAACAGCAAAAGCCGGGTAAATACCCAACCAAGAAAAACAACAACAAAAAGAACACGAAGCAGAGGCGAACCCCAAAAGAAAATCAGTAACAGAAGCCATACCCAGAAACAGAACACAAACAGTGGCTGGGTGGCTGGGTCGTGGTGGTGGTGGTGGCCACTGCTTTAGAACCCTCCATCGCCGCCTGCTTGCTTGTACTTACCCTCCCTCCTGCCTCCTCCCTCCTGTCTCCCGCCTCCACCCACCAGCCGCCTTTCACACAAGCCAAAGGCAAGCGAAACGAAATGAACGAAAATATAACAAAGTTGGTTTATTTGCACAGTTAATGCAAAATGATTCCCCAGGGGAGAGGTGTGGTCCGTCGTCCTCGGTGCGACTACAGTGGAGACTGCCTATTAAATATTTCCTCTCCAAAACAGTTTAACCAATTGATTTCGTAGTTTTCCTAAGATTTATTTGCTCACAGAAAAAAATGCCAAACAACTCGAGTAGATCTCATCCAGAGTCTTCACTGTACAAAACAAAAGAATCGGGATCCGATCTGTAGCGGCATTGCCAGACCAACATGAAATGCACTCTTCTCTCGCAAACGAGCGCGCCACGCCACGAGCAAATGGTAGCACAAAAGAGCGAAATTAAAAACTAGAAAACGAAAACGAAACACAGAGCAGAGTCAGAGCCCAGACCCAGACCCCAGACCAGACCAGAGCAGAGCAGACCCAAGTCGACATAAGGGCAAACATGATTCAATAAAATTACGCTGCAAAAGTATGCAACAGAAACAAGCAAACAAAGTGATGAATAAGGGAAAAATACATACACACACACACACACATACATATAAAAGAGGAGGAAGGGGAGGTGGAGAGTGCTGAGCAGGGCTTATAGAGTAAACATTTATTCCCCGCTGAATGGGTATGAATGTGAAGAGCAACATAACCACGAGCCAAAGGCACTGAAACGCGCTGCGGCAGCGGCACCAAAAGAAAGGAAAAGAAAAAGTACTTAAAAAGCTCACAAGCAAATATTTATAACAGTAAATCACTTTGGCGCTTGCACATACATACACAAACAGACAGAGGAGGGCGAGACGAGGGACGCAAGCAGAGCGGAATGGGGCAGTGCAAAAGTGCAATAAGAGAAGCAACACGAAACCTGCGCCACTCAAATGTTGTTCTTAAGTACTGGCCAAACGGAGCAGCCGAAACTTTTAGAGAAACTTAAAGCTTTCGACAGGAGATTGATCCATTCAATATATGTATGTACATATATAAAAACTACACAAAGTGTTTAGTTATAACTTCTCCACGAGGTTTCCACGAAAGCTCATCTGATGGAGGTTACAATACGGCCAAGGCTACCCCAAAAAAAAGAAAGCTACATCCTTGTCAACCAAATAATCATGCAACAAGTATACGCAGACATAATTAGAATGAAAGATGAATTAGCATAGTGGGTTATTTTGTCCTCTTAAAAGTATTAATCGAAACGAAATCGAATACAATTTTGATACACTAAAAAGTGCAAGCAGTACCAATTTCTCGTTTAGCCAGTACTTCCGTCTCTGGGAAAGTCTTTGTCCTGGGAGACGTTGGGGCAAGGAAAACTAGCAAATATTTAAATTCGTGCGCTAAAACACACAATAAAAGCGTAAACAAATACAAAGTAAATATGGCGGCAGCGATGGCGGTAAGGAGGCAACAACAACTGCAACAAAGCGCGCAGTAAGAGAAGAGGGGTGTGGAGAGGAGAGGCGAAATCACGTAGTTCTGTTCCAAGGCTTATGGCGTTCGCTATCTCGCTTTCTACTTCTACCCTTTCATTTTGTTGCACTTTGGGGTTGATAAAATTCAAAGTCACTTTGTGTTTTGTGTCTGTGTGGGTGTTAAAGTGTTTGCTTTAGTTGTTGTCAAGTTTTTTAATTAAATTTTTGGGGTGCACAACCAGAAAAAAGAAGAAGCAGTACCAAGAGGTAAGACGAGAGAAAGAAAAGTTTTGTGCCAGAAATTAGTTGCCAACAATGGGATTATCTCTGCTGGAAAAGTTTCCTTTTCCCTTAGATCGAAGATCCTATTAGCCAGGCCAATAAAAACCTTCAACAATGTACTCCTCCTATTAAGATATGCAAAGAGTTGTGCAAGAGTTTTAGATACAATTTGTATATGTATGGAGGAGTGGTCTCTGCACATAGTATAGTAAATGTTGCACTTCCCAGGGAGAACTGGAAAAACCAACAAAGCAAAATGGTAAAATGGGAAAATGGAAAAATCTCCCGCTCTTTCGATGGCAATTGTCGAAATAAATCCATGGTCTGGTTGAAATTGAATAAGAAATACAGTTCGGACCCAATGAACAATAGAAATGGACGTTGGGAAGGTACGGGTGGGAGGTGTAGGGGAGGGTTAAGAGCAGCACCCAAATAAATATGTTTAACCAAATTGCCAACCAACAAAAAACCCACCAGAAAACCCCCCGCAAAGGAAAAAAGGACAAGTCAAGCGTAACATATTTATTGACGTTGCGGTTACTGGACCCGGACATGGACACGGACCCGTCTACAGAGCTGGACCCGGCCGGGACACACACACACACATCGGATATCAGTTAGCTGGCAAGCAGCAAAAAACCACCACTAACCACTGACACCAGCACCACACAACAACACACTGAGCCACCACCTCGCCACCTTCCAACCTCCCAACTCCCACCCGAGAAACAGAAACCACGGAATGAGTGGCACTTGCAAGTGTGGTGTTTATGTTCCATACATCAGGGGTTTATGGGCTAAACGTTTATGTGTCTGGCAACAACAAGCTTTTAAAGGGTTTCCACACAAACACACACACACACACATACACGACCATATGGGGGGGTAGTCGATGCTGACGCCACTTGAAATTTCACTTACACTCAACCCCCAGTTTTTTGTATGCCTGTCGCTGTGTGGGTGCGTGTGTGTGTGTGTGTGTGTGCCACAGTTGACGTTGCACACTTCGTTGACTCCCAAAAGACGCCCACACTCAAAATGGTTGACCTCGGACGCCACCTCCCAGCCTCCCAATAAGCCTTAGATAAGACGCAGGGTGGAGGGGGGTGTATTACAAAATGTATTTTATCTTCATCGATTGGCAGAATTTATATCTTTTTTCATGCCACATCAGCGTTTTATACATATACATACATACATGCATGTACACATATACATACATATCGAATGAGAATGGGAATAAAGATTTAGGGGAGCTGTATGCCCTCTCCATCCACCCCCCACCCCATGGGTGAGTTGAGGTTATGTGCTGACAGCTAGAAGCACCAACATATGCATATCCTCGATGGCTGAGAGATAAATCAGCTGTGCTCCCAGCAGATGATTACATGGGGATGAAGTTGTAAGTCGACGGAGCTGCTAGAAAAAGATGTACAGGCAAATACACACTACTACACCACTATACGGTAGTGTTCACTGTACATATGGACAGCACAGAATAAACTGCCATATTATGCAAATCAATATCAATAGGAAGAGGATGGTAGATGGATGAACTTTGTGCCAACTGTGGGAATAATATATGAAGTCTGATATCCATAAAAATAACTATTGGAAAAAATATATAATATTTTGGATGATTTACTAAGGTTATAATCTCCTTATAAAGTCTTTCCTTCCAGTTGTGGTAGTAAATTTCCATTTTATATCCATGCAACCAATTGTACTGAATATTCAAGCCTCAAACCAGAAATCATTTCATTTCGAATTTCCTTTCTTTTTTTTTTTGTTCTTTTTTCAATTTACATAATTCTGTTGTACATAACACACTCTTACACACACAGCACTCCTGCGGCAGCATTGGCACTCCCCTTTTATGAACCTTTCAACTTGCAATCATGTTTGCCAATTATGCAAATGATGATGCGACCCACTGTGCGTGCAGGCAGAGCCACTGTGGGGCATAGCTGGGTAAATACTCTCCAAACACTTGGCTTCGTGTTTACCACAATTTACTGTGACTCGAGTTAACACACACACACACAGACACAGACACAAAAGCAGAGAGACCGAGAGAGAGAGACAGAGAGAAGGTGTGAGGGGTGGGGGGTTGGAGCAGGGGCTACAGCAAATATAAATGCACATTTTTTGCCCACAATTTCCTGGAAGCAAGGGAGAACGAGTGACAGAACGGGAGAATGAGAGAATGAGAGCAGGGGGATGAGGGTGCCAGTGGGTAGTGGGTAGCGGGTAGCGAGGGGAATGGGGGAATGCGAGCACAATAAACTGAAAGGAAGGCAAGGGTCGGTGGGGGTCGGTTAGGGGTCGGGGTAGGTCGTAGCTTGCCACAAGCCAAATATGTCTGTGTCTGGGCTCGACTTCCATCCTACCCCCCGATGCCCTTCTTCATTCCTTTGCCGTATTTCTTTTTCTTTCTTTCTCTCTCTCTCTTTCTCCACAGTATTGCCATCTCTTGCCTATATGTATGTATTGTCTGTGTGCCCCTGTGTGTGTGTGTGTGTCTGGAAAGTGTGGCAATAAAAAGGATAATGTAACTGTTATTCTACGCAAAGCGGAAGCGAACGAGGGAGCGCGGCAGGAGGCCGAAGTGTGGTGCAAGTGTTTGAAATATTTCTGTGGCAAAGGTGGCAACTTGGGCCGACGAGGAGGTGGACTCGCTCTCCGCACCAACAAGATCTGGCGCACAAGTAAAAAGCACAACCAAAGGCTGCGGCAGCAGCACAAAACGAAGTCGAGTCTGGGCCTTGTGGTTGCACACTGGAGGAGTGGCGTGGCTGTGGCAGTGGCAGGAACAGGATGCGGGGCTGGGCGACTCCTCCTTTGCTGAGTGACTGACTGAACAAGTGGCAACGAGGAAATGACTGTCCTGACTGGCAGGGCGTGTGGAGGGGGGGGGTTGGGGCATGCCACCTCGTGCAAGAGTCAGAGAGCGTACGAACCGAAACGAAACGAATCGAGACGAAACGAGACGAGACGAACAAAAGTGCCAAAGAGCGAAGCCGGAAAATTGTGTGGAAATTTGAGCTTCTTTTGAAATTGAGGCCGGAAATGACACCCACACGTACCATTGTGTGGGAGTGAGAGAGAGAGAGCACAAGCGAAAGAGAGAGAAAGCACAAACAGAAAGACAAACAGACGGTCCCAGAGAAAGGGAGATGGGGAACGAGAGGGAGAGGGAGAGAGAGAGAGAATGAGAGAGCTGTCTGTCCTGCTGTTGTGTTAAACAAAATGTTTGCGGGTGCAATAAGCGTAAATTCAGTGGTTTTATGTTTACTTATTCAACTCCTCCATAACCAACAAACCAACCAACCACCCACCACCCACCCCAGCACCCACTCTATGGAAAACCACCTTCGCTTCCTCCACTCTGCCCTCCTTCCGTGTGGGGCACAACTTCATTTTATTGGGAGCAGCGAAGGAGGTGGCTGGCAGCTGCTACAGGAAACCCCCCCGCCCCCTGTCGGGTGGCAATATACTTTTTGCAAATCGATGCCAACTCCTTAAACGATGGGTGGGCCGGGACTGGGGTTGGGTATGGGCCTGGGACTGGGGCTGGGTGGGGCTTTTTGGTTCGTTGTGGCACTGCTGCTGCTGCTGCCGCTGCTGCTGCAGGAAGCGTGTGGCATGTTGAATGGGTCTTGAGTGTTTTCGTATGGTTGACAGGATAACACGGAGTAATTCAATTCGAAATACTTTATGCTGTTGCTTTTATTATTTGTGCTTTCTCGTTGGCTCTCTCTCTCCCCCACTTCCACTCCTACCCCCACTCTCTTCATCTATCTCTCTCTTTCTCTGCTTTACGGATTGCTGTTGTCGGAAGTGGCATTTGTAGGTGGTTTCTGTGAATGTATGTAGTATGTGTGTGTGTGTGTGTGGGGTGTAGCTGCATAAACGAGCACACACACACACATAAAAAGAGGGGGTTTAAGCCTCCATCTGTATCTGTGTATTTTGTGGTTTCTCTGTTTATTTATTTTTATGATGTTTCCTTTTTGGCATTTTATTGAAGAAGTTTACCGACGCCATTGCTCTTGCATAAATAAGTGAGAGGTGGAGAGGTGGGAGTGGAGATAGAGAGTGAGAGAATGCGGGGTGGGAGAGTGCGGGATGGGAGAGTGCGGGATGGGAGAGTGCTAACAAGCACATAGCCCCCCCCCCCCCTCTCCCGGTACTCTCCCCTCATTGCAATTCATAAAAAATCAATATTTATTACAAATGCTAGTGGTACATGGTACACCGTACATGGTCCTTCCTTGCTTCCTACTCCAAATTCGCAAATATATTCCAAAACCAAAAAGGAAACGATGTGGGACAATGCAAACCTAAGCTGTTTTAATACCCTTTCAGATCTATCATAAAAACCTATAAAAACTATATTTTATGATGATTAGATCGTTCCTGATATCATTGGATATACATAATTATGTAATCTTTGTGATATCGTTTTATGTGTGAAAATATAATCATAATACCCTTTGCAAGGGTACCCAAAGCAGAAATGCAATATAGTCAATATAATATTTCCAAATAGATCACAAGTGGAATATTTGGAATTGTTTCTGCTGCAACCAAATACATATTAAATTTGTAACTAAAGCGAAACTGAGACTTTCATTCAAATTCAAAACTCAACTAACATTAAAAAACATACAGAATACTAATGGATTTTAAGCTGTACTCAAATGCATTTCTATGCTTTGGTTACTCTATAAAAAACTGCTAGAGAGAGGACATATTTAATAAGTAGAAAAATAGTCCTGGACTCAACGCTCAAGCCGAGTTTCATCAACAAAAATGAGGCGAATTTTCATTTCAAACAAATCCATAATAATCCAATTTGTCATGTCATTTCCCAGCTACACAAACAATCAATTAACAATTTTCCAAAAACTCTAAAACGATTCAACTTGTGTCCAATTTGTGTCATTGTTGGGACGGCATGTGTGCCACATGCAGATAGCGGCAGTGCATTGAAAAATCTAAACCCGGGGGGAAGCCACTCACTGAACAGATTCCCCACAAATGCTCAACTCTTTTGTGGCAAAATAAAAAATAATCTGCGAATGTTGCCCCATACTGGATGCCCCCAACGCAACCCTCACAATCCACCCCATGAACAGGGTGCCGCCTTGCGGGGGGGGGGCGGTGCTGGCTAAACGAGCCGAGCTAAGGCTATTATTGGACTGACCAAGCCGAGTCCGAGCAAACTGAGCTGGGGAACGCTCAACGCTCAGAGTTAAGTGAAACCAATTGAGATTTATTGACGCGAATTGGGTTTCACTTGAACCTGCTCGCCCCGGGGCGCTCGAGGAGCCTCTCGCATTACCAGAACCAGATCGGATTCCCCCGTTTTGGGGCTACAGAGCCGCAGAGGCGCAGAGACACTTACCTTCTTTTGACTTGTCGTACTGCTTGGGCGACGTGGTCTTCTTGCCTGGCACGGGCCTCAGGGCATTGCTGATGAGCTGTGGGATGGGATTGCAATATAGATATTAGTTAGGGTTGGTCGACAGTTCTCCGTCTCCTTCTGTACTCACAATGCGATCTGTGCGCTCGCCGCAGGGCAGACGTGCCACTGCGGACTCGGGACTGTCCTCCGGTGGCGGCGGCTGGGGCACCCAGTTGTAGGCCCGCCTAGATATGGGCACCCCGAAACGGTCGTGCTGCGAGGCCTGTTGTCTGTGGAAACGAAACGAAAACACATCTCAATTAGTTGACTGCACATCACATCACATTACATCTGTTTGCTCTCTGATCTCTCACCTTAAGCTCTCGTAGCAGTCCAGGCAGACCACAGCATACTCTCCGTTCTCGAGCAGCAGTCCGTCGTCGCTCTTCTGGTGCTTCACAAACGGAAACTCATTGACGGGCAGGGCTCTCACCCGTTTCCTATAAGTCGTAATGCCGCACAGGTGGCAGTTGTAGTCGTGCCAATTGTATTTACGTTCCGTCGGATTCACGCTCGGACTTTGCGCCTCGTATCTGTCAAGCAATCAGCATACAATTATCAGATGTTCTCTATATACTATGGAATGCATTTGGATGACTCACTTGCGCCACTGATTCAACATGGAATGATAACAGAAGGTGCAGACCAAGGCCGAATTGTTCCTCAGCTGCTCGGCATTCGGCAAAGAATTGTGTTTCAGCAATAGCGGAAAATAAGGCCGTGAACCCTGAACAAATATACAAAATTAGATTAAATAACTATCTGAATAAATAAGGGAGAGAACCATCTAATCTGGAGATAATATAAGAGCATCCAAACATCTTGCTATATGTACGCCATGTTGTATAAGTAATATGAAGTGTAAAGATAGATTTACAATCTGCTTTACGACAGAATTCGCAGGGCATCTCTTTTCGTTGATTTTTGAGAGTAATTAGACATAAAAGATACTCAAGGAATGATAAGAGCCATAAAAAAATACTATAGTAAATAGAAGATATCCAAAGAATGATAAATTATACAAAAAGAATACTAAAATATACTCAAGGAAACATAAAAGATACTCAAAGACTCATTAAAGATACTTGTGGAAAGATAAACGATGCCAAAAGAACACTTGTAGATGCTCAAAGAACGAACAACTGAAATATCTTTAGAATCGAAGTAATTAAATGGGCTCATATTATGAATAAATGCAACTAGCGTGATATATTAATGGCCTGATATCTACAACGGATGTACGCCATTCCACGGGCTATCTAAAACAATCGTATAACATTTGATCCCTCTATCTAATCACTTCTAATGGATACATCATCAGTAGGCACATTATCAATATTGATTGACATCGCTTGTGGGTTGGGAAAGTCCCCCGACACTTATCAGCAAATTACATGTTTGCCAAGCGATGTGTACAAAATATTATGCGTACAGAAACGTAAACACAGAATGCGACCCGAATCGAATGGAAGCTAAGGACAGCAGTGCAGCCGAAACATCAATTAAATAGCTTAATGTTTAAGGCAAAGCCTAAATATGACAAATTGAGGTTTGTATCTTTTGTGTGTATCTAAATGTGTCGATATCAAGTGCAGCATACACGATACATTTGATATAAATTAACTCCAATTATAACTTAAATCAGGGACAGCCTTAATGCTGTGTGAAGGAGTATTTTGATATCCTTTTGCCACAGCATCAGCATGAACAATATATGTAGATTTCTCAGACAATTAACAGATCGACAGCATTGCTACATTGATTATGAAATTATAATTAGCGTCTTGTCCATCTACTGATTGAAAGACTAATATAAAGGCTCAATTTCAAATATGATTTCAATTATACTTTGCAGTATTTGAGTAATGAGTAATCAATATCCATTGGAAGCCACGCCAATTTAGGAAGACTTGCCACAAAATTGCAAAGTGCATTCTTCATTTACAAAATTCGACTACAATCCACTAGATATTCGACATATTATAGGCATTCATCCACTGCATGTACAGATATCTTCTTGTTCAAGTCTCTTTCTGCTAAGAATTCTCTACACTTTAAACAGTCTTTTCCCTAATACTCTCTCACACGAGACTTTCTCTAGAGAAACTCTACCTCTTTGCTGGCATAGAGGACTCTGGCCAGAGTGAGGTCCGAGTGAAGGCCGCAGAGGAAGCAGTAGATTGATGTGCTGGCGGGCGTCGATGATGATATGGATGGTGTGGAGGGCGGTGTGTTGATGCTCATGGCTCCGTGCCGAGATCCGTTCGGTGAGCTGGATGTCATCATCGGCGAGGGAATGTTGTATCTGCAAGAGAAACCAAAAACATTATCAATAGAGCATTCTGATCAGGTTAAAGGGAGAGGGAAAGGGAGAGAACCTTCTGTGCTCTAGGGGTACACGTTCGGCATCCATGGATTCCCACTGGCTGGCCAAGTATTCCTTGCAGTCCTTGCAGGCCAGCACGCGATTGCTGTTCAACTCGTTGTTGTTGTTGTTATTATTGTTGCTGTTGTTGTTGTTGTTGTTGCCAGTGCTGCTATTATTGTTAATGTTACTATTATTATTATTGCTGGTGGCAGCGGCATTGGCCTTGAGGCAGGGAAAGTGCATGGCATGGGAATTCATATGCTCCGCACTGGTGGACAGCCAATCCATTTTGTTAGACGGACAAAGCACTTTGCAAATGGAGCAGCTGCAAAGTGAAAGAGAAAATGGAAACTCAATTAAAGTACGTAAATAGAATAAAAAGGCAACAACCAAGGTACTCACGGATACTGTCCATGGCCATTCTCGATGGCTCCCTGGCTGGAGCTGGGGGAATTGGGCCGGGAATCGCTGCGGCGTATCTGCTTGAGGTCGCGTGCCGTGTTAGAGTTGGAATTGTTCGAGTTCGTCTCGTATGGCTATAAATGGAGGAGGAATGGCAATGGGTATGGTAATATTAGAGATTATTGGATTTGCTATTTCTGTATTAGTTCTAAGAATATCGCGCACAGACTGTCCAACCAACTGGTACCGGTGCGGCAATCCCCAGGAATGGGCATCAACCCAAAGGCAAACTGTTAGCCTTATCTAATCAACAAATAAAAAGCGAACCGAATTTTATTAAATATTTTATACAATTGATTTGCTATTCAAGGAGTAGCCACTCGACTATGACTGGCGCTGGACTGTGTCCGATTTGGCCGACAGAACCGCCTGTAACCGGTCCGAACCGTGTTCGGTTTCACTTATCTCCCTTCGATTTGCGACTTATATTTCGAGCCACAGAAATAGAAAGGTAGAGGGGGACAGACAGGGGACAGAGGGAGAGATTGCGTGAGCCAACAATCTCTTTCAATCAAAAGTCTTCTTATCTCTAGCGACTAATTACAATCACCGATAGAGTTCAAAGTTGAGGCCCTGCCTCCGAAAATGGATCACTTGTTGATTCACACTTGCCCCAATGCTGCACGACTTGAGTCGGCCTCTTCTTTGGCGTGTTCAGATGTATGTCAACACTGGAAATGGAAATTTTATTTAGGTGGGCTTCTTGAGTGTCATTCAAGTCAAGACATGAATTCTCTTCATTGTTCAGTCGTCCACCTCAACTAATTGTGGGAAGCTGGACGGTACAAGTGGACAAGTGGGAAGAGGAGTCGCAGAAGAAAACAAAGAAGAACTCAAACAGAAAACAGAAGAGAAGTCAGAAACAGAAACAGAAGAATATCGATTGTTTCGGGAGCTACGGGAGCTACAGCTAAGAATCTTATCATAATCTATCTTAAGAATAGAAAAATGTATACCCAGAGCTCTTTTCGAAATCTAAAGCCCCTGGAGATCGTAAGGCAAACAAGAGTGGGAGAGAAACAAGCACAGAGAAACAAAAAAGCAAACCAATAAAACAATGCAAATGAAAACATTTCGAAAAGAATTATTTAAATATTGAATTGAGCTTGGTTCCTGCGCTTGGTAGCCCCAACCCATTGATAAATATTTGCATTTATCTATATTTAATTTTCGTATTTCGAAAACACCGAGCGACCGAGCGACGGATTGGATTGTGCAATGACCTGGATAAACCCCGAGCAAAACACATGTACTGTACTCCCCTACACCGGGTGTACCCAGTGGATAAATGGATATATAGAAAATGGAACAACTGCCTCCAGCACCGCACCTGTTTAAAGATGAATTATTGGGCCCAACACGCTCATCAAATAAAACGAATTCTGTTTAATCAAAACCAACAGAAATGGAAATGGAAACAGAGACTGAAACAGAAACAGAGGCTTTATTTCTGATGAAATATGGCAAATAATTTAAGCAAATACTACGTAGAATAGTCGTTAGTTGTGTCGTTCAACTCTCAATCAAGGTCAAGAGTATTTTTGGGATGTTGCCAGGGCTTGCAATCTACACACACACACACACACACAGGAAACAGCAGAACAAATCCCAAAACTATCAATCAAACAAAAAGCATGGATACCAGAAAAAAATCATAAGACAAATTAAGCTATTCCAAGAGAACAAACATTTGCAGATTAAAGAAATAAACAAAGCTGTTTTATATACTATATACATAGATATATATGTAGGTATGTACGATGATATTTATACATTGTATCTGAAGAAATGCAATAAAGATGAAGGGTAATAATTTATGGAAGAGGCGACGACGTCTGGTCTTTCGGATTTGTGGCAAAGCTAAAATAAACAAAAACTAGAATGTTGAACAAAAAAAAGAAAACAAAACAAAACAAAAACAATCGGCTATAAATAAAAAGTGTTTAAGTAGAATTAACAAAACCGAAAAGAAGCAAAAAAGAAGGAAACGGAAACCGGTTCAAAGCAGATGCCTGAAATATAAAAAGAAAGAAAGAAAAAAAACTGACTCGGACTCGACCAAGTTTACCCAGTTTTTTTTTTTCATTTGTTTGTCTACGACAGAATTGTGGTTCTCTCTGGATCTCAGGGTTTGTTTATACAATGATTTCGTGCGGCTTCCACCTCTCCCTCTCTCTCTCTTTACCCTTCTCCGTTTATTACTTGCTCCATATTTATTTGTCTTTCATCGGCAGAGAAGAGAGGGGGGGGCGGTCGTGTGTATTCCTGCTATCTAATCGGCGGGACGGACATTTGTTGACTCAAATTGGTTAACATGCTGACGATCCAAACCAAGTGGTTGCCCAGCACGCTTCGAGCATAGCTCCGAGAATGATAAGGAGCAAAGAGCAAGAGCTGCTTCTACTCGTTTGCTCACTCTCTCTCGCTCTCGTCTCTAATTGATACAGCGGAGCGGCAGCCTTGTGCTTTCAAATGAATTACTCAACAATTCCAGGTCGTGAACCAGCCATCTATCTGGAAGTCGTCCATTCCCAGACGCCCCACCCCGCCCATTAATAAGGGGGGGTTATCAGTGTCCGGGCGCAGAGGGCAAATGGGTGGGGTGGCCGCTAATCGCTCGAAATGTTATCGCTTGGCCAGAGCTCCCGATTGCTGCTAAAGTTGCTCCTGCTACTGACCCGATGGATCGGGTGCGAGGCTCATCCCCCCGCCTCCCTTCCCCCTTGGCCACATATTTTTGCTGTAACAAGTGCAATCACTACTTTTCCTATATTTTTATACACACAGAAACACATTATCTATTATCTCTCGCTCACTCGCTCTTCCTAGTAAATTTCCATGTTTGCGCATTTAACCGATACGCCGCTGGCATCATCCATGTATTCGGAATATAGTACCCATATATTGTATATATTGCATATTGGATTACGGTACAAATAGTTATTGAGAATCGATTGGGATCGATAGTACCAACAGAATAAACGGAAGTATTCAAAATTTAACCGGTTGGGAATCGAATCGAATCGGTTATTTGTGGTATACGATACCGTATCCGCCGTACAGTCCCCAAGTTTTTCATAAGCAACAACTTTTTATTTTCCCGTATTGTGTACCGATCCAAACTCGATTTCCATCGATTTTTGGTGTTCCCTTTGTGGTGTGGTATGGTCCTTACCCTAAACCGCACATTGCTGGTGGAATCCGAATTGGCCACCGACTTTTCCGATGGGGAATTGCGACCCCCGAACGGGGCCATCGCACCACTCGAACTGTACAACGCCGTGCTGGACTCCAGCGAGTGTCCGGCACTGGGAGAGCCACCCACAGGATGTGCTGTGATTGCGACGGGGCCGGAAGGAGGCGGCCCACCCTCGGCCAAACCGCTGTGCTTCTCATTGCAGCTGGAGCAGACCTGGACCATGCCTGGTTAACGGAATATAATTCGGTTAGTTGCAATTTTGGGAGGCGGAAAAAGGCCATAATTGACCTGGTAAGTGCACTTACCCTGCGGACTGATGGGACTAGCATTCTTGTACACCTTCATGGTCTTGATGAACGGATAGAAGGGCTCCCGCTCGGCATTGGGGCAGCAGTAGACGAGCCGCAGCTGTGACGAGGGCGTGTCCGTGCCGCACGTATAGCACACAAAGGTGGTTCGCTCCGCCGCCGTTGGGGTCGGACGTTTGCGCAACATATAGGAACGCTCCGATTCCGGTTTGTGCGAGGCCTGAAAAGAAGATACAAATCACGATCAATCGTATTAGTCATTAGTTTATAGGTCCGAACGTTTACAGTTTCAATTAGCAGGCCCAACATCTTGGGTGTGAAGCATACAAATATGATTCCATTTAAAATCGATTAACACCGTGGTGATTTTTAGCAAACAACTGTTAGATCTGTGATCTTGGGATGGCACCCGTAGAGCAGATCAGTAGCCAGTTAAAAGAAAAGAAAAAATAGATCTTCCTGTTTACAAATCTCATTTACGCTTACAGAAATAGAATCTAACTGGACTAACTGTGGGCTCCTAATTTGACCTCATCTTAACCCGTTTGTGTGCTTCGACCCGATTCGCAGTTCATTCTCTAGAAGAGGCCGCCGACACATAAACGACTTTGATGAATTACATTTCGAGTTGATTGATAGATAGATTGACACACACACACACAGTACGAGTACGAGTGTATGAATAAAACATTTTGTGGTGCCATCTGGCTGTAAAACTGCTCTACCGCGGAGCATGTATGCTCGATGCTCGATTCTCGAGACGCTCAAGCGAATCCTGGATAAGAAAAACTCTTTAAAGTCTTCTCTTTGAATTTGTTCTGTTTAATATAATATCTGCATCGACATATAGATAAATATGTACATACATATGTTGCCCCCCCACATTCAATAAAATCCCTCTGCCTTCACAAACAGAAAACAGAAATGCGTTGCGTATACGACCTGTCAGATGAAGTAAGCGTGATGGACCTTTGGAGGGGGTGGGCGGATAGGGGAAACATATCACTCAGACGTCATTTGTGTTTGTACAAATTAATCTACACAATCTGGTCACCCTCTTGCCACACAAGCATCATGGCTCGTCGTCAACAGCAATGACTGGACGCCATTTATCATATTACGTATACGCCCAAGTGGCGGTTTCCCAAATTATTTGAATATTTTCATGTCTGTACAATGTACATATATTTTCTCAGCTAATCTTCACGTTCTTCATCTCTTTCATGGCAACCGACACAATTTATGTATATATGCATCAGCTGTATCTATTGTATGTATCTGTATATCTATTGTAGACAGCTCAAGAGGCATGAGAGGGGGCCCAGGCCAGAGCATTCATTCATTTATTTTATTAGGCACCAAGCAAATTTAATTGTTTGTTTACTTTCCTCATTTCATTGTGTGTCAGATTTTTTGACATCGATAGGGGCGCGCGCATTTCGATTACTCAACGAATAGATGGATGGAACAGCATGAATTCCTTGTGTGTATCTATGTATTTGTCTATGTATGTATCTATGTCTCTGTGTGCGCTTTCATGTCTGTTTCCATTTTTTTTTGGTTTGTCTTGCACACACTTTCGTACACGTTTCATATCGCACATCGCATCAATCTGGACAATGCCATGTCATCTATATTTATTGATCCATAGCTACGATGGCGTCTCTTGCTTCTGTTCTGGCCGCTCCGCTCCGCTCCAACTCCAGCACACCCTCCCCCTCCATCGCTTACCGTGGAACGTCTGACAATTTGCTTTATGGAAAAACAAGTTCGAGATGTATATGTATGTATTTTGGATACCCAGTAATTGTGGAAGAGCATATACTATGTGTATTCCAAAGACCATCTAGTCAATAAAATTGACTTCCAGTCGAAAATAGATTGATTATTGCATAGATATAGGTCTACCGACATATTTATATAGTTTTGCCAATTATATTTCCATTATAAACGTGTTTTAAAGACAATACTGGGTATACGAAAGTTGTCTCGTTTTTGGTTATCTTTTTTGTGCGGCTTTTATGTTCGCTTTTCATGTTCTTGCCTCTCCCACAAAACTCCTTTCCCCCCCTGCCCTCGTCTGCCCCCTTGTTGTTCGTTGTTTGTTTGTGCTTTTCATGCCCGTTGATAAGCCGCAATGGCAATGGGGGTCATGACCGTTTAATAACTTTTTATGAACAACTTTTCTCTCTCTCTCTCTCTCTTTCAGTTCTTTCAAAACTTTTTTGTTGTTTTTTTATTAATTATAAAGCATAAAATAGCCTCCAAGTGATGGAGAGACGGGGGGTGGTGGTGCGGTTGTAGAATGATTTTTCTGTTTCTGTTTTTCCTTTTTTGCCATATACAAAAGTTTTTTCTCGCTTTCAACTTTTGGCAACAACGTTTTTTTGTTTTGTTTTTTGAGTAGAAATAAATAAGTAGCCAAAGTGGAATTTATTTCCACTAATTAATTTATATATGTATGTTGTAGGTTTTTTGTTTTATCTTTTTGTGGGGGGGCTTATAGTGTTCTCCAATCATGAATCATGTTCAAGTTTTGGTTTTTCGAGTGTTTGCTTTGGCTTTAATTTGGGTCAATATTGATTGATTGATTTAATGAATGGTTGCTCGGTTGACTGAGTGAGTGAGTGTCGTATTTAATGCCTTGAAGAACGGTTGCCATTAGAAGCGATTAACATTGTTTGCTTTCGATATCTATTTGTGAATGATGCAAATGAGAGTACAAGCTATAGCCAAGATACATACCTTGGCTAATCATTGAATACTCATTAGCAATACTCATCTTCATTAACAATGAAATGTGATGCCGAGTGAACCAGCTTGGAGCCCTGAGAAAGAACACGCTTCAATCTACTACAATCATGGGTTTTATTCTGCACTCTATAAGTAATACAAATGTACATTTAAACCTTCCCAAACATTATCATTTTACCAGCATTATCAATGAATAAATCTGGCACTTTTACAGCTTGATTCTTGATTGAATTGTCGCCTGTGATTACCTTTTCGCTTTGCTGATCCTTGAGGATCAGATAGGTTTTTAGTTTCCTGTATTCCCGCCAGCCATTCGTATCCTTTGGCTTGAAGCTGACGCCTGAGGCGGAGTTGTTGCTGCTGGTTGTGTTGCTGGTGGTGTTCTCAGTGATGCAGCAATTATTGTTATTGTGGGTGTGGCTGTGGCCGCCCTCGCCCACCACAACTGTGAGATTTTGGGCCATTTTTAAAGAGAGATACAGAGAGAGCTGGGGGGGATTCCCCGGGTATTCACTATTCACTCAAACACTTCTTGGTATTTGTAAATGTTTTGTATTTATGTGAATCATTTTCACTGCATAATTTGAATTGTTTAATTATTATCGATTACGATTGAATGAATCACATTTGATTAAACACTGAATCTGCTGCTGCTGCTTCTGCTGCGGCTGGGGTTGTTGGCAGATTAATTAGAGTGGATTTTTGTGGGTGTGTGTGTGTTTGTGTGTGTGTGTGTCTGAAGTCTGTGGCACCTTAATTACAGCACGAAACAAATTAAATTTAATTGAAACTGATATAAACGTTCTTCTCCTGCTCCTCTGTTCCTGCATCTGCATCTGCTCCTCCTTCCCCCTCCCTCTCTGTGTGTGTGTGTGTGTGTGTGTGTGCAGTTGGGCGTGGATAAAACGCGAACGCAAACGCGACGACGGATGACGCTCATGATGATGGTAATGATGATGATAATGATGATGCATCCGTATCCGTTTCGTATCCACATGGGCTGTTCTCTCTCTCACACTACTCCTCCTTGCCACATCAAATTCCGCAAACACACGCGATCAGTGTGGATGCAGCAGATTAAGAGGTAACTAATTATGCATTACATGCAACATGCCAGCTATCAGCGTCAACATCCCATTGCCGCTGGCCTAATGGAAGTGCGCGGCGCGCGTTCATTAAACCCAACCCTCCTCAAGGAGACACGACACCCCACCCCACCCCCCCCACGCTTCACCTGTTGCTACCACATCCCCAAGGGCAATTAAGCGGGGCACAAGCCACAAATGGCACACACACGAAAGCGAACGGGAATTGCAAGTGCCCACGCTGGTGCCTGGTCGTCCCCGCCCCCCCTGCCACACACCGCAGACAATCAATTGGGGAGGGGATGGGAGGTCTCACAAATCTAGAGACTTGTGTGCAATTTTTGGTTAATAAAAGTTTTCCGTTCGAGTGAAAGTAACGGCAGCTCATTAGAGGGGCGAGGATTCTGATTTGCATGCCATGGAAGTGATTCATTTAAATAATAATTAAAGCTTTTAATTAAATGAAGTGCAATTAGACAATGGACATGCCCAAGGGAATGGCATGTAGGAAACATTTAGTTCCTTATTCCATAATCATTATTGCGGTTTTCGCTAGAATGGCGCATTTCTATGTGTCTTTTTTCTATGCTCCTCCATGGATTCACTTTTGTTTATACAGATTGATGGACATCCCCAAATATTACTTTATTTAATCATGTCAAGCCAGGGTAGGCAAGAAAATACAAACAAGCAAAGCCAAGCGAAAGGGTATAAAAGATTCATTGATTCATGTGCAAATAGTAGAAACCGCGCCCACCCATCTTGAATAGTGGCTTAACCTTGTCCGCCCACCCAAGTGGGTCAATGTGGGGCGGTCACAGACAAGGACAGTTGCGCCAGGAGGGCTTGCCAATTATTGTTTGACCCACTTAAGCGCCAATGTGCGTGCTCCATTATAGAGAGGGACAGGGGCAAGGAGTATAGAGTGGTTGTGGCGATATAAATCATGATTCGCACGCAAATAAATCACATGAAATAACCGATAACAAAATACACGGAACAGAAAACATTTCTCTTCTTTCGCCGACCACCACCACCCCCCCACAGAAGAAGAATAAGTGGGAGAAGGAGAAGAAGTAGAGGACGAAGTAAAAAGCAAACGACTGCACATGAAACGGTTTATTTATAGAACGGTACACACACACACACACAGGCACAAAGGAAAGCAAAGAAACGCGGTTGAAAATGGCAAAAAACGCGCGTGTTTAAAAACGCGCAAAATAAAAAACGGTATTTGTTGCTACTGCTGCTGCTGCTGCTTCTGCCGTTCCTGACTTGTGCCCTCCCCTTCCCTACCCCTCCGCTGGTGTTATTTGTTTGAGCGACTTTTTTACACGACCAAGTCATGTACATACTGTGCACTCTACTTGTACTACCCCCCCCCACCCCCCTGCATGGAGACACCTAATGGCCTCAGCCAACTTTCCGACAGGTTGGAGGCACAAGAGTTCAAAAAAAAAACAACAAAAAAAAAGGCAAAACTACGAAATAAAACTTGACCCCCCTCTTGTGACACTAGAGATGGGGCAAAACGATATTCATAACGGTTTTGTTGCTTTGAATAATAGGGGTGTTCCTTTAACTGATTTAAGTGCTTCCAATTGGATTAATTGTGGCAATTGCCGTTTATTATTTCCCGTATGGAAATCATTGAACTGCAGTCAAGCAATTTAATTAACACAAGCACAGATACACACACATACACACACACACACAGTATAGATAGAGATGCGATTATTGCACTCAATCAATCACGCGACCATCTCTAGTTTGACACCTTTTTAGCCTCCAGTGGAGACCCTCTGGTTCCCGGCGATTAACTAACTAAAAAAGGGCAAACTTCGAGGCGGCATCGTTAACTTGTTGTTGCTTTTGGTGTTTTAAAACCAGTTTTTTGCGGCACTGCCACCGTTACCGGCTACTGTTGCGGGGAGTAGATGAATGGGACCAGGGAGGGCAGCGGGAGCAGAGACATTGAACTGCTTTGACAGCCGTGACTTTTGTTTGCTTTTATTATTAACACACGACATACATATCTGTCATTCTTGTTTGTTACACTTTATTGCCAGTTGTGCATTTATCAATTTTGATTTTATGCGCCCCAAGCACGCACGTTCACGTATACACAAACACACACACGGAGAGAGTGAGAGAGAGGGCGAGAGAGCAAGTGCTCCTCGTCTCATTAAGCGATTGTCGCAATTGGCGCTGTTGATAAGGTCTCGTCTCACACATACACAAACGTATGAAACGTATGCGATTTCTCTGATTGCGGCGGGAGAGATTGAAAATCGTGCGACTCCGACGACGCGCGTCACAAAACGGAATGCTCCAACAAACGAACGCAGCCGACCAGCGGGCCAGAGCCAGACAAGAACGGATCGAGCAAAGCAAGCAATTTTCTGTTGGCGTTGGCGCTGACTTCGCTGCTCCTCTTTGCCTCTTTGCCTGATGGAGCCCTGCTCTCTTGTTGTTCTTGTGGGCCCACGCAAGAAAACAAAAGCAACAACGACGTTAACGTTGACGCCGACGCTCCAGGCGGCGCAGCGCAACTAAAACAAACACAAACAAACAACGCAGTCGCAGCCACTGCTGGCGTTTACTGCGATGCCGGCGATGGCGTCGCACGAGTCTACGAATGGAAAAGCCAAAGCGGAGCGGCAAAGCACGAACTGAATCAAATTGAATTGAAGCGGCGAATGGCGAAACAAAAACACCAAAAAGCAAAAGAGCAGCAGCTGCTGAGTGAACTACTTTATGAACCAGTGGGGGAGTGAACCTTATTTTACGAGTACAAAGAGCAGATGGGGGCCATATCAGCCTATGAGAATGAGAGAGATAGAGCAGACTGCCGCAGATTGGACAAGCCTCATAAATAAATCACAATATAAGGTAGACATTTTGATTATATAATAATAATAATAACTAATAATAGCTATGCAGATTCGAGTGTATGAAAGCACTGCAATGATACCCCAGAAAAGCACTAGCAAGGGTTTAATAAACACAGCTCTCTGAATATTTAGCAAAAGTAAAGAAAGTTCAGTTCTCCGAATAGTTCAGATCTTAATCGATTTAATTAATCGATCGAATTAATTACTTCGATGACCATGGAATGGGGTACAATTTATTGCATTCCTTGCATGCTCCAACAATAGCAAACTTGCAGCCCTGAAATTGCTGAATAAGCGAAGCTAGCCCTGGAAAATAGACAGTTGCAAAAACAATCTATAAACACGCTCCGACAACAAACAAAAACATGCCCAACGATTGGCGAAGGATGGAAAGGGGAAGAGAGAGTGAGCAGAGGAGAGTAGAGGAGTGGTTGGCAAAAACCAACAAGAGCAAGCGACAGAAAGGGAAGTGGAACAGCTCGTGGGTCGCGTCACCTTTAACAAGTAGGCGGTGGCGGGTGGCGGCATTCATGTAAACACGAGCCCCGAAAAACAACACAAAGGGAAAGAAGATGATGATGAAGAAGCAGTATGAAGAAGTATGTACATACATATGTATGGGGAAGAGGACTCTGGCAGGGTATCCTAAATATAAGGTAACTTCGATGCCGCAAAACAGAAATTGAGAGAGTACCAAAGATAATATAGCTTGGCTTCCCTTAGAATTAATATACCCTGGAGAAGAGGATGCAGACACTTGGAGGTCGTCATGGCAAGAGTCAAATGGAAGGCAGAATGTGAAGGGGGAGAGAGAGAGAGAGGAGATGTGGAGCTAAGATAACGACGGGAAGCAAATGCGTAGTCTGCAAATGCAACGGCGGCGTCTGGGCTGGAAAGCAGAGCAAATACAAAAGCAACGAAACGCACACACACACACACATACATAAACCGAGAATACAGAATGCACTTCACAGAATAGATTGCAATGTGGTGCATTTATTTATTTAGTCAATGGAATCTGCAGAATGTGCAATGTGTGCGAAGGGTGGTGGGCAGCAGGATGCTAAAGGCTAGGTATCCACTCAGACACATTTAGGAAGGACTCGCCCAATAATCCACCTGGCAACAGTGAAAGTCAAAATAATGTGTATAGCAACATAAAGTTTTAAAGATACAAAGGAGGAGACATATACATTTAATTCCACCCAATAACAAGAAAAGAAGGCTTTTTTGGGGTACTCACACTAAATATTGCTTAGTTTAGTTTGGATTATTAAAAATAGAAGACATATACATACAAGCACATATAGAAATTATAGTTATAGAAAAAAAAGGCCTAAGCTTTTTAAATGCAATATTAAAGACACTGTTTTTGCAATGTCTTTGATTAACTTCTTAAATTCCTTAGCAATCTAATACTACATAGTACGGGTGACAGAACATGGGTGCTTCAATGTTTAAAGACCCCAACAAAGCAAAGACGCAGCAACAGCAACAGAAATAAATGTAAGCAACGGAGAGAGAAACCAGGCGAAAGCGATAACAAAAGTTAAGTAAACGCACAAACAAACAAATGAAACAAAGTAGAGTAAACAGAACCAACAAAGCGAATGAAGGATGAATAAGAGAGCCAGAGGGACAGAGAGGCAGAACGGGAGGCATTGCAGGTAGGTAGAGGAGGTAAGGTAGAGGAGGTAAGCTAAGCTCCGTTGAGGCAAAATTAAATGTTGGTTCAAAGCAGACGAAGTGTGAAATAATCACATTAACTCATGCACAGACAACACCAAAGAGCAGGAGGTGACAAAAAAGTGAGGGAGAGAGAGAGAGAGCGAGAGAGATGAGCACAATCAGCGAAAGAGACGGCCAGAGTCAAAGGACAGCAGCACCGCATCCATCGCTTATGTCATCGCATGAATGCCTGAGAGGATATTCCATGGTTTGGGGAGACTTCATTCAAATTTTCAAAAGCTGAAAGCCCCGCTCTGTGAATCATTTTGATGCTTAATTAATTACAGCAAACTACTCAAAGGAATGTCATCAACAATTAAATACTGAAATTTGAGTCTTTAAAATTCACCAGATGTTGATGTCCTTAAGGAAACATTTTCCAGCTTAAGTTTTCGTTTAATGAAGTGCAAAGATAACCATTATTTTAGAACTGATTTATTTAAATGAATTAATATTAAACTAGGTAGAGATTTCTGTATATTTCTCGTAGTTTTGTGGAAGCCTTTCAATTGTTTTCTGATTCGTTTCCATACAACATTACATACAAAATTGAAGCTTTTCTACCATTTTAAAAATATGGTAACTCGAATCAATGTTCTCTTTTACTATCGCACTCTTTAGGTAATAATATAATCTCTGTATCGCTCAGCATTAGCTATAAATACAATATTTGATTTCCCCATCAACCCCATCCGAAACCTTATCAACCTTATCAATGGGGAGGTCTGTCCGAACGCAATTAGGGATTGGCCAAACGAGCTGGTACTCGTATTACTATTATCAAGTGATCCACATATGGAACGCACTTCAGCTCCAGCAACAGGAATAATTACAGTGTCGGGAGATTTGTGGGCGGGCGCCTTGCCACGCCACACACACTTGGGTGGGGTGGGGTGGGTTGCGGAGGGGACGGGTCTATGGGCTATCTAAACAATTTTATCATCAACTTTTACTGGGGCATAGAGCAGCGGGAACGGTTTCACAGTCTCTGTGTGGCATTCGAGCGTGCTGGAAGTGTTGGCAGACTGCTGCTGTCGGTGGAGATTATACATCCATCTATATACATATATATTTCTACCATATATACTCCTCGTATGTATAGTAAGAATATAGTGCAAAATGGATTTACGTGTGGGATTTGGTGACAAGGTTAAGCTGGGAGCAAAGTGAGTTCAAAGTTCTCGTACTGATAAGCCTTTAAATCTGGACGCACGATGACTCATCTTTGATTGTTTTTTCGTGTTTTTTTTTCAGAGTCATCGGCCATAAGCTCATCCAATACCGGCTGGGCACGAATCAGAGCACCCAGCTGGAAACGAAATACGGCCTGCTGAAGGGTCTGCAGCGAAAGACCATCTACGATGGAGAGATCTACCACGCCTTCGAGGGCATACCCTTTGCGCAGCCTCCGGTGGGCGAACTGCGCTTCCGCGCCCCCCAGCCCGTGCAGCCCTGGCAGGGGGTAAGGGACTGCACGTACACGAGGGACAAGCCCATGCAACGTAACTCGATCACAATGTCCGCCGAGGGTTCCGAGGATTGCCTGTATCTGAATGTGTACGCCAAGAGATTGGACTCGCCGAAGCCGCTGCCCGTGATGGTCTGGATATATGGCGGTGGCTTTCAGATCGGTGGCGCCTCGCGTGATCTCTACGGGCCGGATTACTTTATGAAGCATGATGTCATCCTAGTGACCATTAACTATCGTGTTGGCGCCCTGGGCTTCCTCAGTCTCAAGGATCGCTCGCTCAACGTCCCCGGCAATGCAGGGCTCAAGGATCAGGTGCAGGCTCTGCGTTGGGTCAAGGAGAACATCGCCAGCTTCAATGGTGACCCCGACAATGTGACCCTGATGGGCGAGTCCGCGGGTGCCGCCTCCACCCACATTATGATGCAGACGGAGCAGACACGTGGCCTCTTCCATCGCGCCATTGTCCAGTCCGGGTCGGCGCTGTGCGCCTGGGCCACGGAGCCGGACAGACGGTGGGCCCAGCGCCTGGCCAAGGAACTGGGCTACACGGGCCAGGAGGATGACGAGCAGGATCTGCTGAAGTTCCTCAAGGACACGCCCGGCAGTAAGCTGGCCCTCCACTGCAATGCGATAGTCACGCAGGAGGAGCAGCGGGACTATGAGATCATCGCCTTTGGGCCGGTCATCGAGCCGTATGTGGGGGAGGACTGTGTGGTGCCGCGGCCCCAGCAGGAGCAGCTGGCCAGTGCCTGGGGTAATGCGGTGCCGCTGATCATTGGCGCCAACTCGTTCGAGGGTCTCTTCTCCTACCAGACCACTCTGCAGGATCCCCTCCACATGCTGAGCGCCTTCGAGGCCATCATTCCCCGCCAGGTGCGCGACGTCATCGACCAGGACGAACTGAACGAAATGGTCAGCCGGCTGAAGGTCGCCTACTTTGGGGATCCCGATCGCGGCAGCATGGAGCTGTTCGAGTGCCTGCACATCCTGAGCATCAAGAACTTTTGGCACGACATCCATCGCACACTGCTCGCCCGATCGGTCTATGCCCCGACCACGGCCACCTATCGACATGGACTCGCCGCACTTCAACCACTATCGGATCCTCAAGTGCGGCCGCAAGGTGCGCGGCGTCTGCCATGCCGATGACATCTCCTACATGTTCTACGGCCTACTCTCCGCCAAGCTGGACAAGGACACGCCCGAGTACCGGACCATTGAGCGTTTGACTGCCATGTGGACATCGTTTGCCACCACCGGGGATCCCAACTGCGCGACCATTGCACCGGTCAAATGGGATCCCCTGCGTCCCGGTGGCCCCGAACTGTGCCTCAACATTGCCGATGGCCTGGAGTTTATTCCGCTGCCCGAGAGCAAACAGTTTGTCGTGTGGGACAGTTTCTATACCAGGGAGAGCCTATACTGATCGACCGATCCATGGGGATAGCTAGGGAAAACCGAAAAGAAAAATATCAACTATACATAATTGGGAATAAATATGCTAACGAAATAAAACCATAAACCACAATCACTCGTCCGAAAATTGTTTGCATAATTTATTATCCTGCATTTCCCGCCTTTTAGTTTTTGTTTTATTGGCAACCGAGAAACTGGTTGGAATTGATTTGCCAAACAAGTCGAACAAACTGTTTTTATCCGTCTTCGGCTCCGTCTCTGGGTCGTGTTTGCGTTGCTTTTTGTTGGCCTCTTTTGTGGGCAAGTTGCCAGGAAATTCCTTGCGAGCCAAGGGAACACCGCAGCAGGTCATTGTTGTCAATCTACTCATTCCTTTTTATTCTTGTTCGTTTTTTTCATTTCTTCGTTGTTCTAGTTTTCCTGCCATCATTCATAAGACCATGCCATGCCATACCATACATTTTTTAAATGCTTCAACCATAATTCATCTTCTTTTTTTTGGGGAATATCATTTGGTATTCAGGAAATTTTCTATAAAGAAATATTATAATTATATTCTAAACAGAAATCTGAGTTTTGTTTGCATTTGCATAGCTAGATCTACAAAAGTTGGTAAGGGTTTATACAAAACGACCTAAAGAAATACCCTGTATAAGCCTTTGTAAAGTATTTATGTTTAGGTTTCAAATTTCATGGCCAAACCGTAGAATAAATCCCCACTCATCCGGCTGGAGCGACTGGAAGAGTGGAATATCAATGGTAAAAAAATACATTCTTTTGGATAAAATCGATGCTTCTACAGGGTATCCCATCAGCCGTTTCGTTCACGTCATTTGTTGGCCATTTGTTTATAACATTTCTAGTTTTAGTTTATGGCAATCCGTTTTATTTTCGTTTCTCTGGCATCGGGCCAAGCAAACCAGATCGATTTATAAAATTTGTTTGTTGGGTTTATTTTTTATTTTTATTTTTTGGCGTGATTTGATTTTGTTTTTCATTTAATTTCAGCTGTGTATTTCGCTTTAAGCGAAAATTGAGCATAAATAATTAAATTGCTTTTCGCACATTTCACATTTCCAATGAACATTTTGTGCACGTCATTGTGGAGCATGGGGTATGGGTATGGGGCGGTTGGGTGATGGGTGGGTGGTCCGTGCCATGGATAATTTCTGGCTGATAGCCAGAACTGAAATTTCCATGGCTTATTCGGTTCAAATTTAATTAATTTGTTTCATTCATAGTCCTTTATACATGTTTCACTCATTGTGTAATTATACATACATTCAAAGGATATTTCGCTGAATAGCGAGAATCCAATCCAATCTGTCTCTTTGGCGCCTGCCTTGCAATATTTGCAATTTTCATGTACCCTAACCCTCTAGAGGGTGTTTTGATTTTCACTAAATGTTTGCCAAATAAAAATCTATCTTAAAATCGTAGCTCAGGAATTTCTAAAATGAAAACTATCTTTAGCAATAAAAAGAGATGATCAACAAAAGGGTAGAACCAGTAGTAGAGTAGAGAGCGGTTCAGTGTGCTTTGTGCTGCAAGGGTATCAAACATTTCGATCTTTCCCTGTTTTATTTGCCTTAATTTATGTGTTTATTATTTCATTTGCATCCACTTTTATTCCACTGCATACACATGCACATACTTTTGTTGTGCTTCATTTAATTTTATTTTTTACCCTGCGAAATTTACACAATTCCAATTAATGGCATTTAATTATTTATCCGGCATTTTACACAGTTTTCTTCCTGCCTTCCCTTAGTGCCTGCCCTGCCGCCTGCCGCCTCTGAATTTTGCATTTTTATGGCATGTTGTAAATATTTGTGTTTGGAATTTAAAATTCAAATGGTGTTGGCTGAAAAGTGGGTAGTGGGGTGGGGGGCTATGGGCAATGGCAATGCTCTCTTTTGTGGCCCTTGTTCGTATGAAAAACTGCTGTAAGTGGCAGTAGAGAGAGAGAGACAGCAAAAGAGAAAGAGCCGGACATGTAATAAGAGGGTTGCGGAAAGAGTTCTTCCAAATATCATATATTTCTACACACTTACATTCCTTAAGTATTTCAAATAACCCTAAATGTGAATCATCTAGAATCTAGAACTATGATCCCGCTCCCTCTCCACACCCCCGGAACACGCTCCACTGCCAAATCATCGTCAATGGCCGCAAAACCAGGGCGATGTCTCAAAATTATAAATACATTTCGCATACAGAAATAAAATCAAATCGAATCGAATCAAAAAGAACCAACAGAACAGAACACATAATGGGTCTAGTTTCGGTAGGCGACACTTTTGATACACTTCCCATCCCCTCCCAAAAGGAATCCTAAGCGAGGGATCCTAATCCCACTACGAGTAGAAGACGAATACAGAGACTTTATCGATGCTTTGGGCCAACCTTTTCAGCAGTAATGATACCCCTTGGAAGGGTATACCCATGAAGCAACGAAAATGCGCATAAAAACGAAAGAAGGGAAATAATCGCGGAAAGCTATTAAAATTTAATCAGAAACACAAGCGACCCTGCGGTCAAAATTCCCACAACATTCGCCGCCTATCTGTGTGACTCTCGCCGCTCCCCCCCTCCCGCTCCTCCCCCCTTTGACACTCTCTCCTTGCGACCCTCAGCCACGGCCCTCTGTCGGAGGCTCTACCATTGGCCTGATGGGATGTTGATAATTCCTCCCAGTTTGTGGGAGGGCAGGGGCCAAGGCGGGGGGGCCTGAATGTGCGACGACCGACCCCACTGATTAATCGTCTGCACAATGGAGAGGAGAGGGTCTCATTCTCGGGTCAATCGCCATGGCGCCGGCGACAGCTAAGAGCAGCCACATCATCATTATGAACATCATCCTCTTCATCATCATCATCAGCGGATGGATGCTGTGGCTACATTTTGGGTGTGTGTCTGTGTGTGTGTGGGTTTATTCGTTTTGTTTATTTTGGATTCGTGTGACGCGAAAAAGTGCTCGTTCTCGCACAATTTTGTTTCTCTTCTGTTTGGGGGATACCCTTTCCAAAGGTATGAGAGAGTCCACAGAGTACACACTTGTTACTAGATTATATAATAAATCTTTAGCAATCTTTGCCAAGGATTAGCACAATATATCTTGTACGACCTACATGCTATAGGGTATCAAAACTTTCGTACCGGAAGTCAGTCGCTGTTTCGCCGTTTTTGCACTTCCTCTTTGGTGCATCCCCTCCCTACCTACACTCTAGCCCAATTTCCAAACAAACCCGCAAGCCTACTGTTTTTATTTAATACAATTATTTATGCCAGACTGAACAATATGGAAATTTTCACAGAATAAATAACAAAAGATAGAGACAGAGAGAGAGAGAGAGAGGGGGGTATAGAGCTTGCAGCTTAAACAATTTAAATTGCATTATTTTCACCACAATTGAAATTTAAAGAGAATTCTGTTCGATAGGAAAAATTCCAGGTTTTCTACGTAATAAACGAAATAAAGACAAATTCCGTTGCCACAGAAAATTCCGAGAATTTGTTACATTTTTTGTTCTTGGAAATATCCAACGCCATTTCCAATGATTAAAATATATATTTTAATAAACGAATGTGCGCCTCACTGGGAGCTAGGGGAGAGAGAGAGTGATGTAGGCCTACTGGTACTGCTACTGTGTGAGAGAGAGCTATGGGCTATTGATGCTGATCAATAATGTATCGGAAAAGCGTATAAAAACCCAAATTTTTACACCAAAACGATCTCTATCTCTCTCTAAGGTAACTATTCTAATATTTTCCAGCTCCACTTCGTCTCTAGCCCCCAATTTCCCCCAAAAACTGCTCCATATGGAAATAATCAAATTCTTGGAACAATCTTAACTATTGATAAATAAATCGATAAATATAGTATGAAGTACGTTGAGTGGTTTCTTACTGACCTGCTGGGCGTTCCATTGCTGCATGAGGTCTTCGTGGCAGGGAAGACAGGCCTGGATCATGCCACGCGGATCCTTGGGTCGCGAGCGAGCTGGTCTCGGATGCTGCTCGTTGAAGAGCGGAAAGTAGGCCGCCGACTGGCCGAGACGCGACTCCTTGGACTTTACCGTGCTCAGCTCGATGAGGCTGCCGCGACGCTGCTCATCCCCGCACACGTAGCACACCTCCGTGATGGAGTTCTTGTCGGGCATGGAGAGGTCCAGTATGCCCACTTCCGCTTGCGGTTGACTGGCGGTCGCTGCGGCTGAGCCGGAGCTCTGTCGAGACGCTGTCGAGGCACTCACGCTGGCGCTTACGTTGCGCAGGTCCAGCACCGTGGCGTTGTCGTCAGTGTCCAGGCCGACTGGCGGTGGCGGCCCCAGGTGAGCACTGCCTGGCGATGGCATTGCACTGTATGGATTGCCCTTGTAGTGAGTCTGCGGGTGCTCAGCTCCTCCTCCTCCGGCGGCCGCCTGCTGCAGCAGGTGGTAGGCCGCCGTTTGCTGTTGCAGCTGCTGGTACTGAGCGGGATGGTAGCTCGTCGCCTGTCCCGGATACGGGGATGCAACCGCTGCACCAGGAGCGGTGCCCGGCCTGAATTTGTGCTGGGAATAGACACCGCTGCTGCTGCCCTTTGTGGCCGGCGGTTCGCTGGGCGGTCGAGAGGATGGCGAGGCCACTGGCATGTCCCGCGATTGTGGGCGACTCAGGTATTTGTTGTTGTGGTTGCTTGTGGGCGTGGTGGCATTCCGTTGATAATAGTCACCCGCACCCCCCGCACCACTGTGTATGGGCGAGGGTGAGACATTCCTTGAGGTACTAAGGTGATGAGGTGTCGGCGTGGGCGTGGGCGTCACCGATGGCTGGTGCGGGGAATAGTGGCGGGCCAGGGCGTAGGGATCCATGCCATGCAGTTCCGCCAGCCCGTTCTGGCCGAGATGCTCCGCACTGAGGCCCAGCACCTGGGCCGCGTACTCGCTTTGGGTGGCCACATCGGCCCCAATGTAGCCCTTGCCGTCCACCCGCTTCATGTGGTAGATGCGCTGCAGCAGGGGCTTCTTGTGGCGCTCGTACGAGTCCCACTGCTCGTTGAGGGAGCGGTAGCAGAGCAGACAGGCCCACACATACTCCTGGCTGGCCGTCACACTGGCCATCCCGTTGGGCGGCTCGTGCCGCTCCAGAAAGGGGAAAAACGACTCGTTCGGCCTCTCCGGGCTCTGACGTACGCGTAGGGCCTGCATCTCGTAGCCCCCCTGGCCGCCACACACAAAGCACACGGAAATGGTCATGTGTGTGTGATCGGGTGGCGCCGATGCCCGACCCGTCGACTTGACCCCCGTATGGGCAGGATAATAGTGCTGCTGCGGCGCATAGCCAAGGGACATGGCATGCTGGTGGTAAAGGTCGCTGGGTGTCCTTGCTCTGTGCGCTGCTCCTGGGGAGGGCATCAGCTCGCTGTGTGGATACAACTGCTGCTGCTGTTGCTGCTGCTGCTTGGACGAGGCCGGAGAGGGGCCGCGTCCTGTTGAGGGCGTGGGCGTTGTTGCTGGCTCGGATTGAAGGGGTTGCTGCTGCTGCTGCGGCTGGATGCCACCACGAAGTTCATTTTTGATATACGCTTTCGCTTTTTCCATAATATTTTCAGCTGCAATAGAAATAACCAAAAAGAAACGAGTTCAATGAGAAGTTATAAACAGAATTAATATATCTCCACCGACTCCTTACCCCGCCCTTCCATTTACCCCCCAACTGAACAGCTGTAGGGTCAATCGATCCCCCACTCCCCACTCCGCCCACTCGGTCAGCAAAACAGAAAATTCGATTCTCGTTAATCGAACGATTGCCGCTAGCGATAACCTATTTAATCGCAGCCAACGATAACCCCACACAGCACACAGCACTCGGCGATCATGATCCCTGATCCCTGATCCATCCGAGGAGAGCATCAATGTGGGAAGTATAAATAAATAAAGCAGAAAAATAACAAAAAAAAGCAAGCAAGAAATATTTGCATGCTAAAGTGATTCGACGATTTGTCGGACGTTGCTTCTTGTCTCTGAGTCGCAAATCGCGAATCACCAATTGCCATGTATTTTATTTGAGTGGCAGTGTGTGTGGTTTTTCGTTCGCGCATTTGTTTTCATTAATATGTACATATTTATGTATGTACAGTTGCGTCCAAAATAATAGTAGTGCCGATACAAACTTTCATTTTTCCTCAATAGCCAGACTTAGGAGCGCTTCCCGAAAGTTGGTTAATTTTTATAGTAACCTTGCTTATTTCAGATTATAATAATAGATAACAACTTGAGATAATTCCCCCAGATTTTTAGAAAAAAATTAAAATTTGAAAATACTTTGAAAATTACCCGTTCAAAATAATAGTAGTGCATTTTTTCAAAAGAGATTACAGTCGAACAAAATTTTCTGAGAGTGTCCTTTATATCCGATAAAAGACATCCATATGTGTACTAAATTTTCATACTTAGTTGAGTAGCCTTGGATTTCTATAACGGCTGTACAGCGATTTGGCATGAAGCTACCCAAATTGTGGCATTTCTCTATGAAAATCGAGTTCAAGGACCTTTGTAAAGCGTCCTAAAGTTAATTATTTTTACATATTAGACTGCTCTATTTACATTATCCAATAAATTATCAATTTGATTAAGATCGGTTGACCGATTTGTTCGTTCCATTGACTCTACCTTGTTGGTAGCGAACTACTCTTTGAGAAATTTGTGGGTGTCCTTCAGATTGTTGTCCTCAGGGACCCCCCAAAACAGATGCATGTCCAATGAGACATAAGGTAGCATCATATCGGCCAATATTCAAACCTATAAATGACGAGCGATTGTACTTATAACACATATACTGTCCAAATATTGTAGTATGAAAAACTCGCCCCAACCATCATTGAAGACCCACCGTATTTTACAGTTTTGAAAGTTTATTTTGGGGAAAATTGATATTGCTGTGGTCGTCTTAGATAGTAACGAGATCTATGGCCACAATACAAAATTAATTTTGGACTCCTCCGAAAAAAAAATATTCCTTCACTTTCTAATGGTCAATTTATGGAAATATCTGGAAAACTTCAAATTTGTGACTATGTTTGTTTTTGCCAGAAAAAATTTTTTCTTGAGTTTTTTACTTTTAAATTATAGTCTTTAAGGCTTCATCTAATGGTCTCAAAAAGAGTTTCCAAATTAAAAAATGTTTGTAAGGCTGCAATAGGAGCGAAAGCATCGTACCTCCTCTGTCGTAGTAGTCGATCGACTGATGTTTTGGCGAATAACTTCACCGATCGCCGGTTTTACCTTGGGTTTCTTATTTAATGTTATTTCTGATAGTATAAACTGAACAACCAATGATATTTTTTACCTCGAGATACTACTCTCCTTCTGAAATGAGCCCTCTAATTAGTTCGAGCTTTTGGGCACTATAGGGCTTGCCACGCCCCAAGATACCGACGCCAAATGACCAAAAAGGAAACTATAAAAGCTTAAAACTATGAAATAAACGATTCAAGTATTATTTAAAAGAAAAAACTTTGCAAAATATGTAGTAGATTTAATAATATTCAAAATTTTCTGTAGTACTGCTATTATTTTGAACGCTTCGAAATGCCGATTTTATGCGAAAAAGCTAAATATATGACTAAAAAAAGGAGTTAAGAAATTTGAACTGTATTTTTAAGTACAGCAATACTGTACTAGTTGCTGAGGTAAAAAAATTAATTCGATTGCTACAGTTGTTTCGGAGAAAATGAACAATATGTAAAGCCCATATCAGCACTACTATTATTTTGGACGCAGCTGTATGTATTACAGTTTCAGTGCGACATGTGACGCAAGTCTTTCAAAAAGGAAACACTCGAAAAGCTGATAGCACGCGAATTGGCATGGAATAAGCGGAGACGAGGAAAGCCCCATCCCCCCGTCCCCAGTCCCCCCCATCCACCAGCTCCAGTTCCAGGGAATATATGCAATGAGATGAGCGAAACATTTGGCAACGCTATTTGCATACATCTCGCACTCGGTGAGGCTGCTGTCCAGAATAATCCGGCTAAATGTGGGGGCTAAATATATGTGTATATATGTATGTATCCATTATTTGCTGATACGCAGAACCAGATCAAAATGTTGCTAATTGGCTTTACGGCAAATCAGATCCACCGCAACATTTGCTAAACAATTCGATGCTGTCCTCGTTTAGCGCACCCGAAAAATTATGAAATCAACAATTGAACAAATACCCTTGCAGGGGAGGGTATCTTAGGACTCGGATCGCATCACATTTATTTGCTTTTTTATATGAAAACAATTCGTTAAAGCTGCATGTCAATAAAACGCTAGAGACTGTAAAAAATACCACAAATACCATGAAATACTGCGTGTTTGCTTGGTGATCTGAGTACTACTTTCAAAGTACCCTAGCAAACGCATTTTGCATTCAAATATTTTTGATCGGTTTCATACGAATATCAACCCTGATTGTGTTTGCTAGCACCTAAAGGATGCCGAAGGGTATCTAGAGATTGGCCACATTGATTGATTGATTGTTTCGCTTTTTCCTCTTGCAAATACATTTTCCACGTGCAGTTATCCAATTAAAATATTTCCAATGACCAATTACATTTTTCATTATTTACTCACAAACAATTTATTTAGTTTCTACTGCAGCAAAAAAAAAAAAAAAATAAAAATAAACTTGTAAAGTGCAAATAAAAAAAATTGTTCATGTTTCAATTATTTTTTATGAATGGTACATTTTCATTGATTTCCTGCAGAATGGTTTTTGTTTCTTGCGCCCGACTGTTGGTTGCCGGCGGCAGAACTTCAGAGAGGGAGTTTGGTCCTAGCTTTTGTTTCACTTTATTTTTATTTTTTCCTTGTGCAAGCTTTTAAGAGTTGTTTTCCAACAGTTCCGTGTGTGTGGGTGTGTGTGGGTGTGTGTACGTTTGCGTGAGTGGGGCGTGTGTTTGTGTGTGGGTGGTTGGGGCGTGTGTGTGTGCTCTACAATTTTTGCCTCAGGCTGCACTTGAACATTGTTGCTTTTGTTGTTCGTCCTGCAGTTGTTTTAAAAGTTTTTACACCCGTTAATTTTCGAATTAAAGGGTATGCTGGGTTCGTGTTGAAGCCTGTAACACTGGGCCTTAACTGAGTCCTGCTTGATCAACCATACAATAAATATACAAATATATCGATTCTGACTGAAACAAATTCACTGCCATTTCAGGTATCCATTCACCCAATCTGTACTCCAAACGAGAGTGCCCTGTAGTGCCAAAAAACGAAGTACAGGGCATTCCCATAGTCTAACTAGTTAATATAGCGAAATATCTAGTTTTTTGTTTGCCTGCTTCACATGAGAACATTTTTATGGCCCTCGTGTCCTTGTTTTTGTTTGCATTTTCTGCACTCTTTTTTTCAGAAATAGTACAACCTGCGTAGCATGAAGGAGTAGGAAGGAGGCGGGGCACTGGTAGTGCAAAAAAATAAGAGAAAAAATGTGAAATAGAAAACCCAGCTAAGCAATATTCAAGTTCTCTCTACTCCTCTTCCACTCCATCCACTCTATACTTTTTCTGAAATTTACAACTTTAACAATAGAACTTCTTTCGCTCTCCCTTTCACCATTACAGTCTTCTATATTTTATCGTTTCTCTCCCTCTCTCTCTCTCTCTCTCTCAAGCTTATCTGTGATGTTCTTGACTTTGTTTTTGTTATTCGTTGGCGAGCAAAAAACGGAAGTTGGCATCACGGAGAGAGCAGAGGGGCGGGGAGAGGAGCGGAGAAAGGCATTGAACAAGTTACAGGACAAGAAAGAACAAGTTGCGAAAGTTTTTAGCGCAGTTGGGAATCCCCATTCACTCGTTCTCCTCCGCCCCTTCTTCGCTCCTTCTTCTGTTCTCGATTATGGCTTGTTATACCCAGTACTTGTAGAGTGCTTGGGTATATTCAATTCGTGCTCTTAGATGCAATGATTACAGGAATAAAGAAGCTCTGAAGCGTGCCGTGCCCGTGCAATATTCACGTCCAAAATAGTAGTACAGGGTATTGCCACTGTCGAGGCATTCAGCTAAAGCGTTCACTCCTTTTTTTCGCCTCGCCTTGTCTTCGATTCTGTTACTTTTTAGTTCTTTTCCGAGGAGCCTGCAAAGTGAGTTAAGGTGCTTAAGTTTCGCTGTCTTTATTGTTCGTTGATTTTCCTCGCATTTTCTTCGTATTTTTCTTGTGCCAGTTTCCATTTTTTTTTCTGTTTTTCTAGGGGGGGCGTGTTGAAAAAACTAAACGCTACGCAGGGGAACAAAAATGGAGCAAAAATTTAATAATAAATCTAAAAATGAAATATGAAAAATTCCAGAGAAATGGCAAGGAGAAAAGTCGAGCCAGAGCAGAGCAGAGCAGAGGATGTGGCGGCAATAACTGCGAATGTTCGTATTTTTTCATACATATTTTCGCTTTGTTGCAATTGAAGTTACGAGCGAAATTGAATTTTAAAATTTGCATTGACCAAAACCAAAAGGATACAAGAATGAAAGAGACAAAAACAGAAAGAACAAAGCCAACAAACAATAGCGACATGAAAAATATAAATACTGCCCCGCGAACGACAGCAGCCGATTTGACGGCGTGCCTAGGGAGGGGGGAAGGCAGGGTACGCAGAGAGAGTGAGAGAGAGAGAGAGCATAAAATGGAATTTATTAAATAGCATTCCGCGCAATAAACTCTCGCACAAAAATAAAAAGAAAAAATCAACAAAAACACGCACAGACGCACACATGCACAAAGAGCGCAACGCACACACACGCACACCAGTACAACCATTTGGACATGCAATTTTATGGCAGGACGTCGTCTCTGCTTCTGCCTCCCCCCCCCTCAATCACAAACAGATGCAAAGGGAAACAGGAAGGAGAAAGTCGAAGCCTTAGATACCCTTTTATACCAGGGTGCATCTTTTTTGTACCAGGGATGGCACAATCTATGACAATCTCTCTGACAGATATTCTTGCAACTAAGATACAATTTTTAACAGAAATAAATTGTTAAATATACCACGAAGACTCTAGCATTTGTCGAAGTCTATAAGCCATGGCAAACCACTGGCCAAAATTCTCGTACCCTTCTTCCCATGCAAGCGTATGAAATTGGGGAAACAAAAGCAAAAGCCGGCACAACATTTTTTCCATTAAGAGCTCTGCTCGCCGCCCAAAAAAAACCTGGACAGGACTGGCTAAAAAGGGAACCTGTGCAGATTCAGGTTCGAGCTGGGGATCCGCCAATCGAAAACAAAAACAAATAAAAAGGGTAAATTAATAACCGTTCTGGCTGCCAAAAAGGGTTTCAGGTACGGAAGAACCGTGATACATCGATGCAAAGAATTGACATTTAAATATTGTGTAAATCATCGTTTTTATTTTTGTTTTTCTTTCTCTTTGCTTTTGCTTTGCTTTTAATAACCGTTTTAATGAAAGTTGGTTGGGTTTTGTATTTCATTTGATCAATTTAATCGATACATTTTAACTCCTCTGATCAATATACATATGTATATCAATACATAAATATGTACATATGTATGTAAATACATATGCCATGTTTAATTGCACTACGTGTATTACGACATACTTAGTCTATGGCTCGGAATTGAAACCATATGGAAACCAAAATTTTGATTGATTTAAATTAATTGAATTTTCAATCTGGCTGGCGTCTGGACGAACCAACCGATAACCGGTTTCCACCGATTCAAGGCGACCCAAGGCAATTGAAGAAACGTTATTTGAATGATATGATTATTGTACTGATTGTTCCGATACTGACCTGTACTTGGCTTTGGGTTATTCCAGTCGCTATCCGCTGCTAATCCCAGTCATGTGTGCTTGTGTGTGTGCTCACTGAGGAAGCCCAAGGAGAGTTAATATCTGGGTGAAACACGTGGGGAGACGACGAGCTTTGGGGGAATTAAAGCCGCTGAAGCATTTGACGCTTAGCTGAGGGGCACAGCTGGAGCGGGAGCAGGAAGACTCAATGCGGGATTTAACTTAACTGAGAGCACATTTGCGTGCAGGCACTTTTCTTGACTTTCTTTTCACACTCTCTTCTTCGGCTCTTTCGCACCTCTTTCTCACATTCTTTGTTGTTGCTTTGGAAGCTTTAAAGGGCACAAATGGAATATGGTGTATTATACGATTGGATTGGATTGGTATTCTCAGCTGTTTTGAGTTTTCATTTTCTTGTAATTACGCGTTTTAAAACTTAAATGAATTATTTATTATTGGTCATTTTTGTTGTTTTCATGCTGATATTTGTGCATTTGTGCAATTGCAATTTCTCACTTTATTCAACATTTACAGAATTCAGAAAAGCATTTTTCGCTTCATGGTCACTGCGGTGGTCTCTGCACCAGAAACGTAGACAGAGAGCCAGTGGCAGAGCCAGTGATGGTGACGGTGACAGCGACGGCTACGGCGAGGGCAACAGTCGACACCATTTCACCGGCGACGAAAACGACAACCAAGCGACGAGAATCTCGATCACACGCTGCTACTGCTGCTGCTGCTGCTGCTGGTGCGGTGCTCGCGCTGCAACTGGTGCTGCTCTGCCCCCACGTCGACAGCAGCCAGCCACAAACAAGAACAATATTTGTACGTAATAATGTTGAACTTTTGGCCAAGGTTTAAATGCTTAAAGAGTAATCAGCCTTAAGCAGCGTGCCCCAACACCTTCCTCTGTCTCTCTGCTGCTGCTTCTGCTGCCAGAGCGAGCGCTTATCCAATTGTTTGCTTTTGCCTACGCTTGTTGCTGTTGCTGCGCTGCTCGCGCGCTGCTGCTGTTGCTGCTATTGTTAGCGTTTTGCTGGAACTCGCGAGTGTTTCGCAATTGTTTTCGACTATCTTAATAATTGGCACAATCACCCGCGTGTTTTCGCCGACTAGCGCAATTATTTACGTACAATTTAAGGTAAAAGTTATAGCACTTCAGCGGAGGTTCAGCTGCACTGCCAATTTAGCTTATTTCAGGCTACATCTAGCCATTTTGAAATTGCATATCGATATCGGCGAAAAATACCGTCCTAGCCGAAGAAATATACCGAAATATACCGTCTTATTTTCAAAATATACCGATAGAAAACGAACTTAACCCACGTATCCCCCGTTTATTCGATTGTTTCGGTTCACCATCGATAGTATCGAGCGGGAAATTTTAAAAATTTACATGCAATTCATTGAAGCTTTTCATATTTTTAATCAGGTGGGGTTCAGAGGTAATGGAGAAAATTTTTAAGCGAAAACAGGTTTAGTTAATCAAAAAATTATTATTTGGGGTAGCGTGTGGTTATGTGGTTTTAACGATCGATAATTTCCACTAGCGATGTTTTCCCAGCCCTAAGTTTAGTGAATGCAACTATGAACAGAGGAGCGCTAACAATCAGAAATTTAAAAATTGAGCGCACAATTTGAAATATAGCATTTCTAATTACGCCTACATACATCGCACAAAACAATCATACGGTGCACAGTTCACTGTGCGAATGTCCTGTGCATCATCTAGATTTTCTGTCATAGAAAACCACTGTAACATTCGAATGTACAAGACACTTCGATCAAACACCCGCAGCACAAAACCTAATAGCCACATCCATGAAAATAGTTTCACTTTTTGAATATTGTATTCAAACTGAAATCTATTTTATGCCAAAAAAAACACCAAAATGAGATTAATTATTGTTGCTATTGTCACCATCCTCTTGGGTAAGAAATATAATTGCAGAAATGCTGTAATTCAGGCTCTATTTCATTGCAGGATTAACATTCACTGGACCATTTATAACGGCCACAACTCCCCGTGAAACTTACATGAGTTATACGAAGGATTTCAAGTCTCTGGAGAAAATAAACACAACAAAAACAGAGGGGACATCCCGAAAGATCAATGAATCTAATTCCATGCTGAACAATTCAGAATTCGTGGATGATTCGAAACATTCGCACATCTTTCACATCCATTCGCGCAAGCATCCCCTGAAGACCTACTTCAAACGTATGCAGCAAAACATTAAAGAGAAATTGAAGAAGGAAATGCTGGAAAAGCGTATCGTACTGCCCCCACTGTTTGTTGTTGACGTGATACAGCCCGTCGTTACCTACAAGAAGGAGGAGGAGACCAATACTGGCAATGGCAGTCTTCCAGGCGGTAGTCTATCCCCCAAATTAAGCTACATCCGGCTGATGCGTGTTTTGATCGAACATATCTGTGGTTAGAGAATTACATATGCTTTCTAGATGATCTACTAATCCCGCCCCGCCTAATGCTCCTCAGGGTCAGCTGCTTCTGAACCAACAAAAGAAGGCGCAGCGTCATCTAAGGAACCTCCAAAATTGACCAACAACACGGTATAATGTGAGGAGTGTTCGATGAGGTGTGGTTGTAGAGTAAATGAGAGGATTTTGGCGATATTTACATATATATTGAAAATACACTTTATTTTATATATCATTGTTCAGTTTTGAGTATGGTGAAGCAAAAGAAAGAAGAAAACTAATCAAACGGGAAGCACAGAAGAACTCAACAGAAGAAAAAATTAAAGCCAGTTCAAGGTGGAGAAAGCGGAGAAAGGAATATCAAAATCAATCAACCTCATCAAAAATAGATTAAAATAAAACATAAATTAATGGTTTTTTTTCATGGGTAGTTTTGTTTTATCTTTATATATATATATAGATATACATATATATTGTATGTGTATATTGTTAACATTTATAATTATTGACTATGTAATATCTGCTGCGGAGATACATATTTCTTCTCTTTCTTTCGTATTTTTGATTCCGTTTATATGCAGGTTTTTTGCAGGTACTTAGTACTAATGTTTGCTCCTTAGTTTTGCGATTATTGTACGCTTGTCCTATACACACACACAACACACATAACACACAGAATATACCCTACATATGAGAATTTGGGCTTCATTGGGTTGTTCATTTGGGTGTGGGGGGTGTTGGTGTTAGGGTTGGATCGCGGTTCGGGGTCAGGGTGTGGTGTGGGGAAATACTCTAAATGTCTAAGCGTTAGTAAATACATCTCGAGTTTAGTTGGTAAAATTAGCTAACATTTAGTAAGTAACACCGATGTAAGTAGTCGCTATGTTGTACATTCATGGGTTATACATTATCATATATCATCATCATAAAAGGTAACGCTGATCTATAACGATCGTAAATGTATATATATATATAGGGTGTATATGAAACAATCTGCAGGTATAGATTCTAGGCATATAGGCTAGGCATTGAAGTCTTAGACGAGTTTAAATAGCACTTTCTCATAGAGTCTACAGCTAAACAGGTATACAGATCGTTCGTACAATAATATCTATGTATAGTATAAGTATCTAAAGCTAGCTAGAGTTAGAGTTAAGTTAGAGTTACGTTAGAGTTAGGTTCCAGTTTCTTATGTCCATAGAATACTTGAGTAAAGATATAGCTACGATTGTTTGACAGATTTCTCTGTTATCCCCCTTCCCACATTCCATTCCTTCGGTTGCTTGATTCGTTTTTTGGTTTTTTTGGTTTTGATTTTGATGTTTTGTTTGTTGTTTGTTGTTTTTGATTTTGATTTGTTGTTCCCTCTAGATTATGGTCATATTGGATGGTTTTCGGATGATTCTCAGACAATCGGCACGCACACCCATTCCATCAGCCGGAACAGCAGCGAGCACAACCAATTCTAGGCGGCCGTCGTCACCTTGGCCTGCCCACCACCAGGCTCGGCTGTGGCTCCTGCTCCTGCTCCTGCTGATTCTGCTGCTCCTCCAGCAGATACTCCAGATGTCACTGTCGCCGTTGAGATCTCGTCCAGCTGCAACTCCGTGTCGTTGGGCCCATCGCTGTGGATGTGGCTGTGGCTGTGGCTATGGCTGGTGCTGCTGCTGCCACCGCCGCCACCACTGCCGCCGCTCTCCGACTGGCTGGTGCGCAGCTCCGGAGGCAGATAGATTTTAACCACGCTGGTGATCTTCACCCGGCAATTCGGACAGTTGCTGCACCTGTAACGGGATGGGAAGATACGGTTAGATACGGTTGCACGACCAAGAGGGGGGGTGGAGGGGGACTACTAACCTGGCGGCACACTGGGCACAGGCAATCACGTGACAGCACGGATTGAACACTGTGTTGATGGCACGATCCATGCAAATCTTGCATTGCATGGCCTCGGATATGCGCGTGTCCACGCAGCGCTCAATCGCCGCCTCACGCTCCTCCTTCTCGCGTATGGCCAAATCTATCTTGCCGGCCATGGAGCCACCACCAGCACCTGAACTGGGGCCCGCCCCAGCGCCAAATGCTTCGGAGGCGACACCGCCAGCAACGGCAACAGCAGCAGCACAGCCATCAGCCCCACCAGCTTGGACAGCCGCATCGCCGCCGCGCTCGTGCAGAATCCTTCGAGCCTGATCGTGCACCTCCCGGCATGTGTGCTGGATGTCGAACACATAACGCTTGCCCAGCTCCGTGTCCTCCTTGAACATGGAGGCAATGGTGCCCTTGAGATCCCGTGTAAACTGATTGGTCACAACGCCCCGCACCTTGTCGCACACATAGAAGGCGTGCCGCTCGGTTATGGAGCGGTAGAGGCCGGCGGCAATGGGCTGCTTGGGCAGCTTGATTTCGAGCTCCTTGCGATCGTTGTGATCGTCCACGTACTCCAGTTTGAAGGTGCGCCTCAGCGACTTGGCTGCGGCAATCGCGCCAAAGGGGATGCTAAGGGCAGGAGGGGATAGAGATCATTAGTTTTTGGGGATCTTTTGGCGGGGATTAGCCGGCGAGACTCACCTTTGTTTCTCACCCCCACGGCAGACGGTGATGCCATGGGCGCCCACGGCAATGTCGCACCGAGTGGCGCTCTCGTTGGTGGTGACGCCGCTGAAGAGCTCCTCGCCATAGCCGGCCAGGTCCTGGATGGACTGCAGCAGCCAGTACTTGGCCGACTTGGGGCTCATCTGCAGCTTGGCCAGCTTTCCATGCTCGGTGGCGATCTGTCTGAGGTAGTCCGACGGTGGCTCTGCCACGGAGGCATCGCCATTAGCATCGCTCTCAAGGCTGGGCAGGAACACGTACTCCTCGTACATGCGCAGCGGATTGCTGGCCAGGCGCTCGTCCAGTCCCGTCTGGCTGCTGCTGTTGCTGGGGCTGTTCGAGCTGGAGTTCGAGTGGGTGTGGGAGCAGGTGTGGGATGTGGTGGCGGAGGCGGAGGTGGAGGTGGAGGCTGAAGCAGAGACAGAGGCTGAGGGCGATGGCTGCAGGCTGCAGCTGGTCGTGGCCAGCGGCAGGGCACAGTTCTCGATATGCTCCATGGACTTCTGCTTGGACAGGCGCCTCTTCTTGAAGCTCAGCACGTGCTCCTTCTCCTTGCGCAGCTGCTCCAGACGCTGTTGCTGGGCCTGCTGCTGTTGCAGCTGCTGTTGGGCCAACTCCCGGCGCATCCTCATCGGGCAATCGGCCTTCAGGGCCGCCTCGTTGAAGCGCAGGCCATCGGCCTGGCAGAGCAGAGCCGCCAGCTTGGCCGCATTGCTCCAGTCGCTGGCGGAGAGCCGACCCTCGACCAGATCCCGGCGGGCCTGCATGTAGAACAGGTTGCGCACACTCTCCTGCAGGATAAAGTGGACGGGCACCCAGAACTTGACGCGCAGGGCCAGCATCAGTTGGATGCCACTGCCGCTGCTGCCACTGTCGCACGACAGACGATTCCTCAGATTGATCCACTGACGCGTCTGCGTCTCCTTCTGGTTGGGCGTCCAGTGTTCCAGGCCAAAGTATTCCATCTCACAGATGATGTTCAGGGCGCGACAGACCTGAGAGAGAAGAGAGATTGGTTGTGGGATTAGATACAGGCCATGTACACAGATCTAACAAATAAATGTGGCACTATATATTTTCAAGGATTAAAGTTAAAGCTTAGTTGAAGGGGGCAGACAGGAGGCAGCCAGCCAGGCAGCCAGCCAGGCAGAGAGAGGCAGAGACGCATTCCAATCTATTCTGGATCAGCGGCTTATCAATTCAAGTTGGCGGAATCTGTCAACGACATACGGCTCCCAGTAGCAGCAGCAGCAGTAGTCGCAGTGGCAGGCAGCAGCATCAGCCAAAGCATGTCCTGTCAGTAGCGAGTCCTGTCAGGCTGCCATGACAGGAGCAGGAACAGTGGTGGCATCAACAACAACAACAAGTGGATGAGTGGAGGAGTGGACGAGTGGTGGAGTGGAGGAGGCGTGCTGCTGTTGCGGTTGAATTGCCAAATGGAGGGAGAGATGGTTCCGGGGCGGGGGTAGGAGGTCTCTTGAAATATTTGCTTATGCAACGAGCGTGTCATCATTTGGAATGGGCACAGCAGATGCCATCAGGATGTTGTTTGTGAGGATGATGAGGATGATGATGATGCTGTTTGGTTGGTTATGGCCTGGCCAGATATAAGCCTCCACACCTCCACGCCCCCACGCCCCCAGTGCTTGCAGTGCTTACTGCTTCCCAAAATGAAATTCCGAAATTTCGAGCAAATGATGAATTTCGTTTGTTTTGCGAAACTCCGTTCAACAGGGGGCAGAGCAGGGCAGGGCAGGGGGCACCTTCAGGCTACTTGCACACCCCCGTAGAATGCCACCCCTCTCCAAGCAGCACTTTGCATAATGAGGCACCAATACACCTTTACATATACATATATATTTGTATCTGTGAGCTGCTGTGGAGCAGTCAAGGCAACAAGTTGCTCACGCATCAACGCGTTCGCACAATTTCTCGCCCTCCTCCCCTCTTCAGCATTTTCATTAGGGAAAAGCCGCAGGAAAAAATTACGCATACTTCTACTCACTTGAGTGAGCGAATGAATGAATATTTTTACCCTGCGGTGAATGCTGCTGTTTATTAGCTATTTAATATCATATTTAACAAAGGAATTCGAGTAATTTCCATTTCGTTGTGTTTTTACGCGCAAGAAATTAAAATTTTTAATTGCAGGAAAAAATTACGTATACCCGATGGAGGGGGCGAAAAATACTTCGCTTTATTAGCTAATTAATATAATTTTTTATATTTCCATGAAATTTCATTATTTATCATTCAATTTCGTTGGGATTTTCCCTGGAAACATCTACCTAATTGCATACTGTTTGGCGCTTTTTTCACTTGATTGAACATAATTGGTAAGGGAATTTCATAGAAATAATATACACTATTAATCCGAAACCATCAAGTTACGACAGGCAATGTTTCCCTAATTTATATTAAACATTTTGCAGCACAGCATGTCATTAAATTTCAGCTTTACGTTGCGAAAGCTCTCTTGAGAATTCATTTGATGCGCTCTCAGATACAGCACACTCTTCCAATCCAATCTTCCATTATTGAGTGGGCTGGGGCTGAGGCTGGGGCTGGGGGTGGAGGTGGCACAATTTCCGGCACAACTGGCTGCTTTGCCACGAGAACATCTCGAGAGTTGTCTCTTGTCGCCTCTGCACACTGCCGTTAACAACCGTTACCAAGCTGCCACACCTCCTGCTCCTCCCCACAGACTGGCAGACTTGTGGTGCCAGTGGTGGTAGTGGCATGTAAATTGATCCATGTACTTGATTAATTAATTGCGTTCGGCTTGGAATTGGAATCTCATCCGGTGCCACCAACCACCTAGTCACCGCCTCCCCCTCACCATCCGCCTCCCCTCCGCCCTTTTGGAAAACCGCAAGTTGTCGACGACATTCGGCGTCTTAATTAGTTCAGAAACGTTTGCCTTGAGTGGATTTTCTTGCTTCGAGTGGTTTCGCTTGGCTTCGAGTGGATTTGCTTGCCTCTGCTAGTGGTCCTCCGCCCCTACTCATGAGTGCATTCATTCGGATAGAATGTGGTAGAGAAATTGGTTTTGCAGTTTAATGAGAAGTACAATTTATTTGGAATCGATTTCATTTGGGGGTTTGGAAGACAGTTTGGGTGTCACATTTTCCTATAAAAGTTCATGCCACAAATTCTTAAATTAAACTGCAAAATCAACAATATTCTGATTGCAGTTGGAAGCAAACATGAAATACCAAAAGTGTTCAAATATTTCAATGTGTCCCCCTTCTACAGAGACTTGAAATGAGCATCCCAGTGCTTAAATAGCACGCAAAATGGTTGAAACATTTGATTCCAATTAGGAAACATATTCAAACAAGTTCTGCCTCCCCATGGGTATATTTTTTGCTTTATTTCGAATTATATTTTGTGGAGAGCAAAACGTGGCAACAGGCAGCCACAAATGTCGAGCATTCCAAGGCTTATATTTGTGAAAGGTGGGGCATTCGCCCCCTTGGAGTTGCCTATTTCGTTTGACCCGCTCTCTGTCTGTGATGTGTGAGAGAACTCTGTGAATGGTTCACCTTGCATAAATATATCATGTGTATTTTCGTGTACGAATCATTCACCGCAAAAATACAAAAGAGCTTCGCTGTCGCTGTCTCTGCTCTGCCTGTTCTGCGGCTGCTGCCGCTGTCAAGTGCAAAGTCCAATTTTGTGGATTATTTCGCTAAAATTAAATGAAACACAAATGCAAAACGAACTCGAATTCGGGCACGATTCGTGAACAAATTTATTTTGTATGTATTTTCTAAAGCCAGCAAAGCAAATAGCAACAAAAGCGAATTAAGCCGGGCAGCGAAGCTTGACATAACCGAAACTTTCGTAATTCCCACTAAGGAAAGAAACAAACAAATCTTTGGCCCGAACGCGGGCACCACCACACCGATAGGCAGATGGCAAAAGTTTAGTACCGCCCGCCCCCCCTTTGATTATACGACTTAACGTCTTTCGTAATACTGCAACAGATTATTTGCTGTTATGGCCCATCATTTGGGTAGGTAGTAAAATCAGGTAGAATCGTGTAAAATAACACAAACAGAATGTAACATCTGTTACGTTACTTCACCTGAAGAGTGGAGCGTCTTAAGAGAACCAGGTGTATTAAGAGAAAAAGTGGGAGACAACAGCAAAACAAAAGAGCTTCGCATCGCATTGCTGTCTGCTCTTTTACAAACAATTTTTTTTTTGTGTTGTAAACGAAAGACAAGTCATGGCAGGGGGTGGGGGGATGGTGGTCCACATGTTTTGCTGAGGTCGTCGCAGGGGGGAAGCCAAGGCGGGGACATGGGTATGACTAGCATGCTGGCTGGCAGCTTCGGTGGCGACGACGGGCAGCAGAAAACCCGACCAGTGTCGCTTGTAGTGGACTTTGGACCCCAGTCTTCAAAACGTTTGGACTTTGGACTGGCACTCGCCTCGTGAGTGGTTTTGTTGTGATGTTGCTCTCGAATATGTTTCTTTTGTTGGTGTTGCCTGCTCTTTGCATTTGTTGCTGCTATAATTGTCATTGCTCTTTGCTGTTTGATCACAGCACAGCAGTGTTTGTTGATGTCAGGCTAGCCGAAACTGTAATGAAAAAACTCCTCCTCGGCGGCTTGTGACGTCAGCTTAGGCGACGAGCCGACGCCGCTTTGGACTTTGGACTTTTGAACTCCGCACAAGCTTTGGTTGACCGGCAGTCAGTGCGACAGAGAGAGAATGAACAAAGTCGCTCTTACAATTTGCATGTGCCGTAAACGTTTCGTTGCGCTCATCAAATTGAAAAGTTAATTCTGCTTATTAATTGATTAATGGGATCACACGTGCTGGAAGAGAGTGCAGCGGGCGATTGTGTGATAGAGATCGATTGCTTTCATGATGCACGAGAGAAATGTAATACGAATGTTTACCATAGAGAGTGAATTGAATGCCTTCCTACTAATCTTTCTGCTTGCGACGCGATCTACGAAATGTAAACCGAATGAATAGACAGACGGAAAGAATGACATATCCGTGCATAACAGCTTCTCCCCCTTTCCCTTTCCCATTCTCTCTCACACACCCATAAATGGTTAGAACTTGTTAAAGTTGTTGTTGCTGGCGGCAGACCAGGCACACCATGCGCTTGTCGAGTGATCACCTCTCTCCAACACAAGCCCTGAGGCTGGGAACCAGGTGGGAGTCCAAGAGACAGAGAGAGAGAGAGGGAGAGAGAGAGCAAGAGTGAGAGGGTGGCGTAGCAGAGAGAGAGATGGAGAGATGCCCGTTGCATGCAGAACGAACACAAATTGTTGGCAATGAAAATGCACTTGTCTGTGGGAGATTGGGATGGGGCGGTGGGCTCTGCTGCTGTGCTGCTGTGCTGAAACAGGTTCAATGCATGGAAATTAATGACGGAACGCGCACAGGGGCTCTGGCCATAAATTGCACTTAATTACTTATGCGCGGAGACCGAGAGCACGTGTTGGCCATGTGCGCCACTTCTCCTGTGCAACGGAAACTTTTAAGTCAACCCCATCTTTATCAACCTGTCAAGCGCCTCTGCTCTCAAGCTCAAGCTCTACATAGCACCACTCTCTTCCGCTCACGCTCAATAGTTTGCTATAACTGTTAATTGCTGACGTGCAAATGGGCAATCATCGCGAATACGAAGCAAAAGAAACGAAAGAGGTGGAGACTGGGTGGAGATGCTCTGATACATATGTATTGTGGAAAGGAAAATTTATTTTAAATATTGAAAGCGAAAAGCGACAGCAAGTGCAATTCCATTAACGGCGGCTCTGGAAAGCCATCTCATCTGGTTATATAATCATGGAATATCAGAAGGCAGGCCTTAGATCAATATAACAGGGTGCGACGATGAGAACATTTCAACTGATGAAAGGTGTGAATAATTCAACTGTGGATACTGGAGATTCCAACAAATGATCGACCTGTAGTACATCCTCTTACAATTTCCAGATGCTGGAAGTACAATTTTCATGGAGACATCCATCTAGATTAGCAAATATTGCATAGATCAGTAGAAATGCAAGTTTTCATAGCTCTATTCGAAAGCTAAGCGAAATCAGCATTAAAACTATTAAATATTTCGAACTAAGAGACTTTTTGCAAAAAGAAGGAAAAACTGCCTATGTGCCATGCCCTTATCAGTCGAGTCGTTCGTTCGTTTCATTCCCCATCCCACACACATGTGCATATGTACTACGTGCACCTCTCGTGACCTTCAGCTGGAAGCGGCTCGACCTTCAGCACCTGACACAATGTTGAGCAACACAAAATTCAATTTCACTTTCAATTGAAAATGACAGGCTAAACTGAATACATAGCTGTTACATATATGTATGTACATATGTAGCCAATCAATTTTCTAATCTCAATAATCTCACATTTACAATTTAACGTGATTGAAGGGAAAATTTTGAGCCGAAGCTGATGATACCCTAGCACATTGATTGTTCTTTGCCTGAGTTTTAGGGAAACTAAACCAATCTGTACATTAATAGTGATGTTTATCTATAATACTCTTTGTAGAGTCTGGCATAGTCAAAGCCATAACACCCACTACAAGAGTATTATGTGAAAATAGCTGCAAATTAAGTTTTAGTGTGTACTCTCCTCTTTATTGCGAATGGGAGCACGTGTGTTTCGTACCCTCTCTCTTTCTGTCTCTCTGTGAGAGTTTTGTGTGTGCAGTGCATATAATTTCTGCAGCAGGCCTAGGCAGCGCCAGCAGCGGCAGAGGCAGCGACCGACTGCACATTGGACTTTGATCGTTGGCCATAAATCGTATAGCAGAAACGAAACAAAATGCTAGAAAAAACTAAAACTAAAAGCTAAAAACAAACAACAAGAATACGCATACAAATGCATTCAAAGTGCACGCTAAAAGTGCAATAATAGCTAAAGCAATTTCGTTGAGGTGCAATAATAAACTTAATCAATGTTGCAGTTAAATATAAATAATTTATAAGTGCTAAAATGGGTTCTGGCCTGGTCTCTACGTCTCAGCCAGCACGTACTATCTATCTATCACACTCTCTCAGCATCTCTGCTATTAATGCTCCTCTCTCAAGCACCTTGAGCGCTGCAGTTTTGTCCTGGCACTTATCCTTTTGCTATGCTTCCACGCTGTCTCTTTACGTGTCTTAGTTTAAGCCAATTCCAGAGAGAGAAAGCTGTTGCTCTTAATTAAAGCTACTTCCTTGTGAGGTGCTTTTGTCTCTCGGAGCGAGCATCTGGCTAAAGTGTTTCTATAGAAGTGATCTACACCAACACCCCGCACTCTGCCTCTCCTTCGACCACCCTGTTCGCCTTCGCTAAAGAGAAAGCTGTCTTTCAGTCGCAGTTGACATTTAATTGCGGTTCATTGCGGGGGAGGGGAGGAGAAGAGAGCAAAGTTAATGGCGCAACAGCAGCGCAGTCATAAAAACTCTCTTTCTTTGCTCTTTGTGTGTGTTGTTTTTTTTCGGGTAATTATGGGTGTCGTGTCTGTCTGTCCTGTCCCCAATTTGTTGTTGAGTGATCCAGTGCGGCCTTCTTCCTGCATTTTTAATGAAAACGCTGCTGCTGCTGCTGTTGCTGCTGCCGCTGCTTCTCTTGCTGCTCTGGCTGATGTACGTGACTTTTGGCACAGTCAGCCAACGGATTGCGTCAACTGGCGCGGCCAGCGTCAAATGCAAGAGCGGCGGTGCGGGCGGGCGGGCGAGGCTGCAGCAGGTCTTAAATAAAAATTATGCTGATATTTGTATGCATGTGCTCCATATATTGTAAATAAAATCAGTGTTGTGTTTGTGTGTGTAAGCCAGAATGTCCTGCTGCCAGTTGCCATAATTTTTCTCGTTTTTCTCTTGTTTTTTGTTTGTGTGTGTTTTCCCTTTCCTTCTTGCTGCTTCTGCTGCTGTTGTTGTTTGTTGGCTCTCTCGGTTAAGTATGCGTCATTTTCAGTGGCTGCCACTTTTTTTTTCGCATGCGTTGCGCGAAAATGCGGAAAAGCCGCTGGGGAGTGGTCTCGCCCGAGCGCCCTTACACTCGATTCCACTACACTGACTCCTGCCTCCTGCCTCATGCCTCCTGCCTCATGCCACTCCCCATCCCTTGGAGTTGACTGCAATGCAAACAAGCCCTTAACAAAAAGTAACAGCCACAGCAGTCGAAATATGCATGCAAATGCATTAAGTTATAAGAGAGCGGGAGAGGCAGAGGGTATCGGGTAGCGGGTTGCAGGTCGGTTGCCAGCGTGCCAGCCAGTCCCTAATTAGCATGTCGCATTCCCCATTGCCAGGACGTGATGCCAGGACCCAGCGATACACCCACCCACACACAGATTTCGTGTGGGTTCATTTAGCGGTCGGTTCACATTTTAATTATTTAAATCCCTGCAGGAGTCTATTAAATTTTATTAAGTCCCCGCCCACACACACCCACACACACATCATTATCCTTGGAATTCAAAAGTATCGCATTTGACCGATCTGCTTAGACCGAAACTTTCCATTAAACGCTATCAAAGTTCGTCTAAACCGTTGTGGGCCAAAAAGTTTTAAGAGCAAATCCCATATGGAATTTGATTTATCCGCAAACAAATTCTATTTGCTTTCCATACAATTTTCTATCTAGGAGTCACATTTGCAAACTTGATAAATTACATTTTGGCCAAATGAAATGCCTGTTCTGTGGATAAAAAAGAGGAAAACTTTTTACGGCATAGAGAGACATAGAGAGAGAAAACTTCAGTGGAAAAGAATGTCAAGTGCACACATTCGAGAGGAGAGCAGAGGAGAGTAGGTAAGGGGAGGGGAGACTACAAGTCGTATACGAAATGTGGCATGTTGTGGCATGTAAAGATGACGAAATTTGCTGTTGCTGAGGATGCATATTGTAGTCCATAGTATTTTAGTATGTCTATTCTGCGCCCTGTGCCGCATTCTCTGCGGGCTGTGTGTGTGTGTGGCAAGAGGAACTTGTAAATCAGAGGTCATGGCCTGTTCTCTTCTCTTCTCTTGTCTCCTGTTGTCATCTCCACTCAGCCAAGAACTTGGACAATTGTCGAGATTTTATCTCTCGGAAATGTTTAAAATTCCAAGCGAAGAAAAAGTAATAATATAAAAAAAAATTGTTCCTACTTAAGAGAGGATTTCGTTGTGTATGGGTGTGTGTGTGTGTGTATGTCTGTGTGGGGGGGAAAAGGATGCATAATCAGTTTCCGCATTATGCGGCAGGCCACAAAGGAAGTGGCAGCCACCCAAGTGCCGGATGGCGGATGCTGTAGGGTGTTTGGTGGGTGGCGAATGACGGGGGGGGCGCAATTCCAAAAATACTTGTATAATAAAGATATCAGAAAATCGGTTTTTAGGGCCGCCTGGGCCGCCAAAGTTTACATAAAGCGAAAGTATCCTGCTGCAGCTGCTCCTGCTCCTCTCGGATGATTTATCCGACCTCGTGCTTTACCCCTCCCCGCCCCCCAATATCTATATAGGCCCCTTTATGGCCCGAACCCTGGCTCTCAACTTGTTTACCCATAAATCCGGCAGGCAAGGCAGGCAGGGATTACCATCCAAGTTTTGCAGCTTCCCCCTAAGCCCCAACCCGGCTTGGCCGCTCTCCAATGTATTTCAATTAAGTTATCAAATACACACACACACACACAGACACAGACACACCCACAATCATCTCTCTCTCTCTGTATCGGTGTATCCGTGAGTTGGCAACACAAAAAATGTATCTTCTTTATATGTATGTATGTAAGTGTATATCCCATACAGAGACAGAGCCTGTTGCCAGGTGCCAGTACCGCCGTCAGGTTCTTGTCTGCTCTTCTGTCTGCCTTATATTGATTTTCTTTTTGGCCAACCAGCCCCCAGTCCGTGGCAAGCCCCGAAGCCATCCCATACCATGCCATGCCATTCCATGTTTGCACTTGATAATTTCGCTTTGGCATTTGATATGCAAATGGATGTCGGGCCAAATACATAATAATATATCATTTCCTGAGTTTACTGAGGCGCACACCACACCACACCACACCACACGGACTGAAAATTGCCCAAGGATTGGTGTCGTGTCCTGACATGTCCTGCGACTGCCTGCCTGCCTGTCGTGCCTAACCTCATTTATTCTAATTGTAAATTGCATTCGACCTTGAGCCCATTTCGGCTTCGCTTTTTTGCGCTTTGGGGCTTACAGGGTTTTGCAGGAGAATAGAATACGATATCGGAAATCGCGCGTGACAGGCTTAACCTTACAAAAAAAAAACCACCACAAGACTCCTTGACCGCCCTTAGCTTTCCCCCATCCCCATCCCCTCCATTCCTGTGTGCCTCCTCCTTCGTTTCTATTCAAATGACTTTAGTCATTGCTGTTAATGATCCTTGGCCCCCCCAAACACCCCATGAAAGCTCTGATGGGCATTTGATTGCGGACCACCCACCCACCCATATGCCAAATGGCAATTTTCACTTCGTTAAAAATGTAGAATTTTCTTTTCAAAGCAATTTAGTAGCGGAAAAGCCAGCCAGCTTTCCCAGCCAATGCCAAGGCAGGGGGCAGAGGGGCGGGGTCAATCGTAGGGCGGACATTGCCTATCAGGGGTAGTCTCTATGGGGACTTTTGCCAGCTGTCCAGACTGCAGGTCTCGGCTCTCAGACAGCGATTAGAAGTGATTATAAATTATGCAAAATTGCAAAATTAAATGCAATTTATTTTTTATATTATTTACTTGATCTTTTCATTATCATTATTCATTATTTTGCAATAAATAATAAATAATTACAATAAAATTGTATTGAATTTACACTCCCCTGAACAAATACGCATTTCCAATTAAAATACAAGAAATATTACCCTTCTATTCCTAGAAATTTTCATATTTTCGGGTGCCATGCATTTTCCAAAAACTTGCGAAAAGTTTTATTCAGAGAAATATTTAATTGACAATTTCTATTGTTTCATTTCCATTAAATTGCAATTAAAATACTACAGGGAAAAATTCAACGAAATTCATTAGCAATTCAATATAAATTTCACCCTTAAACCAGAAAATGTTCCTTATTAATATTTTTCAAGGCCGAGAGTGTCCCTTAAAGAGGCTTAATTAAAAGACCATTATCCATGCGCCGAGTGCCGAGTGCCGCCTCCGCGGTGGAAAGTGGGAAAAGCTTTAAACAATGCCAACCGCAGGGCATTCGTACGTTTTTGGGCAGTGGAAAAGTCACATTTCATTAAGAGGGGTGGGGGTTGGGGAATGAAAAGTGTGGAATGCGAAAAAAATAAATTGACATTTAATTGGATTCGTGAAATTCAATTGAATTTGACAGGTGGGGAGCGGGAAATCCGTTTAGGAGATGAAAACTTTATGAGTGGTATTAATGGTGCTACGTGGTGGGGGTGTGGGTGGGTGGTGCGCTCTGATTCTGAGAAAAATGAGCAACATTTACCTAACATTTTCCATTCATTTGGCTCTCTCCTCTTTTATGTGGCTTTATTTTATTCATAATTGGATTTATTATAGCCCCGTCCTCTCCCCACTTTGCCACATATAATTTCATTATCCTACTATACCTCACAGCAGGATGATGTTACAGATTAATGGAATTTTCCAGAATTTCACTGCCTTTTCAGACTGAAATTGTTCCCCAATTTCACATTTAATTTCATTATCTTATACGACTATATCCTCCTGATCGGATTTATAGACTCCTCCATATGTGATTTCATTTTCCATTATTTGTTTTTATATGAGCTTTTATGGCCTTTCTTTGGTTTACAAGGCTCTCTCTCCCGCTTTCTCTCACCTCCTGCTCACCGCAAACTTGTGGGCAAGAGAAAGGCCAAAGAAAATAATAGTGAAAGCCACACAGGACTCTCTGTCAGGGGCATGTGGGGCATGGGGCAATATGTGTAAAGAATATAAAAAGACGAATACGATGGAAAAACAAAAGCTTTGCCATTAGAGACACATCAAAATGGCACTCAGCGTGTGCAAGGATGTGTGCAAGGATGTGTGCAGTGCGGTGCGGAAAGGGGCGGAGGGGGGGAGTGTGGATGGTGGTTGGATGGTGCGGGGTCTATTGAGGTGGTTTGTCGGCTTTTATGGGCTACCATATTCGAATACAATGGAAAGGCATTCAATGCATTCCCTCAGCTTTGTGGTTTCGCTTCTATGTTTGTTTTTTCTCCCCTCTCACTCTCTCACTCTCTCACTCTCCCTGTCTCTGTCTCTTTTTTTTGGTTGCATTTTCACGCAATTTATTGTTCTCGCGCTTTCCTCTTAGCTCCCTCTTAGCCCCTCCCCCCGCAGCGCCTCTTTCTCTCAGCCAACGGAACCTTTTTCCTGGTGAAAACTCAGTATTTTTTTTTTTATTGTTTAATATTGTTCTAAGCCCTGTTTGGCTTGGCCCAGAGTAAGCTTTGGTTGTTGTGGCATGCAGGTGGTGGGGAAAGGTGGCAAGGGGGGGGGTTGGGATGCATGGGGTGTTTGGCTATAGCCATATTTCCGCTCAGTTGTTGTGCATTCAGGTTTCTATGGTTTCTCCATCTCTCTCTCCGCTGGCCGCCTTCCGCTTTACTTTTAACCACATTTTTCTACAAGCAACGGGAAAAGCAGTTCAAGGATAATATGCAAAAACCATGGAAACAATAGATAGGAATATAGAGAGGGGGGTAGGTGGGGTGTGGGGTGTGCTGGGTTGGGTTGCAAAAGTGCCGGTTCGCGTCCGCCTGCTTAGCAAATGACATTATCATTTGACTACCCAAAAACCCACACCCACACACCCACACACCCACACACCCATACACCCACCCGTTGCCACATTGATTTTAGTACAAATTTTGTCATTGTCATGTGCAGGCACGATTTCTGCATCATCATAAAAGCATTTGAAGCGCATACACCAAGAGAAAACGTGGGAGATTGGGAGACGCAGAGATGGAGAGATGGAGAGACGGAGAGAGAGCTTAGCTTCAGTCAAAGAGAAAGATCAGTTCAGGGACAAGGACAACGACAAGGACAAGGACACGGACAAGTACAAAGGAAGCGATAAGAGCAGTGATTGAAGCTTTCTATCTTTTAATTGAATAAAATCTCCCTGCTTGTCTTTCAGTGTATATGGATATGGAGGAGGAGCCATTGCTCGGCCAGCGGTAATTGCATTAAGTGTTGGCTTAAAAGCAACTGCCAGCCATTCGCCGCCCCCGCCCCCGCCTCCGCCTCCGCTCCTCTCCTCACCAGCCCCCACTTCCATGCTTATCTTTGTAGAGTCTCTCTCTTTCTCCCTATCTGTGTCCTTTAAGAGCGCATCTTTCCTTGTGTGTGTGTGTCATTGTCGCTGGATTAGCTCGGGCCTGGGACGACCATGGCATGCTTCTAATTAGCCACTAGATGGCTGATGGCTTGGCCAACCCACACACACCCACACACAAATGCACAATTTGTTTGGCTTTAACCACTAAATCGATATGTGAGGAGAATCGCACACTAACTTGGGCTACATCCAGCAGAGAATTCGCGCTGACTTCATTCCGGTTCGGGCACCTCCTGGCTCCTGCTCTTCTTCGCCTATTTGGCTACTACATACTCCCCCGCACTCAATTCTTTTATAGTTTCCTCTTCTTTCGCTTTTTATTGCTTCTTTTTTTATTGCGCGTGTGTGTGTGTTTGTGTGTGTGTGTGTGCGCCAAAGTCACGCGAAAATAATTTCCTTTTGATTGGACGCGCCTCGACTTCTTCGCTTCCAACTAAGAGCTTTGCGGAGCCATTTTCCAGATAGATTTGCGGGCGCGTTGCCAGCACACGGTTGGGCGGGCAAGGGGTGTTGGCAAGGACGCACGTTAAACTAAGGGCAGGCTGGGAGGGGAAGGGAGGGGAGGGAGTGCGGCAGGAGTGGCTGTTGTGGAGCGAGGACGCAGACAGGCTGGCGCGCGCACGCACAGCACAGCACAGCCTTGGATGCCCAGCAGCAGCAGCAGCTGATAGACGGCTGGGGCTCCAGAAACTCCACAAACCTCAACACACAGAACAGAGCCCCACATGCCCACACTTGCCCATGCCCATGCACACAGGGTCACCAGGGTTGCCAGGGTTGCCTTAAGCCATTTCTCCTTCGCTTTTACCTTCAATGGCAACCTTGAAACTGGAATTGGAACTGGAACTGGGACTGGGACTCACTCTCTCTCTCTCGCTCTCTGTCTCCCTTTTGTCTGTAATCAAATGGGAACCCAATTAGAAAGGACTCCTCTGGCAGTAATCAAAATTGGTCTTCGGCTCCAGTTGGCAACCCTGGCTGGCATGGCTTTGCCTGCGGCATGTTCTGCATTTTCGGGGGGAGGAGTGGGGCCGCACCGCACGCACAAAACACGCACAAAACACGCACGTCCAGTGAACATGATAAACGCCCTGGCTGCACCCAAAGCGACATAAAACTGAATGGCCAACGGCCAACAGGGAGCTAACGGTAAATGCAGGGATGCATTGTGTGAGAGAGATGGAATGAATGAAAGTGCATTTCTGGCAACTGTACCAATTAATTTTGAAATTGGCAAATGCCATTGGAGTATGTTCTGCAGTTTGGATAGTGGAGTGGACTCGGGTTGTAGGAGCCGAGCGTTTCGGATTTAATTTCTTGGAAAATTAATTTCTGCCTAACACTGGAAGCAAGTTGGAAAATAGAAAATAGGAAGAAGAAAATGGAAGCAGACACAAGCCCGAGCTCGAATTGATTTGCATAGAAATGAGCATAAATAAATAGATTCTATTCGTACAATATTATGGAATAAAATACTAAAATCATGTACATATATCTGTGCATAGTTTATGGGAAAAATGCATTTTATTGCCACTGCAATCAATGCTAATGAAGGCGGGTGGCATCCAATGCCTTGGTGGGGGTTGGTTGGGTTGGTGGGGGTTGGGGGGTTGTCGTTTGGGTTTGGGAAGAAGGTCGATGAGCTCTGTGGTTGTTGTTTTCGTATTCGCATTTTACGATTTTTCGTTCTCCGTTTTTTTATGACTTCCCGGCCCCCTCTCTACCGCCCCTTCGATGAGTCAGGGACGGAGAGCAAATACACTGTGTCTCTGTCTGTGTGTGTGTGTGTGTGTGCATTGTGTACTCTCTGTCCAGGCCAGGGCTGGACTAATTAAACGGTAAACAACAATTAAACAATACCAGTGTACACCAGGCAAAAGCAAAATTTATGTCTTTGTTCTGAATAACATTGCTTGCCCTATGCGTTCCATTTGTGTTCCGGTGGGAAAGACACATACACACACACACAAACAGATAGAGAACTTTGGAGCAAAGTCTGTAAAATACGATCCCATGCGAATAATGGAACAAAAACAAAAAAAAAATAATGATATTATATAATCTATATATAGTACACACAGTTGTGTGTAGTATACACACACACACATATGTATGTACATACATACATATTTCATTTATATAGTCATCGCAGCGGGGTTTTTTTTTTGGTTTGAACTTTACTTAATTTATAGCCGATTCTTGCAAATAATTTGTATTCAAAAATGGAATGAAATACACTGGCTCGGGGCTTATAGTGGGTTAGATTTATGGCCTTAAGGTGGGCGAAATCGAATATACAAAACTAATCCAAACTATTAACTGAAGGAAAACTACTCAATATCTGCATAAGGGTTGAATTTAAGAGACTCTTTTCCTATTTAAATATACAAAAATTAAAATAAAATTTAATTGCGTTGTAGCAAATTGTGGATTTATTGGCAACACTGGCACCACTCCCTTCCCCCTTCCATGGCCTCGCCTTAAATAAATCTTTATTTAACTTTTGTTATTTGCTTAAATTGTTAATAGCCATAACTGTTGACTGCAACGAAATCACAGCAACTGGAACGGGCAGAAGCAGAAGCGCGAAACAATTTGCATACCCTGGCAGATACAGAGAATACACAGACACAGATACAGATACAAATAAAAATACAATGAAACTTGACAGCAAAAATATACAACAACAAATAGGTAAAATCTCGTTTCGTTTCGTTTCATTTCGTTTTGTTTGGTTTTTTGCGTTTTAAATTTTTGCTTCGTTTTGGGGCTGGGCACCGGCAAATGCCAACAACAAAAAAACCACTCAAAATGGAGAAAAGACAGACACACAGCCACAGAGAAAAGAGCCAACAGATACAGAGATACAGCGATACATATGTACGTTTGTAGATACAGATACATATGCATGTACATATGTAAGTATCTCCATTCTTTTTGTATAACTTGTGGCTAAAACTCCCTGGCCCGGAAGATCTATCCAGCTGCAGTGGTAGTGCCTGTGCCAGTACCAGTGCCATTTGGGCCAAGGCTACAAACAGGGCGTATGCTTAATATGTTTTCCCACTTTAAAACTTTTGCCACAAGTAAATAATAAACTAAATCAAAAAAAAAAACTGAAAAGCGGGGGGTAAATTTCAATTCCAACATCTGTTTTTTGGGGGAGAGGGAGAAAAGAAAGAAACAAACAAAAATATCAACAACAGAAATTGCGTTTTAAGAAAAAGAAAAAGAAAAAAGAATGTTGAAAACGAAACAATTTCAGCTTATTTATCATTTTACGCTTTGATTGCGGGGCTGATATCTGTCTTCGGTGTCTGCTTGTGCTTCTTACCTCTGGTTCCACTGGTTCCCCAGCTCCTCCTTCTTCTTCTCCTTCTCCACCCACCTCTTCTCTCGCGCTCTCTCTCTCTTTGTGATTCTGTTTTGTGTTGTTGACACCGCGCATTATAAGATATTTCCACGCTGCTTATCACAAGAAGGTGATAAAAAGGCAGAAAAAAGCGAAAATGCGAAAAAAGGCGCAAAATGATGAGAGAGTCGCACACTTTTTTACTGACTGACTCTCCTCTCTCTCTCTCTCTCTCTCTCTCTCTGGCTCTTTCTGTGGCTAATTATACGCATAAATATACACAGATACATTCATAGATACACAGATGGATACAGATACACAAAGCATTTGGCTAAAATGCTTATCTGAGGAATACATTTCTGCCGTTCTGTCTTGCTGTCTTGCTGCCTTGTTGCCTGGCTGCCCGCCTGCTCAAAGCTCAGAGGCACAAAGTCTGTTGAATTGGCCTTTTGTCATGGCATGAGGCAATGACAAGCAAGTTGGCCAGCGGCTGCTGCACTTGACCTGCCCTCCCCTCCCAGACCTCCCGCCGCCTGCATCCGACAGTCCTTCCAGCCGTAGCTGTAGCTGCAGCTGCCACTTGAGCTGCCTCATCAAATCTCGCCCCCCCATGCCTTCCGCACAGCAGAGAACTTTGCCTCGTTGCCGTCTTTCAATTGTTGCAAGCAGCACACTTGAGCAGCGCCCGCCTCCGGCTCTGGCCCCCGCACTTGAAGCGTGTTGAAGGAACTCATCATCCCAGATGCCTCCTGCACCCTCATTCCTGCAGCCAGTGCAGGCAAATATAATTATTTGCATCATCTGGAAAGCCAGTAATCAGATATTGTATCTGCTGCTCCTATGCAAAAGCGAAGGATATCTGTGTGAAAAGGTCTTGTTTCGAGAGTATTTATAATCATTTGTTAAGGCCAGCCCACAAAGGCCGACGTCATCCAGAGAGAGAGAGAGAGAGAGGAGTGACGTCATACACTGGAAAAGAGCGGCGGGAGCACTGAAGTATAGAACTGCATTTCACCAGAGAAGAACCCGTTTCTATTGCATCATCAAACGATCAAACGATCGATCGATAGACGGCTCGATCTTCCATTTGACCATAAAACGTGACAGCGCGGTGGAGTGGAATTTTCCCTTTTTTTGCGCCACGATTTGGACTTTGTCATGTAATGACAGTTGCTTGGAACATGCTCGAAAAGTCAATACGGAAGAAGAAGGAGCCACTTCAGCTGGCAGCCAGAAATCAACAAACAGTCAACAACTTGAAAAGAATAACGGCACACTCAAAAAAACGACTTGGCTTGGCTGTGACGACAACAAGACCAACCACACCTCCTCCTCCTCCTCATCCAGCGTGAATTGCAGCAAAAAAACAGCAATTGGCAAAGCAATTACAAGTAGCTCTGAGGATAATTGCAAGTAACTATGACGGGCAGAGGCATAGGCATACCATATATGTATGTATGGGGCATACAACCGTTGCACACACTCAGAAGCGATAAACGCGATACGACAAGTGCATATGTAGGAGAGCCAATAATGAGGTTCTATTGGAAATGCAACAGGGTCTGCCTGCCTATCGCTCTTTCTCTCACAGAGCTGCTTAGCAGTAAAGGGTATCCACCACTTTGTATGCCCTGAAAACCAGAGAACATGACGTGCTGCTCCTTAAGCGCCTGCGACATGAGTATTACAGAGTTTTGGCAGTTTTGCAAATGGCTATTGCCTGCTGACTGACTCACTGAGCTGTGATACACCCACAAGTCGCATGCCGCATGCCACATGCAGTTAGACATCTGCATATGCGAATAAGTACAGTACAACGGACACAATTGTTAAATCGGCTAGGACTGGGGCTGGAGGTGGGGTTGGGGTTGGGGTTGGGGGGTTGGCAACAAAAAAGTAATTCTACTTTGACATGCAAACTCGTCGAGCTTCTGAGCCCCGCCCTAAGCCCCCCGAAGCCCGGAAACTCGGCAGCAGCAGCAGGCCCTAAGCTAAGCCCTGGAAGACGTGGAAGAAGACCTCTGGCCCTGACGTCAGGGCGCAAGGAAACTTTTCGGAATGCGATTTCATTTCTGTAAAACTTTGTTGCTCTTGTTCGAGCATTCGCCAACTTGTAATTAAAATGTGCAACCCGTGGCAGTCTCGTTGGCATAGCAGCAGCAGCAGCAGCAGCAGCAATGCAATCCGCCACTGAGGCTGTCGCGCACTGGGGTTCATTAGCCAAGGCGATAAGGCAGCAGCCAGGCAGCCAGGCAACAAAAGTTATGTAAACTCTCTTATCACCCGCTCGTATCGTCATGTACAGTTCATTTACACCCCAACAGAGTGATTATGTACATACATACATAACTCCCTACTGCCCTTCAATCAATCCCTCCCTCTCAAGGGGTGGGTGGCTAGGGGTTGCTATGTGGCCCTGGCTTTGGTATTTGGCAATGATAAGAGCCATTGAAATGGTTAATTAATTATTATTTGTTTATTCTTTATTTTTAGCCAGGATTTCTCATGCAACGGCGGTCTGATTCACGCTTTACATTTGGACACTCGCTGCCCCCTGCTTATCATTGGCTAATCGGCTTATCGGTTACAAGAATTGCGTCACTCATGCCGCAATGTGATAAGGAGGCCTCTCTGATCAGGTCATCAAAAGCGGACTTGGTATTCTATTGAGTTTCTAGAATCAGTTTAGTGTGACGCACACAGCACACAGTCCATGAAATCAATTGGATTAATAATTTGACATTCAAAGATGACAAATCTGAGCCCCGATGAACCGGGGGGCAATGAGTGTAGTACGAGTACTCGTTTGAGTTCTATAAATACTTTTTGCCAGATGAAACCTCCCCTCCCCCTACCAGATAGTAAAGTATTTATTGGACTTTGAACGGAACACACAGCCTTGAGGGCTTTGGGGGGGGGGCTTGATTGTGTCTTTGAGTCAAAGTCAATATTAGATGAAATAAAACCCGCCCCAACAAGCTACAAAAACAAGAGATTAGAAAAGGATTTTATAGACCTTATTCCTAGCACAAAACTTTCCATAATTCTTCAATTACCAATCAAATAATCCGCCAGCACTTGGGTGAAACGATTAGGTTTAAGCCACCCTGCCTTCTGCCTCCTGCCCCCAGCCCTTTCTACACATAAGTTATTTACGCCCCAATTTGTGCTTCAATTTGTGCCCCAATTTGTGTTGTTGCTAGAAATGTTAACCCTCAGTTAAGAGCTGTTCATCAGATAGGGTATACACCCGATAAGATAAAACCGAAAAGTCGACAAAAAACACATGCCTTTAGTTTTCTGCTTTCTTCAAAGGAAGATAAGGCAAAAATGGGACTGAAACGAATACACACATGAATATTAATGCCTATCTGTGTCTGTGTGGAAAGATTTGATAAGTTTTTTGCCCGATTAGATTGCACATGCACACACACACGCATGTACACTCGCCGAGCCAAAGACTTAATTGGGCTAACAAACAAGGGCGTATTGTCAAATTGGCTTTAATCTTTTCTGCCGAAAGGATGGTGCGCTGAGAGTGGGGGCCGTTTATGGGGGCCCCGAGTAACAGAGCACAGAAGCAGCCGCCTCAAGTGTTTGGCACTAAGTGCTGCTCTCAAGTGCTGCCACTTGGACATTGAACACCAGAACCGAACCATGAACCTAGTCACGGATCAATGCCAAGACCATGCACACAAGACCGACCCTCTGGAGATATATTCCTGTGAGCATTTAAAGCTCTCATTGCGAATCGGAATGCATATCCCTTTGCCACATGGCTGTCTCTCCGTCTGACCGTCTGTCTGTCTATCCGAGCATGTTCTGTGTGTACTGTGTGTACTTTGCCTTTGATTTTTGTTTTCTTTTCTTGTTGTTTACTGCTCGAAAGCGGCAAAGCAACCTCGAACCCCATGTTGTCGATAAGGGAGCTGGCGGCAGAGCTGCTTGAACCTTCATGGGTGGCCAGCAGCAGCAGCACCTGCCAATGACGGGCAAAGCAACAATTCGGCATTTCAAATTAATTTGCGCAAAAACTAATAAACAACAAAATTAGCCATGGCCCCAAGGGCTGATAAGAAGAGCGAGCAAAACACTTGTTCTCGCTCTCTCTCTCTGTCCCCAGCGGCGACTGATAAGCGTAGCCACCGCCCCCAGGTCCAGGCCCCCTTCTCGAAATTGAGCTTGAATCGAGTGTTAAAATAACAACCAAATTAACATTTTTATATAACTTTTTTTTAGTGGTTGAAGTTCTTGACCCAACCCTAAAAAATCTCCATCATTAAAATAAAATGAGTAAATTATAAGCTGTCAGGAAAATTATAAGCTGTCACGTTCCCCGTAAAGTTATTTACGAGAGTCAATTAGTTGCAAAATGGGATGATCTAATGGCCGTTTGATCAAAGCAGTCCCTTTCCCTTTTGTCAGCTCCTGACAAGAGTGTTTGCCAAGTGAAAGCCCCCCTCATGATCTCAAGCTATCTATCTATCGTCGATACAGGGCACGGCACGCTTAGAAAAAGTTGCATCATATACGATAAGCATAGGATGAAGGGCGACCCGACGACCACTCGAAGGGAAGCCCTTAAGGGATCTGCTGTAATATTTGACAAGTGATGTTAGCCAATGTTGAGTGGAAGTTCTGGGGCACGTTTAACGGTTGGATGATCTACAGAGTACAGAGGGAAGAATTCTTCACGGTAAGCACCTTTTGTGGCACTTTTTTCTAGGCTTCTAGTTCTAACGATCTTTGTAGATCTCTTTTATGAACCTTCTACTAAGACTTTAGTTATCATGGCTCAGGACTCACCTTCTCTAGACACTCCTGTCCATTGGCTTTCGGATCCCATTTGACGGCCTGCTGTGTGCCGTTTGGCAAGTTAACAATGCACCACATTTTGTTGCTGGTTGGCTCGATTGCACGTTGCTTTGTGTTGTGCTGTGTTGTGTTGCACGTTGTTTAATGGTTGATTAGTTGTTGAACAAGTAAAAGCTCGGCTCAACGTTGGTAAGTGCCTGCAGCTTTATGTTTGAAACAATTGCATTTGTTCGGGTTCAATTGGCTTCCGCCTAACGCTGCTCCCAGCTTACACAAAAGCCCCGAAGAGCCAAAGACAAAGCCAAATCCAAAATCAAAGTCAAAGCTACAGGTTGCGCACTGGCTGTGGCTGTGGTTGTTTTTGTTGATTTTGTGCTTTTGTTTTTGCTGCCGTTGGATATTTTTTCAATTTGCGCACCAAATCCAATTAGATTTGGGTGTTTGGTTCAGTTTCAATGCCCGGAATCTTGGGATTCGTTTCCCGATTTGTACGGCTGGTATTTATTCTGTTAAATTTTCAACAATTTTTGCACTGGTATTTTGTTCACATTTTAGCGGCCGAAACGCACGCACAAGTTTCACTTTTTTTAGCTCTTGGTGGCCACACATATAAATGTTTGATTGTTGTTGCTCAGTTTTTTTATAGATTTGTTTATTTTTACGCACAAAATATATTTCGAATGATTCAGTTCACGATAGATAGATAGATAGATGGATGCAACTGCGACTGCGGAACCCTCCGCTATTCACTCTCAAATACGAGTATCAAGAAAAACTTGATAACTTGCTTGCTAAAAACAACCGCTCGATTCAAATAACGGGCGCCTTTTGAAAAAATCAGTTGGCCGGTTACCAGAATATATACATATGAAAAGAGAAAGAGAGCGGTCGGCTCTTTCGCTGCCATGTTAACTTAACAGAACCGAGACCGAATACACTGGCCGACACGTTCTCTTTGGATTTCTGTTACATTTAAGAGCACCGAAATATTGGCCGCTAAGAGAGACGGCTGTTGCTAACATTTCTGGTGTTGCTCTCTATTCCAGCTGTTGCTTTGTTGTTATTCCGGCTTTTGTTATCAGATTTTTTGTCGCTCTGCAGGTAAACTGTTCGACGACGACGACGACACAGGCGCATGTGCAACTCTCTCAATGCAGCAGCAGCAGCAGCAGCTGTTTCTTTTCCCTTTGTCTGGTTTTTTCAGCATTGCATTGCTGTTTTGTGACCTGCACAATGCAAAGACAAATGGATTGGACTGGCCTTGTCGGAATTGTTGATTATGGGATGAAATGGATAAGGGCGGCAAATGGAGTGAGAGTGGGATAGCTAGGATCTTGTCATTCATTGCATATATGTATGTATGTATACATGTGTACGTACAAACATACATACATACATACATACATACATATGTATGTGCATATACTCTTACAGAGAGTATTATGATTTTATCCATAATTGCAAGACACCTAAGAAGCCACACAAAAGGCACACATACATATGTACATAGTTATGTACAGATTCGATGCAGCATATAGTCCTATGTAATTCTTTAGGATTACTTAGTTCCGCAGTCCTGGAGATATGCCAGCTTCCTTTACTTTACTGGGCATGGATGTTCTATCTGAAATGGTATCTTCTTCTGGACGGAATAAGCAATTCATAGGATCTATCCAGAAGCCGTTGGAATGTTACAGACACATTCGAAGAGACCAACATGATGTGTCATGTACATATGTATGTACATATGTAAATACTCATATATTATGTATTTACTCCTGCAGATATGTAAATAGACAAATTGACACACCCGACAGGTGACACAGTCAAGCAAGGCCGGACACAGCACACATGTTTTTTGTTTTTTTTTTTTGCAAGGTCATGTTTCCCGCCAATCCCCAAGCAATATTGTTGCATGGTCTAGAAATGACTTTGGAGGCAAATGAGGGCCCATTTGGGGTTTCAGTTTCTATATGTACATAAAATCAATATCACTGCAATGCCCATCGGCAAATGACAATAGACAATGATTGAGCGGCGCAACTGATGGATGAATGCATGGATGGATGGATGGATGGGGGTTGGTTTAGTGTCGGTGTCCGCCCCCAATATAGAAATTTAGTTTGTCTAACCTTTGCAACAGAATATGCAAATAGAGAAGCCCCTCCTGAGCTTCAGCTGCATAATGCATCCAACATTTTTGACACACATTTCATTTAATTAGATTTTGTGGGCCTCTAGGGGTGCAGCAGAGGTATTGTAGGCATTCCGCATTCCAGCGGAAAAATGCGGAAAAATATTACACATTTGTTTACATTTTATGAAATTATTATTATAAATTAATTGAATTATTATGAGTAATTAAAACTGGTTTAACTATTTTGTTTCTGTGTTTGTTTTTGTGCTAATTATTCCCCAGATATTCCAGCAAATTATGGATGCATTATAGAAGGCGGCCTGACTGTGAAACATACAGGTGTAGCCTAATGGGGCTGCTTTCATGGATGGTGGTCCGATTCATCGTATGAAGATTAGTTTACAGAAATTTATTGGAGACGTAATGCTACCATATCCGATGCCATTCCACCAGGATAATGACCGAAGTACGCCTCGAGTAGTAAAGATGTTCGAAAGCAAAATGTGTTGTTCTTGAGTGGTCAGTCAATCCCGACCTCAATCCCATTGAGAATCTCTGTGTGAACTCAACAGAGAGTCGAGAGACTTTTGTTAAAAAAAAAGCATGGTATAACATTTCAATTGGAACATGTCGCAAGTTAATATTTTCCATGCCAGGACGAATGCCATGGCGATTAATAATCCCCTGTATATGCTCCAATATTTTTTGGACTTTCCTCATTCGTCCTGGCATGAAAAATATTAACTTGCGACATGTTCCAATTGAAATGTTATACCATGCTTTTTATTTTAACAAAAAGTCAATGGGATTGAGGTCCGGGGATTGACTGGACCACTCAAGAACAACCACATTTTGCTTTCGGAAGCAATCCTTTACTACTCGAGAGGCGTACTTCGGGTCATTATCCTGGTGGAATGGCATCGGATATGGTAGCATTACCGTCTCCAATAAATTTCTGTAAACTAATCTATCCATACGATGAATCGGACCAACACCATCCCATGAAAAGCAGCCCCATACCATTAGGCTACCACCTCTATGTTTCACAGTCAGGCCGCGTTCTATAATGCATCCATAATTTGCTGGAATATCTGGGGAATAATTAGCACAAAAACAAACACAGAAACAAAATAGTTAAACCAGTTTTAATTACTCATAATAATTCAATTAATTTATAATAATAATTTCATAAAATTTAAACAAATGTGTAATATTTTTCCGCATTTTTCCGCTGAAATGCGGAATGCCTACAATACCTCTGCTGCACCCTTGATGCCCACAAAATCTAATTAAATGAAATGTGTGTCAAAAATGTTGGATGCATTATGCAGCTGAAGCCCAGGAGGGGCTTCTCTATTTGCATATTCTGTTGCAAAGGTTAGACAAACTAAATTTCTATATTGGGGCGGACACCGACACTAAACCAACCCCCATCCATCCATCCATGCATCCATCCATCAGTTGCGCCGCTCAATCATTGTCTATTGTCATTTGCCGATGGGCATTGCAGTGATATTGATTTTATGTACATATAGAAACTGAAACCCCAAATGGGCCCTCATTTGCCTCCAAAGTCATTTCTAGACCATGCAACAATATTGCTTGGGGATTGGCGGGAAACATGACCTTGCAAAAAAAAAAAAACAAAAAACATGTGTGCTGTGTCCGGCCTTGCTTGACTGTGTCACCTGTCGGGTGTGTCAATTTGTCTATTTACATATCTGCAGGAGTAAATACATAATATATGAGTATTTACATATGTACATACATATGTACATGACACATCATGTTGGTCTCTTCGAATGTGTCTGTAACATTCCAACGGCTTCTGGATAGATCCTATGAATTGCTTATTCCGTCCAGAAGAAGATACCATTTCAGATAGAACATCCATGCCCAGTAAAGTAAAGGAAGCTGGCATATCTCCAGGACTGCGGAACTAAGTAATCCTAAAGAATTACATAGGACTATATGCTGCATCGAATCTGTACATAACTATGTACATATGTATGTGTGCCTTTTGTGTGGCTTCTTAGGTGTCTTGCAATTATGGATAAAATCATAATACTCTCTGTAAGAGTATATGCACATACATATGTATGTATGTACGTATGTTTGTACGTACACATGTATACATACATACATACATATATACAATGAATGACAAGATCCTAGCTATCCCACTCTCACTCCATTTGCCGCCCTTATCCATTTCATCCCATAATCAACAATTCCGACAAGGCCAGTCCAATCCATTTGTCTTTGCATTGTGCAGGTCACAAAACAGCAATGCAATGCTGAAAAAACCAGACAAAGGGAAAAGAAACAGCTGCTGCTGCTGCTGCATTGAGAGAGTTGCACATGCGCCTGTGTCGTCGTCGTCGTCGAACAGTTTACCTGCAGAGCGACAAAAAATCTGATAACAAAAGCCGGAATAACAACAAAGCAACAGCTGGAATAGAGAGCGAAGCAGAAACACAAGAAATGTTAGCAACAGTAGTCTCTCTTAGCGGCCAATATTTCGGTGCTCTTAAATGTAACAGAAATCCAAAGAGAACGTGTCGGCCAGTGTATTCGGTCTCGGTTCTGTTAAGTTAACATGGCAGCGAAAGAGCCGACCGCTCTCTTTCTCTTTTCATATGTATATATTCTGGTAACCGGCCAACTGATTTTTTCAAAAGGCGCCCGTTATTTGAATCGAGCGGTTGTTTTTAGCAAGTTATCAAGTTTTTCTTGATACTCGTATTTGAGAGTGAATAGCGGAGGGTTCCGCAGTCGCAGTTGCATCCATCTATCTATCTATCTATCGTGAACTGAATCATTCGAAATATATTTTGTGCGTAAAAATAAACAAATCTATAAAAAAACTGAGCAACAACAATCAAACATTTATATGTGTGGCCACCAAGAGCTAAAAAAAGTGAAACTTGTGCGTGCGTTTCGGCCGCTAAAATGTGAACAAAATACCAGTGTAAAAATTGTTGAAAATTTAACAGAATAAATACCAGCCGTACAAATCGGGAAACGAATCTTGGGATTCCGGGCATTGAAACTGAACCAAATACCCAAATCTAATTGGATTTGGTGCGCAAATTGAAAAAATATCCAACGGCAGCAAAAACAAAAGCACAAAATCAACAAAAACAACCACAGCCACAGCCAGTGCGCAACCTGTAGCTTTGACTTTGATTTTGGATTTGGCTTTGTCTTTGGCTCTTCGGGGCTTTTGTGTAAGCTGGGAGCAGCGTTAGGCGGAAGCCAATTGAACCCGAACAAATGCAATTGTTTCAAACATAAAGCTGCAGGCACTTACCAACGTTGAGCCGAGCTTTTACTTGTTCAACAACTAATCAACCATTAAACAACGTGCAACACAGCACAACACAGCACAGCACAAAGCAACGTGCAATCGAGCCAACCAGCAACAAAATGTGGTGCATTGTTAACTTGCCAAACGGCACACAGCAGGCCGTCAAATGGGATCCGAAAGCCAATGGACAGGAGTGTCTAGAGAAGGTGAGTCCTGAGCCATGCTAACTAAAGTCTTAGTAGAAGGTTCATAAAAGAGATCTACAAAGATCGTTATCGCGCGATTTTTTTTTTTTAATTTTCTATTTATATAATACAGCACAACTACTTTTATACATTCATATCTCCCACAGGATTCTGAAGCCGAGGAGTAAACCCACCAATTACCGTTGCAATGGCCACAGCGTCGAGAGGACTCTTATTCTTGTCATCACTTGTAGCTAGTTTAGTTTACTTTAGTTTAGTAATAGGCCGGTATAGCTACTTTATAGCTATTTTAGACACTTGTGAAATGAAATATAGCTTTAACTGAAAACTAGCTATAAAATAGCTAACTTCGCAGTACAAATATATACATACCAAACACATTTCTATCGCTTTCTTATTTATTGGTTAAAATAACTCATAATAACACAAAAAAATACCCAAAACAATAACAATTATCCAAAACAACAACAACAACAACTAAAAGGACAACAAAAAACATGAAAAAACCACACAAAAAATCAACAACAACAACACAGCAAGTGACAAGCCATTTTTGGCGTGAAAAACTCTAAACTTTAAACATTAAAAAAAAAAAACTAGAAGCGACCGCCACGAAATTTTTTACCTAAATTCATGATAAATCGGGGTCTATCCGGGAAAAAAATTTCGTGAATTTTGGAGAGGTTGTCCACGTAGTTAAAATGTACCCTCAATTTAATATAAAACAAGACCAAAAGAGCAGAATCAAAATTAGCAGCTTTGGGTCTCTGTTAAGTTAGAACAGGAGCTTTTCTGTCTCTGTTAATTATGCGGAATAGCTTTTTGGCTCTGTTATAAAAACAAGTCATTATTATGTAGAAAATAATGTAATGTAGAATGTAGTAAATATAAAATGCAAGATTATTATTAAGAATATGGAGAATAATTTTCATTCTAATTATGAATTGTGTTAATTAATTAATTAATTAATTAATTAATTAATTAATCAATTAACAACCATTCCATTCCATTCTGTAATTATATTAATTAATTAATCAGCTTTGAATGCAGAAGGCAAAGAAGTCAAGTTGGATCACTAATATCGTTTTATGATGCGATAGGAAAGTCTCCCCCCATTTACCTAATGTCATTATATTGTATGCTTTCTTTCCTTCCAATATTTCTAGTTGAAATTTGATTAATAATAGCACTTTATGAAGCGATAGGAAATACCGTATCGTTCCTTTCCTTCAGCCTCAGCCGCAGGCCAGGGATCGGATCATGAATCGTGATCATGATTATGCTGTTGGACTTTGAGCAAAACCCAGAGCACTCGAGAGCCGTGATTGTGGGTGGAATGATTTGGGGCAACCAAGGTGACTAGTACTTGGGTATGAGTGTATATATAAGATTCGGCTGATGAAATTACTCATCCTGAACGGAGACGGAGACAGAGACAGAGAGAGAAACGGAGACGGAGACAAACAAACAAAAGCGGTGGTGGGTGACCTCGTTCTGATAAGAGATTGGATTGATTCGCCGGAGCAGGAGGCGCTTCGGCCGGCCGAGAGGCATTTTGTAAACATTCTTATTTATAGTCGCCATCGAGCAATCTTCAATCGGCTCTTTGTGGCTTGTGACTCTATAAATACATATGTCTGTGATCTAGCCTCCCACACCCACACCCATCCCTAAGGCACATGGCAACAGCTGCTCGGAGCAGGTTCATCAACCATTCCATTCCATTCTACCAATAGTTCCAGGTGGAAAGACTTTTGTCAAAAAGCTGTTTCAGGATTTATGTTCCATGAAAAGTGCGGGATCTGATAAACGAAATCACTTGTCTGGCCATATACTATATTGAGGCGTGCTTCCCTGTCCGATCGAGTGGACTAATTACCCAAACAAAAACAACAAAAAAAAAGAAGAAAAAACGAATTCAGAAATGAGCACAGAATTGTGGCTGATTGCGATAATCTTTTGGCTCCAAAGTTCATTGTCTGGGCCAAGGAGTCATTGCTATTTATTTGGCGCTTATAGACCAAAGTTAATTGGTTCAAAATGGCAATGCCCCTGTCCCTATATACCGTACCTCCTTCTTACCATATAAGCACGACTTTACTTTGAATTGCATATATGTACAAATATGTATATGTATGTATATGGTAGCCAATGACAATACAGATCGAAGCGATTCGATTAGTCTAATCAGCTAGTGAATTGCATTGTTTGTTTGCTTGGTTTAGTTTTTGCAGCTTGCTTAATTACTTCAAACTGGGTCTTCAAATATGGACTATAGAATACAGGAATGATCTGCGTGCGCAAACGGATCAAAGACTCCCCCATCCAGGGGGAATTTGTGAGGGTCAGCCACCCGATCATAACAAGGTGATAATGAAGTAACATTCCTAACATGAGAAATTCCCCGGAAATTCCAATCTAATCTGATTCGATTTTGTAAGCTTCGTATTTTGTTGTAAATTGTAAAAAGGGAATTACTTACAAATTTGTTTTGAAATTCATTGAGCAAATGATCAGGGGCAAAAGGTTACATCACATCCGAATTGATGTCAAGATTGTTATCTGAAACACCCTTTTTCATGCAGTGTACATACATACAGCTTGCCTTCCCCTCCCCCTTCCAATCATGACCTTCGATAATAGTAATTCTTTTTTTCACTGGAAATGCGGAAAAATAAACCAATTGAAAAAGTTTCCATTGCATGTTGAACGTTTATAAGAAGGGGGTTCACCCTTACAGTTTCGTGGAATCTGATATGATATGCAATTACAGACATTGTTTCAACATTAATTACGAGTATTTTTGCGTATCAATTTGAATGAATTAAATCGTATTTGTTAAGTAAACAACAAGATGGGTCAGGACAGTGTGAGTGAGAGTGAGAGGGCGTGAGTGGTTCGAGTGAGATCATCCGCCATCCGTGTGTTATATGTATAGTGCTGCCGGAGATTCCGCCTTATTGCCGGAAGGGAATTCTCTACTTCATCATGATGTGTGTCGTATCAGGGATCAGGCCTGTCGATCGCTTGTAATCAGTTTAGCGCCCATGAAAATCCATTATCAGCAGCATGATGTTTCACTAATTGACGGTCTGTCTCTACGCAACATGAATATGAGTATGAGTATGTGAATGTGTGGTATAAATATGCGCCTATCTATATGTTTACATAATGTCAATCGATCGATCGATCGATCGTCAGTGGAATGTAATGTGGAATGTTTTATAGCTAAATGTAGCAGCAGGTGGGGGACTACTTTTGGCTCTCTTCCTTGCACTGCTCCTTCTCTTCCTTCACCGCGATATTCGCTTTGGCATAGTAAGCGATTCCCTTCTGTATGCTCTCCCGCAGCTCCGGCAGCAGTTGCTGCAGGGACTCAAACTCAAACTCGTCGAGATGCGGCAGTCCCAGGTTCTTCTCGATCCCCTTGGCACTCAGGATCAGGGGGGTGGCGAAGAAGGGCAGACATGGCGGATCGTAGCCGACATAGGCGCACACCATCACATTCGGCTCCTTGTTGAGGCCGCACAGCAGTGAGTTCACGAAGCTGGCTGCCGCAAAGGCCATGGAGAGAGTGGCCGAACCTGCACCGTCCTTGGCATTCACCACCTCGGTTCCTGCCTCCTGGATGCGATGCGTCAGGCGTTTCTTGTCCTCGAGCTTGCACTGGAAGCTCGGGCAGCACTGGGAAAATATGGGAAGTATGGTTTTCCCGGCATGGCCACCAATCACGGGCAGATCCAGCTCTATGGGATTCATCTTGAGAAAGTCCCCGACAAAGGTCTTGGCACGCACCACATCCAGAGTTGTGATGCCGAACAAACGGCGCGGATCGTACGCATTCTTGGCTTTCAGCTGCTCCGCGGCAATGGGGACGATCGAGTTGATGGGGTTGGTGACAAAGGCCAGCATGGCCTGAGGACAGAACTCGCTGACGGCGCTGGCAACGCATAGGGCCACTTCTGCATTGGCCTCGAACAGCTGGTCCCGGGACATTCCCGGCTTGCGGGCCATTCCGGCGGACACGACCACAACATCGGCCCCGGCCAGGCAATCGCCGAGCTGCTGGCCCTCGAACGCACTCGTGTGGGCCGGGGTGCAGATGTGCGAGAGATCCGCCGCGACGCCCTTGATGTTTTGCATGTCGTGGATGGCCAGCTCGTGCACCAGATGATTCTGCTTCAGGAGCAGGCTCAGCGGCTGCCCAATGCCACCGCTGGCCCCCACCACAGCTACCTTGTACTCCCGGCGACTGATCCTCGGATAGAGAAAGCGTGGCAGCAGTCTCATGCTTTTCCAGCCCAACATATTTCCGTTTTCTGATAATCAAAATTTTACTACACGCAAATTTGTGTCTACAATCGATTTGGGGCTGAACGGAATTCGAGTTGACTCTGATTGAATCATCTATGTATGCCTGATAGTAGGTCTATCTATGAAACGTGCGTGCCCGAAGGGGCGTAGCCTTCTTGGATCTATTGTAAATTCCAACCCGCTTTGATTAGGGTGGGAAAAGCCCCAATTATCTCCCACGCAACTCAACGCCACGCGGAACCTTTAAGCTCCAAGTCAAAACGAGACAGCCACAGTACCAGTAACAGTCCGAGTACCTGGTGGCCTGCCGAATGCCGAATGCTGAGGCACACTCTTCAGACGCCTTCGGCTCCGATCGCAGACGAGAGTTCGTTGGTGCCGAATGACTTCGGATGGTTCAGTTGAGTGTATAAAAAGTAATGCCCGATCATCGTTGATTTCCAGTTGCGGGCAGCTAGGCTATCAATTCGTATGGCAAAATCATCGAAAACACACACAGTATATGTACCTATAGAAGATTCAAGCAATCTAAATTGTCGTCTTAGTCCGCGGTACTCTCCATCAAACGGAAATTGAGAAAGTATTATAAATAGAGCAACCAACCAGCAGAATGGCCCAAAAAGTAAGCAAACATTGTGTTAACCCTTGATACCCTTGAATGGGTACCTTTTTGGATCCAAAGTCTAACGACACCTCATCGAAAATGTCAAACACAACGATTATCGGCGATTTAAATGGAACATAATCGAAATTACACTCAACAATGATTTATAGCATGTGCCTAAAAAAAAAAGTGAAGTTAACTGAAAGATCGCAGCCTATACCGCTATAACACTATTGGATCTATACCATTCCAAGTATTGTCATATAAATACCCGAAAGTGAATGAACTTGATTTAATTTACAGACCGTCTATGGCGGTACAATATCATGTTAATTGAATCGCAAAAGAAAAAAACATATTCCAATTTGTGGCAATAATTTACTCTAAAGTTTAAACCTGTTCGAACTGCCTAAAAGCAACTGGGGTATTACTGGGCCTGTTTAATCTTGTGTTAACTAGAAACAGAAACGAATTTAAACATTAGTTTTAATTCCGCGCCAAGTGCAAGACATTCCACATGTTGCGCTTTGGTAACCCTCTACTGGGTTAACCTTCACACCATGTTCATGCCCCTATGCCCCTAGGCAAAAGATCGTAGGGATTTGGTTCGTCAACGAATTCGATATTGGTATCTGAGACGTTACTAGTATTATTCACCCTCCTAGTGAAGTGTCCCAACCATTCCGATACCGAAATAGGATCTTTAGATGCATTGCATCATTTAAAACATTATTTTGACTCATGGTTTCATTTCATCATCTTTCCAGATGTTCTACAACAGACTACTACTGATAGCGACACTGCTTCTAATCACCCTTAACGATGGAAACGATGGAGTACAGGCGCGACCCTCGCCAGAGGACAGCAAAACAAAAAAGGTCGCGGATCCCAGTGAATACAACGGGAATCTATCGGTGGAGACCATCATGAAGGTGCAGCAGTGCGAAATGAATGCCGATACCATGGAGCTGTGCATGCGCTGTGCCAAAGTCACCAAATCAGAGATCATATATCCCATGTGTTGCAACAACGATGACGACATCAAGGACTGGTGCCACGCCTACGTGTATTACGGCAACGATGAGGGCTACTAAGAGATGAGATGAGATGAGATGTGGGAGAAGGTGCTGCGTGAATCGAATGAACAAAAATCTGAAAACAAAACAATTTTGCACTCCCGCATGGATTGGCTGTGATAATCTAATGTATTTAAATTAAATTATATTTATTTAGGAATAAACAAAAAAAGGCTAAATTAGACCATCCGATGAAATCGGTTTTTTTTTCTTACCCATAGGCCAAGTCAGTATGGCTCTTAGTTATCCGGATGGGGGTATGATCAGTAGCGGGTGTACTTATGGGGCTTGAAATTCCCAGAGAATTAAGGCGTTTTTAGAAAAGGCAAGTAGTTTCCCCTTTGGCGTCCTCTTGGGAGGCATCTTCTCCTTATGCAGTGACTGAGTTTTCCGTCGCGATCTTTTCACTTGGTCTTTGAGATTCTGCAACAGGGGGCACACCTCCACCTGCCCTCAATCTGTATTCAAACCCATGAAAACGATTAAATTTATTTTCAAAATGCTCGTTTTTTTATTGAATTCTCATAAATTGTTTGTGTTCTGAATTTTCGTGTAAATTCAGTTGGTGTTTTGTTTTTTTTTTTTTTTAACTTTATAATAATTACAAATATATAATGACTATTTAGAGTGATTGGAAAATATAAATGAATATTGGCTCTAACGTTCCTACCAATAATATTTTGAAAAGCAAGCAAATAATCAATGAAACTACGCGAATGTAACTTAACGAATATTACAGTTCTTGCTGTTGCCTTTTAGGACTCATTTTGTATTTGTAGAATTGGTAGATTTGTGGAAAATAATAATCAAAATCAAACGTAAAAAGTATGCTAGTAAATTAAAAAAATGCACAGCCGCTCGAACGGTTCAAACTTGTTTGTACAGCCCCGAACATCGAACGCCATCGAACAACGAACTTGCACGGCACGAGAGAGAGGTATATAAATGTAATTAACAAACAAGGTTCAAACAACTAACGGAACGGTGGTTTCTCTTTTGTAATTCTTTTTTTTTTGGTTTTTGCTTTTTGTTTGTTTTTGCACTCATTTGGTCGACTTTGCGCTGCTTGCTTCATAGATCAGCTTTAAATGTGCCGATTCTTTCTTTGTGTTTTCTTTTTTAACGTTGACTGAAAACAACATTTAAATATTAGTCGCGTGAAGAGTTCAACTTACCAGAATTCAAGCACGCTATTTAAGAATGTTATTTTTGTTTCATGATTTTTGTTTTTGTTTTAGTTTGTTTTTTGTTTTAGGTTAGTGTTTGGTTTTTGGCAGCTGAATTTCTCAACGCTGGGCCTGAGGCTGAGGCTGATGCTGGGGGTGTCGCCTCCAGTCGGCCCAAATGCAGGTACGAACAGTCCGCATCCTCGCAGCGTCCCATCAGCTCGAAGGGACAGACGGTAGCATGGACATCGCAGGGGCTTAGGGGGGGAGGGGTAAAAGCACGGAAATACATTTCGCCAACCGACCGATCCGAAGGTTCTACTCACCTACTGTAGTTCCGTGGCATGATCGATCGGTACAACGGGAGGTACCTGTCCGTGGCCGACTCTGACTCCTCCTCCTCTCGCAGCTCCCTCATAATGCTCACTGTGTAGGGTCCTGGCCGTGTCTTAGCTACCGCTACCGCTTCTGGTTCCGGGTCCGGCTCGTCCCGGGCTTGATTCTGAAAATAAACTCAACCGTTTCGTTAGTTTGGGGGGTTTTTTTTTCGGGTCACAGTTCGGGGAGTGTATTCAACACGGATGAAACACAGCCGTACATGAGTTGAATGACTGAGAACTTTCTTAGCTTTAGAAACGAAGCAATTTGTATATGTATAATAAAATCCACGCACATCTGGCATCAGTTGGGCCTCGGACTCGGTGACTTTCTTTGACGGTGGTGGCTCTTCTGAGTGTGCAACTTTCGCAGTATCACTCGATGCTGCATTCTCATCCGGTGCCCTCGCTGCCTCAGAGGCAGTTCGACTCGTCTCATCCTCCCTTTCCTCCGACTGGGTTGGCTGCCTGTCGTTTTCTGTTTGTGGCAGCGGCAGAGGCTGCTGCTCCTCAGTCAACTTCTTAAGATCATCGTATTTTACTATTGAGTTGTAGAGGCGGATCTGCTTGGATAGTTGCGTTGATTTGCGGCTGATTTCAGCCTTTACCTCGTCGGGCAACCTGCAAGAAAAGCGAATCTGTAATGGCAAATAAATATTCAGGTGTCCCGAGCTCTGGGTGTTTAGAGCTCGGGCTTGCTCGTTTGTTTCCACCATTCCCACGTGGATCTGCAATCTGGCTGCTGTTGTCGTTGTGGTAGTACCTGTACTCGTCGCCCCTTAATCCTTTGCCCAGGTCCATGGCCGCTGCGTAGAGCTTGTTGCGTTTTTGTTTGAGTGATATGATGATCTCGTGGCTGGTCTGAATCTCCGGCTGAATGCGGGCCAACTTCAGCTCCTCCTGCTTGACCACCTGCTTTACGGCCTGCATCTCGCTGTAGAGCTCTTTGAGCCGATGCGAGCATCGCAGGCGCACCGCTTTCGACTTCTTAGCCTCCTCGACCATCTGCATAGACTTTTCCAAATTGGCTATCATGCTACCCCTGCAACAGACACACAATCAGAGATGAGTAACCCTGATCCCTATCCAAGCGCATATATCTACCCGATTCTGGCAAATGAAGTCTCGAAGGATCGTAGCCGGGTCTCTCTGGGCGGTTGACTTGGCTTGACAACGGGTTTAACCTGGGTTTCATTCCCTGACCCTTCTGGCTTACTGCTGCTGTTGATGGCTGTCTTTTGGACTGCTTTTTCGGTGCCGTTTGTGGTTTCCCCTAATGTGGCTGTTGCCTTGCCTGCAGCCTCTACTTTCTTGGCTGTCTTTAGCTTCTTCTGCTCTAGCAACTGCATGCGTTCGACCAGGCGGAGATACTCCTTCTGCGATGCAACTGGCAAATGTCGCACTGCCTGAAATGGAAAGAATTGTAAAGGATATTTTGATCGTGGCTAATGTTAGTTTCTACCCACCAGAGGAGTTTTCTTTGTCTGTTGGGTCTTTGCAGTGGCAGCTTTTGGTGGATTTTGTACCACCCTCTCCGCGTCAGACTTATTCTCTGTGGCCTTGTCTGCCTTAGCCTCTTTGGTACCGTTAGTTCCTGGTGTAGGCACCTTGGAACGTGCCTGCTTCAGATAATCATCGATCTTCTTCTCAAAGTAATCACTCATGACCGATCGCCTGAGGTTGGGATTGGAGGTGGATGGTGGAGTCGATTCTAGTATCTCCGAGTTGGGAGTATTCGATCTCGTTGTGGAGTTACTGGGACTGCCCATGGCCAGGCTAAGTGGACTGGCATTTTCCGTGTAATTGGAGTAGGCAAAGCACGAGCTCAGCTCCAGGTTATCGTCGCTCGCCGCCGAGTCATCGGCCAGGTTGATGACCAGCTTGCTCACTTTGATGCTAGCCGGATCGATATTGGTGACCAGTCGCGTGACAGGGGAGCTGCTTTGCACCTTCAGGGGGGCAATGGGCTCTTTGATCATCAGTGTCGATGGTCGCTTACAACTCAGCTTTGCGGAGGATTCCTCCTCGGTGGGAATTTTGCGTTTGGTTGTGGTCTTCTTATTGATCACCTTGTTGGGTTTTACAATTTTGATCATTTTGGGGGTGGTTGACTTTTGAATCACCATGTCTTTGCTCAAGACTTGGCTAGATTCAGGCTGCGAATGCTGTTCGGTTTCTATGGAAGATTGGTTTGAATGTTTGGACTTTGTAGCAGTCTCTACGACGGGCTGCGGCTGCGGTGGCACTTCTCGCTCCATTTTCTCTGCTTCTTCAATTTTCTGACTATCATCTTGAGACTGTCCAAATGACTGGCTGTCATCCTGGGGCTGCCCAATTGGCTGACTATCATCCTGGAGCTGTCCCAATGGGTGACTATCATCCTGGGGCTGTCTCAATGGCTGACTATCATCCTGGGGCTGCCCAATTGGCTGACTATCATCCTGGAACTGTCCCAATGGCTGACTATCAGCCTGGGGCTGTTTGTTCTCTTTAATGGGCGCCACAACAGCACACGACTGAAAGCGTCGCACCGCATTCTTGAGTATCTCTGGGCTAAGACGGGACGACTTAATAGTGGGGAAATTTCTGCCCTTTTTAGTGGCAATGCTGGACAGAAGCTGCGAGCGCAGTTGTTCTGGATCATCGGAATCGTTGGAACCAATTGAATCCGATATTATTGTAGCCACTGCCAAGGTCGGGGCAGGTACAGGACATGGAGGTACTGTTGCTGGAGGAAAAAACAGGACTGGCGTCGGAAGAAGAGGTGGACGCGAGGGTTCGGGCCCCTTGGTTGCCTTTAGATTGGACAGAAGCATGGCCCGCAAGGCTCCAGCTTCATCGTCGCTCGTTTCCGGGTGCGATTTGTCCAAACTCTTGGTTTGAGTCTCTGTGTTTTCCATTGAAACGGACTGAGTATATGTTAGAGAGCTGTGATTGGAATTTTGCTCATCGACCAGATGCATGGCATCCCTGGCATCCTCATCCAGATTCATAGGATGGATGTGGAATGGCGGCGGTGGTGGCGGCTCCTCGTCATCATACAGATCATCGTCCTCGTCTATCACAATTGGCATGGATACGGGCGGCAACGAGTTGTTGGGCATAAAACAGCGCCAGCTACCGCCAGCTGTCTCCAATGAGTTCCAATTGCTCGTCCACATATTCCAGGGGTCTTTCTGCTCATCGCTATCCGTTTCGGCCAGATCCATGTCCACCGGTTTCGTGTCAACAGCATCATCTATATGGTAACGGAAAGGACTCGCTTCGACCTCGCGATCTGGCGAGGCAGCCGGACTTATCTCCATGAGATCGTCAATCTCATCCGTGTTACTGATAGTGGGATGGACGCGGTTAATCATGTCGGTCGGTGAGTAGGCCCGCTCCGCATCGCGTTTCTTTCGCGCCATATGCTTCTTAAGTATGGCAGATTTGAGGGCTATCAGACGAAGACTAAGCTCACCGGAGTCTGGAGTTGGTGCTGTAGCGGGCGGTTGCGTATTCTCCTGCTCCTCCTCCCCCTCCACCAGACAGAGGCCATCGGGGAGTTGTTGTACTGGCGGCGACGGCAGCTCGTTGTTTGCCGCGCAGTCCTTGGGCGACTTGCGCAGGGGATACTGCAGTCGCTCCCTGAGACTGTTCTTGTACTGGCCCAGCATATCATTCCGCTCCTCTCTGGCCAAAGCCACGCGCAGCTTGTCCCTGCTGAGCTTCAGGCGCTCCAGGTCCAGGACATCTTCGCCCTCATTCTCGGAGGTCACATCGTACTCGCGTATCTCGTCGTCTGTCAAGCTGTCGAAGGACTGCAGCAATATGGCATCCTGCTGCTGCTGATAATGTTGATGATGGCTCGGCTTCTGATGCTGAAAGTTCTTATAGCTTGGGGTCTGCTGGCGACTGCGTAGATGCTGTGGCTTGTAGCGCCGTGCAGAGACACTCCTTTTGTAGTCGCCATTCAACAGCTGGCCACTATGTCTCCTGCCATTCTCTATGCGTCTCAGTCTCGATCTGTGGTAAGGGCGCTGGGAATCGTAATCGTTATCCGAATGACTCGACACATCGGAGAGCAGATAGACTGGAGATTTTCGTGGAATACGCAAAGTTCGCTCCTCGAGCGTCGGATAATCTGTAATTTTAAAAGATAACAAAAAACCTTATCTCGAGTGAGAGGATGGGGCAATAATTCTTAACTCAAATAACTCTGACGAGAATTCGAGTCATGGGCATTACAAAGTTCAGCGAATGCCTGGAATGAGCTGCAGTTCTCCCATGAGAGAAAGAGAGGATAATTCTATACTCAAATAAATTCGGATGGAATTCGACCCTTGGTCATCAAAATATTACACCTAGAATAAGGCGCAGTTCTGTAATCTTCTCCCATGAGAGAAGCCTTACGAAAAATATACCTACGCGTACGCGCAAAAATACACGAAATACACGCACACACACATCCACATCCACACACAGCCATTTTATTCTACATGTTGCTTACTATATTGATTTGCCAAATTTGCGGCCAACATGTCCATCCGCTCCACATCCTTGTTGTTCTCCTCCAATTGCTGGATCCGTGCACGCAGCTTGAACTCTTCATCCTCTGAGGATATTATCACCTCGTAATCATCGACAATTTCGCCTTCCTCCCGATCATCCTCATGCATGACCTCGCGGTCACAGCCGCTCCCCTTCGCTTCGCTATATCCACGATCTGTCGCGCGCGCGGTAGTTCTTAAGTCCGCTGACATGGCGGCAGTGCGGACAACCATCATTGGTCCAATTTCCAATGTTATCACTTCTTTTTTAGCCTAGCTACAGCTTCACACACGGAAAAATTAAATATTTTCTGACTGAAACTGAATTAGAGGTGGAAAAACATCGATGTTAACATCGATATAGTCGATATAGTCGATGTTAGGGTCCTTACTGCAGACATCGATAGTTTTTTCAAACATCGATTTTTTTGCCAGACACCCCTAATTTTAAAATTTTTTCCAATTTGATATGCCGTTTAATATTACTAGCTTACTAGGACCCTCAGGCCTGAACACATAATTTTATACAATAGATAAAACAATTTTCTACAAGACCAGCTAATTTTAAGGCTCCGTTTGGTTGGATTGTTTATAAAATAACGTTTATAAAACTTGAGTGAGCATGACATGCGACGTAAGAAAGCATAATATTGCAGTTTATGGCCGCAAATAATAGATTTAACCATTTTACAATGGCTGGGGGGCAACACTCTGTAACGCTCGTGTCGAAGTTAATTGTTTTGGGGCTATTGTTTTATTTGTTCACTATAATTTGGGCTATAAGTGTTGGGGCTACGCCTTGGAAGGAAACCCATAAATTATAGTAAAAAGATAACATAATCGAATAACTGATTTCTCTCCCATGAAACAGTTTACTTTGATTTCAGCAATTTATCCAGTATTTAAGTAACTCCCTCACTCATTTCAAATCCGCCCGCTGTAAAAAATCCTCGCCGTCCTGGGAGGCAACAAAATATCGATATTTTTCTCAAACATAGATTTTTTTGAAATTTGGTTGAGTTTCAAAAAGATAACGTACAGAGAGACTCAAAGTAAAAAAAATTCAAAAAGATACTATACATTATTGGTGGAAAAGTAGTGAACAAAGAAAGAAAAAACTAATGTTTGTTATCAAAAATCAAGACTTGTTTTAAGATATACGCTAGGAAATTTTTCTTTTGTTTGAGTGAGTGCTTGTCAGTGCGGCCGACCATCAGAAATATACCGTACAATTTTAAAATAATACCGTAATGGTACCGATTAAAATCTGACTCATCAATTTTGATATTTGATCTCAAATTAGCAGATAAGCGCATAATTTAATACGATTATTATATTATTTTATATTTAAACAAATAAGGTCCACAAAAATGTCCTTTTTTACATGGCAACTACACGGTAACTATACATTGACTACATATCAACAAAATATTAATGGAGTATGGACATTTTTCCTTGGACCTAAATATTAAATAATAATATTTTAGTTTGTTTTATCTTATTTTGTGATTTAATATCTATTTAAATTTGAAATTTATCTTCGCTTTCCAGTACTGATTGACGCAAGCGTAGTTGCACATGAACGGGGTAGAGGGCGCTTTGGTTTTGGTATTTTTGCAGTGACAGCTGAGTTTTTTCCGAAATCTGGGCCCACCAACTGTCAAACGAACTTCCGCTCTTTTCTACCCAACTCGCGGAACAAAATGCAGCAAAAGGTATTTGTGCTTGTGAAAAAACGCCGAATTTTATGTGGAATGCAAACTAAAACTATGCAAATGTTCTTATTTTGCAGCGCAGAGAACCCGTGCAGGCAGTTCAAGTCTTCGGACGCAAGGTGTGTGTGCCATAAAGCATTCAAATCAAATGAAATTTTCGCACGTGTCGCCAACAAAAAGCGCGTCAATTGCCCAGTCGACGCGCTCTGCCGACCGACCGCCGCTTCAGTGCTGAGGTTATGTTTGGGTGTGCGATGATTTTGATTTGGTGTGAAGCTTCTGCAGTGCAAAACATTGTAAATGGACACTAATTATTGGATTATTGCAGAAAACCGCCACCGCTGTCGCATACTGCAAGCGTGGCAGTGGTCTCCTGAAGGTGAACGGACGCCCTCTGGAGCAGATTGAGCCCAAAGTTCTGCAGTACAAATTGCAGGAGCCTCTCTTGTTGCTCGGCAAGGTATGTACTCCTTTACCGCCTATGGTTGTTACGCCTTAAAATGAGATTGATATGATGATTCAATTTATCCCGAACTTGAAGCCCAATGAGAACACAAAAATAATTCTGATTAAATTAGATCAACATTTTGACATTTTACCCCTTCCGAGACAAACATTGATTTATTTATCGTTGCAGGAGAAATTCGCCGGTGTGGACATTCGTGTGCGCGTCAACGGTGGTGGTCATGTCGCCCAGATCTATGCCATCCGCCAAGCTATTTCCAAGGCCCTAGTTGCCTTCTACCAGAAGTGTAAGTAACCAAAATCTTAGATCAACACAACAATAGTGGCCCTAATAGGTTTTTGTTTGAGAGAACTTTTACTCTTTTGCAAATGATTCAATGGGGGCCAGAGTGACATACATTATGAGCATATACCAACCAAGCTTGCATTATTTTTGATATGAAGATTGGGTGATGCGTCAAAAACATTTGATATTATGGCACCTTCTACCAGATTTTCTTTGGAAGTTAATGCCATTTCCAACGAAAGACTTGAGCAAGGGAGAGAAACTGCATGTCGCAATCAAAGAGAGCAATCGGCCGATTTGACCAATGCTATTTGAGGCTTCATCGACATCAAAATTGTAGAATCCTGTACACCAAACTGAATTTGTCCTTAATAAGTTTTTGTTTAAGAGACTTCATACTCTTCTGCAAATGATTCAATAAGGGCTAGATTAAAGAACATTATGAGCATATACCAACCAAGCTGGGATTATTTTTGATATGCAGATTGGGTGATGCATCAGAAACATTTCATATTCATAGAATCCTGTACCTCTTCTACCAGATTTTTGTTGGAAGTTGCCATTTCCAGTGAATGACTTAAGCAAGGGAGAACAAGTGAATGTCGTAATCAAGGAGAGCACTGGCCAGTTCTGACCATTGCTACTTGAGACTTCATCGACACTTGATTTCGAGAAACATCTTGTAGGACAGTTGATTGGTAATCATAGATGATTAATTTTCGAATTTCTTCCCTTCCATTGCAGACGTCGATGAGGCTTCAAAGAAGGAGATCAAAGACATTCTGGTGCAATACGACAGAACCCTGCTGGTCGGCGATCCACGCCGTTGCGAGCCCAAGAAGTTCGGTGGTCCAGGAGCCCGTGCTCGTTACCAGAAGTCGTACCGTTAAATTCTTCTGTCTGGTTTTCAATTTGGATTAGAGATATTTTTTACAATTTGAAAATGGTTTGCGCGCAAGTGTGAATAAAACGGAATAATTAACAGTAAGATCCAATTATGGTTATTATTTGCTTGGTGGAGTTGGGTAACAATAATGGGATCACACTATACTTCAAGACCAGTCTAGTCTGAAACTCAAATGTAACGGAAACCAAAGCGCTGGTACACGTCTGGGGAAAGATTTGAGTCAAAACTATGTTTTCCAGCACGCGCAGATGATTTTTGTTGGAACCTAATTTTATAAAGAATCCAATAAAGGGAGTCCTCAAAATTAGCCAGTCTTGTTAAAACTTGATTCATCGATAGTATAAAATTATGTCTTCTGGGCTAAGGGCCCATTCAGCTTGTAATATACAACCGAATATCAAAATTGAGGAATATAATTTCTGATCATGGACAAAGACCGATTAACCCCTTATAGACCATTGGGTATTAAAATACACTCCACGAAAATTATAAATCTTGAAGAGTTTTACCGCAAATAAGTGAAAGATATCATGTTTTTTTGTAAGTAAAGTGGAAGTATAGGATGGATCCAGGAAGATTTAACTAAAGTCTTTCACCAGCTTAAACAGAGGGGGGCTAAGTGGGTTAAGTTCGTTTTTTTTTTGTTATCGATAACAACAAATAACAATCAGTGTTAGTCATGGGAGCCTTATTTGGGAAAACTAGCAAAAAGACTGCCCCCAGTCGGATAACCGATCATGATAAGGCTGTCCTGGTAAGCCGCTATTCCTCCAGAGATATCTAGCCGCCGCCCTAACCCCCTCCACTCTTCCTATGCCCAGCAACTAAAGCAGCAACGAGACCGTCTCAAACAGTACCAGAAACGCATTGAGCTGCAGCTGGAAAATGACAGACTCCTCGCCAAGAAGTGTCTACAGCAGGGTCGAAAAGAGTATGGCTTACATAAGACCCTGACGACGTTAATCTAGAGCTAATTTGAGTATTCTTTCAGCCGGGCCAAGCTGCTGCTGCGAAAGAAGAAATACCAGGAAAGTCTGCTGATAAACGCGGACAAGCAGCTGGATAATCTGGAAAAACTGGCAGCTGACCTGGAGTTCGCCCAGGTGGAGATGAAGGTGCTGGATGGCTTGAAGCAGGGTAATGCCGCCCTGAAAAAGGTGCATGAAATGCTGGACATAAACGAAGTGGAAAGGATCATGGATGAGACGAGAGAAGGCATTGAGAAGCAGCAGGAGATAGACGCCATTCTGACAGACGTACTGACGCAGCAAGACGAAGATGACGTCCTAGCCGAATTGGACGCCCTTGAGGCTGAAGAAGACGGCGTCCAGTTGCCGGAAGTGCCCACCGATGTGCTGCCACCAGTCGAAGAGGAGAAAGCAGAGACCAAAGCAGCGATCAGCAGCAAGACGAAGAAGGTCCTGGTGGAGGCCTAGATCTACTTTCAATCGAAACCAATGCCATTTTGTATGTATGTATGTTTGTATAGCCAGCAACTAAATATCTGTATAAGTCCAATGTGAAATACATGTTTTTCTATAATCTATAATGCACAGGAACCGAACATAATTTAGACGGCATGAATCGTAATAGACTTCTTTGATGATTTGCGTATGTCCTCCTTGACGCGGCTGCGTAGAGTTTTGTTGGTCTCCTGCAGCTTCTCGATCTCCTCGATGAGCAGAAGATTCTCCTTAAACAGTTTGTCGTATTTTCTTTGCACCGTCTTATCCTCCGCCACCGCCTTGTAGCGTGCCAGAACATTTTCAATCTGCTTGCGCTGGCGCATGAACTCATCGCGCACCTCGGCATCCAGGCTGACGAAGCGCTTCAGCTCGTCGTCGCTGGCATGCTTCTGGAACAGTGCTTTGACGGCCTTCTTGAGGCCCTCGCTCGAATTGACCTCAGCCGCTACATAGTAGATGTCCGTGCAGATGGCTTGCAGGCACTCGCGGGACGCCTTGGCCCGATGCCGCTCCGTATGCAGCTCCGACACGTTGCTGAGGTACTTGTCACGCATCTCCTTCAGTTGGAGCTCCAGTGTGATGTTGTTCTGGTTGAGACCCTCCAGTTCGCTCTCCATTTCGAGGATGTGCTTGCGCTTGTCGTTGATCTGGAACTCACGCGGCTCGATTTGGGCCTTCAGCTCGGCTATCTTGTGGCTCAGCACCTGCTTGTACTTATCCAGCTCCTGGTTCTTGTGCAGTAGATCCTGGATGCGCTTCTCCTTGCCGTTGATGGCATAGTCCCGATCGGCGATGTCCTTCTGCAGATCCTCGATATTGTTTATCTGCTTTTGGATGCAGCGCTGTGACTTGTAGTGCTCCTCCTTTAGGGTTTCCACCTCCTCCAGCAGACTGTCGATCTCCTTGCTCTGCGATTCAAACTTCTTCTGCAGCACGCCCGCCTTGCCGCGCCACATCTGCGTTTCGTTCCGCTCGGTGGTCAGCTTGTTCTCGTACTCGGTTTGTGTGGCCACCATGTTGCGGTCGTTCTCCATCTCCACCTCGTGGCAGTACTGGATAAATTCGGCCTTCTTGTCCTGCATCTCCTCCATCAGGTCCCGGATGAGCCCCTTGCGCTCGTTCAGTTGCTGCTTGTAATTGTTCTCGAGGGCTTCCACCGTGTCCTGGAGCGTGCCCGTAGAGTTCTTCAGCTTGTCCTCGTAGCTCTCGCGCAGCTCCAGCATATTCTCGCGCAAATTCGTGAACTTCTGGTACTCGATGAGCATACGCTCCGAGTACTGGTTGGCCAGGGTGTCGAGCTGGACCCGATGCTCCTCCCGTATGGAGTTGATCTGGTAGGTAATTTGGTTCATCTCCTCGGTGTGCCTCGCCTCAATCTCGTTGTTCAGCTCCTTGAGCTCTTCCAGCGCCGAACAGTAGCTGCGATGTACCTCCTGCAGCTGCTGCCCGTCGAAGATCTCGTTCTGGCTCAGCTGATATTGGAACTCCTCCGCCTGCTGCTTGAGACGCAGCTCCAAGTTGGCTATTTGCTCAATCTTGTCGTTAAGCTGAGTGCGCGGTATCAACACCTCCTGGCTCTTCAACAGGTCCTGGTCTATGGCGAGCACCTTGCCGTCTATGTTGTCCATGGACCAGATGGCCAGTGTACCCTTTTTAGATATGGACAGGAGCAGGGTGCCATCGTAGGAGAACCTCAGCTTGTTGACCTGCCCATCGAAGAACCGGAAGTTGGTGAAGGTGCCGCCACCCGCCTCCAAGAAGGGTAGCTGCATGTTGAATAGATTACCTTCGTGATCGGCGACAAACATGATCACATCAGACCGGGCCAGACAAAGATCCGACACGTAGCCCCTGTTCCTGGACGGAATCGTGATCTCCCGCACCATTACCGAGTTCGAGAACTCGCGGATGGTGCCAAAGTTTGTGCCCGCGTATATCGTCAGCGGATCGTGGAAGCTGCACGAGACCGTCACATACTCTGTGCCCTTCTGCACGATCTCCTGCAATCGCGTCCCCGTCTCCAGGTCCCACTGGTAGATGGCACCCTCCGCTCCGCCTGAGATTAGGTACTTATCGGTCCGGGTCCAGGCCACGGACAATACGTTGCCGTTGTGGCCCTTCAGATTGATCAGCACCTCCAGATTATACGTGGACGTGATGGCTATATTGTTGTCATAGGCGGCAGCCATCAAGTGACCCAGATTGGAGTATCGAACATCATTGCAATGCGGAAAGTTGTACGTTTTCACAATCTGCGATAGGACAGAGATAGTGGATTGTGATCATCGTCATCAGATGGTTATATCGTCAGCATTCTCACTCACATTAAGATCATCCATGAAAATCTGGGTGATGCGAAGCTGATCCGAGAAGCCAATGGCTGCAAGCAGGCCCGTCGAATTGAGCTCCACAATGTTGACATCCACCTGAAACTTGCGCACCAGTTCCACCTTAGCCGTCTCGTAGTTCCAGATTCGAATGGTCTGATCCCTTGCTGTCCAAAGGATGAAACAATTAAGAAAGCTATAATTCACGTATAAGGTTATAAGTGGTGCGGGTTCGGTGAGGGTTAGGCATTTATACGGACAGACAGACATGGATCGAGTACGAGATGCTACTCACAGGCTGTCATGATGATGGGTTTCCATGCGCAAACGGACATGGCGATGATCTCTCCCGTGTGGATGAGCACGCCGAGGGGCTCGAAATTCAAATGTTTGGTCTTGAGCGTCTCCGGAACGATGAGTATGCCCACATAGATCTGGTCATGGGATGCGGTTACGATTACCGTCTCCTGCTTGTGGTCGATGGCCAGATTGGTGATCTGGTACTTGGGCTCAGCATAGAGTGTGATGGGAACGGTGATAATGGTCTTCCGCTCAAACTTAAACTTAGAGACGCGCTCAAAGACGAATGCCCGGTTGAAAATGATGTAGGCGAAGCCCTTGGGGAAGGCGGTCATGCAGAGAACCCTCTCGTCCTGCAGGATGACTACCTGGGTGGGCAACTGGAAGCGATGATCCTGCATCTCGCGATCTTTGTCGAACATCTCCTGGTCCATCATCAGGTCTACGGAGTCCGCCTCGCTGGCCTTCTGGGCCAGCTTCTGCTCGCCGTTCTCGACGAGAATCAGCTCATCCTTGGACGTGCCCACCATAAGCAGGTCCAAAGACAAGAAGGCCATCGAAGTGACCCTGTAGGTGACCTTCAGGTTGTTGCTGATGGAGAATCCCCTCTCCGACTTGCTCATCAGGAGTAGGTTTCGGTCTCCACCCACTGCCAGGAAGCTGCAGTCGCTTGGATTGCCCGCTACGCACTCGGCCCCGCTGTGGGATCCCAAGACTGTGGCCCGACCCTCGATCACGGTGCTCATCTTGTCCAGGACCAGCATGATAACTTGCTCTTCCGGCGACCGGGTCAACAAGATCACTGCTCGCGAGTCATTGGTAAAGATCATCTGCTTGATAATTGCATTGCGATGATTCTCGGGTATCTCCAGGTGTCGACGCTTCTTCAGGGTGGCCAGCTCGTAGATGGATATGAAGCGACCACTGTTGATGGAAAGGCGGAAAGAAATCGCATTAGGGGTAAGCAAATTCTCAGACATTTCCGCATACTTCTTCACATGACGCTCCAGAACGGCCAGCAGCTTGCGATGAGAACTCATGGCGATTATCTCAGGTCGCGTGTCCTCGGGGAATCTGCAGGAGGAGAAGGAGTCGCATGAGTAGGGTCGGACTACTACACAGGTTAACCCTTACTACTCACCTGAGGAATCTCTGCTTATTCTCGACATAGTCGTGGAATGCCAGAACCCCCTCCACCGGATAGATGACCTCCTTGGTCAGGTTGAAATGAATGTTGCCAATCACATCCGAGCGGAGGCCGTATATGAGGCGGGGCCGTATGACCACCGAACCATGCATCGAGCCTCTTGACTGGTCGTCCATTCTGTCTGAGTTCTATATGAAATATATATGTATGGTGTGATAAATACAATTTTAACTAGGATTCGAGGCGAATTTTTCACACTCTCTCTCTTTCTCTCGATGACAGACGAAACAAAATGTTGAACTGGAATTCGATCAAACAATATGGGAAATAAGGGAACGCCTGACAGTAAATTCCATGGCATCCGCGCGAGCGAACCCCTAACAACAAGTGGGGGGGGTGTGGGGTGGGAGGTGGGCAATCGAGTACCTAAAAGGAAAGCTCTCGTTTCTATCTTAATCAAAACTGAAGCCAAAAGCACCATAAATAAGTAATTAAATGCCGCTAAGTATGTTTTTCATTAGGGTGGCGTTGCTAGTGGCCTCAGGCCCACCTCCACGCCCGCCCCTCCTAAGCTTAAGCCCAGGCACAGTCCCATTGCCAGTCGCAGTCGCCGTCGCACTTAAGTTCAGAGTTGACATTAAGCGTTTGCCAAAAAAACATTTCCGCTGGAAATTGCTGGTTGGCCTTTTCTGCCATTTCCTGGCCAGCGTCGCACTTGAACCTCTGGTAATGCGCTTTCAGCCCAATGTGGGTCTATCTGTCACTCTGCCAGTCAGCCAGTAAGTCAGTGAGTCAGTCAGTCAGTCAGACTGGCAGGCCAGCCAGTCACCCCTATCAAAAATTAGTCCCTCCCATCAACGGTTTCCTCTTGGCCAAGGCAGGGCAACCGACCACGACCTAACACAAGAAATTCTTAGTTGAAGAAAAGCTTCTTTCTCTTTAGTTCTTCGAAGAGAGAGGAGAGCACACCTGAAAGAGCTTTAGTGAGTACATCGAGATGCCAACCAAAAACTACATATGTATGCCCGAAAATAAACTAATTCTAGATGAAATGAGATTTTAAAATCATAGAAATCTTCTTTTATAAATGTAAGAAATCTCTACATAAATCTCCACTCTAAAAACAGGAACATGGAGATGCCAACCAAAAACTACATATGTATGCCCGAAAGTAAACTAATTCTAGATGAAATGAGATTTTAAAATCATAGAAATCTTCTTTTATAAATGTAAGAAATCTCTACATAAATCTCCACTCTAAAAACAGGAAAATCTGAAGAATAGTATACATATCTAGGAATACCTTGGAAACATGGACATCCCTATGTACTATGTCAAGGAAAAAATTTAGCTATAAATCAGCCAAAATGTCATCTCATTTGCATTTACCTCTTAGCAGGCGAAAGCTTCTTCTGGCTGCGCTCTTGCACTCTCTCAATGTGTCTCCTCATGCTTAACAAGGTAGACGGGCCTCCAGCTCTTCTAGGGACCTATGTACATTGGTTTTCGTTCCATACGTTGAGGCAGAGCACTTTTGTTCATCAAAAAGAGACCTGTGGAGCTGGTCCGTACCTTGTACAGTTATGCCATGCCCTTGCCTATAACAACCTTTCACCGTTGTTAGGCTTTGGTTCAGTTCAGTTCCGTTTTCGTTTTCATTTTCATTTCAGTCAAAGCTTTCGCGTCGGCCGCAACACTAACTAACGGGAAAAGCGGAAGAACCTTAAAGTGAAACCAGAACAGACGACAACGACGACGCCAACAGAGCGCAAAAAAAAAGAAAAAGGGACCAAACGTGTTTGTTGTTGGGTGTTATCAGTGGATGCAAGTGGACGACATCTTGCCCGCTGATTGGGTGGACCGGATGCGGAGGAAGAGCTTATCAGCAGCACAGGTGGCTGGTAAATAAAGCCGGTTAAATAGACTCCGAACCGACGCATAAATAAAAAGTAAATGGAACTGTAAAGGATAGTCTCTCTCTCTCTCTTTATGTGGGTGTGTGCTTAAGTGCCTTAACGGTTAAAACATTTGTGTGTGTGTGTGTGTTTGTGTGGAAGTTTCTCAATTAAGAACCGCAAGGAAACAACAACAAAAAATTTCTGTCCTGGCCCTTTGGGGCTTCCCAAAAAAGAAAAGAAAGTGGAATCGGACCGGACCGACCGAGGGCTGTTGAATTTTTTAAGCCAATTAAATTTCAAAAAACCAAAAATGAAAGCAAAGTGAAATGAAATGAAATGAAATGAAACGGAAAATGGCCGCCTAATGGACTCTGTCAGTCTTTCAACCTGAGAGCAACAGCAGCAAAAACAACAGCAGTGGCACCAGCACCAGCAGCTGTGGCAATTAAAAAGTAATTTTAATGCTTCTGTTCCGTTTATTTGCACAGAAACAACAACACAAAAAAAGGCAACAACAATATAGAATTCGTAGGGGTGGGTGGGTGTATGTTTGGCTTAATTCCGTCAGTGGCCCCCCACAAACACCCCTAACCTAACCCAACCCCTCCCCTCCATGCCGTTTCCAAAGTTGTAAATCTTTTTCATCTCTATATTCATTCTACATATGTACATACTCTTGGTCAGAAGGATACTTTGACTTTAAGAACAAAACAAAACATTTCCCTCAGCATACGTCCTTGTGGAAAATAATGACCATGTGGCCGAATGATCAGAACGAAGCTCAATAAAACGTGCTAAATGCCAAATGTTCGTTTAGAAATTCATTTGAAAATCGCGATAGAAAAACTCTTAAAACAGCAGTAAACTCAAAGCAATTTATTTTTGTGCCAAAACCTAAGTTTAAAATAGACTTAGAGATCTGAAGACGAATTTTATCAACGTGAAATGACCAAATCATAGAAAGGGTAACCAAAACTTCGGACACCTTAAAGAAGGTGGCCTTCTTTATTGTTTAATTTGCTTTTACCCCCTGCTGCTGAAATGTTGGCCATTTCAAGCGTAACAAGTCGCAAATACCAAAAAATTATTGTAAACAAATTGTTTAAACAAAGAATCAGGGCTATATATACGAGTATATCAGCATACACGTGTACGTATATATGTATATGTATATATATCCCGCAACTAGAACAGGTCAAATGGGAATCCGTCCGGCCAGAGCCCGGAAAGCGTAAATGTTCATTTTAAATTTAAATCCGTCGCAGCCACAGCGGCATTTGACGCAGTCGCCGCACTGCGTGCATTGCACCACAGCAGAGCAGAGCACAAACCATGTGGCAGCAGACACAAATAAATTTGTTAACTGAACAGTGAGGGGTCGCTAGATAAGAAACGAATGCAAGAAATATTTTAGAATAGGTCAGGATAGGATACTTCTTCTTCTCCATCAAAGTCGCCAAAGCTAAAAATAAAAACAATTTCAAAGAAGTCAGATTAATAACGATTAGAAATTCTGGGAAATAAATTAAATATCATTCAAAAATATCTTTCGTGGGAAAATAGGGAAATAGATGGGGATTCAACATAGCAATCTAAGGTCTAAGGAGGGCACTCGCGAGGTGAGAGCTGTCTGTCCGCTTAGAGAGGTTTCACTGCTCTCGCATTCGTACGCGTATACTCATTTCTATATATATACATATGTATGAATGTGTATATGTTTATTTTTTAATACCACTTGTTTTGGTATTTTTGGACTGCTGCTGAAGTTGCGGGAAATGCAGCAAAAGTTTAACCAATTTAAAATGGAAATTTCATCAACTATGTGAATAGATTTAGTTAGAATAGTTTTACATAAAATAAATCCGAAATGTGGCTAAACCTTTTGGGAAAACCACATTAAATCAGTGAATATTTTTCTGTCATTTTATTCAGGGCATACATATGCAACGAAAAGAAAAGTTGAGAAATATTTTAAAATAGGAAATAAATCATTCAAATAGTCAATAAAAATAAACTTTTATTTCATTTTCAGCTATTTTGTTGTTTTATTGAAAAGAATAGAAGTTAGCATTTCCAGCAAGAGCCCAACTTCTGACTAACTGACTAATTTGGTTACTCTTATTTAACTTTTTTTAATTACTACCATTAAATCGTATACATTGGGTCAATCGATCATAGGACATGTTCCTACAGGCTATCTTTAAGGACGTTCTTTTGTTCTGTTTTGTTCTCCATGGAACATTTTTTTCTAGACTTTTCTAGACTGGAATTTCCGTAAAATATTTCCCCAGCGTTTAAAAGAGTTGGTTCATTTTTAAAGTGTTTATCATTAAGTGTTTTTCATTAGTGTGTGTTTGCTGCCAAACTTAAAGCTTAATGCATTTCCTATTAATCTTTTATCATCCTTCTTGGCAGCGTCTTTCACTCTCTCTCTGTCGCTCACTCTTGCCATCTCTTTCTCCCCTAGAGGAGCTGCTGAAAATCTTGCTGAAATTGAAGTCAAGTGTGTTGTCGTATTTTTCCCTTTTTTGTTTTTACAGCCAGGCATAATGGCATTCTATTGCCCTTTTCTTGCTACCTCTAGCTTTCTCTCTCTCTGTTCCTCCCCATACTTCTCCTTCTTCTTCTACCACACAGACACTGTGGCTTCATTCTTTTATACTGCCATACACACACACACACACACGCACACACAAACATGCTTACGAGTAAGGAACCGAGTAGGAGCAGAGCTCCAAGCACACAAGCCTTTTTCCCGTTTCGTTTCGGCGTTCGGCTTCAATTGTAGCGGCTAAGTTGACCTTTTTGTTAATAGCATGCCAGTAACACACACCCAAGCACACACACAACACACACACACACACAGACACCAGGGGAGTAGGACAGCATTGTCTGCGCTGGAATTGGATGTTGGCACAGCTGATTGATTTATTGTCGGCTGACTGGCTGCCCGGCTGCTTGGTTTGTCCGCGCTGGCAGCCACAGCAAACAGACACTCCACTCCGCAAAATGCCAAAGACCCCAGCGAAGCAGCGCGTATGCAATAAAAATGATGAACCACTCACCCAAAGGAGCTTGAACGACTAAGGGATACCTGGAATTCATTCAAAAAGAAAGTGGGAAAGAGATAACTTTTTGTTTATCCTCCTGCGATCATGAAGACCTTTGATAAATAGGTAGATAGATAAATAGATGGGTAATAGATGTGCTAAGTATTGTGTATACCTTTTCTCTTTATTGACGGGGTAATACGTGAATGGGTCTGAAACAAAACCGAAAGTTTATCGACTCACACCGGCTTTTACTCTCTTACCGGTCGACTAGATCCATGATCCCAGACAAAAACAAAAATATATTGGTTTATGGGATCAGAAATGTACTCCCACGAGTTCTAAATAATTCTAGGACCCCTGTGTACGTGTTTGTGAGTATGTGTGTGTGTGTGTAACCTGTGCATGTGCTGTCGCTATAATTAAGAGCGACAGCAAAGGCGACGCCAGCGTCGACAGCGACAGCGCGTACTAGCCGCCATTTTCATTTTACGATAACGGCTTTCACCTACTTGTTTCCCATTGCGCGAATGCATGCACTCGTATCCTGCCCCCACCCCCTGCCACCCACTCTACGGCCATGCGTCACCAGTAATAGAATTTCGGGCTCTATTCTGAAGCGTGCCGCTCTTTAATGAGAAATACTTGGGAAGGAATTTTCAAATTTACCGTAGTTCTACGTACCGCTCTCTTTCTCTGTAAAAATTGTCATTTAAATTGCAGAGCGTGTGCACACGCATTACACATTCTCTCAGTGTGCTCTGAGGGCATCTCTCTCCTCCGACAGACAGGATCAAGCATGCCAAAGTGTGCGCCAAAAGTTCATAAAACTTTTAAGGGCACAGCCAAGAACAACAACAACGCAACGCAGAGATAAATATGTAAACTGAATGCATAAATTTAATGAGAATCGAGCCGTTGGACAGAGATGGACTGCTCTCGTCATAAGGCGTATGGAGGGACAGCGGACACAGGACAGGCGACAAGAGGCGGGGCGAGGTGGGTCCGGGGTGTCAGTGTCCGAGTTTGAGCTGTTGATAAGCATGTCTCTATAGACAGGGGAGTACTCTCAATTATGCGATAAGTACACTCACAGTCAACGCCAGCTGCTAACTAAATTCATTTTCCTGAGTGCGACTTCAGGGAGGTAAGAGGAGGAGCAGGAGGAGGAGCTATTGTGATATTACAAAATGTTTTATTGATAACTTTGGAATATATTGATGTACAATAGTAAGTGTATCTCCAGTTTTACAAAGATAAACAATAAACTTTTTGGAGATTATTCCGTTTGTTTTCTTGAAATTTTCTTGTGAAAATCTGTACTGTAAAACTATGATAGAATTGAGCACTTTTCAGATTAAAAGCAACTTAAGTGGATTAGATTTGTCCATTGCTACTTGGTGGATTCAACTTTATCTTTTACTTATCCACTTTTGGTGGATAAAGTTGAAACTGAATCTTCAGTTTTGTTCTCAAAGGTTCTACCACCCCCAAAGCTGTTTTTCTCCACCCCAAAATAAAAAACCAATCAACACTTTTAAAGCTCTGGAGCTGATTGGCTGTTAACGTTCCCTTTCTTGTCCCATCAAAGCTCTTGCGCCTTCAGTTTGACCATAAAACATTCGTCCTTTCTTTACAAGTATTTGATGGTCAATTCCCCACCATTGGTGTCCCATAAAAGTCCTTCGGGTTCGATGTGGTCAGTACATTTTCGATAAAAGACAATATTCCAGGTCTTTGTTTCACATAAATGTCTTGCTCCAAAGCTCCAAAGTTAGAAGCGCTAGCTGTTGGAGGCTCCCCCAAATGACGCTAAAATTTGTCCAAAAACGTACTCACAACAGGTTGAATGGGGCCGCCTATTGTTGGGCTCATGTTAGCCTAAAGGTTTGCACACGCATGATGGAGTCATTCCACAAATTGACTTGTCTGTCTGGCAGATGAAAACCGAAATGAGTATGAGAATATGAGATATGTATCATGAGGGTTTGCGGTGGATCTAGGGGGAACGGTGTTGTTGTGTCTGTATGTTCCCACATGGCGTATGCGCAATGTCAATTAAAAACTAAAAGCCATGCCCCAAAAAGTATGCTTTACCTTTGGTTGAATTCCGTTTTGGCCCGGAGCCAATGAATAATTAATCGAATACAAGCTTAATTATGATTGAATAAAGCACACAGCGCAATATGGTATAATGAATGTTAATTCCCATCATCCATATACAAAACATATCAAAAAGTACGATTACATACATATATACAAATTTATGTGCATATATTTGCCATTGGCCATTAATGGCATTTCTGATTTATTACAGCCTCTCTCCACAGTCCAGTTGGAAAACGGAGAAAGTACCACAATAACAGCGACGGGGCATAATTAACGACAAAAGCGGAAAACAAACAAAACAAATCACAAAACGAGAAGAAAGAGAGAATAACGTAAAGGGGAACGGGAAGGGGAAAGGGACCAATCAAAGCGCAACAAGAGCCGAAGAACGACTAAAATTTTTCCTAAATGCTTTGGCAGCTATGCCAAAATTGTTAACAAAATCAAATAAATGCGACAAGAACAATAGGAAGAGTGCAAGAGAGAGAGAGAGAGGAGGAAGTACCGGAAAAACCGAGCAGTGGGTGGAGCAGGCGGCGACGACAGGTGGCCGGTTGTCGCGCCCCCAACCAGCCCATCCGGCAACCATCAGAGCGGGCCCTCCGTCGAGTCGTCGAGTCTCATTGAATTAATTTCGTGAAAGGGGAGCCGGGCTACATTGCCTCCAGCCATTGCCCATAAAAACACCGAAACTCGCGGCACTTTGGGGGCCAAAGCTACCATCCAAATCAACGGCTGTCAGACAGAAAGTCGCTTTTTATTGATTTTTATAAAGTCAAGCCAGGAGCAGCAGAAGCAGAAGCAGCAGCAGCAGCAGAGAATAATAACACAAGCCGCAGAAACAACAAAATAAAGAGTCAAACGCAATGTGAATAATTCCCCAGTTGAACAAGAAAGAGCAAGCACGATACAGAACCAGAAACAGAAACAGCTAACGGCGGAAAGGAAAGGAAACGTTGGAATATTGCCTTGCTCACTCGCACTCGCATTCTTATCCAACTCCTGCTACTGCTCACCTCACCTCCCAGCCATTTGGTACCTCTCTTACTCTGTCACACTATCGAAGCGTTCATCAAATGCGATTCGATGACGCTTCAGCAGCGACAGAGGCAGAGACAAAGAACGACAAAGACCGGGACAGAGACCCACCCCCCACACCAGAGCTCCATAAAAATGTGTTATAAAAATATACACGCATAAATTCCACTCACTCTCTCTTTGTCTAGGAAAAAAAGGAATAAATATCAGAACGAGCAAGGCACTGGCAGAGGAAACAACAAGCAAACCAAATGCAAATGTCATTGGCAAAGTCAATTAGAAGAGTAACCGGCAACAAACTGACGATCGGATAACTTCAGTCCAAATGCTGCTGCAGTTGCACAAATCGAACTAAATACAGAGTGGTCACAAAAGGGCGTGTCTGTGTGTGTGAGTGTGTATGTGAAGCAAGACTGATTTTTATGTTTAGTTAGATTATTTGTAAAATAAATCAACTATACTGTAAACCAAAAGCAAGAGAACCGCAACAGCAAAAGAGCAACAGCCACAGCAACGAATAACCCAAGCGGAAACCTTAGCAAAGAGGAAAACAGGAAGAGCAAAGGAAACAGAAACAGAAGCAACAGCAACAGCCGAGACCCAGCGACAGCCACAAAACAGATTCATACGCAACCATGCTAGTACTCATAGCCGTGCTGTTTGTCAATGCCTGCCTGGCGGGTGAGTACAAGAAACATTTCACAACTTTAAATATCAATTTTAATGTTTACTCAAGGCACTACCTATAGATTATATCTGACAATTGATTGAACATCTAAACCTTTCCAAACAAATGTTAACCAAGGGCAAAGCAATTTAGTCTTTTATTCGTAGCGACAAGTGTAAATCTTACTCACAAAAACACATTTTATATTCCACACTTTAATTTCTCTGCACTTGCAAGCAACGTATATATACATATATAAGATGAGGAATTGCCTCAAAGAAATCGTTGGAAAAGAGTATGCAAGATCTTCTATCTTTATTCCTGCTCAGTTTATTAGAACAGGCTTGCTTAGCTTAGCTCAAGTTTCGCAATAAAACTTGTGGTAATCTGATAATTCCATTCCTTAGACACATAAATTGAGTTGCGTAGTTGTGGGGGGTGCTTCGCATTCACATCATTTACAAGGATAATCACATAATAACAAGCAATTATTATTATAATAGGCACCATTCCAGCTACGCCAGAGAACATAACCGTAACCTTTCTGACGCCCACTGCGGTCCGGGTGTCATGGCAAACGCAAATCGACCTGAAGGCACATCCCATCGAGAAGTACATTGTGACGTACAAGCCGACAGACGACAGGTAGGTACCACCAACAAGGCAAGAACTCAATCTACCCACTTGACTTGGTTAAATAACGGCAGAGTACACTTTAAATGTAACTGACGCGCCCGCCAAAGGCGCTGGGGTAGGTGCGGGGGCCAGGGGGCAGAAAGTCAAGCGCATTTATGCAGGGAACAAGTAAAATATGTATTTTGTATGCAATTGACAGGCAGGCCAGGCGGCGGAGTGAGCCGGAGGCGGTAGCGGTCAGTCAAGAGCAATGTGTGCGTGTACAAGTGTGTAGGTGTGTTACTTTGCTGGTTAGTCTGCGAGTGTGTGTGTACGTGGCTGTGTTCCATATGGCCATGAGCTAAATAACGGCCCAAGTAAACCAACAGAGAAAGAATAACGAAAGAAAAAACAAAATAGGAAAGTTAAGGCCAAATTGACCGCGAATGCAAGCCAAAAAGAAAAACAAAAGCGTGTACTTGTAACAAAGTTATTTAAAACAAAAGCAAACAAAAGAACTGACTAGAAGGAACACCGAAAAGGTGAAGTGAACTAGGAGCTAGGAGGAGAGCAAATCCAAGTTTACACTGTAGTGTGTGTGTTTACACTGTAGTGTGTGTGTGTGTTTGTGTGTAAAGAGTAGAGCAAACATTTCTTTGAGACTTTGTTGCTCGTGCTCTGCTCTCGTGTGTTCTCTCGTACGATTGCAATATTTTTGATGATTTACCGTAATAATTTTGCTCAGTTGCAGCTGTTTTGCCTTCACTCCGTTCCATTCCACTCCACTCCACCCGCATCAACATTGCCATGCACTCATCGCAGCTCTCACACCATCTCTCACACTTGCTGTTCCCTTGCTGATTGCTGTTGCTGCTTCTCATCGCCTGCGTGGCTCTTGGAACACATTGAAACAGTGAGAGAGGGAGAGAGAAAGAGAGAGCAAGGAGCAAGGAGTGGAATACCGGAATGGGTTGCATATTTCGACTACAAACTAAGCACTTCCGCTACGACTGGTGCGCTCCCAGCATGGGGAATGCTGGTTAGGTTGCTCGCTTGGGCTTTAGCACCGTTCTAGTATAACACAGCACTGTGCTGGCTGTGCGCTGCGCACATGGCATGCCGTGTAATAACTTAAGTGCTCGACTTTTGTACTTTTTGACTGCAGCACAGTCCGCACAGTCCACACAGTCCCCGAGACCAGAGGCCAAGGTGTTTTTGCTGTTGTTGCTGTTGTTGTGGTTTTTCCATTTAATAGCTCATATTGCGTGTGAGTGTGTGCAAGCGTGTTTTGTCTTTTACTGCTTTCCATTCCAATGCCAAGGCATTGATGTTGCTATTGCCCCAACCGCTGCTGTTCTTCCATAACTCCCATAAAATTCACGCCTATGTCAAAAATTATATTACAAAACTAGGTCTTTATTTTCGGCTTCTTGTTTCACTGGTCATTATTTATAAGTGAATTTGTTTTTAATTTTTGTGTGTTGTTTCGTATCGATTTTCGGTGGTATTACCTACTTCCGTCCGTCCGTCCGTCCGTCAGTCAGTCATTATAGTGGGCCGGTCCGGGCCAGCCCGGGCCCTTGCGGTGTTACTACTACTACAACTACTACTACTAGTCGCTGTTAGTTCTATCTTCCTGCCGTTTTTCGAGTAAATTGTGGCCGTGAATAATGTATGATTAGTATGTACATAGACACGTTGACGGTGAGTCGACGAATCCGTGCTCTGGCCCTGGTTCTGGTTCTGTTTCTGGATTTAGCTCTACCTCGAGTCGAGTGCCGCACCAAACTTTTGTCCTAGACATTTTTCTACCAACACACTCAAACGACGACTTTTTACCTTCCCGTACAGTCGAAGAAATAATCAAGCAGTCGTTATATATGATTTATAACTCATTAAACCCATTTCTGGTCCACACTTTTCTCTCAGTGCACCCATACATGCTCCAAATTACTAAGTGGTTTTATGAAATTCTTGACGAACAATGTGTTTGGTGGGACGTAAAGGTTCGATTTGAGTTCAATACGTCCAAGCATGTCAAGCACCATCAATAACAATAATAATTAATAACAATTACTGTCCCACCGAAGGAGGTACACCACTGGCACGAGGATGCCAATGGGCGGTCTGGGGCCAGACAGTTCGAGAACACCGATCAATACTACTATATACTAGGTATATGTGGGTATAGTAGCACTGTTCTAGATTACATTCATTTATCGTTATCAATTCTTTTAGAGCCAATTTGACATTATTAAAATTGAAATGTCAAGGACCAGGCCCCACATAAGCGTGCCTCTGGTAGCTACACGTAGCTTTTGTGTCACGTCACAGCAGATAAGACTTGTCCGCCTCCCCCTGCCCCTGCCCCAGCCAGCACTGTCTCTCCAATGACAACATAAATTTTTCCAGAATAAGCCATAAAAGTGCATGGCAACATGGCACAGAATACCTTGCCATAAACCAGATTTGTATGTGGTTCACATATTCTCCGATACGAGCTAGCACTCGTATTACAGAAATAATCCCAGGCCTAAGCTGGTGTACATGCAGGAACTTGAAAGTAACCATTAGCTTTCCATAGACGTTATTTGTCTTGGCCATGTCCGTGATAAGCAGATATCCTTCATTAGACATTGAAGGAACTGTCCCCACGGGGCGTATACGGAATTTTCATTGCATTTTGAATTCAATGCAAATAGGAAAAGCCCTCAAAGTGATGTTGTCCTACGAGAACTCAACTAAAAATTCTATTCTGACTAGAGGTGCCATCGACCAGCGATGTCACCACTCCACTCCACCCACATAAAGAACATCCGGCCTAGAGTAAAGCTAAGGAGCGTGCACTTTGTACATCATAAGTTATTTAATAAGAACAAAATAGAACAGAAACACTTTCCATCTACATCCACATATGTACATATATATTTACATATGTATGTACATATGTACTTGCTCGTGTTTGCATATCGGAAAGCCACTGTGGAGTTACAGAAATGGACACGGCTCGGTCCCTACAACCTATTCGAATGGTATTCACTGGCCTGTAAACCGATTATTTATTAATAAAACCAGAAGAAAAAGAACAGACTAACAAATATACATAAATATGAAAATTGAAACATAAAACGAGTGCTCACAAAACTGCGAATATAAAATTTGGCCAGAGCCCAAGCTGGCAGTAAAAAGGAAATGGCCATGGGGAAATGGGGAGGAAAAGCAAAGCAAAAAATATCATGAATTTGGGAAAACTCCTTTGGTGCTGTTGGTGCTGAAAATTCACGTGCATTTCTAATGCCAGCTAAGGACGAGCAAAGGGTACGGGATCCACCCAGAACAGAACCGAACTGGAGCCGTGGCGTGTGCTTAAATTGTGGATAATAAGCGACTTCCACACACAGAGACTTTAATGCCTCGTCGCCACCGCCCACCGCCCACCGCACCTCCCGTAAACACAAGGAGTGGCAAGAGGAACGGGGAAGGATTAAATTTGATTTGCCCCAGGCGTCGACACATGCTGAAAACTTACTATAGCTGGGAAACTTTAGACAACGCCTGGCCATGTCACATATGGCTGATGTTTGCATAAAACGGCCCAATTTCCATTGGCCCTGCGGCCTCGAGTCTATTAGCTGTATGGAAATGTATGCGACACGTGTGTGTCGGCCAGACCCGAATCAATTATGAATGTATTAAGCCCCGGAGTGGAGGTAATTCATAAATTTATAATGAGCCAACAATACGGGTTAAAAGATGAAGATATCTGCTTAAAAAGGGATCAACCGAATAAGTAGCTTACTCGTACAGGGAGATATTTTCATCGTCTTTAAGATGGTGCTGCTCTTACAAAGCGGTCAAACGGATAGGGCTATATAGAAATGATTCTCCTCAAGCATCATTCCTGGCTTCGAGCTCTTTTAGCTGATGGCACTCGATTTTCCGCTGATCTTTTCTGCACTCTAGCTTAAGGATTCCCCAAAAACAAAAAATTAACTTTTTTCCGCATTCGAGAGCATTGCATTGGTCGGCTGTTGGTGTCCTTTGTTGACCTGGCTTTTAACATTAATGTTGTACTTGTTTTTGTTTTGTCTGACATCGGAATAAGAGAAATGCGGGCAACTTGTGTTTGGTCTTTAGTTCCTCTGGGTACCATTGCGATGAGAATGTGCTGGTGTTGTATATGTATATGTTTGTCAAATGTGAGTGGGGGAATAGGGGTCCTGGTGTATGCGAGTGTGTGTTCCGTAAGTTACCATTGTATATATATGTATATAGTATGTATGAATAATGAATCATTTGTCAGACTGTTGTGGCGGCGACCATAGTAATGGGAGACATTGCAAAAGTCTGGCCACTTTTCCTGGCCACGCACATGCAAAACGGCAGGACGGAGTAGAAGGAAGGATAATTTAGAAGGCGGTAGAGGGTAGCTCGGCTCTGGTGTGTAATGTGAGCTCTTACGATTGGCAAAAAATCTAGGACACGTTGGGTATTCTGTTCTGGTAAAAGTGACAAAGTGAAATATTGGCCAATGCTGTAATTACGCACACGGACCGAACCGAACCGAACCGGACCGGACCAGCCTCATATATCACGCCGGGATTTGTTGTAAATGTTCAATTAGCGCCAACCGGACACACACACACACACACACACACACACATGCACAAGCATAGGAATGCACTATCCTTCCACACCGTTCACCGCCCTATCCCTTAGTTGCCATTCGAGAGTGGTAATTGAATTAATTTAAGTTACAGGGTTGTACAGGACGTTGCCGGTAGCAGCGAGGCCATTGTCCTGGATCGTCTATTGCCCAGCACACAGTACTCCCTGGTCGTGACGGCCATCTGGCAGGGCAAGAAGTATCGCAGTCGTGGCCAAATCAAGTTCCGGACCCTAGGTGAGTATCTTGCAGATTCAATCGGCACACAAATAGATACAAACGGTCTATTTCCGCCTGTAGATCTGCCAAGGAACACCTCAGAACAGGACTTTCCGCCTGGCATCTTTGGGAACGGTAATGGGAATGCCAGTGGACGGAATGCAACGGGTAATGGAAGCGTCTTTGGTGATGATGTGACCTCCACGGCCACCAATACACTGACGCATAGCACGACCCGAGAGCTGCCCACTGTAAGCTGAGCAAACATATAGTAAATGTGTAATCATATATAAAATCGATTTACAAACAGATACGCGGTGTGGAAATCGGCATTGTGCTGATCGTGCTGATGGTGTGGGCCGGCGCCATAGCTCTGTTCTTCAATCGATGGGGCAAGATCCGGATGCTGCTACCGTACCAGCCGGACTACAAGCATGAGCAGCTCAAGGTGCCCGGCACGGGGGTGTGCAGCGCCAGCGGCTGTAATGGCCAGCACTCGCATCAGGTACGCATTCATAGAATTTGGCCAGACGGGGGCAGGTGGGGATGGTTGTGTGTACGTATACGTGTACGTGCACGTGTACGTGTATGTGTGGGATTCCCCGGATCGAGTCGCTCGCGTCTTGTTTTGGATTCCATCAAACGAGTATTCGCGAGAAAACTTATCTATGTTTCATTTCTGTTATGCTTCATTTTTAGAACCTACACCCCGATTTCTTTGTCAAGGTATTCAAAACTAACAAGTTCTTCAAACTACTTGCAATATTTATGAATCAGATATTTTTGCATTTAATTAGCTTTTTTCTATGCATCAAACTCAAGTAAACATTTGACTCTTATCGAACTACACAACCGTTTCCTTTTATCTCAAGCACCCGCCCGCCCGCCCGCTCCCTCGCTCCACTGCAACATTTCAATTCAATCAAAAAAACTATTCATGGAGTTTGTCTATCCCCTGCCCTGACCCTGACGCCACTTTAGACCGCTTTACCCCCCAACCCCCACCATAATCGAAATTCTAGACAGTGCACCCGATTTTCCGATAGCATAAGAAGAGGTTTCGGTGTCTATCAAGCAGTCCCTTCCTGATTATTCTTATGATTTGCTTAAAAGGAATGGCACCTGCTACCTGCTAGTTTCGTATTGATTTTGGCTTTTTTTAAACCCTAGAGAACTGTATCGGTCGTACTCTCCAGATCCCAAACCTTGTCGATTAGACTTCTTGTAGAGAAGGCCACAGAGATCTCTAGTTTTAGATTCCACTTACATGTGTGTAACGTTCGTTCAGCCCAGGTTGGGTCGCCATTGGCATCCTGCAATACCCAGAGCCCAGAACACTTCAATCTATAACTCGTTTTATCCACACATTCCCTAGATCTACTACTATACATACAATATTTATTGCATTTAGCGGTTTTGGTTTTGAGCTTTGCTGTTCAGGTTCGAGCTTTCCAATGAAATCACTGACAAAACGTTCCTTACTTTCACTTCGCTCTCGCCTGCCGTGCCCTGCCGACCCTGCTCGTGGTCCTGCTGCTCCTCCTGTTCGTGCTGCCGCCTTCTTTTCATTTTTGTGGGTATTGCTCTCATGGCAGTGCCTGCCTCGCTGCGAGGGGTGTGGACTGTTCGATCGCTGCTTCCAGTATCCGCGACGGGAGCTGGAGCGCGACTGCGGCTGTCAGTTCGCCCTGCTGCACAAGGCGGATGTCGAGAGCTAGCAACCAGTGCACCGCGAAGCGGCCTCCTCAGCAGTAAGTGCGGCCAGCCACGGCCATGGCCACAATCATGGAACGCCCATCAACACGTATGTCCGGGGTCCCAGCGTCGACAATCAGTCGATTGTGGGCGCCAGTGTCCTGGAGAATGTGGACAGCCTGGACAGCCACACCGCGGCTGAGGATCCCAATGCCGATGCGGATGCAGATGCAGATGCAGATGAGGGCCTGGCCAAGCAGAACGAGAATCAGCATCTGCTGCAACGGGAGAGGGAAAGGGAGCTTCTGGCCGCTCCTCCCCAGCGCATCCTGCCACTGCAGGCGGGCGCCACCAAACAGCGGAAGTTCGCCCAGCAGCGTAGCATATTGAAGAACTCGCAGGAGCGGACCTTTGTGGAGGAAAATGATGTACTGGAGGCCAAAAAGCAGCTGATCCTGCGTCGCCGACGCCTCTTGAGCCACTACCGACAGTACGATCAGTGGCGCCGGCGGCAGTTCAGCTACGATCCCAGTTACTTTCGCCCGCCTCCGGTACTGCCTCGAACGCTGGCATACGCTGATTACAATGCAACCGGCTTCGGCCCAGCCACCATGGGCCAGAGCATGGGAGCCAGTGGGCCAACAAGCTGTTCGTCCTCCATCAACGCAGGACGGCGGCGGCGTCAGTACAGGCGACAGTACTCTTGTGCCGATCGCAGTCGGGAGGGCTCGCGCGACTGTAGCCGCAGCTCATCCCGCCTGCAGTTCCAGAAGTACCAGAGTATGGTGGCCAGCGACACCTTACACACCGATTCGTCCGTGCTCAACCACAGCAACTACAGCGAGCCGGCCAGCGTAAGTCGTTCCCACAAAAACTGCTTTGGTGCACGGATTTTGTTTCGAAAAGCAATTTCAAATTCAAATAAGAATTCAAATTCAAATTCGTATTCGTATTCGTATTGCAGCAAGAACCGTTTCGCTCGTTCCGATAACGATTTCGATAATTGCACGATCGACTTGCACCAGTGTGTGTGTTTTTCGTCGTTTTGAGTCAGCGCCAAGCACCAACTGCCACCCCACCAATCTTGCACCTGCAACTAGACACACCCACACCCAAACAAACACACACAAACACCTGTACAGAAAAACAGTTATCAATTGTAGCTATGAAATGGATCTGATCCTGGCGCCGCACACTTCCTCACCTCTCTCACAGCATAAGCATACGTCGACACCATCGCAATCGCAATCTCAATCGCAAACGCAATCGCCACAGCATCTGCATTTCCTGGCTTCGTTCAAGTATCTTTGTAGTTGTTAGGTAGAGGCGCCACCGCCACCGCTCCCACGCTTTTCGCTTGCTCTTGTTGTTATTGTTGTTGTCGCTGGCTGTAGGACTCTGAAGGTCAGGTCAGTTGTTCGGGCCGTGTGAGGACCACTGCTGCCCATGGCTTATGTTTCTGTGTTCTGAGTGTGTAAATCTTTTTTCCCGATTGCCGAGCGAGACTGTGACACGTTCTCCTCTCTACTCTTTCCTATCTCTCTATCTGTTTCTTTCTGTGCGTTCCTCCGCTCTCCTTTGGTGGCGCAGTTCGACAGCAGTGACTGTGCCAACGCCAACCCACCGTTGCACTGCAATAGCCGCGTAAGAACCTTAAGCAGAACCAGCGGACCACCCAGCCGAGGTCCTTACTGACACCCTTTCCATTGCAGCACATCCACATGCTGGCCGAGGAGCACTCCACATCCATATCGGAGCGCTGCACTCGGAGTCGCATCAACTCGGCCATTTTCGTGTCGTCGGAGGGTCGTGGATTCGACTCGATTGAGTTTCTGCGCCGGCACGGCTCCCAGAGTGTGCTTTGCCGGAAGGCCAAGAGTGCGGAGAACATCACAGACAATGGCAGAAAGGTAACAATTCGAAACGTTCTGAAAATTGCAACTCCATCCCATTATTTTTCTGCAGAAGAGTCTTCGACAGTGGCGAACCGATGACGAAGCCGGCAAGCATCAGAATGTGTCACAGGACAGCAACGACATTGAGCTGAAGGAGTGCGGAACCGGTGGAGAACTGCTCCGTCTCCCAGTGATCCACGACGCCAAGTCATCGGGCACAGCTGTGACAAGCCTCCTGGCTCGCTCAGCTGCCATTACCACGGCCAACATGATTGTGGGCAGCATTTCGCTTGAGGCGCCGCCGCCGTACATGCAGGACGACGACGCCGATACGCATTCAACCTCTGCTCTTATTCACAGCGATGCCGCTGCCATTGTGCACGAATCGCAGGACTCGGCGGAGACGGTGGAGGAGCTGGTACACGTACCGCTACTGGCCAGTGCCAACGCCACTGCCATCGTTTCTGCCTCATCCTCACCCAGCTTTGCCATCGAGGCCAAGCCACGAGTTCTGGTGCATCAGCGCTCGTCGACAGCCTCCTCATCGCCACACAGCAGCCCCAAGAACCTGGGACTGGGGCTGAAGATAATCAAGCCCAAGATCAGTGCCGTGCCAATGGTTTCCGTCTCGGGGCCTTCGCCGCCCATTGAGAAGCCGCCGCTGGCGGAGTGCTTGTAACAAATGGCAGCCGAAACATTTATCTAAGCGCTCGCTCAAGGCATCTGGAAATGAGACTAAGTCCCAGCACCGCCAACACACACCATAGACAGGACCCAGACACATCCCCAACCCCCCCCAGAGCGTGTAATGTGAGAAATGAGACGAAAAAGGTGGACCAAGAATGCCAGCTGCTCAAATAAGTGTTTCGGTGACAGAAGTGAGAGTAAAAGTAAGCGAAGAAGTATAAGTAGATATACATAGGAGAAATACTGTACCAAAAGTCATCATCCATCACCAGGGAAGAAAGCTTTGTATATTCAACAACGACTGAAGTATACACATACCTACATTAATCGGAACCTATAGAACTTTATATGGCGTTATATTGTGTGGATATGTATATAAGAATACCAACTACATATATATGTACATATAGTATGTATAACTGATGAATCAGCTTTAACAACAAACGAGTAAACTATCAGGCTTTAAATATTATGATTATGATGATTCATGAATTTCTGGTTAAACCTAGTCTATAGACGCACATAGCTGTTGTATGTAACTGTATGAAATAAGTCAAACTCAATTCTATTTTATTGTTCTCCTATACATATAGCCAAAAACAAACCACTTTGGGCACCACACTGTTGTACACGCGACCTATACACATACACAGATATATATTTATACACCTCGTAAAACCCACATACTCGTATGTATGTATTTTTATGAAAAATCTTAAACTACTACTAGAGCACCACCCGCTAAATGCCTAGCTCGTAGCGTTAAGACCAATGGAAATACAAATGTTACCTGCTAACATATCAGTTACATATGTACTCTGCTCTACTCTACCACCCACGACCAAAGCGAAACGTTTGAAACTGTCAACTAGTCTATAAATACATAGTTGTATGAATCCTATTTCAAATTAAGAATATAGTTAAATGTAGAGGTTAAAACGTGTTTTTAAAATCGAGTTCTATCGTGTAAACAGTGTAGTCGTTTCTGTAGTTCGAACTATACGCGAACCTAATCATGGATTACTCTAAGAAACTCCAAGCCACACCATACCATACGTTTGCTCCCACAACACTGTTTTAGGTAGTCTCAATACATTTTAGTTATGATACTCAAATTTATACTATCTATGTACTATCCACCTACTACTACTATATTTACAAATACACAATTGAGACCTATGCTATTGAATTCGTTTGAGGTCTACATTAGTATATATGTACGTATTTAAAAAACAAATGTAAATATATCCAGCACTCGTACCTACATTCAATATTTGAGTTGAAATACTCTTCAGTGTAACACATGTTGCTATTAAGGAATTGTCAATTTATGGTCCAAAGCTACAATAAAGAGAACGAACGAACACCACTTGGATGGGTCAAACAATAGCTTAACTAAGTTCTAGTTTACGTTTGATTCGCTAATAAGCAAAAGTAAAACCGTGTGAATGTGTATTTTTGAAATCAAATAAACGAATTATATTAAAAGTCGTTCTCGTTTAGTAACAGTGTTATCCACTCATGTCCTCGCCGTGGAGATGGTGATCTTTTCGAAGATCACACAATGATTGCCCTGATCGTAGTAGCTTTTTTTTAGCTCAACCTCTGGCACCTGGGCCACTAACTTCTCCAGCTCCTGCTCCTCGAAGACGTGATAGTAACGTAGAAACGTGGTGCGTTGCTCATCCTTGGTCTTCCAGGGTACTAGGACATCCTGCTGCTGGAACTCAGTGCGGTTGGTGTGCACTGGAAGGGAAACATGATCCTGCGGCCGCTGTTCAAGTTCTTGTTGCTGCTTCTTTCGCTGCTCTTGCTCGGTAGTGCGTTCCTTGTTCACGGCCTTGTTTTGCCTGAGGTAGGCGGATTTTCTATCGTTGCGTCGCTGTTCCTTGGCCCAGACATAGACCAGAGCCTGGCCACCGGGACGGAGGACACGTGCCATCTCCCGTAGAGCACCTAAGCGACGGTCAGCACTGGCCAGATGATGGATGACAGCAATGCTGATGCACCCATCGATGCTGGACGAGCGCACAGGTATATTAAGACAGTCGCAACGAAAGACGTTCTGGCCCTTCTGTCGTCCGACTGCGAGCAATCCTTGCGAACGATCACATCCAATGGCTAGGACATGAGCATTGCAGCCGAGGTACTTTCCATTGCCACAGCCAACATCCAGGATCACAGACTCGGACTCAAAGCTATCTAGGAACAGCTACGATCCCAGTTACTTTCGCCCGCCTCCGGTACTGCCTCGAACGCTGGCATACGCTGATTACAATGCAACCGGCTTCGGCCCAGCCACCATGGGCCAGAGCATGGGAGCCAGTGGGCCAACAAGCTGTTCGTCCTCCATCAACGCAGGACGGCGGCGGCGTCAGTACAGGCGACAGTACTCTTGTGCCGATCGCAGTCGGGAGGGCTCGCGCGACTGTAGCCGCAGCTCATCCCGCCTGCAGTTCCAGAAGTACCAGAGTATGGTGGCCAGCGACACCTTACACACCGATTCGTCCGTGCTCAACCACAGCAACTACAGCGAGCCGGCCAGCGTAAGTCGTTCCCACAAAAACTGCTTTGGTGCACGGATTTTGTTTCGAAAAGCAATTTCAAATTCAAATAAAAATTCAAATTCAAATTCGTATTCGTATTCGTATTGCAGCAAGAACCGTTTCGCTCGTTCCGATAACGATTTCGATAATTGCACGATCGACTTGCACCAGTGTGTGTGTTTTTCGTCGTTTTGAGTCAGCGCCAAGCACCAACTGCCACCCCACCAATCTTGCACCTGCAACTAGACACACCCACACCCAAACAAACACACACAAACACCTGTACAGAAAAACAGTTATCAATTGTAGCTATGAAATGGATCTGATCCTGGCGCCGCACACTTCCTCACCTCTCTCACAGCATAAGCATACGTCGACACCATCGCAATCGCAATCTCAATCGCAAACGCAATCGCCACAGCATCTGCATTTCCTGGCTTCGTTCAAGTATCTTTGTAGTTGTTAGGTAGAGGCGCCACCGCCACCGCTCCCACGCTTTTCGCTTGCTCTTGTTGTTATTGTTGTTGTCGCTGGCTGTAGGACTCTGAAGGTCAGGTCAGTTGTTCGGGCCGTGTGAGGACCACTGCTGCCCATGGCTTATGTTTCTGTGTTCTGAGTGTGTAAATCTTTTTTCCCGATTGCCGAGCGAGACTGTGACACGTTCTCCTCTCTACTCTTTCCTATCTCTCTATCTGTTTCTTTCTGTGCGTTCCTCCGCTCTCCTTTGGTGGCGCAGTTCGACAGCAGTGACTGTGCCAACGCCAACCCACCGTTGCACTGCAATAGCCGCGTAAGAACCTTAAGCAGAACCAGCGGACCACCCAGCCGAGGTCCTTACTGACACCCTTTCCATTGCAGCACATCCACATGCTGGCCGAGGAGCACTCCACATCCATATCGGAGCGCTGCACTCGAGTCGCATCAACTCGGCCATTTTCGTGTCGTCGGAGGGTCGTGGATTCGACTCGATTGAGTTTCTGCGCCGGCACGGCTCCCAGAGTGTGCTTTGCCGGAAGGCCAAGAGTGCGGAGAACATCACAGACAATGGCAGAAAGGTAACAATTCGAAACGTTCTGAAAATTGCAACTCCATCCCATTATTTTTCTGCAGAAGAGTCTTCGACAGTGGCGAACCGATGACGAAGCCGGCAAGCATCAGAATGTGTCACAGGACAGCAACGACATTGAGCTGAAGGAGTGCGGAACCGGTGGAGAACTGCTCCGTCTCCCAGTGATCCACGACGCCAAGTCATCGGGCACAGCTGTGACAAGCCTCCTGGCTCGCTCAGCTGCCATTACCACGGCCAACATGATTGTGGGCAGCATTTCGCTTGAGGCGCCGCCGCCGTACATGCAGGACGACGACGCCGATACGCATTCAACCTCTGCTCTTATTCACAGCGATGCCGCTGCCATTGTGCACGAATCGCAGGACTCGGCGGAGACGGTGGAGGAGCTGGTACACGTACCGCTACTGGCCAGTGCCAACGCCACTGCCATCGTTTCTGCCTCATCCTCACCCAGCTTTGCCATCGAGGCCAAGCCACGAGTTCTGGTGCATCAGCGCTCGTCGACAGCCTCCTCATCGCCACACAGCAGCCCCAAGAACCTGGGACTGGGCTGAAGATAATCAAGCCAAGATCAGTGCCGTGCCAATGGTTTCCGTCTCGGGCCTTCGCCGCCCATTGAGAAGCCGCCGCTGGCGGAGTGCTTGTAACAAATGGCAGCCGAAACATTTATCTAAGCGCTCGCTCAAGGCATCTGGAAATGAGACTAAGTCCCAGCACCGCCAACACACACCATAGACAGGACCCAGACACATCCCAATCCCCCCCAGAGCGTGTAATGTGAGAAATGAGACGAAAAAGGTGGACCAAGAATGCCAGCTGCTCAAATAAGTGTTTCGGTGACAGAAGTGAGAGTAAAAGTAAGCGAAGAAGTATAAGTAGATATACATAGGAGAAATACTGTACCAAAGGTCATCATCCATCACCAGGGAAGAAAGCTTTGTATATTCAACAACGACTGAAGTATACACATACCTACATTAATCGGAACCTATAGAACTTTATATGGCGTTATATTGTGTGGATATGTATATAAGAATACCAACTACATATATATGTACATATAGTATGTATAACTGATGAATCAGCTTTAACAACAAACGAGTAAACTATCAGGCTTTAAATATTATGATTATGATGATTCATGAATTTCTGGTTAAACCTAGTCTATAGACGCACATAGCTGTTGTATGTAACTGTATGAAATAAGTCAAACTCAATTCTATTTTATTGTTCTCCTATACATTGTAACATACAACGAAGATGGGGCATGTTAAGGCAACGAGCTGCTGTTGAGTGTAGCGACCAGAGGAGCACGCGCTGGTTCCGGCTTCTGCGGTCGTCGGCTGGGGGGGGGTTGAAAATGTACCACGGTGCTACCTGCTCGCACGGCTATATTCATAATTACATTAAAATTCGCGTGCTGTTTTGCTTCTAACACAAGATCGACCGGACAGAACAGAAAAGATACGGAAAACAAGGTGAGGTTGACTAGATGTCTAAATACTCCAATTGATTCAGCCTAGCTGAGGTTGCGGAATTATGCTGCGCGGATGGTGTTACGCCAGCTGAGTGCCCACCCTACCATGATCATCGGAGCCGCAATACCACCATAGTGGCCGATGATCCCTTGCACAACCCCAAGAGTTATTTTATTTCCATATTTCGACGAGGCATGGCTTCCACAACACGACCCAATCTAAAACATCTTAAGCTTCCATCAAAAACTTATTTATTAATAGACAAATTACTCATGGCGCCTCACTAATCCTAAACTCCAACAATTATACACTCTGATCGCTATAGCTTAAAAAGAAACCTAAATGATAAGGGAAAAACAAGTTTTGAAATATAAATAAACAAATATAAATCTAAATAATATATATATAAATATAAAGACTAAGGAATTTCAAAAGGCGGAATATTTAAATCGACTGTGCCAATTTAACAGACGACACTGTTACGGCTATGGCTATGCCAATAATTGGACATGATAATCATGATCAGCATGGATGAATATTGATATGATGCATGCAGAAATAAATTTAAAGCAAAAATAGTCGGTTACTCACTTTTTGCCGCGATCCACGTTGAAAGCGCTTTCGGAGGTGCTGCAAGCTGTGGTATTAGGACGGGGTGTTGGGTTTTGTTTTGTTATAAAGAAATTAGTGCATGTTTTTAATTAATATTTGGGAACATTCAACACATTCGTTCCCACGCTTCATTTTGGACCATCATATCCCAATTATATATATGGGTTTCTTACTGTTTCTTACTGTATGTACATATATTTAACTGTTTCACTTGCTTTCTTCTTTCTGGTACTTTTTCTTGTTCGCTACCTACTCTTAACTTAATCTCTTAATCGGATCCCTCTATCCCTTCCGCTCCCCTACTCGGTCGTCAGCGTCGCTTGTGCTTGCTCCCTCCATACGGATCGCTGCTAATATCTTTGGCCTCTCCTTCTGTTATCTCTGCCCCCCAAAACTCCCAGAGCACTCTCAATTTTCGTTTACAATTTTCGTTTCGTTTCGCACTAACTATAGGGCTTCTTTGTTTCCTGAGTGCAGTTCTTGTAGTTTACTTTTTCTTGAGCACAATATTTTGGGCGATTTCCGGTGGCCTACACACTTCCCGGAGGCTGTCACTCTCTTACATATATCCCGCCCATATCGAACGCTTATCGCTGGCTATACAATTTTCGGCAGGGTTGAGGTTAGGTTATTCAGGGTTCATGACGGTCCAAAAAATTGAGTCGTTTTCCAAATTTTTTTTTGTGTTTTGCTACATCACCCTTTGGGCTCCGTAGGAGCCGTTAAAACTGAACTTCCGAGTTTTTCACTGAATTTTCCGTCGTTTGCACACCGGGATGAAAGCAGCCGCTCCAGCGACGTTGGACTGGCTGCGCGCGAGCGTGTGAACTGACGTGACCTTTTTTTTTCGTCTCCTTTCCTCTATCTCTTGTCGCTCGGAGATCAGCTGTGCGTTGCTTAGCGGCTCCACTAAGCGACGTTGGGTGCCAAATCTATTGGTGCGGGAAATCGACAATCTAACGCCCGAAACTAACAAAAAAATAGGGGATATCCCATCGGTTGCACTTACCCAAGGGATTTGGCACCAAGGCCTGAAATAATGCGGATAATCTCTTGGAACGCCGTCTAACGACGAGAAATGCTGAGAGGTAGCGATCGCTTTCTTAACACCACTTTTTCTAATTGCGAAAATCGAGAACAAAAAACTCTCTGAACCGTAATTTAAAGGCAATATCGCGGAGCAGACGGTGTTACTCGTTCCAAGGCTAAATTCCAAAAGGAAGATGGACACGATCCGAGCTACCATGAACCTTGTCGGAACTCCCAAATGACGTCCAAATGTCAATCCTTTGTCATCGCTTTCTCCTTTTTCCCTGCCTTTCTCTACCACTGTCACTCGGTTATGATCACCCACAGAGGGAGCCAAAATTCCTACCTCCACAGTTTTAGAACCCCTTAGCCTAAAACCGCCGTAGCAGAGCCCCCACAGTTTTCCGACCACTGGTTTCAAGAGTCACTACAATTTCCCCCCACCAAAATCACACTTTGGGGCGGACAACGACCAAAAGTGGGATCCACGCTTGAAACTGGTTTATCAAAAAGGGTGCATCATTGTTTTAGGTCTTTTGCATGGAATTTACCTATTACCTTACCTTGCAAATCTTCCACCTCATAATAACAATTTCCCAGTTTCCGTCTTATCCGACTTTTTATAAAAGCTGGTGCTAGTTTCGCACTAAAGCCCTTTGCGAAATTGCTCTGTGAAAGTTTCGGCGATATATCTCCTGACCTACTACAAATGAACCCCCCGACTACGTAAATTATTACGTTTTTTTCATTTCGAGCGGTGGTTTGGGCTAGCATTGCCATCTTTTTGCTTGGTGTTTAATAGGCCAGGTCAATCGAAGTCTTCTTTAGGTTAAACTGTAACCAGTATACGATCTTCTGAACACATTGCAACTTGCTTAAGAGTTTGTAGTGCTCAATCGACTACCATGTGCTGGCCGAAAAACGAAGGCGGTATGAGAGCTGACTTATAGCGGTGAAAGTGTAAAGAGGGAAGGGCCAGACGCAGATAGCGCGAAACAAACGAGCTGCTGAGTTGGACTTCATGCCCAATCATCTTTTAGATCTGGGCGAACCATGACGCTTTTATGGCGAGATTTCAACTGACCTGTTACTCGTTCTGATGCGTTGGCTGAGGAGCGCTAAAAGAGCAGCAGTATAGTGTGTCAGATATTATAGTTTTTTATTAGGCAGAGACTTAAAATTCAGACTGAATGCACCATTATCAGAGAACGATTGTTATTAAGGGAAACATACCAAAACAGTGAAACAGATATTGCTCGTAGAGATGATCGAGTGCACGGGCACTGGCTTGAGAATAGAGTCTCCGACACTGATTTAAAACAATAAATAATTCTTGAGTAAGAGGCGACTTCTGCGAGGACTGGACCAAGAGAAATGACAAAGAAAGGTTTCGGAGAAACACTTCTTTCAGATTGCACGATATGTCAGGCCACGTGTTAGCATGCGGAGGGTCTAAAGAGAGTGGCGGTATGGGGACGTCTTTGTGTCCGGTTACGCCACGAATGAACAATGTTATGATTAGCTGTTTTTAACATGGACTCGACCAAGAATTGTGGAGCCAATGCGTGAAAAGACCCGTCTGAGTTTTCGTCGCTAAGTGTTTTGTTATCACGAGTTGTGATGATTGAGGGGTCTTCATGCGCGATCTTAACGGCTTCTTTAGACTAATCTCCGGCGGTACTCCAAGCCCTTTCAACGCACAGGGAATGGCGTATTAATCCGCTCTTTATGTCTATCGGTTTAGCGAGTAGTTCGCGCTCGTCCGATAAATATAGTTCGTCTACCACTTGTAGATCGGGAGCTATTGGATAGCGTTTTCCCTGGATTGTAGTCTTTTTAAGGGGCTAATACTCCTGCGGCTTTGGAATTCGCTCTGACTAGCAGATCAATCACACTGGGATACAATAATGCACGATAATCTCTGTGATAGGTGCGTGAAAGAAGCATCTGGACTATGTTTGAACTGCCTTCGCCGATGTTGATTTTAAAATCGAAGCTTGCAAGCATTTAGGACATGCTAGCTAACGGGAACTGAGATCAGCTTGTTTGTCATGAGCAGATTTTAACGTAGGCACTGGATCACTGTGTGTGAGTGGCTAAATCTTGTGTCCCTTCGATATACGCCTAAACTTCTTAACAGCTAAACTGTCTAGCATGAGACTCTTTTTCGGTAACGGATGTAATTCATTTTGACAGTTTTATTTGAGCTTCGGAACGCATAAACGCTACAGGTACCGGGTGACACGAGTTCATCGTGTGTTCTATGTTCTGCAGTCAATGGACAGCCCTACGCCCTGGTGTTACTGGGTGCATCCAATGGTAATGATTCATATAGAGAAGGGGTAAGCTCTGAAATGGGCTATGTAAAAGTGAGCCGTATCATGAGCTCTTTGAACGTCTCGAATGAACTTATTGGGCTTCGTGCGCTCAGACAAACTAAAACGCGTTTCTGTTTACAGGTATCCAGTTAAAGGAGTCCGCACAGGCGCCCGATAGTTTCGTAATGAACTTGTGATTCACCATCTTCTCCGTTAAGACCAGACACCGACGAACTTGTTTGATTGAACGGGGTACTGGAAAGTCTTTAATCGCTGAGATTTTCTCGGATCGGTACTAATGGTACCATTACCAATTACGTGACCTAAATACTTCGCCTCTTTTCGACAGAAATGACTCTTCTCTACGTTTATGGTCAAATTGGCTATCTTTAATTGGTTAGCGATAACTCCCAGTACCTCCAAATGACGCTCAAACGAGTCAGACACGATCAAGAGGTCATCAAGATAAATAAATACTTCATTGCGCAAATTTGCGGGAATAATCTTATCCATGAGCCTGGACATGGTATGAGGTGAGTTGGTTAACCCAAATGGCATCACCGTAAACTGGTACAGGGTCTACCCGGAACCGTAAAAAGCTGTTTTGTCGCGCGATTTAATATCGAGAGGTATTTGCCAAAATGCGTCTTTGAGATCTAAGCTCGTAATGAACTCGGCTTTGGGTAATCTTGCTAGGATACCATCAATAAGGGGCATGGGATAGGCATCCTTCACTGTTAGGTCGTTAACTTTTCGGCTATCAATACATAATCGAACTTTGCCAGGCTTGCGTACCAGCACCACTGGTGAGGACCAACTACTGTTCGATTCCTCAATTACCCCAGCTTAAGCATCCGATCTAATTCGTCGTACATCAATTTCTCTATCGCCGGTGAAACCGAATAGTGACGCTGCTTGATTGGTTTCGCGTCCGCTACATCAATCGAATGTGATATTAATGTAGTGCGCCCCAGACCTTTTAAGGCGAATGAAGGGAACTGACGTCTTATTTTCGATAGCATTTGTTGTTGTTGTTCAGATAATGCCCTACTCAAAGGATCGCTTAAAGACGCCACCGAGAATTGTTCATGTATCAGGGACATTGGTAGCAGGTCGAACGCCGTCCAAAAATCTATACCTAGATACAGATCTCCGGTTAAAAGATGGGACTAGAAAAAAAGTTTACCTTCCTGGAATCACCTCTATAGTCGACATCTGTAGCCAGCCGACCAATAATGCCCTGTGATTTGCCATCTGCCGTTTTCACTGATGCCGATAAGCGCTTAAATGTTGTTGTCTCTATCACGTCTTTAGCAAGCTGGCCGCCAATGCAGCACACAGAGGCCCCCGTGTCCAAAAGGCCACTACAGTTCTACCTAATAATGTGACTTGCGCATAAGGCGTAAGTCATGGAGTTTCCCAATTACCGTCTCTAATAACATTTTACGTTGTGTTCTGGTTTGCTGCCTAAAGGCGATCCTCCGCAATCGCGAACGAGATAAATATCTACGGGAGTGCAATGATTCATGTTCTGATTTACTTCAGGGTGGTTTGACATGGTAGGTATTAATCTATGTAACAATTGTTCTTTATACTCTAATCGGTGTTCGTCCCCTTCGAGACCAATTGTTTGCGTGCACTTTTCGGTTGTGCACGCGCTGCTAAGTTTTTTGTGGCGTTTAAGCTACAACGACGACAATTAGGCTTATACGTGTCAGCTTTCCCACAACCAAAGCAGAAGACTCGCCGTTCTGCTAAACACTCTTGATAACGGTGGCCCTTCGTCCCGCAATTCCAACAAGTACCGTCAATGGCAGCTACTTCTAACTCGTCATTGTCAGATATCTCCGATTCAGAAACGGTATCTGATTGTTGCCCCAATGCACTAATATTTCGATATTTGGGTTTCGGTAGCACCACTGAAGGTTGTGAACCGTTTGAATGAAAATCTCGCGAGTTCGCACCAGGTGTCGCAATTGAGCAATGGTGTTCGCTGGCTCATATAGAATTTCTTGCTGAACCTCCATAAGAAGATTAGCTCGTAAAGTTTCTACTAAGGATTGTTCGGACATTGGCTGCGAGAGCTTATCCGCCAAAGATGCGATCACGCTATAGAAATCGTCAAATGATTCGTTGGTGCCCTGCTTACGCCCTTCGATTTCCGTGCGGATCATCCGATCCGTGCGGGAATCTTTGAACTGCCCTTTTAGTGCGACACACAACTCATGCCACCGAATCTGCGATACCCTTTTATGGTATCTCCAGTACCATTCACTCGCCTTTCCCTCAAATAAATAACTCGAATTGCGAGCGACCAGTTCGAAATTCCCATTCAAGGTCTGATGCGTTAAGGCTTCGACTCTATAAATGAAATCCTCTATAGACATCGAGTCCTTACCGTTAAAACGCAACTTCCAATTTGCCATTATCTGACTTATGCGATCCGGACGCACGTCAAAGGGCAGGAGAGTCTGGCTAGAGCTTTGAGTAGAGGCTGTGTGCGATTGTTCATTAGACATTAATCGCTGGAGATTCTGCTGCTCTAAGTGTGACACTGTTGGCATTTGTTCCATCCCAATTGGTGATTCCCTCTAGCTGAAGCTGTCGAACTAGCATGTAAACTTGAATTAATAGCTTGTGTTAACTTTTCGGTTAACTGAGACATTGCTGACGTCATAGCCAGCGTTTGCTTTGCCATTTCCGCAGCAATGGTGCCCGCCATCACTGTTTGCCATACTTCCGCACTTCTATTACCTGTAGTCGGGGTGGAACCCTCTGCATTCTCTTGATCATTCGGGGGGTCTGCCATAGTTGCACTTCTTATTTGTTTCGCTTTCGACCTAGTAAGAAGTGGCTGAGCAACTGAAGGTGCTCTCTGATTCGAAGACAATGCCAATTCGGCGTCAAGATTTGGTACCGACGTTGACCCTTCTAAAGCCTGTTTACAAACTGGACAGCGTTTTCTTTGCCCATATGCTGAATTAAAGCAGTCTTGGTGAAAGGTGTGCCCGCAACTCGTCACTAGTTCTAGTGCCTTATTTACAATGGTTTTCGAACACAAATAGCAAAGTGTGTCCGTGTCTTTCTGATGAATTAATCTTTCTGGGCTTCGTTTACACGGCATTTCTCTCGGACCGAATACTTAATTTTATTTCTACTATGCTAAGATGACTAAGAAAAAGAAAAATATAGAAAAAAAAAAATTTGTTCGTAAATGTGTATGTATGTATGGATGCCATGCGCTCGTTTTCATATGGTTGTTGCGGTCTGAATCAGCTTATTTAGGATATGCTAGGAAAAAATAGACAAAATAGAAAATAAAGAATAAAGAGACTAGAAGAGACGATAATCTGAGCGGCTAGTGGCAGCTAACTAAGCTCACTATAATCCAGCTAACAATGATCATCAAGGAACCTCAGTGATTGAGGAAGGGACATACATATATATGTTGCCTAGGTAGTGAACTCCTATGTGAGGGTATCACACTTCCAAAGCGCAACTGTAGGGTATGATTGTCACGTCACACGTAGACGGGATGGCCGTAGCTCTAACTTCCACGTATAACCAATAAACAACGTCCACTTTGCAACGCGGACAACCACACAAGGATTCTAATGACTCTATAATTGTAGATTTCGGAGCTATAACCAATTAAAGTCATAACACATCCAGAAAATCTTTATAAGGTACATGAGTTAATTGCTTAAGTTGAGTCTAGGCAGTAAAGACATTTGGAGCTTTAGCTATCTCCATAGGACTCTAATCAATTAACAGGACTAGGTAAGGATTAAACAATCAATCAAGTGTTAGACAATATAATATCAGATGTAGTTGATAAATGTGAAGACTATCCGTCGGGGCCAGCCAGAATGGCTGCTTCGTGCCCCACGTTGGGCGCCAAATATAATTATAATATATATAATTAAACTGTAACATACAACGAAGATGGGGCATGTTAAGGCAACGAGCTGCTGTTGAGTGTAGCGACCAGAGGAGCACGCGCTGGTTCCGGCTTCTGCGGTCGTCGGCTGGGGGGGGTTGAAAATGTACCACGGTGCTACCTGCTCGCACGGCTATATTCATAATTACATTAAAATTCGCGTGCTGTTTTGCTTCTAACACAAGATCGACCGGACAGAACAGAAAAGATACGGAAAACAAGGTGAGGTTGACTAGATGTCTAAATACTCCAATTGATTCAGCCTAGCTGAGGTTGCGGAATTATGCTGCGCGGATGGTGTTACGCCAGCTGAGTGCCCACCCTACCATGATCATCGGAGCCGCAATACCACCATAGTGGCCGATGATCCCTTGCACAACCCCAAGAGTTATTTTATTTCCATATTTCGACGAGGCATGGCTTCCACAACACGACCCAATCTAAAACATCTTAAGCTTCCATCAAAAACTTATTTATTAATAGACAAATTACTCATGGCGCCTCACTAATCCTAAACTCCAACAATTATACACTCTGATCGCTATAGCTTAAAAAGAAACCTAAATGATAAGGGAAAAACAAGTTTTGAAATATAAATAAACAAATATAAATCTAAATAATATATATATAAATATAAAGACTAAGGAATTCAAAAGGCGGAATATTTAAATCGACTGTGCCAATTTAACAGACGACACTGTTACGGCTATGGCTATGCCAATAATTGGACATGATAATCATGATCAGCATGGGATGAATATTGATATGATGCATGCAGAAATAAATTTAAAGCAAAAATAGTCGGTTACTCACTTTTTGCCGCGATCCACCGTTGAAAGCGCTTTCGGGAGGTGCTGCAAGCTGTGGTATTAGGACGGGGTGTTGGGTTTTGTTTTGTTATAAAGAAATTAGTGCATGTTTTTAATTAATATTTGGGAACATTCAACACATTCGTTCCCACGCTCATTTTGGACCATCATATCCCAATTATATATATGGGTTTCTTACTGTTTCTTACTGTATGTACATATATTTAACTGTTTCACTTGCTTTCTTCTTTCTGGTACTTTTTCTTGTTCGCTACCTACTCTTAACTTAATCTCTTAATCGGGATCCCTCTATCCCTTCCGCTCCCCTACTCGGTCGTCAGCGTCGCTTGTGCTTGCTCCCTCCATACGGGATCGCTGCTAATATCTTTGGCCTCTCCTTCTGTTATCTCTGCCCCCCCAAAACTCCCAGAGCACTCTCAATTTTCGTTTACAATTTTCGTTTCGTTTCGCACTAACTATAGGGCTTCTTTGTTTCCTGAGTGCAGTTCTTGTAGTTTACTTTTTCTTGAGCACAATATTTTGGGCGATTTCCCGGTGGCCTACACACTTCCCGGAGGCTGTCACTCTCTTACATATATCCCGCCCATATCGACGCTTATCGCTGGCTATACAATTTTCGGCAGGGTTGAGGTTAGGTTTATTCAGGGTTCATGACGGTCCAAAAATTGAGTCGTTTTCCAAATTTTTTTTTTGTGTTTTTGCTACATCACCCTTTTGGGCTCCGTAGGAGCCGGTTAAAACTGAACTTCCGAGTTTTTCACTGAATTTTCCGTCGTTTGCACACCGGGATGAAAGCAGCCGCTCCAGCGACGTTGGACTGGCTGCGCGCGAGCGTGTGAACTGACGTGACCTTTTTTTTTTTCGTCTCCTTTCCTCTATCTCTTGTCGCTCGGAGATCAGCTGTGCGTTGCTTAGCGGCTCCCACTAAGCGACGTTGGGTGCCAAATCTATTGGTGCGGGAAATCGACAATCTAACGCCCGAAACTAACAAAAAAATAGGGGATATCCCATCGTTTGCACTTACCCAAGGATTTGGCACCAAGGCCTGAAATAATGCGGATAATCTCTTGGAACGCCGTCTAACGACGAGAAATGCTGAGAGTAGCGATCGCTTTCTTAACACCACTTTTTCTTAATTGCGAAAATCGAGAACAAAAACTCTCTGAACCGTAATTTAAAGGCAATATCGCGGAGCAGACGGTGTTACTCGTTCCAAGGCTAAATTCCAAAAGGAAGATGGACACGATCCGAGCTACCATGAACCTTGTCGGAACTCCCAAATGACGTCCAAATGTCAATCCCTTTGTCATCGCTTTCTCCTTTTTCCCTGCCTTTCTCTACCACTGTCACTCGGTTATGATCACCCACAGAGGGAGCCAAAATTCCTACCTCCACAGTTTTAGAACCCCTTAGCCTAAAACCGCCGTAGCAGAGCCCCCACAGTTTTCCGACCACTGGTTTCAAGAGTCACTACAACATATAGCCAAAAACAAACCACTTTGGGCACCACACTGTTGTACACGCGACCTATACACATACACAGATATATATTTATACACCTCGTAAAACCCACATACTCGTATGTATGTATTTTTATGAAAAATCTTAAACTACTACTAGAGCACCACCCGCTAAATGCCTAGCTCGTAGCGTTAAGACCAATGGAAATACAAATGTTACCTGCTAACATATCAGTTACATATGTACTCTGCTCTACTCTACCACCCACGACCAAAGCGAAACGTTTGAAACTGTCAACTAGTCTATAAATACATAGTTGTATGAATCCTATTTCAAATTAAGAATATAGTTAAATGTAGAGGTTAAAACGTGTTTTTAAAATCGAGTTCTATCGTGTAAACAGTGTAGTCGTTTCTGTAGTTCGAACTATACGCGAACCTAATCATGGATTACTCTAAGAAACTCCAAGCCACACCATACCATACGTTTGCTCCCACAACACTGTTTTAGGTAGTCTCAATACATTTTAGTTATGATACTCAAATTTATACTATCTATGTACTATCCACCTACTACTACTATATTTACAAATACACAATTGAGACCTATGCTATTGAATTCGTTTGAGGTCTACATTAGTATATATGTACGTATTTAAAAAACAAATGTAAATATATCCAGCACTCGTACCTACATTCAATATTTGAGTTGAAATACTCTTCAGTGTAACACATGTTGCTATTAAGGAATTGTCAATTTATGGTCCAAAGCTACAATAAAGAGAACGAACGAACACCACTTGGATGGGTCAAACAATAGCTTAACTAAGTTCTAGTTTACGTTTGATTCGCTAATAAGCAAAAGTAAAACCGTGTGAATGTGTATTTTTGAAATCAAATAAACGAATTATATTAAAAGTCGTTCTCGTTTAGTAACAGTGTTATCCACTCATGTCCTCGCCGTGGAGATGGTGATCTTTTCGAAGATCACACAATGATTGCCCTGATCGTAGTAGCTTTTTTTTAGCTCAACCTCTGGCACCTGGGCCACTAACTTCTCCAGCTCCTGCTCCTCGAAGACGTGATAGTAACGTAGAAACGTGGTGCGTTGCTCATCCTTGGTCTTCCAGGGTACTAGGACATCCTGCTGCTGGAACTCAGTGCGGTTGGTGTGCACTGGAAGGGAAACATGATCCTGCGGCCGCTGTTCAAGTTCTTGTTGCTGCTTCTTTCGCTGCTCTTGCTCGGTAGTGCGTTCCTTGTTCACGGCCTTGTTTTGCCTGAGGTAGGCGGATTTTCTATCGTTGCGTCGCTGTTCCTTGGCCCAGACATAGACCAGAGCCTGGCCACCGGGACGGAGGACACGTGCCATCTCCCGTAGAGCACCTAAGCGACGGTCAGCACTGGCCAGATGATGGATGACAGCAATGCTGATGCACCCATCGATGCTGGACGAGCGCACAGGTATATTAAGACAGTCGCAACGAAAGACGTTCTGGCCCTTCTGTCGTCCGACTGCGAGCAATCCTTGCGAACGATCACATCCAATGGCTAGGACATGAGCATTGCAGCCGAGGTACTTTCCATTGCCACAGCCAACATCCAGGATCACAGACTCGGACTCAAAGCTATCTAGGAACTGGGCCACCTGAGGCCACGGCGAGTGCCGCGTCTCGCTAAAATGATTTGCAATTTTATCGTAGACCTCGTGAACATTCTGCTGCTCAAGACTAACGGCTTGGTCGGCCAACTCTTGCGGTGTGGTGGACAACTCTTGCGGCACTTTGGATTGCTGGCTATCACACAGCGTGGGGTAGGAGCAGTTGCAGTTGCCACGTCGCAGTCGTCTAAACGTGAGTGATGTCCTCTTGCTGCGGGCTTGCGTGGTCAAACTTCCAGTGGATGTGGGCACCACATCGATGTGCTTGGGCTTAATACCATGCGTCCAATCGTAGCGAGCTTCGCCAGACATGATCAACAGGGAGCGGCGGGGCAGCTTCACCTGGACCTGCGCCTCATCACGCCGAAAATCCATAACCACATCAGACTGCAGGGACAGAGAGAGAATAGGATCCAAAAATGCACTGTGGGTGTCCACATGAGGCGGTATGCCATGTCCTGGCTCGTACTCATTGACAGTCAGTTGGTCCGGCGTGCTCCAGTCCCAGGATGAAGAAAAGCTCTCAACTCGCGACCAGAGAAAATCACAGGCTGCGGGTATAGGTTGCTCCAGAGGCTTTGTGGGATCCACGTTGTTGCTGCCATACAGAAATTCGTAGCCAAAATGCTTGACATGACGGTGTTTGAGGGTGCCATCATAGGTTCTGCCATCTTCGGCAATGGATCTAAGCAACGTCGCCTCCTCCGCATCGCTGACAAAGTCCGGTACTACTATGAGCCCACTGGGCAGCGGTTTGTTCCACTCACTTTTCCCGGCCAGCGTAGGTAATGCCTTGACATAGCTTAGATTGGCCACTGCACCCTGCTGTCCGATGGTCGAAACATTGTGCATGCCCATGTACACAAGCTGGGAGTCCTCGAGAGTGGAGCAAACGAGAAAACAGTACGACTTTCCTGTCAACATTGCCACCTCAGAGACGCTGCCACCTGTCTGGGCGGCCGCTTCGAGCAGACTTTCCTCAGTGAGTCCATTGCTTAGTCCCACGTTCAAAATGGCCAAGTACATGGTGGGTGTGTCGCTAGGAGACACATCACAGTCGCTTTTGATAATTGCCAGGCATCTACGCCGTTTTTTCTCCGCTTTTTTTGCATTGTTTACAGTTTGCTGCTGTTGCTCAACGTGCATGCTGCCACCAGTGTGTACATACCGCCCCAAAAGAAAATATTAAGAAAATCAAAAAATATTAGGGGGATACCAGTTGCAAATGCAACTCAATTATTGAACAGTATTACCTCAAGCCTAACTAAATGCTTATAGTTATTGATAGTAAAAATCTAACACATATATTAGTTTTAGTACATATTCTACCAGACTCTGTCAATCATACTGTTGTCCTGCGGCTTCTGATTCATCGTGGTCAACTGCTGGTGGTAGTTTCGCATCTGATTGCTGCGCCGCGGCTGTGCCAGATACTCGAACATGCTCTGCAGATGCTGCGACAACATCTTGCTCAAGTCACTGGGCATGGGATCGGTCCAGAAGAAGTCATGATTCAGTGCTGTATCCGCATCAATGCGTTTCTTGGGATCCAGAGTCAGAAGTTTGTCGAGTAAGTCGCACCCAGTGGGATCCTTAACATACGGACGCAAGCGCTCCTTGACGCGCCGTTTCTGATTCTTTGGCAGTTCAATGGACTTGTACAGTTCCAGTTCCTCAACTCCTGGCCACACGTCTGGCGTAAACGAACCACACAACTGCGAGATGAAAGTCAGCTGCTGCTGCTCTGTGTTGCCCTGCATAATGGGAGACCGTGTCCACATCTCTGCCATAATGCAACCAGCGCCCCACATGTCCACGGGCGGACCATAGTTGCGATCTCCCAGCAGCAACTCTGGCGGGCGATACCACAGCGTGACCACTCGGTTTGTGTAGCGATTCTTTGAATCATTCTTTGGGATACTAAATGCGCGAGCTAAACCAAAGTCGGCCAGCTTCAGGATTCCATGTTTTGTAATCAGAACATTGGCAGCCTTCATATCTCTGTGCAAAATCTGGAATATAGTAGCCAAAAAATTGTGTTCTCGTGTCATCGTTATAATTCATATTACATACCTTGTTGCTGTGTATATAGTAAAGGCCGTTCAGCAGCTGCTGCATTACCTTTTTGATCTCTCCGAGGCTGAATTTCACATTCATGTTCGACAGCAGCCCAGCTAAATCGTGTTCGCAGAAATCAAAGACCAAATAGAAAGTTGACCTGTAACCATTAGTGGCTGTGGCCTTTGTTCGACAGATCTCAATCAGGTTGACCACATTTTCGTGTTTCAGCAGCTGCAGGATTCGAATCTCACGCAGGGCTGTGATGGGAAACTATTCAAGAAAGATACATATTTTGTTACCGATTCGCTGCGAACTAATTTGTTGACTCACGCCTTCCTTTTCGTTGTCCATGAGAACTTTTTTCATCGCCACAAACTTTTTGTTGCTCTTCTTTTCGCGTGCCTTGAACACCTCACTGAAATACACAATATCCTTTATAGGGATATGTACATACATAAACACCCTAATTAACTCACCCAAAGGTCCCCTGACCAATTTTTGCCACCTTTTCGTATTTGCTGCTTTCATCGCAATAGGGGAATTCGTAGTCTTCAATGTACTTCTGCTTCTCCATCAGCGACATGGTCCGCGACGAAGTTGATGCCACGCTGGAGGGCGTGGACGGTTGTTGCAACATGTGGGACATGTGCGACATGGTCAATCTCCATTTACTTCACAAATTTTCACTTTTCTTTCACTGGCAGTCCAAAATCAATCCAATGCAATCGAAACCAAGGAGCGCAACAATTGATGGTATGTGCACTCGATGTTTATTCCAAAATAAATGTGGATACACCGTAAAGAAAATATCGATGTTAACATCGATGGGTCTGCGTAACAGCTGATACACAATTTTAATTTTCTGTTTGTTTGTGTACACTGGCCAAGTGATATAACCTATCGACCACTTGGCTACAAAATAAAAACCAAAATTAATGAATAAACTATTAAATGTAGCGCAGGCATTGCCGCGCCAATTTGTTCGTGAATATGCCTTTAAGTCGGACCTAAAAATCAAATGGGTGCGCCCAGAGAAGATCTCCTGCATTAAGCCAGAAAAGAGCGGTGATCTTTCCAAGCTTCCACCATTGAATGCCGACGAAGTTATTCTGGACTATAGAGATTGCAAGGAGTTGGAAAAGTAAGCAAGTATTGCAAACAATTCGGAGCAAAAGGTATTAAATGATTTTGGTTTGATTTCTTAGTGCCGACGATACGGTTAAGTCCCTGTTTAAGCTGTCCAACAATGCCAACCATCTGACGACACGTTACTATCGCGATCAGATGGTAAAGGAAGTACAGAGACATGCCCAGGACTATGGATCGATGGAGTCGAAGTGTAGGTATCAAAAGATCAAACGGGGAAGTTCAGACAGATTTTATGGGGGCGTTTTGTATTTATTTGCATTTGCTGAATAACGAATATTATATACGTCTTTTTTCAGTGGCCAACATGACTGCCATTATTCGTCGTTATCAGGAGCATATGGATAAGCATCCCCGCGATAAGATGATTAAGGTACGTCTCAAGGAGCTGATTGATAAGCGCAAGAAGTTCCTTAAATATCTGAGACGCTGGGACTATCCCCGATTCGAATGGATATTAGAGAAGCTTGATTTGGTGTACAAGCCACCGCCAGCACATTTCCATTGGATCACCCGCAAGGAGTCGCTCCAGAAGTTAACCGACACCTACTGCGAAAACTTGAAGGAGGAACGGCTCGAAGCCTATCACAAAGAGCTGCAGGCCCAAAAAATACCCTTCTTAGAAGATGCCATCCGTAAAATGGAATTTATACGAAAAGAGCAAATATCCTGCGATATTCCCTTGACGGTGACTGAGGAGCAAATCGAGCAGTCGAAGAAAGAGTTGCTGCTGTTAATAGAGCAACGCGATGCGGCAGCGGCTGTTACCAGCAAAAAACAAGACGAGGACAGCTTCAATTAGGCCCAATTCTTTTATATTATGGTGTCTTACAATAAATGTAAATGCTGGTGTTCTTAAATTATGTGTTTTATTTTATTTTTTTAGAATAAATTTAACCTCATTTTGGATGTCATGATCGCGGGCAGCGCAGTGTGTAAAGTAAATAAATAAACAAATAAATATCCCCTTCGGAAGGAAGTGAAGAGAAACGCAATAAAATTTAGCTAACGTTTGCTGGGCGATCCGGTGCTCTTCTTGCCACGCCTACTGGTGGACCCACTGCTGCTGGAGCTGCTCGAGGATGACGACGACGATGAGGAGTCGGTGGAGCTGGACGAGCTAGACGAGGACGAGGATGATACGGACGATGTGGAGTCGCGTGAGGTCCGTTTTCCCTCCTTCATGTCCCTGCCGCCATTGCCCGTCGGTTCCTTGTTATTGACTTCGGATGAGGTTACTTCATTGTCACCCCATAGATCATACTTAGATAAATCCCCATCATCATCGTCGTCGTCCTCTTCCTCATCCTCCCCGGCATCGCTGGCCCTCCTTGCTCGCTTAGACCCATCGTGCTCTTCATGGCTCTTTCGCTTCTTACGCCGCCCAAACTCATCATACTCGCTGTCCGACTCCTGGCGATCCTTGTACTCGACAACTCCACGATCATTATACCCACCGCCAAAGCCTGAAATCGGTTATTAGCAAGATCATTCTATGGATTACGAAGTGCGGAGAGCTTACCAGTTCGCTCCTCCGAATCTGTAAACTTGGGCGAATTACACATGTTGCAGGTCTGACGCCTGGCCCAGTTCACGTTTGCACACTTGGCGCACTGCCAATCCTCGGCGCTGAAGAGCCCTCGCGACTTGTCCGCTGCCGCTTTGCCGATCTCGGTGCCCAGCTTCTTTTTGCTGGAGCTGCTGCTGCTACTGCTACTGCCATTGCCCCGGTCACGGTCGCGCTCTGGCTTATCAATGCTATCACGGTCGTGATTGCATTTATTGCATTGCGTGCGGCGCGCAAAATTCAGATGCCGACAGCTGCAAAGTCGTGGGAAAATACCAAAATGCACAATTTATTGAATTGGTCTCCTGGCTCTTCCTGGGTATTCGCGATTCCCTCAATCTTTACGCGCACTCACTCATAATCTGGGCAAATCCAATCACCAGGCGAGACGACGCCGCCACTGCTACTGGTACCGCCTACTGCTCCGCCACTCCCATTGGAATTGGTGGACATGTCTAAGCTCGATTGTAGCCTCGCTGAATGCCACTTACTACTGGGAGTAACCTCTTAGTCTGAGTTGAAGCATTTAAACGACTTTTATACAATTATTTCTGTATACGAATCCCGGTTTTCCAACAAAAAAAAATTTGCACAGCGTTGCCAGACTATGTTATCGAAGGGTCGGCAGCCCCGCACATTTATCGATATATCGAATGAAAGTTAACCAACACTGCATTAGCATTATTTAGACAGGGCTGCCAGAACGGAGAAAAACAAGTGAAAAATTTCGAATCGATAACTACATTATATCTATAACTGCAGTGATAACTACATTATTTAATCGATAACTGCATTATTTGATCGATAACTGCATTACATTATCAATAACGTCATTATTATATCAATAACGTTATTATTGCATCAATAACGTCATTATTGCATCAATAACGTCATTTTCTATCGATTGTCTCTGCAAATGTTAACGATTGGGCTGTTAATCACCAGCCACCAGCTGTTAGCTATGGTAAATCCGCCCAACAGTAATTTAAAAAAGCCGATTTATATTTATACATATGTACATATATATATTTCGAAATTAGGAAAACCATAAATAATCCAATTAAAACTATTATAAAATCCTAATTGTATATTGCAATTAATACTCCCACAATGCGGGCAAAAATCGTGTAGCCTCCTTGGAGTCGGTTTCATGTGTAAAATAAATAAACTTTAAAATGTCGGCCACATTTAATTTGAGCACCACCCCGCGGTGCTTAAAGTCAGAGCTATTCACCTTACTCAAACTAAGTGTATGAGTCGCAGGGTGGCTAAAATAAATATGTAGCAATTTCGTAAGATTGGTTACTTCGTGCTCCAACATTGTTGGAGTCGAAGTGCTTCCCGTAATTTCCGCAATTTTGTTTTTATAATTGTTTTTATAATATTTGTGCTCGTACATTTCCTTGAGGACATTCTGCGTGTTCAGGCGCATCTTCGCGAGAATTTTGTCCGTATGGACTATGTCCCACAGGATGGCGAAGAAATTAGCCACATATTGTAGCGCCTTTAGATTTGCCCTTGCTCTGTCCGTAATGACGGCACAGACGTTGTGGGCTAAGCCCAGGTTTAAATCGGAAACTATGACGACTTTGACGCATTCCTTAATGGTGTCGCTCAATACATGTTCTGTAGGTGGTATCTGTAGGTACCACTTGGTATAAAAATAAAAATTTCAATATTTCGCCGTCTAATGTTTCGGCCGCTATGACAAACGCCTTCCACCTGGTTTCACATACACAGTTGTCTCTGATCAGCGGCTATAGCCGCCCTGGGCATATCAGACATTATTTCCGTTTTCGCCTGTTTCGAACGCCTGTTTCTTAGGCCTCTTCAACTTGAATCGGATTTCCATTTTCAATCATTTTTGGTTAATATACTACATATATGCCTATTAATAATGCTGTATTTCCAAATATAAGTTCATTCATGATTTACTTTTAGAGTTTTATTTACTTAGTATACAAACAAAAGCTGCTCCAAAAGTAAACACTGATTTTGTTTTGTCCTTTGTTTGTTGGTAAAAAGGTGTAACTAACGCATAACCAGCAGCTTTTGGGAATTGTCGGTGAGCGTTCCAGCAGGCCGACAACACACATGCACTCAGGATTTGTCAGAGCATTTACTTCTTGCCAGCACCAATCTTGGCCTTGGCGGTACCACGGACCTTCTTCATCCTGTTGCGACGTTCCTTGCGCTGCTTGCGGGTCTGCTTCTTCTGCTCGAACAGACCGTGACGGGCCAGGCGGTATTTGGGCTCGAACTTCTTGGCAAAGTCCAGAGTGTCGTAGATGAGGGCGAAGCCAGTCGATCGGCCGCCACCGAAGTTTGTGCGGAAACCGAAGGCAAAGACGACATCGGGAGTCACCTTGTACATGGCAGCGAGCTTCTCGCGGATCTCGGTCTTGTTGACCGACGAGAGTCCTGGGTGCAGAACATCGCAGACCATTTGTTTCCTGGCAAGCAGGCGGTTGGTCATGAACTTGCGGGTGCGGACTGTGGCGGTTGTACCGGACATTTTGACGGAGCTGAAACACAAAATGCACAGATTAGCGAATCGTTCTACAAAAATATTCTAGCAAACAGTTTGCCACTACAAGTTGTTGTTGTCTCTGTGCGAATCAACATAACCTCACTGCAATGTGAATGCTCCGCTGACCAGCCCGAGACTCCACGTGTGACACGCTGCTCGCGGCACTTGTTTTGGCACGACCTACGACCACTGCCTTTATTCGCAGGTATGTGCAGTAATTTCAAGGGTCCCTCGGGTTCTTTTTTAACTAATTTGGGCGAATAATTACCTATTAAAACACTCGAAAACGCTTTAAACACGTCTCACTGCGAACGCGAATCTTTAGAAAGGAAGATGGCAACCTTTTTAGCAGTGTGACCGAGCTTTGCCGATGAAACATCGATGTTTTTTCCATTTTTTTAAACATCGATTGTTTATAGTCTTAACGTCTTGTTTCGTCTCTATGAAAGAAAAAACTAATGTTTCCTGACAAAAATCAGGACTTATTTTAAGATATGTATATGTATGTACTCTAGGAATTTTTTCTTTTTTTTGTTTAAGTTTCTGAAGGAAAGCTATGAGCTATTTTAATGAAAATGATCTCATATGAAAATGATCCCAAATGAAAATGATCCCAAATAAAAATGTTCTCAAATCAAAATGATCTTTAAAACTGTTTATTTTTCATATCTTTAATAATATAATATATAATATTTTTTATAATATTTTTACATAATTTTTTTAAATGTTATCTCGGAAAACATCGATGTTTTTCCGCCTCTAGCGGAATAATGACGAAAATCGTATTCCTCGATTTTGATATTCTGTTTAATATAACTAGCTAACTAGGACCCTCAGGCCTGAACACATAATTTAATAGGATTGATGAATCAATTGTCTAGAAGATTGGTTAAATTTAAGGAAGATGGCAGCCCTTGTAGCAGTGTGACCGCCTTTACCCATAAAATACCCCGCCGTCCCCTTAAAAAATACCGCCTCATTTTCAAAATATACTGCAAATATACCGATGAACAAGTTTGATTTATTTATTGTCCTTTGTTTGAGATCATTCTTTCCTTTTTTGCTTATAGCCTATTCATACTAGCTACCGTCCACCATCCAATTCTGGGATGGTCCGTCATATTCATAATAATATAAAATAGTATTTTACCTTATTTAAGATACCTTTGATAATATAAAACACATCACCACTAACGGCTATCGATACTATCGACTGAGGACTGCGCGCCTAAGTTTGAAAATGAAATAGTGACAAGGACAAGAATGCAATCCATATAAGTACACAATTATATTGAATTCAATACACTGTATTTTAAACTAATTTAATTTGGTGTTCTTGTTAGAAGTTTTTTTCTTCCAAACAAATATGGCTACAAAGCACAGAACACCCAGCAGGCCAACAAAAAATAACGCGACTCCGAAGTAGAACAAAAACAGGTCGAAGAGGTGCAACTGATTCGAGGAGATTTCAACACCTCGTGTTCTGATCGCAGCTCCCCCCTTGTGCCTGGCCACATAGTTCACCCAGAACATGGCGCTGGCCAGGGCGCCCAACGGCCTGTCCCGGAACTCCAGCGAAACCTCCCTAATCTTTACCTGATACTGTGGCTCCTGCAGCAGCCTGTCTACAGCCCAGGACAGGGAAGCAATGGTGACGTTTTCTTGCTCCAGCTTCAGGCCAACACCCAGTTTCACTGCCAGCTCCATGTTCTGTCGCTCATTCTGGAATATTGGCAGTCCCAGAGTTGGCACATTTCTAACGATTCCCTCCTGCAAGCTGAGCAGATCTCCGTTCATGATGAAGGCGTTCACCCGGGGATGGGCCAAGATGTCGATCTGCGGCACCGCATGCTGAATCATCACGTTCTTGGGCAGACCGTCCAAAGTCTTCACGTCGTGGCAGGACCAAATAAATCTTTCCTTGCGCGAGGCAAAGAACCCCAAGAGCGTTTCCAACTTCAACTTGGGCAGCTCGCCACATGGCTGTTCGTTTCCCAGCTGCAAGTAGACGGCTCCGGCACGGGCTTCCTCCAGAAACCGCTTGATATTCCATGGCAGCTCTCGCGGTCCACGAATATGCAGGCCACCGGCCGGCACAATGTGCTGCAGACTCGGACGAGGCGTCATCAGGGGTACGTGGCTGTTGACCAGGAGAAGAGAAAGCTGATTCGCCTGCAGCTCTGGTACAGTCGATTTCACTTTGAAGTGCTTAGTGATGAGTTTCTCCTGTGCCCCGAAGTGATCCTTTGCGAACCGCTTTCTGCGCGAGATGCACTCCCGGATGTTGCTCAATCTCGCCGAGAATCCCAGCGAGGGTACATAGCGCTCAAAATCGATGGGTGAGCATGCCGTTGGCACCATGGACTCCTGTACTGCCTCCATGTAGTTGCCAAAGTCCGTACTCACAATGCCAACGATAGGCTTCTGGTGGAATTGGCCCAGAACCAGTAGTGCCTCCGTGTAGAAGTAGTCCAACATGATCACGTCAAAATCAAAGTCCACTGTGGACTGCTGCAGGAGCTTCTGCAGTGGCTCCTGGCTAAGGAAGTGGTCCAAGGCATTGGCTCCGACGACGGCCAGAGACTTGCGAAGACTTTCTGTAGACAATCTGCCCAGATCGGCCAGGTTTCCCTTGGGTGCAGCATGTTTTTGCACTGTTTTTGGAAGGGATAGACGCACTGAGACTTATGGTTCTCGTTCTCCTCCCTGGAAGCTTACTTACAGTTGCTCCAGAATGGATATTCGGGAATAATCGTCTCCGTCACGTTCTCCAAGCGCTCTCCCAGACCGTGTCCAGTGTATACCGTAACCTGTTGGAGATGGCCAATGACTTATTTTCAGTCTTTCCCACATAGGATACTCACATTATGCTCCCGACTGGACAGCTCCGTGACCAGAGTGCGCATCACCGCAAAATGACTCTCGCTAGCATGGGGAAAGAGCACAAGAATCTTGGCTGCTTGGCCGGAGCACAGGCAGATCAGGGAGAGCACGATCAGCTTGGTTTGAATCTCCTGTGGACAAATTTGTTATACACATACATTTTCTCAATCAACACTTGCTATTGGTACACATCATCATTGAACGGAAGATGATCAAACATTTCTTATCAGTTGAGCGGTTTAATTGATCCCTCAATGAACTTTTGATATCGCATTACCCACCATTTTAAGATGTTTCAGCCTCTAGAGAAACTAATTCTAATAGATAATTCCAGCCGAATCCCAACTGCAGTTGTCAAGTTCTTCCGGTTCTGACCAGATTGATGCCCTGTTCCTACGCAAACTGAAATTATCTCAATGCGCCTTGACTCCACACAAACAAAAACTGATTGCGCTCTGAAAAATAATCTTAGAAGTGCGTCCAGAATTTATGTGGTTATAGAGGAAACATATGTGGCACATGAGACGACTGCCCCCAGACCAGACCCATACATGTGTACATGCAGGCACACATATGTGGATTCCTATATTGCTTTCATTAATATATACAAACTGAATATGGGAACGAATGGGGTAGAGTACAATTGCACCAACAGAGGCAGATTCCTTCAAGTTGAGCGATATGAGATCGACTCTCGAGTCTTTTGTTTCTCGCTCAAATAAAGAGCACAAACATACATACTATATGAGCATGTGTTCATGTATTTCAGTTGTCTGGGAACTCGATTGCTTGCTGCCTTGGAAAATGCAAGTTCATCAAGAAATGTGCAATACAGAATTTACTATAAATTCTAACCAGCCAAAGACATATGACCTCATTCCATTATAATTATTTACTGGCAACTCCCCCAAAATATGGCCTTGCACCTGTTTCAATGAATACCCACGGGTAAGCATAGGGACTACTTAAATTTAGCCATTTTTATATAAAACTGTATGCACATTTAATTGTCGCAAATATGCAAATCACAAAAATGTGACAGAAGTTTGTTTACCGGCAAAAAGCGGCACGGCGCAGGCCAGAAATAAAGTCAAACAAATTTAGCAAACAATGGACAGAACTGGTTTTGTTCCAGTTAAGGGAAACAGAAGTTACCAAAAGAAAGCGACGGCAGCGGCTCATAGAAGCACAGCAGACCCATCGTTTCTGGGGCGGCGGGCGAAGGAACAAGTGCCAAACCGGTTCAATGAACCTGAACACAGCCCTGAGTGTATGTATGTACATAGATGGATGGATACACACACAAAAGAGTTGAAAATGATTACTGATGCCTCCTCTTGTATCACAAAAAATGTTCTTTATTATATGAATGCCATTTCTTTACGTAGAACTGTTGAATAGTTGTTGAGCGTATTTGCTTACGGAAGAAAAGAAAAAAACACTATTATTTTGGAAGAAGTAAATGGTAAATGCAGTTTTCAACTTCCTGGACATTGGAGAGTTGGAGTGAGAAAAATCGATGGTTGCACAATTATGATATTTACTTATGTAGTTCAATTGATTAAATTTATTATGGGATGATTAAAATCTGCAAGGGTTTTTAGTCCCTTAGTCGGTGGCATCAGTCTTGGCAACGGAGAAGGCTTCGGCCACGGGGATGCTGCCGCTGTTGGCAATGACCACATCCTTGACGGGACGGTCGCGGGCATCGGTGGCACCGTTCTCAATCTTGCGCACGATACTCATGCCGGACAGGATCTTGCCGAAGACAACATGGCGTCCGTCCAGCCAGCTGGTCTGCTTGGTGGTGATGAAGAACTGGGATCCGTTGGTGTCCTTGCCAGCGTTGGCCATGCTCAACCAGCCGGCGCCATAGTGCTTCAGCTTGAAGTTCTCATCCTCGAAGCGCTCGCCGTAGATGGAGCGTCCGCCGGTGCCGTCACCCTTGGTGAAGTCGCCACCCTGGATCATAAAGTCCTTGATGATGCGGTGGAACTTGCTTCCCTTGTAGCTGTGGAGGTGCAAAACACAGACATTGTTGTTCAATTAAGGCAGATAAACAATTTAGTTCGTGGAGATTTTCTTTGTCAACTGATTGGCTTCTGAAACGCCACGTAATTGCTAAACTAACTTTGAATACGGCTAACCTATAAATGTGTGTGTGCTAGTGTGCTTGTGCCGTTAATCAAGCGCATCTGACCAACTTACCCCTCGCCCTCTGACTTCTCCGCCAGCTCCTTGAAGTTCTGCACGGTCTTCGGTACAGTTTTGCCGAACAAACCGATCTCAATGCGGCCAGCGGGCTCACCGCCAATGGTGATGTCAAAGAAAACCTACGCAAACACAAATATTATACATTATTAAAAAGCAACAATATCACGTTTGATTTATTGCCAAGCGCTTGTATGTATGGGTGCAAGCGATGCTAGTGACGCGGTTTTCAAATTTTCTTATGTTTATGTATGTATAAGTAATCTGGGGAGCACAATTCTTACCTTGTCGGTCACTTTTGGCCCTTTGCTTTCATCGGCAGCAACAATGCCGGCCACTAGGGCCACCAAAAACACGGATAGTACGAACTTCATAGTCCCACGATTTTTCAACGAATGATTCGAATGATTATAGAGAGCTCAATTTTTTTATTAAATATTAGAGGTGAGCTGGCATAGACTGTGTTTTCTTCGTGTCACGTCGTGACAAGACAAGACAAGCAGCGAAGCTGCTTCAATTTCAGAAAACCAAGCCTCATCCGATAAAAGCTGTCCACCTAGCCATGTTTTCGACGAGTTTTTTTATAGTCACCAAAGAAAAAGAAACAAATTTGCAAAGACGGATGTAGACAAGGAGTTGCAACTTTACTATGGAACAGTTTCATTGCCGATTACAAATTGACTACAATTTTGAAAAAAATGGCAATAACTTGAAAAAGCTTTTACGGCTATTACCGCACTCGCTAAATAAGTTATATTAATTTTCGTGCCGTATTTGTCGTGTCGGAAAATTGCAGTCTATGCTCATCTCTAATTCAAATTATGACAGTGTGACCGCATACTGTATATGGTCATACTCTCAGAAATATACCATCACATTGTTTAAATATGCCGTAAATATACCAAAGACAATCATATTCCTCGAATTTAATGTTCGGTTGAATATTATCATCTAAATATAACTTCCAGCGCTGAACTCATAATTTTTTCCGATAAATTCAACAGTTTCCTACAAGACTGATACATTTTCAAAACTGCGTTTAAACAAAAAAGGTCAAAAATTGGATTATAGAATTTTAAGATTAAAATAGAAATAGGGTATACAAATTTCCATACTCCATAAATAATTGTTGATACGTAGCAATAATGTAGTTACCGTGTAGTTGCCATGTCAAAAAAGGAACAATTTTTGACCTTTTTTGTTTAAACTTTATTATAGACTTTATAACTCCTTCTGTCTTTGTCTTAAACATTGTTTAAGCTTATCACCCAGATATTGAATATATATATTTTGCATGCTCTACGGTTACACTGTAAACAAATAAAATCAGTTAAAAATTTTGTATAAAACCCAGCCGGATGGAGTTTTTGAATTTCAGATACTTCCAACTTGAGGCGATCCGAGTGTAGGAGTGCATGAACAGCTTCTTTAATAAATAAAATGGTTAAAGATCAAATCCATCCATCACGGAAATGTCAGTTCAAATCGAGCGCCAAATTTTGATTTAGGGGCATGTCTTGGCATGTTAGATTTTGGAAATATATAAACAAATTGTACTCTATTAAACTGAATTATATTATGAAGGTATGTATATTTATAATAGGCATAATTTCACATAATTTTTTTGTGTTTCTGTTTTTATAATCTTACTGTAGACAAATGTGTATTTAAGGTTATTACGCTTTGGATCATAGAAGTCAACAACTATACATACAGCCAAGCGCAGTGGGAATATCAATCGAATACAATAAATTATAGATGGGTTTCAGCAAAACGTTTTGGACTATCACATAGAGTAACACTAATGGTAAGGGCTAAAGCTATTTACAGAGAATATACTTGTAAGATAGTAATAAATAGTTGTACGTAAAATCGCAACATAATATCCAACTGAAAATGCACAAACGAGGGAGGGAGACACGATAGTGAGATAGGAGAATACGTTGTGCATCATGTTGTCCCTATAGATTAAAGAACGATTCGAAACGAACTCGTGAACAGCCAAGTTTTAGATTGCATTACAATGAGCAACATTCCATGTGTGTAGAACAGCGATAAATAAAAAGCGTCCAATCACCGTCGCTTTCAATCGCTGTTGTTAATCAGCGACTCCTGCTGCTCATCGTCATTGACTCTGTAAGAAGAAATCCATTTTAGTTGGCGACTTTTAATAAACTGATCGGAGGACTCACCTAACAATGCTCGGCTTATGGCAACGACAGACTTTTCTATATACAATTTTGAACAGTTTAGTAAGCGGATCGGCATCATCGTTACGCATCAGCAGCGCAACGAGTGTCAAGGCCAGAAATATGGGTATCGAACCCATATAGAACATGTGAGAATACGGCTTATGCTTCAGCAGAACATCAAATACAATGGCCAAAGGAATCTGCAGCGACATGGCCAGTGTTCCAATCAGCGAGGAGGTAAGAAAGCAGCCCCACAACCACAGTGCCTCCGCGAGCACGGTTCCTATTAGTCCGTTCAGAAAGAGCAACGCAAATTGCCCCTGATCGGGAACTTCAAATGTTTCGATCTTGGTGAAATGCAAAATAAAGAAAATCGGCCACAATAGCATGAGATTCCAGAGGCCAACGAACCCTACAAGAAAGATACCAGTTACCAGTTAAGCAGGAGATAACCGAGTTCATTTGATTGCCATGGCTTACCGAAAAACAAAGGTATGTCGACCTTTTCCTCAGTATCACTTTTTCGTTTAACGAACACCAGGTACGAGGCGTAGAAGAAGGCGCTGAACAGGGCCAAGAGGACACCCCTTGTCATCTTTGTGTCGTGCAGATCGTTCATTGTTATGGCCACAACTCCTCCGATGTTCATGCCGACAGCAATCAGCTTGGTGATGGTCAACTTGTCACCTGTTGCCGAGGGGAAAACGGCGGCCAGGCAGATGATAAAGAACGACGACGTAGAGCTGACGAGTGTTATCATGGCAGTCTCATCCATTTCCAGGGCCAGCTGAAAGAAGTAGTTGGCCAGAAACCAAAGCAGACAGAAGAGCAAGGCAGTCTTGGCTGTCTTGTGATGGGTCTTTTGCCGCCTGATGCGCAAGCTGGCCGCATAGGAGAGGCGTGCCAACAGTGCATCGGTGGCCTCATGGGCGGACATTTCCCGGACCTCTGCCATCTTGCTAAAGCGAACACTGCGCACGCTGGAGTCGTCGCTCTCAGTGCCGGACAAGTTGTTACCGCTGCCATTCACTGTCGAGGAAAGGTGCGCGGATCTGATGGGCACATATGTAGGATCTCCCTGCGGAAGAGGATCGTTTTTTACAAGTTTTTTTAATTAATTGTACTCGTGTTGGGCTTACCAAGACAGCCTGATTGGAGTAGTAGTTCTCATCGTCGACATTCTGCTCCATCATCTGTAGGAAACGGGACTTAGTTGAGAAAAAAAGACCATTTAAATTAAATATTTACAGCATAAGTGCCATTTTGGCGCTCGCACGACTCTTTCCATGGCGCCAAAATTCCTATAACAAGCAGGTAAATGCTGAACATTGACGTTTTGAAATATGTGCAGAAGAAAGGCTTATCGAACTTGGCCTCATTGTACAGAAACTGCGGAACAAACAAATCAGAATCAATTAGATTAGGTTTCTCTATCCATTTGTTTGTGGATGGTGCGGGTGGGGTACCTTGGTGAGCTCACTGGAGGAGACCCATACGACATCGACTAGTATCAGTATTGCAATGCCCAGTATGAGCTTCTGTGTGCGTCCCAGCATGATTTCTATTAATGAATTATCTTTTCGAGGGCTTTGCAAACGTATGTTGCTGTTTGTCGGTTTGGCTTTCGCCTCCAATTGGTTATCTAAATGCAAATAACTATTTACGCTTGTGCCGCCAGCTTTTCAGTGTCATTTTGTGACGCTTTCAGGTTGCTGTTATCCTCGTCCCGAAATTATCAAATGTGGTTCGCGCCAGGCGTCTCTATATTTTGACTTCAACGTCGATAGGCGATGCGGTCATTGCAGCTGAAATGGAAATGGGCGGGAGGTTAATGGCAGGCTCAAAGGAACTGCATTTATTGATTTTGTCCGCGCTGAGCGGGTGTGGTGGCGCAGTTCGAGGCGTGAATTAAATGGTAACACATTCAAGCAATCAATCAACGCAGAGGAGGAGCAATTTGATTAACAGACCAATCACTCAATTAGCGTCTGCTCTCCAGATCCCTCAATTATAATGCCGAGATAATTGGTTTAAATAGGTAGGTACAATATAAATAAATTCGGATTGATAAGGAACGAATAGAATAGAGATTTTTTGTAGTACTCGAAGTCGGATCTCAATTGGCTTCAATTGTTTTGGCTGTAAATTGAATAATTTGGTAACAAAGGGGGAGGTGATGGAAAGCCCCCAGCTGATAACAACATCGCACGCACCGAAAAACAAAATCAATAAATGGTCGAAACGAACGTCTTCGATATGGCAGAACAGCAACAAGTTTTATCCATTGCGCCCGTTCGTTCAATTAATATTATATATAACTTGTCACACGGTTTCCGATGAGGCTACGCTTGGTTAATTTATGCAGTTTAGTTGCAGTTATTCTTATTTACCATACCATCTATTCTGTTCGGTCTTTTTCAGTAAGCCCAGTTTCTCTGTTCGCCTGCTACTGCTACGGCGATTGCTTTGTTTGGTTTTCGCCTAAATGTGGGTGGTTGTTTGTTTGTTAGGCGGTTTTCTAGGTTTATTGCTTAAAGAAATGTCTTATTTGTTTCTGATTTCTTCATTCACACACACACAGCTGATTTTGATCGAATATTTCTATCGAATGTGGATGCAATAGAGTTGCCAGATCATTTTCTGCATATGCCCGCCCACGGGCTGGTTTGAAAATTTGGCGGATTATTTGAAATTCGAAAGCGAAAATCAAATCAGGAAAAGCGATTGAAATTTTTTATCTATTTACAGGCAAAACGGTATCCAGATAATCGTTTTTTGTTAATGGCATACATTTTCTTATTTAAAGTATCGATTTATCGAATGTTTTGCAAAAATACCGAAAAATACCACATTAAATTATCGAGACTTTATGGCGCTGTTTTTAAATTTATATTGTGTTTGGAACAACCTTAGATTGTTCAATTTGTTTCTGTGTGTTTGTCGTTCGTCAATCTACTGCTCTGTTCTACCAGTTTTGTTGGCTACCTAATTTATGCAAATAATGCTGACAAATTACTTCTCTACGCGTGCAATTTACAGTGGAATTATGCTGTCACGCCTTAAGGACACGTTTCGCGATGCCGCACGCACACAGAACAGAGAACGCTGCTGTGTTGGCCGTAAATGATATTCAAATACACAGTTGATACTCGAGATTTACTCCAGCGACAAAGACATCGCCTTCGGCGGGACACATACAGGCCGACAGATAACCGCATAGCCCTGTCTTTTCCCAGATAGGACGGACTCACAAACATCCCACCGCATACTTATGGCTCAGTTTCACTTTCATCACTTCAAACCCGATTAAGCACCTCATTTTATGTGTTATTTATCTACTGATTGGATGATGATAAAACGCCCGCAAGCCAGCCAAGCCAGCCCAGCCCAGCCCAGCTCCCTCCGCCCAATTGGGTAACACTAGAACCTGGCCAGGAGTGTGCGGCTGCGGGTGCTGGTTGTGTATTGCCTTTGTTATTTTCCACTCGGCGTCTTCGTTTTCGTCTATTAAAAGACAACAAAAATAAGCGTCTAAATGCCACATAAAACAATACAAAGAATAATAGGCTACAATTTTTCACCCTCGACCCCACAGCACAGCACAGCACAGCGCACTCCCACTCCCACTCCCACTCCGGACCACACCCACAGCCCTCACCGTCGCTCTCTCTGTCTCTGTGACTACTTCTGCCTTTCCCTGCCGCATAACCCCTAGTCAGTCAGGCAGCCACTCAGTCGGCGACACCTGTCAAGCTCCTGTCCTCTACCCCCATGTCCTGTGCGCGTATGTGCGTAGGCATAAAATAAATAAATAAAAAATTGACTACCAGACAAGGAGGGAAGTGAATTGCAGACTGGAGGGGACTGGAGGACGGACGCCGGAGGAGTGCTAACAGGGACACAGTGGGTGCTCTGGCCCTAGCTCTGTGCTACCACAACCAGGACCAAGACCCAAACCAAGACCGAGACCGAGACCTCGACCGAGACCGAGGAAATAATATTATGTCGACCCATTGAGACGAGCATGATGTAATTTTCTTTTCCGTTAAGTTTCATTTGCTTTCTCTACTGCTGGGGGAAAAAAATGAAAGTGGTTTTGCCCTTATTGACAATGTGTGGAGGAGGCAGGCAGCAGGATTGTGCCAAGTGCTTTCCCTCTCGTGCAACGAATTTTGGACTGGGCTGGGACCCCAGCCGAAGGTAATTTGCAATTGTAAATTGTATGCGACAGCAGTTCGATATGTTTGTATGTACAATCCGAGTGTGTATTGCCATAATTCGCGGATGTATTCAATTATACTGTCATATTACATAAGCCGATTACAGCGATGATAACAAAGCATTAAACTCATTAGGCGGCCACTCAAAAAATGTCAAACGCTGATATCGACGAGGGGAAGGAAACGAGTGCGATTAAGAGTGTGCAAGAGTAAGCCACTGCTTACTGGTACGAAGTCCCTACCAACAGAAAAAATATATACATACATACATACATACATATGTATGTACATATATAGCGGTAATAAAAGCTAGGTGCCGATGCTTGAGATACCCTTCAAGACAGGTCGTTACTATCTCAACTATTTCATATTCATAGATCATACGAGTAAGTATGTAGAGCGCAGAAAACTACAATTACAAATTCATTTATCAAAAAAAGAAAAAATTAATTTCAACATGGAACTATGTACATACATATGTATATGAAATAAAGCTTAGATATTAAAGGGAAGAAAGATTAGAAAGATTGAACAATTTTATGAGGTATGCAATTTATGGAATTGGTTAATGGTTGATGTTTATTGGTAGTCCCCATAGTGTAAGAAAAGCTTCCTTCTGTGTGTTGCAAGCGTCTAGGAGGACGCCTAATACCCTCTCAGAGATGGAGAGTACCAACCAAATGAAAAGCAAGCAAAGAAGAGCGGCAAGGGCGGAACAGAGAAAAGTGCTCCAAACCACCCATAGCGACAGCAACCTCGGGGAGGAGGGTAGCAAGAAAAAAAAGGAGAAAGACAATAAAGGCAAACAGAACATAAATTGAAGCAAGCCGCGCCAAATATCAACAAAGCTTGGACAGTGGGTGGAAAACATACAAATATTGTGCACACAGAGAGAGGACTGCTCTCAGCCGAGAGAGAGACAGAGAGAGAGCAAGATAATAAAAAAAGAGAGCGCTCGCAAAAAAAAGCGATATAGCATATCAAAAAAAATCACAACAAATGACCGCCAAAATAAAAAAAAAAATGAAAAAACCCGAATTAAATGTCCCCAGCGGACACACAAAGGAGAGAAGGATTCCTGGAATGGTGGGGACAGGGTAGGAGGGGGGCGGGGAGGGCACGGCAAAGAATGAAAGTAAGGGAAGCAGAGACAGGGTGGTTTAGAGGGGGCTTACGGGGGTGTCTCAGGGCTGGAATGAAAATGATTGACTTTTATGGTATAGCGCATATTCGGTCTTTAACATAATATTTGTCATAAAATTAAGGGCTGTCCCAAGAACAGAGAGAGATAGAGATAGATAGAGAGAGAGAGAGAGAGAGGGAGAACAGCTCTGACATTGTCATAAAAAATTTGCCAAATGTTGATGCCGGCAGGAAAGAGCTTCCTTTTGCGGAGCGCAGAAAAGTTCATGCAGTTCACGAAATTTCACACACGTACGCAGGCCACCCCCCGCCCCATGCACTCCCCCTACTCGCACACACACACACACAATATAACATACACATATGCGAACATTTCCGGTTAAAATAATAATGCCTCGGATTGGAGGGTGGGAGGGAGGGCGAACGGGTAGGAAGGACGGCAGCTACCAACAAAAGCAATAATTATGGCAAACGAGTTTGCCTCGTCTTACGCCTTTTGTCGCCCATTTTCCTGCTTTGACATAAGCCTTAACCTACAAAGATGTCCTCCTGCCCATACACACACACACACAACCATACACGCACCCTCACCCAGACACACACAGAGTCACACTCGTACAGTGACACACACAGAGACACAGTAAAGCTCACGCACAGAGCTTGTGCTGTCATGTACAAGCAACAAAAGCAATCGAAGCTACTACCCAGCTCCTCTGGCACTGCTGACTATTGTTGGCCAAGCCAACAGCTACGCTACCAATTCCTCGCTCTCCTCCATCTCCCTCTACCGCTGTCGCTACCGCACCCACTCTCCCTCCTCTCCTGCCACGCTCCCTGTGGGCCAGTCTCTATATCTCTTTCGGTTTGTGTGCAGGAAATTTCGTTTTATGCGCGAGACAAATCGCACCTTATTATGTGAGACGCTCATGTATGGGTGCTTGGATAGTTGGGAGGCGTGTGCAGACATTCAGTGCTTGGTCCTTGCTGTGTGTGTGTGTACGAGTATGTGTGCGTTTCGACTTTGCGACGAGCCATTATCCACACTCATGCACCCACGCTATATCTATGGCTTTATCGCCCAACAACAGAAACACAGCAACACACAGACGCGGACTCAAAGGAATTTACATTTTATGTGCTGCATATATGTACATGAGTGTATGTATGTACATACATATATGTATGTGTATACGTTTGCCCAGTTCTCCACTGCAAAAGCATTGCATAGTTTTGATAGAAACGGATTGATGCAAAAGTTAAATGGAAATATTTGTACATCAAGCAATGGTTCAGTTTTGTTGTCATGTCAAACTGTTTCAACTATCAGCAATCGCAAACCATTTCCGGTTGGCGTTTATGGCACGAATTTAACGGTATCTTCAGCGCCCACAGACGATTATCAGACGGCCAGCCCACCCTCCTCGCCCCTCCCTTTGTGGGTCAACACAAAAACTGATCCAATGTCGAAACTCGTCTGAGTCAGAGCTGAAGCTGGAGCCGGACCCAGAGCTGGAGGAGGAGAGGGAGTCCAGAGTCTTCGACATCTCCGCCATAGTCATCGTCATCATCGATAAACATCGGGCATTAGTTTAGTTTCCCTTTTGCCTTCCAGCGATTCCAGAAAGGCAGCAGACACCACGCCCGCTACAAAAACAAAGGCCAGGCAGTATCCAAGCCAAGCAGCCAAGCAACTCCAGCCCAAGCGGAGTTACATTTTGTTGTATTTTTTGGCGGCATTGTTGGGTTTGGGTTTTTGCTTTCTGCGAGCGAAGCTCACTGTGCATACGCTCGCCGCGTGACTTTCCCGAGGGAGTGGGAGACGAGTTCCTGTTCTGTACCGTCCTGTCCTGTCCTGTCCTGTCCCGTCCTGTCTTGCCTTGCCTCCCTGTATAGTACATTGTTGTAGTCGCTTTGTGCCTGCGCGAAATTTCATTCACAAAACTCGTCTTCGCCTTTGCCTGCGCCTTTGCCCCTTGCTCTCGTATCTCGCCCTTTGTCTATGTCTGTGCGTTTGTTTGCCTTCTGCTTGTGGCTTTGCCTTTGGCTTCTTCGTGGTGCGGTGCGTGTTTCAAACGAGTAGAGTAGCAGAACCTGGTGGCAAGGACTGAGCACTGAGGACTGGGCAACCACAACTGCGCAAAATCCTTGCTGCTTCCCTTCGTTACCCAGTTTCGCTTCGCTTCGTTTCAGCTCGTTTCATTTCGTTTCGTTTGGTCATGCAGGCGGCGGCGTCGGCGGCGGCGTCCTTGTAACGGTTATCTGAAAAGCTGTGCAAAGTCTGCGGCGCTACCTTGGCTCCTCTGCTCCAGATGAAACTGAAGCCGTAGCCGGCCGAAACTTGAAGCGGATGCTGCCATGCGATGCAAGGCGATGCGAGCCGATGCGAGTCGATGCGAGCCGATGTGATGCTCAACTTACCAAACCGTCAGATGGCGTGACAATAATGCCGCATGTGCCGCCTGCCCATCGAGACAGCTCCTCGTAGGTGGCCTCCAAAGCAGGCTGTCTCCTGCACGGCCACCCACTTACTGGATACTGATGGATGATAGTGCAACCATCAAAGGGCATCAACGGGTACTCGGAACTCAGAATGATCGTTGCACCTATACGAGTATTAATGTTTCTGAGTGTCGATTACAATCGATAATTTATCTAAATTAAATCGATAGAATTTTAAGGGTATTCCCGACTCGTTCATTGAAGACAACGACTAACTTTCATCTCCCAGTAGTTGTTTTAAATTTCTTTGTTGGTATTTGTGCAGGAAATTTTGTGTTTTTTTCTCCACTTTTCGCACTCTGTCTCTCTCGATTGTTTCCTCTTCTAGGACCCAAGGACTCTGAGCCGCAAGTTTTCTTTCTTATCAATTTCAGCGAGCGCACAAAGCTGGCCAGTTGTGTACGTGTGCGTGTGTTAGTGCGTCTGTACATACATGTATGTGTATGTGTATGTGTGGGTGGGTTGTGAGCCCGCATAAGTTGAGGACACATTCATATCCATGCCACAAGCACAAGCCAACAACGACAGTGGCTGTCCCATAGCCGGGCAAAGGCAACGGCAACGGCAACCTCTTCGGCATATCTTAGCACTTTCACTCTCTCTCTGCTGCCTTGTTGCTGGTGCTGGTGGTGGTGGTGCTTCTGGGTGGGTCCTTGTTGTCCTTGCTGATTGCATGTGTCACAGTTATTGATTGGAATGCGCATAAATTGAGGCAGACTGCTCTCCCAGCCAAATTATGTGGGATTTTCCCTAGTTTCCCTTAATTCCCATTTCCGTTTTGCTGTTCTCCGAGTTTTTGTTGTGCTATACCGTTTCTTCCCCGATCGGATGGGGTGTGGCTATTGGTGGCACGGAACAGGACCTCCCTCTGGTTTGTAGTCGCGGCTACTTAAGTTAATTACCAAAAAAAACAAAAAAAGACCAACTTAATAATTCAAGTGGCAGTGGCATCAACTGTCCAACCCTTGCCACCACCGCTCCGCCCCCTCCTCACCCTCTAACACTATTGAGTGAGTGGCTGCTGCCCGAGTTGTGGCTGCTGCTGCTGCCGCTGCTGCTGGATCTGGTTCTGTTGCTGTCGAGTGTCTGTTCGAAGGTCGGCCTGGCCTTGGCTTGCCCCAGTTGCCGCAGTTGAACAGTCAACGAGCCAGCGCTAGTCATTCGCGTGGGTAGTGTCATATTGGATTACTTCTAATTTCCACAACAGTTTAAAGAGCGACAGTGCCACTGGCCAACGCCAGAGATGATGAACCACTTCCCTTCCCTTCCCCGTCGCGATCTTCTGGGCCACCTGCCCAGGACCAATGGGTAATTACGATCCCATCCAGTGGCCGACTTTTCCGTCAGCTGCCTGCCAGGCGAAACTGAAACACGCTGAGTGGGATTAAACGACATTATAGGGTATTACACATTTAGGCCAAGTGAGACAAAGACAAAACGCCGTAACGAAATGCCACACTAACAACAACCAAAAAAAAACAGCAAAGAAATACAACAAAATGGAATAGGGAAAAAGCGCAAAAGCAAAAGTACGAGTAAAGGTAAAAGCAAACGAAAACGAGAGGGAACGTTGTGAGCCGCGGCAAAGGCCGCGGCTCTACCTTATACCCGGTACTCAGTATATACATACATACATTTATGAGCCTACGATTTATGAAATTTATTATATGTTCTCAAAAGGGACGAAAATAATATTTAAATTAAAAAAATGAATTTTTTGGAATTTTTATACATGTTTCCATTTTTGTTTACATATGCTTTTTACATCTGCTTCTAAATTTTTACATGACATGTATAACTACATATTTGAGACGTACAAGTGTTTGCGACAGAGAGAGAGGGAATGAGTCAGCGCTTGGCAGACGTTGCGTAGCCACTGAAATTTAATTTGTTTCTTCTGGCCATAATATTGATCCGATCTGATCCAGATTCGGTAATCTGGTAGATATGGTAATTTTTCATGATTGTGCGTTTTTGGTTTTCATTTATCTTAAAAATTGTGGATTCCACAGATTTTCGTCTTTTGTGGGGGCGGAAGGGGGCGTGGCAAAATTTTAAAACAAACTTGTGCTGGTTCGGTATCACAGGAGCTTGGATAGAAAGTTTGGTTGCTCTAGCTCTTATAGTCTCTGAGAACTAGGCGCTCATTTATACGAATAAGCAAAGCAGATGGGGTCGCGTGTGAGAGAGAGCGAGAGGGAATGATGACTTTCGAAATGGTTTTCTTCATTGTAGCTATAATAATGATCCGATCTGATCCAGATTCAACACTCTGATAGAAATGGGCATTCTCTATGACTCTGCGTTTTTAGTTTTCTTGTATCTTCAACATTGTGTACGCCACAGACTTTCGTCCTTTGTGTGGGCGGAAAGGGGCGGGGGGAAATTTTGAATTACATTTGGAGTAGTGTGATCACACAGGAGACTGGATACAAAACTTGGTTGCTCTAGCTTTAATAGTCTCTGAGATATAGGCGCAAATGAAGACGGACAGACGGACAGACGGACAGACGGACAGACGGACGGACGGACGGACAGACAGACATGGCTATATCGACTCGGCTATTGATGCTGATCAAGAATATATATACTTTATGGGGTCGGAAACGCTTCCTTCTGTGCGTTACACACAACCGTTATCCCCACAAATCTAATATACCCCTATACTCTTCGAGTACCGGGTATAAAAAGCAAGGATGAGGACGGGCTGATACCGAAGCCCAGGCCGCAGGCGAGTGGAGTGGAGTGGGTGGTTGCTGAGTGAGTTTTGGACTCCCTCTTTTTGAATGCCTCTCTTTGGGGCAGTGTGATTAAGTGTCCTGCATCTAGTAATTTTTCTTACTTCAACTCGAACTGGCATCCAAATGGAGTTCGAAGGCGCTGCTGTTAGCCCACTGTTAGCCAACATCCTGGACGGCACAGCCTGGAAGTTCGAAACAGCCAGAAAAAAGAGAGCCAACAGAAGAGAGGGAGAGAGAGTCGACAAGACACGGTCTGTGGAGCTCTCTCTCTCTCTCTTGTCAGCGGCTGCTGATTCCGCGGCCACCCACTCACCCAATCGTGCTCGGGCTCGGGCTCGTGCTCGTGCTCGTCCGCTCGCTCGTGCAGCTTTCGGGTTCGGTTCGCGGTTCGCGGCTCGCTCGGTATTCCAGTTAAGCGCCATCTGCAATTGTGGCACAGTCAGTGCTTTGGGGCCATCAGCAAGAAGCAGGATTGTACGGTATATATCCTGCGTCGTCGCGTCCTCCACTCACACAGAGAAAAATCAAATCAAATCGAATCAAATAATACCAGCAAAAAAAAAAATATCTATAAAGAAAAGCACCCCAGAGGACCCCATCAAATGATGTCTTCGTGTTAGCCGCAAGTGAAGAAATCAAAGTGCAAATCCCCCGGAATGTGTCCGGGAAACGGCATAAATATAGTATGATTCGAGAACTGCCAATCGGGCTGGTCTAGTTGGTGGAGGGGGGGGGAGGAGGAAATGAAAAAGGGTGGAGGAGGAGGAGTAGCAGGGAACCGGAGCAGAGTTTGAGCAGAGTAAAAAGAAAAGAAACGAAACGAAAGAAACCCAAGAAAATCTGCTAAGCCAGGCATAACTCTCGAGCCCTGCCTACAACGCCCCCAACCTGCCGTGTCCCCGCCCACATGCGAACGAACCGTTACGGCAGTTGATGCTGCGCTCTGGGAAGAACACCCATACACACATACACTGCCTTATATACCCAACTATATTGGTACATAAGTACCTACATATATAGTTAGTGTATTGTTCGGTGCGGGAAAGGGAACGGTCGAGGTAGAGGTAGAGGTAGCGGTAACTCCACAGCCTTCACCCATCTTTCCCCGGGGAACATTCCACCCCAACCACCACGTGAAACGGTCTACAAAAAAACAACGAAAATCCCCCGATTGTTATATAATGAGGAAATCCAACCATAAACCACATTATCCTGGAATTGTGCTCAAGTCGTTCAAACTATTCCGGGAATAGTATAGACCGATTCATCGGAATCGAGACAGAGTTTTGTGCTACGTTCCGGGCTTATATAAGCGGCTGTAGTACTGAATGGGATCCACCAGCACCAGCGCCAGCAGCAGTAGCAGCAGTAGCACACGCACCACAAAAAAAATAAAGAGAAATTCCCTGTACATATACACCTCTACATGGGTGTGTGCGTGTCTCTCAGTGTATGTGTGTGTGTGTGTGCGCAGTGTCAACGCAGCAAATAAAACAAAAGTGAAAGTTAACGCACAGAAAGCAGAAGAAGAAACACTCCAATTGGGAGCAACAAAATGAGGAGTGGAGCACAAGGACATCAGTGGTCAAGGGGGGCGGGGGGGGTTGGGGTTAGGGGTGACAAACAAGGATTTAAATAATACAACCGTAATCAACAAAGGAAAGTGATTTCCTTTGTGATACACACGCAGGCGAAACTCTCCACAAGATCTCAAGAGTTCCATGGAAATTGTCCTAAACAAAAAAAAAGAAGCAAAATGGTTAACTAGAGAGCGAGAGAGATTTCAGATTCGTGTGTGTGTGTATTTTTTTTTTTTTTTGTTAAATATGCTGCGCTTAGTACTTCTTGGACTTTAGCACCAACACTAAAGCACACATACACACGCATAGAGAGAGAGAGAGAGAGAGAGAGGGAGAGAGAGCGAGTGGTGGGGAGTGAGAGCGGGGGAGACACATGGACAATCTTACCACCAATACTTGGATAGAAGGGCTACAGTGACGACCCCAAATACGAGATGGGGCGACTCGGCTTCTGCTTCTTTGCCTTTGCCTTTGCTTCTCGCCCAACTTCTTGTTCTTCGTCGTCGTCTTCTTCTACTACAAAAAAATGGCATGCCGAGTGCTTGCCTGGCTGCCCTAAGTAACTACTCACACACACACACACACACGCACGCACGCACGCACGCACACTCTCAACGAGAGAGAGAGAGGCAGACACGGACACGTACACCCACGAGTTCGTTCTCATTCTCGTTCTCATTCTCGTGGTGCTCGTGGATGGGGATCCATCCATCCGCTGTTTTTGTGTTTGCAGCGCCAACAGCAGCAGAGAAACAGAGAAAACCGAGCAGCAGCAGCAGCAGCGGCAGAGCAAGAGCAGCAGCAGTGTAGCAGCAGCCGCAGCCGCTGGCTGCGAATTATATAAATTTCTTTGCGCTCTGTGTCTCCGTATTTGTGTGTGTGTGTGTCTGTGTGTTAGATATACGGGATTTCCACGACAATTTTTTTTCGGCTTTCTTTTCGCATTGCCTGCTGGCTGCTGGCTGCGCTGCTCGGCCCAGAGCTTCGGCTAAACGAAGAGCTAGTCACTCTCTCCATCGCATCGCATCGCTCCCGCTCCATTTCCTTCAAACTATTTCTATTCAGAAATAATCAAAAACCCCTTGAAATAAAAGCAAAAACTTGGCTTGAACTTTAGTGAAATATTTGCAGAAAATATTTAGCAATGATTTTTGTTGGGCATTTTCCAAGCGATTTTCCCAAAAATTAACAAGAAGTAGGAGTGAGTGATAGAGAGAGCCAGGGCAGAGAGCAAAAAAGGAGAGCGCTTTTGGGGAGCTGAGAGCGTGAGCGCACAAAACATTTTTGAAAAAAATTCGGTTTTTTTTTTGTAACTAACCAAAAAATAACCTTAAAATAACGGAAACAATATTCGATAATGTTTAGCCAAAAAAAGTACATATACACATAAATGAAACCCTAACAAAAAATCTCTCTATGTCTGTGCAGATTTCTAAATAATTATGTGAGCCCAAAATCAATTCAACGAAGCAACCGAATTTCCACAAATTTCCAATTTCAAGGTTAATGTGCAGCCCCAGCAACAACAGAAACAACAGCAACACAAAAGCAACAACAACCCCAAACCATCAATAACAGCTGCCATAACCCCATAAGCTATCCAAATGAAAATATCCCACAAATAATTGAAAGTCCCCAAAAAATTCAAAAATACAGTGCAAGAAAACGTGTGAAAAAATACATACATATGTACATATGTATGTATGTATGTGTATGAAAAGTTCGATAAATATAAATTTGTGTCAAACATGAGCCGCCGAGGATGCCCCCCATACCAAATAGCCCCTGCAGTCGAAGTTAACTGAATGCGATCCAGCGACCTGGAGAGCAGCGGGACTTAGCCTAGGGGTCACGGTCACGGTTCGGACAGTTGGGACAGTTCGGAGTCTTGGGGAGAGCTCAGCCAGGTCAGGATTCATGCCTCTAGCAGCAGCAGCAGTCAGAGCCGAAGTAGCAGCAGCAGAAGAAGCAGAAGAAGAACCAGGAGCAGAGAGCAGATCTGCAGATCAGCAGACACTGAAACTGGCGTCGGATCAGGATACGGATACGGATACGGAACAGGGCCAGGATCAGGAGCAGCAGCAGCAGCAGCAACAGCGGCCGCAGCTGGATCTGAGCACACCAAATCCGAATCCCACACTTCTGATGATGATGGGGCCATGAGCCCATCATTACTCGCATTGAATTGGAGTCGCAAGCGCGTCTCAAGCGGGCCTGCACCATGCTAGCACCGCCGAACCCGAGGTCAATATGCGGCCAGGACCCGGGCTGGTCGTGATGGCGCTTGCGTTTATTTCGGGGGCTCGGCGTGGCAGCAGCAGCAGCATCAGCTCAACGACGACGACGACGACGACAGCATCCACATCAATAGGAACAACATCAGCAGGAGCAGCGGGAGCAGGAGAAGGAGGAACATCAGGAACTGGAGCAACGGCAGCAGGCACAGAAGCCGGTGGAGCAGGTGGAGCAGGTGGAGGTGGACTAGGAGGAGGTCACAGAGGTGGAGGAGTTGGAACTGCGTTACCGTCCAGAGGCGAGTCGTCGTCATTCATTAGCAGCTCTGGCTCATATCTGCTGCCCATCTTTCTGCCCCACCATCTCGACTTGTACCGTCGGCCCACGCCCCAGGCCATCTACCAGCTGCCACCCACTTACCAGCACGCCCACATCACCGCCCACAACCACGACGATCCGCGTGGCCGCACCGAGGCCCTCAGCGCGAGGCTACAGCGTCGACGGAGACGCGAGCGCAGCCTCAGTAGCGATATTGTGGGCAGGGCAGGAGGGACAGAGACGGGAGCGGGAGCGGGAACGGGAACGGGTACTCAGTCCAGCAACGAAGAGGAGGAGGAGGCCGAACAGGAGCAAGAGGAAAGCGGCCTGCCAGTGCAGTATACATCCTCGCAAGCGTTAGACGAGGACGAGGACATCTTTGCCCTGGTGGCCGAGGACGATTTACTTTCCGAAGAGTCCTTCGATCGCTTGATAAAGCTTAACGAGGACGTGGACGAGGAGGATAAGCTCACCGAAGAGGATTATAATATCCAGCAGCAGCAGCAGCAACAGCAACAGAAGCAGCAGCAGCAGCACGAGCCAGTCCAGGAGTTGGAGGCGGATACCGAGACGGAAACGGGGACGGAAACAGAAACAGAAACAGAGACGGAAACGGAGCAACAGCAGCAGGACGAGAGCAGCCTGATTGATGAGAGTGTCCTGCAGCACAGCGACAACATCAGCCCGAAGGAGTTTCCTTCCACCAACAGAAACAGCAACAACAACAACAATAATAATAACAAGCGGGAAGCTACCGGCAACATCCTTGATGCCCAGGCGGCTCAGCTGATTGGTCACAAGGATAATAGCTGGTCCGGCGGCGCGTTTAGCGCCTCCGCTGCTGTAGCCATACCTGGGTCAGCGGCAGCAGAAGCCAGAACAGCAGGAGGGACAACAAGATCCCTGCCAGACCCCGTGGAGCTGAAGAAGAGCATACTCGGCACTGCGTCCTCATTAACACGCCTTAATCCTTGGATATCAGCCTGTGATCTGGCACAGCCGGGCACAGGCACCGACTTGCAGGTGAGTCTGCCCCCACACCCCCCAAGGACACTCTCTGTGAACTTTAATTTCCCCCTTATTCCACGTTATTCCGTAGCCAGAAGCAGGGAGGAACGATTATAGGGCATCCTTTTGGTCTTCTGTTCGGGATAATGGCCTTGAGCGCAAGCCTCAATCAATTCTGTACTTGGTGCAGGCATCGCAACTATGTAGGCTACCCACCCACCCCCTCGTCCACACCGACAACAGGACAGGGAATGCTTGGTCCTTGGTTCCCTGTTGCAGCCAGCCACCCACTCACTCACTCAAACTGTCAAGAAATTGACAACAATGCAGAGCTTAAGTGCATACAAATACTCACCCACACACACACCCACAGAAGAAACACTCACAAAGACGTACTCAAATACATGTACAAATTGTATGCATTTCAAGGGATTCCTATTGCCAAACGACTTGAAGGGGTTTCTCTGTCCCTGTCCCTCCTGTCCCTGTCCCTTTTCCTGTCGCTGTGCTGTCCCTGGCCACCTCGAGTTAGCAATATTGAAAGCTTGTGTCAATTGTTGTTGCCGCACCTCCCTCTCCTTAGCCTCCTCCTGTGCCACTATACCTTCACCTTTTTTGTTCCAAAGAAAGTTCAGCAGAACTAAAACCTGCGGCAACTGCTTCCAAGATATTTGTTGCCCATAAATGTTGCATTACTTTTATGGCTACGCCACGCTGAAACTACGCACTGCGAAATTAATCGAAATGCATTGCCTATCGATGAGAAAACTTGATTACCATCTCCAGAAATGTACCTACTGTATGCATAGCATATCATTTGTTAAATTGTACAAATAATGCATTTGGAATGATTGCATATTATATAGAAATGTTAAATTCAGCAAACGGAAACTTTAACTTTTGCCGAGGGAAACGGCAATTCGAACAAAGGCATTTTTTATACAACTACTAGTACGAGTATTATTATTAGGAGGAGGGTTTCTCGCCATCGAGCCAGGCACTTTTCTCTTGTTGGCTTGCCACTCAAACTGCCAAAGGAAAAAGTGATTTTCAGTTTTTCTTCGTTATTTTCCTTGTGACAATTGCGGGGCCCCCAGCTAGGACCACTTCAGATTCCACGACAGTTTCATCATCATCATGATCATCATCATCATCATCATCTCTAGGGCTGGCAGCTGGCAAAAAAATGAGAGAGAGAGGGAGAGAGAGAGCGGGAGAGAGAGAAGAAGGATATAGAGTGAGAAAGACCACTTTCAAATTGATTCCTTTTTTTTTAGTCTTTTGGTCTCATTCCTTTTTGGTTTTCTGCCAAAAATCCTTGCTAACCACTCACCTATGGAATGCAATTCCGCTGCTCTGCTGTCCCACTTCTACCCCGCTCTCGCCACCCACCCTCTTCCACACTCAATTGGCTCTGCCAAATCTAATTCAGATTTTAATATTTATTAATGCATTCTTGCAACAGCCATTTGCCCAAATGCAAATTTAATTGAATTGAAATTGGCTCAACTTTGGTTCTTTTGTGTTTTTTTTGACCGCAATCGGATGAGATGTTATTTGTTGCTCTGCTCCACGAACTGACAGTCAATTAGTCCAGACCTCGAATTCCAATTGCCTGGGGCCTAGGCCTGGCCTGAACAAGACTATTGATTTTCCCGTCATCAGGTGGTAGGAGAAAAAGTTCTTTTCCTAGCCAAATGTCTGTCATTCAGCCAGCCTGCCGGCAATTAAATAATTAAGTCAATCAGACCATTTGAAGGCATTTAAGTAGAACAGCTGCCAGGACTTGCCAGGACTTTCCGGGGAGGGCCAGGGGAGGGCCAGGGCAAAAGTGAAAAATAATTCAACTTATCGCCTCTATTTGATGGCTTTCCTAAACGATGCAATTTGCTGGAGGAGAGCAGCTCATTACATTACAAATGAAGTTCCCATTTTAAAGTCTGCTTTTACGGAAAGATTTTTATATTAATATTTCATTGGTTGCTCTACGAGAGGAGGGTCTTCATCTCCGTTGCTGGCTTTTCCTCTTGACCGATTCCCTCCCTTGACAGTGTCAGTGGCCACTGACGGCTTATGAAGCATAAGACGGCAAAGGCCTGTTCTGGATCAAAGTCCATCGCAAAGACCTGTTCACCAGAGAGTGGCAGCAGCGATTTTCTCAAACAATTTCAATTTGGCCTTGTCCCCGGGGCAATTCCGGCTGGTTTAGAGCTGCAAATTAGCAAACATTTCTCCAATCTCCATGTCAGCAGTGGACAAAGCCATCACTCCCCTCCCCCGCCTGTTCGACAGACTCCTTAACTCTCCCTTTCCCCCCGTGTGTCCTGCCTCGGAGTCTTTTTGCAAGAGCCAGAGCAGAATTTATGATGAGGCGAATGGCAAGTGGCAGCATTCAGGCTGCGGCCTGTTGATGTGTTGATGCCACTGCAGCAGCAGCAGCAGCAGTGCCAGTCTGTCCTGTCCTGTCCCTCACTCGTGTCGAGTACTGGGCTAGGCCTTGGGGGGCTTACGATGAAGGGAGTCTGTCCCTTTCCATGTGCCTGTCCCTGTCCCTGCTGCGTGGCTGCAATGCATAGTGAGGCATGGCTGCTGCTGTGGCACTCAGGTCCTGCAACGAGTGCTTGCCAAGTGCGATTGGAATTGAGGCTCAACCTCAGTCAGTGGAGTAGCGCAGAATATGAATAGCAGTGTTCATCTGATCGCTGGAAAGTGGCAGGTTCTCACTTCACCATATAAGACATGGGTTGTATCGCTTCAGAGCTATGCAGGCTGTGTCCAAGGTGTAATCTCCATGTCACTCAATCGTCTTTTTTTCCAGAGTATACTCCATGTCCAGCATTCTTTTTGCTACCTTTTTTTTCGCACTGCTTTATGATCCACTGCTCTTTGCTCTGCCATTTTTTCTACCTCTTTTTTTTTTGCCTGTTCATTCTGCTGGATTGGAGTGGCCAATTGAAACACAGAAATCAGAAAATAGCGATGCAATGGGGCATACAATTTTGTATTGGTTTCATGCAACTTTTAGCTGCATCGCTCCAGTTTCAGTTTCAGTTACAATCCCCTCCAATTCAATTAAAACAACCTTTTGCCTTTAATACAAAATTCTATAGAGCAGGCATACCAACTGTATGCTGCAGCTGGCTGGCTGGCTCTTTGGGACCGACACCGAAAGCCCTTATGTTGGTTAAACTATTTTCCAAACTATTTAAACTATGGTTCCACAGTCCCTGGCCATAGCATTGCAGGTCGCGGTGCAGGGTGAATGTTTATTTGTGTCAAGGATGTGTAACAAAATCAATTATTTTGTAAGCAGTTGGCGGCTGTTGCTGGCGACTTTTGCCACTGCTGCTTCTGCTTCTGCTGCTGCTGCTGCTGCTGCTGTGGGAGTTGCAACTTGCTGCTGCCTCCGATTACATCATGCCAGCCAGACCAAGTCAGACACAAACAAAGCCGACAACTGTCATAAATTGTCCGCGTTCGCCTTCGGGCAAATGGTTGCCACAACTGAGGAGCTGAGAAATGCTGTCTGCCATCCAGTGAGAGAGAGAGAGAGAGAGCTCTGATTGAACGTGAATCTGCAGATAGTAGGAGGAGGACATGCATATACATATGTATGAATATGTATGTACATCCTTCTGCATCCGCTTGATTTCATTTCGATTAAACGAGCAGCTTCCAATTGAAGCCGGTAAATATCAGATTAATGTTTGAAATAAAATATGAAGCTGCGCAGAGATATTTAAGTTTAAATTGAATTAATTGGATTTCCGTAAATAAATAAAATGTAAATGCTTTAAAATTCCAATGAATAAATCCAAGGAAATATCAAATTTATTCGAACCTGAACGGGATCGAATGTTCAGTAATCTCTGCGGTTCCTAAACACTTTTTATTCGAAGAGAATCCCCTATCAAGCTGGAGCTTAAACGGTGGCACATTAGTGGGTGCCAGGGACCAGTACGGAGCACAATTAGTTGGCAGCACGATTAGCCGGGCTAAGATGTCTACTGCTTCTGCTGCTGCCTCACCTTTGCGTGCTTGCGCTTGAAATGTTAATTGCCCGCAAATGGCCAAAGGAGGCGAGGCAGGAGCTTTGTGTAAGACGAGACGGCGCGTGTACTCGAGCGGTGCATTGATTGGCCCATTAAGGAAAAAGAGGTAACAGGACGCTCGGTGTCCCTTTGTGATAGTTGAATGCAATGTCCAGGCCCAACTACACAAAACAATTACATTAGCCCCCAAAGGGTGACCCTGGGGTCAGGACCTGCTAACGGGAGCCCCATCATCCAACACGGGGACTAATGCAATTATGCGCTGCCTCGACCAGGACTCTCGCTTTGACTCTGACTCTGGTTCTGCCACTGGCTCTGGCTCTGGCTCCGGTTCTGGCTCTGGCTCGGGGCTCCTCTCAGCACGTCAAATGCCAGGGGAATGGAGCGTGCACTAAGTGGAGCACTGCTGCAGTGCATTCCCATCCCCATCCCCATCCCCAACCGCACTCCCACTGCCAGACCCCTTGCCATTTCCTTCTATTTCATTTGGGTTTCTCATTTCTGCCGGCGCTGAGCGTAAATTATTCAATGAGCATTGTTTGAGTAAAAGTTGCAAAATGAATTTCTACTCAAGAATTTCATTACGAGTTCGAAAACAAGCGAATGCTGAATACCCGTACAGAAACAGAGAGAGAGAGAGAGAGAGAGAATGAAACGGCATATAGTTAGACAATGGCCAGGGTCCCCACCGGTGGGACCCTGGGCACACCCAACTCTCCAGCTCCTCCCCCCCGCCCCACTACTAGCACCCTTCTTGCTGCCGCCTGCCGCTGTCCGCAGTTGTCCACATGTTTACATCTCATTTCATTAAATTCATTCAACTTATTGTTGTCATTAGAGAGGGTAAGGGGAACAGGGATAGACAGAGAGACAGAGAGAGATACACAATTACGCCTATACACATGCAAAACGCCGGTGAATGTTTGACAAATTAATGTTGATAAAATTGTATGGCATAACGACAGGCGCCGGCCCTGTCTCTTTTCTCTTGTCTCTTGCCTGTGTGTGTGTGTGTTAGCCAAACAAATATGTGATGTGACAGACAGGTGCGTCCCTGAAGGTTCGCACCCTTCACTCTTCCATATTTGTACCTGGGCGCGGTTTTTTCACCGAATTTCGGCCGTTGTTTGCCCGATGATAATGGGGGGAGGGGGGAGGAGGGCCTTGTGGCCATATAGATGGATTGATATATGCATAAATAATGAGTGATAAATACACGCGACGCTGTTTAAATATGATTAAATTGATGGGTGCCCCTCTGACACCCCACACACCCCCCAGCCACCCCGCCACGCAGGCAACCTCTTCAATCTACTGCCTGCCTGCCTGCTGCTCGAGTTGATCGATTGCCTTTGATAATGGGGCACAAAACATAATTTCTGCATTATTGCATTAGCCTCAAAGCGTAATCAGGCATCTGTTCGTGCGTGCCTGTGCCTGTGTGTGTGTGTCTGTGTGTTTGAAAAGGACATAAGATGGGTAAATATTTGCCTCGATAAGGAAGCGGCTTGAATGTGTACAAGTTTAAACGTAGCTGGCATAATACTGGTAATTGCCATCAAATCAGATCCAAGACCATGGAAAATTGTCCCAAATCTCTGCAAAATAAAAAACACTCCATAAGGACCTGTACACTCCCGGAACTCTATTCAGCTGTCTTTAGTTGCGTGCCGAAACACTTTGTCTCGTCCCATTCTCACTCGAGTAGACCTTGGGGAGTATTCCCTGAATTATGCACGAACTGTAATTGTCCCGTCCCGAATGGAAGTGCTGACAGGACGCCCCCCAGTCCTGCCCTGCACGCTCCGGCTCGTTCCTGTTCCTGTCCCTATGTTATTTGGATTTCTTTTATTCTTTCACACACACACACACACACATACTAATTTGACAGGAGAGAGAGGAGCAACAAGAGTAGAGTAGAGGTTACTTGGTGTTGGTTGGGCAAACAATTTCCTTTACGCTTTATTTGCATTAGATTTCCGCTGTTGAAAACGCTGTTGTACCCTTTTGCCTGCCAATTGCACATTGAAAATTGTTGCATAATTGTGGAGAAGACCCACTGAGCGGTGGTGGAGGTGGAGGGGGTATCGTAGCGCTCCTGAGCTGCAGGATTACACTTGTTATGCAAAGCAATGCAGCTGGCAAATGCGTGCAGAGCAGATCGACTATGTGCAAAACAATGCGAAATGGCTGCGACTGCAGCTGAATCTCAACGAGCAGGCGGCAACAGAGAGACAGAGACAGAGAGAGACGGAGAGAGAGAGAGACGAAAGCCTACGAGTGGGTTGTAGAGGAAGGGGGGGAGGGGGCCTCGGCCTGGTGCATGTTTATGATTTTGACAACAAAACGGCAACGAATCCAACGAGCATCAAGGTGAAATGGCAAGGGTGCAAGAGAAGCAAGGGAAGCTGGGGCTGGGGCTGGGGCAGCACCAGCCCTGCCATGTGACAAACAATTTGCCTACGCCCTATGTCTCCCCTTCCCATCCCTTCCCTTCCCTCACCGCACAGCCACCGCCCAGCGCCTCTGTCACGCCTGTCCCTTGCGGCCTGCCAGCCCCGTCAACGCGGCTATGCAGTGTGTGTGTGTGTGTGTCTGTGCCTGTCACTGTGTGCGAGTGCGGGTGCGGGTATCCACTCTCTCTCTCTCTCTCTTTCTCGCCTGTCACATTTTTACGCTTCTGCACAACACATCTACACTTCTCGCCCTGACACACAGCATAAATACGTGAGGGAAATGTCGGACTAAACGAATATTTGATACCTCCAAGGGACACAGTTCTTACTGTGAGGGGGGTAGGGGAGGGAGGCCTATTCGCCTCAACCCTTTACAACTCTTAACAGTAGACGCGTCTCCGATTGCTTGCAATTTTATCGATCACTGGCTGTTAGTCATCGATCAGTATCGTTATCGTTGACTAGCCGCCGACTGGAAAAGGAAGCGGCTCTTTTTTTTGTATCTCAAAGAATGTTATATCCCCTGCTATTACAGGGTGTCTAGCACACACATTTGTTTGCATGCATTTGAAATTTTGAGTGCTGCTTGCGACATGTTCTTGGCCTGTTGTTGTTTCCATTGCCGTTGCAGTTGCAGTTGCATTCTTTTTTGCCCCAGCCTGAATTGTTGACAGGCGTTAAAATTTGACATACACCCACACACACACACACGCATAGCAGCACATATGTATGTGTGTGTGCGAGAGTACATTGTTTGAATTGCCCGTCGAGGTTAAGCTGTAACATTTAAAGTGTTGTCGGTTCCGTTTGCCGTTCGCCGTTCGCCGTTTGTTCTGGTTGCTCCACTCTCTGGTTGCAGATGCTGTAAATGTTGCAGTTGTTGTTGCAGTTGTTGGTGTTTAGCTCAAGTGCACTTTGGCCCCAGAAGTTGACGTTCCTGTTGTTGTTGCTGTTGTTGTCCGGCGTGGACAGGGCAGATTTCTATTGCCTTCAAGCCGCCGCGGCGTCAACTTTTCTTTGAATAATATTTTCCCCGCTCTGTGGGCAGCCCCTGAACACCTCTCTACACCTTTTCGGCGGAATGTAAAACATACTCGTATGTATGTATGAGTATATTCACTAATCAAGGTATTACATGGACTAAACTCATGTAAGGGTAAAATCATTGGTTGCCCAGAGTCAGAGAGAGGGAGAGTGGCAGAGACGGAGACACACATCCATCAGAATACATTTGTACGCTGATTGTCGCTTGGCCTTAACTGTCATGGGTCAAGTGGTACAGCTACAGCTCCTCCTGCAGCGGCAGATCAGCCTCCTTGGCCTCCCCAACCCCCCATCCGACCCACTCTTGCCTGTGACTGACATCATTGTTAGGCCAGTCCGTTTTCATTGTCTAAGCATTTAGGAACTCGGGCCAGGCCGGGCCAGGCCGGGTCTGGGCCCCCTTCGTGGCTTATTAGACATTGTGGCCCCGCCTTTCACAACCTGGCACAAAGGCCTGGCATAGCCACAAAGGCCATGCCCAGCTATCTATACATGTGTAGTGGTAGGCGTGTGCCATTAGCCATAATGCATACTCCATTATGCCAGGGCTTTGTTTGAGCATTTTGCCCCTCCTCCACCTCCTTCTCCACTTTTTATTTGGTGTGTGCAATGTCCTACAGCGAAGAGAGGGGCCCACAGGCCTTATTGAACAGGGCTCGGCTCTCATGCAACTTGTTGTTTCGGCTACAATGGCAGTCTCGCCTGTCCGTCATTTTCAGGTCCACTGCAAAGTTAATGACAACTGGAGAAGGAATACCCATGATGTATAGAGAGAGAGAGGAAGAACCAGAGAAATGCTCTGACCTGGGACTCATGAATGTTTCATCCAGCATGGCCCATGCTCCATGCTTTTCTCTGCCCTCTGCCCTCTGCCCTCTGCTCCGTTAGGTGTATTGAAATTCCTGTTGCAATGTCAGTTATCCCCAGATCAGATATGAATATTTCATATTCCTCTCACTGGCATTCCAACTGCATTCGATATGCTTCACGTGTGTGTGTCTCTCTCTCTCTCTCTATCTCCTCTGTGCTTCCAAACTGCAGGACCCTAATTGGGCATAGGATATTGACACTTTTCAATCAGGATGTCTTAGATATAGAGCATGCCTGATGATACCTACTTACGAGTATTTTGGAGGGAATTCAAAATTAATCAAGCGACCTTCCGGTCAAGCAGGCTCTTCCGGTCAAAAGAGATGCCAACTCAGTATGTAAATCTCCTCATTCTACAGAAATTATCGCTGCTTTCTCGTATCCTCAAATGCCGTATGCATACATTAATTATTAATCGGCTTTAGTTGAGATTCAATTTGAAATTTTTCTCATTACCAACTTTCGCATAATGAAGAGGAAGAGTTTGTGAAGTTTTAGAAACTTTGCCTGAGGAGGAGGAGTGGCAACCGTTAAAGGAGAAGGGGTAGGCTTCGCTTGGCAACCTTTTGGCAACCCCTCGCTCCGCCCCAAAGCCCCCCGGAAAGTGTTCCGATACACCAATTGTAATTTCTTATTTTGGGCTGCTGCAAATTGAAGAATTTATCTTTATCTTTATACTTTTTTTTTGTGTTTGTTTGTACCCTCGGATTGTGTGTGTGTGTGTGGGATCTGTCCATTCTCTGCCAGTGGCCCCATCCGTTGGCCATACTGTCCTGGCCTTTCCCCTTCCTGTGGGGCCGCATTGTTGTGCATTGGGCCACAGCTGGTCGGCCATTAAATCAACAATGGCTGCCTGTACACGTGCTTCTCTCTCTCTCTCTTTCTCTCTGTCTCTCCAGCTGTGTATGTGTGCGTGAGTGTGGGATGGTGTTTTTAGCTGTATTAGATTCTCTTTTGTATGATTTTTCATTTGAGCCAAGACCCCACCACACCCCACCCCACCCCACAGCATCCATTCGCATATCTGTGCGTGCTGCAAGTGAAATTCC